>CM057345.1:230985261-232207698 GCA_030015575.1 Agapanthus africanus
CGCGACCTCATAAGAAGAAAAAGAAGAAGAAAATAAAAAGAATAAAAAAATGGTATGTCCATAAGCAAAATGGGCACGGATGAAAACCCGAAAGGGCTCCGTGAGTAAAAACAGCAGGACTACCGGCGAGTGTTTGTGAAAACCCGAAAGGGCGCAACCTCGTTAAAGGACACTTATAGGGTCCTCTCGACCTTATAAGGAGAAACCACCCGCGTGAGATCCTTACGACTCACAAGGGAGCAGCACACTTAGGGATCCACACGATTCCTAAGGAGAAAATACACTTGCGAAATCCTCACGACTCGTAAGGAGAGCTCTCTTATGAGACCCTCACGGCTCATAAGACTTGAAAGTCTTAAGTTACAGAGACCTATACCTGTGCTTAAGCAAAATCCTCCATAACCTTCGATATTGCCCTACAAGTGGTCCAATACTGGCTCTTGTATACAATCCAAGGGCGCGAATAAACATTTCCCTAACTAAGTCCCATCCGAGACTGGGGATATGTTCGCATTGTGAACAACCCTTATAAATCCTCTCGATTTACAAAGAGAAAACCCTCCTGTAGAATCCTTACGACTTACAGAGGAACAAACACTTAGGAATCCTCATGATTCCTAAGGAGAAAATACACCTACAAGATCCTCACGACTTGTAGGGAGAAATAACTTTGTGAGACCCTTACGGCTCATGAAGTCAAAAACCTTAGTCGACAGGACCTTAACCCTATTCGCTAAGCCACCCTTGTTCGACGTCGACAGAGGTAGATGATGATTCGCTCCTGGCAATATCCCAGTTGTAGCGGTGCTAATACCGAAATCGGTGTTTAATTTCAGGTTTACGGCGAAAAGCCAGTAGGCCGCACAAGCATATGAAATAGCCGAAATGATGGGGCAACTCGCAATAAAAAGCAGCGAGTAAAAATGAAATAAATAGCCGAAATGATTGGGCACCGCGAAAAATAGCCGAAATGATTGGGCAATCGCGACCTTCGCGATATAAAAACTGAAATGATAGAGCATCGCGGAAATAAAACAAAAAAAGATGATAAAACTTTTTCCCTACAGTTGAGATCACATCGATCCCTGTATACAATCCAAGGGCGCAAACAAAGAGGGAACTATGCTTTCCCAACAGGCTCCGCCAGAAAACGAAGCCAAGTCTCAACGGTTCGTCCCAACTCCGAAGAAACCAGTGTCTTCGGCAGATCCCTCAACTCAGGGAAACCAGCATCCTTGACGAGAGTCTCCTGATTCGCGTCGACTCGCAGAGCAACCAGTGTCTCCGTGGGAAATTCTCGATTCGTTTCAACACCAGGGAAACAAATAATCCTTGGCAAATACCTCAACTCAGGGAAACCAGCATCCTTGTCGAGATCCTCCTGATTCGCGTCGACTCACAGAGCAACCAGTGTCTCCGTGGGAAATTCTCGATTCAACACCAGGGAAACAAATAATCCTTGGCACCAGGGAAACAAATAATCCTTGGCAAATACCTCAACTCAGGGAAACCAGCATCCTTGACAAGAGCCTCCTAATTCGCGTCGACTCACAGAGCAACCCGTGTCTCTGCGGGAAATTCTCGATTCGTTTCAACACCAGGGAAACAAATAATCCTTGGAAAATACCTCAACTCAGGGAAACCAGCATCCTTGACGAGAGCATCTTGATTCGCGTCGACTGGCAGAGCAACTTGTGTCTCCGTGGGAAATTCTTGATTCGTTTCAACACCAGGGAAACAAATAATCCTTAGCACCAGGGAAACAAATAATCCTTGGCAAATACCTCAATTCAAGGAAACCAGCATCCTTGATGAGAGCCTCCTGATTCGCGTCGACTCGCAGAGAAACCAGTGTCTCCGTGGGAAATTCTCGATTCGTTTCAACACCAGGGAAACAAATAATCCTTGGTAAATACCTCAGCTCAAGGAAACCAGCATCCTTGACGAGAGCCTCCTGATTCGCGTCGACTCGCAGAGCAACCAGTGTCTCCGCGGGAAATTCTCGAATCGTTTCAACACCAGGGAAACAAATAATCCTTGGCACCAGGGAAACAAATAATCCTTGGCAAAATACCTCAATTCAAGCAAACCAGCATCCTTGATGAGAGCCTCCTGATTCGCGTCGACTCGCAGAGAAACCAGTGTCTCCGTGGGAAATTCTCGATTCGTTTCAACACGAGGGAAACAAATAATCCTTGGCAAATACCTCAGCTCAGGGAAACAAGCATCCTTGACGAGAGCCTCCTGATTCGCGTTAACTCGCAGAGCAACCAGTGTCTCCGTAGGAAATTCTCGATTCGTTTCAACACCAGGGAAACAAATAATCCTTGGCAAATACCTCAACTCAGGGAAACCAGCATCCTTGACGAGAGCATCCTGATTCGCGTTGACTCGCAGAGCAACCAGTGTCTCCGTGGGAAATTCTCAATTCGTTTCAACACCAGGGAACAAATAATCCTTGGCACCAGGGAAACAAATAATCCTTAGCAAATATCTCAACTCAGGGAAACAAGCGTCCTTGATGAGAGCCTCCTGATTCGCGTCGAGTCGCAGAGCAACCAGTGTCTCTGTAGGAAATTCTCGATTTGTTTCAACACCAGGGAAACAAATAATCCTTGGCAAATACCTCAACTCAGATAAACCAGCATCCTTGACGAGAGCCTCCTGATTCGTGTCGACTCGCAGAGCAACCAGTGTCTCCGTAGGAAATTCTCGATTCGTTTCAACACCAGGGAAACAAATAATCCTTGGCAAATACCTCAACTCAGGGAAACCAGCATCTTTGACGAGAGTCTCCTGATTCGCGTCGACTCGCAGAGCAACCAGTGTCTCCGTGGGAAATTCTCGATTCGTTTCAACACCAGGGAAACAAATAATCCTTGGCAAATATCTCAATTCAGGGAAACCAGCATCCTTGACGAGAGCCTCCTGATTCGCGTCGACTCGCAGAGCAACCAGTGTCCCCGTAGGAAATTCTCGATTCGTTTCAACACCAGGGAAACAAATAATCCTTGGCACCAGGGAAACAAATAATCCTTGGCAAATACCTCAACTCAGGGAAACCAGCATCCTTGACGAGAGACTCCTTATTCGTGTCGACTCGCAGAGCAACCAGTGTCTCTGTGGGAAATTCTCGATTCGTTTCAACACCAGGGAAACAAATAACCTTGGCAAATACCTCAACTCTGGGAAACCAGCATTCTTGACGAGAGTCTCCTGATTCACGTCGACTCACAGAGCAACCAGTGTCTCCGTGGGAAATTCTCGATTCGTTTCAACACCAGGGAAACAAATAATCCTTGGCAAATAACTCAACTCAGGGATACCAGCATCCTTGACGAGGGCCTCCTGATTCACGTCGACTCGCAGAGAAACCAGTGTCTCTGCGGGAAATTCTCGATTCGTTTCAACACCAAGGAAACAAATAATCCTTGGCACCAGGGAAACAAATAATCCTTGGCAAATACCTCAACTCAGGGAAACAAGCTTCCTTGATCAGTGCCTCCTGATTCGCGTCGGCTCGCAGAGAAACCAGTGTCTCTGCGGGAAATTCCCGATTCGTCTCAACTTGCAAGATGAAGCCCCAGACAGCAGGGATTAAAAAACTTGCTTACTGAACAATGGGACCCTGCAAGTCGGTCTAAAACGGTCTCTTGCATACTATTCACCGGTCTCACTCTCCAAAGTCGAGTTTCGACAAGGAGGGAAACAACCGCTTACGGGTCCTCTCGACTCGTAAGAGGGAAAATTCTCTTATAGGATCCTTATGACTTATAAGAGGAAACGCACTTGGGAATCCTCACGATTCCAATGGAGAAAATCCACCTTTGAGATCCTCTCGATCCGTAGGGAGAAAAGTCTCTATGAGACCCTCACGGCTCATAGAGTTGAAAAGTCTTAGGCGGCAGATCTGAACCTGCGGCCTAAGCCATCGCTATTTTTTCAGGAAATCAAGATGCGTGCTCTATTATCTGTCAACCATGTGTACTAAGGTGGCATGCTGATAATAAAAGAAAGAAAAGGTGAAGAAGTGACACAAGACATTACAAAAAAAAATATTTATCTTTTATTCATAAACTTAATTGAGTACAAGATACATTGTGTTAAAGAATAAAATATATATACATTTTTTACAAGTACAAATGATACAAAAAGGGATAGCTACTGAGAAGGAAGTGTCTTTAACAAATCCGCAAGTTGCTCTCGCACTTCCTTCAGCGCCTCCTCCTGAATGGCTGCCGCGGCCACTTCCGCTTCCACCTGGGCCCGCTGCTGCAAAAAGGATGAAAGTTGCTCCTCCGCCGCCTTCTGGGCTGCTTCCTGGTTAAGTGCATCCCGCTCAACAACATCAAGCTGTTGCCTCAGTGATAACCCTTCGGAGAGGCATTGCAGAAGGCCCTCAAAGATAACCTTCAGCCGTGCAGCGTTGGCCTTCACCCGAGCATGCAGTTGGGCAGATATGCTCGAAGTCTCACCATGCTCCTTACGCCTTGAAGTAACTTCTTGTTCGAGATGGCGGAGGTAAGAAGCACTCTGCTCAATCCACGCTGCTCTTTGATGGCTGGCGGCTAAGGTCTCGGGAACGGGATGCATCGACTCCAACTGATGTAGGCGAGCCTCGATCTCCCTGCAGTGGTTAACCCAAGACGTGATGATGCCCTCGTCATGGAAGTTCACGAGTATCACCAGCATTAGGTTAACCGCCGTAGCGAAGTCTGCAGCAGATGTAGGAGTCTCGACGTCTAGTTCCTCAATGTAATCGCTCAGCATCCGCAGACTATTCGCGGCGCCTTTCGAAGATGGACGTCTCAGATAAGGACCTGCCGGCATTGTGATGCGAGGCTCGAAGGGCGCCGAGACCGGAATGACAGCTAAAAAGAAACAAGATGTGATCAAATAATAGTTCAGGAAATAAAAAAGGGGGGAGTTATCAATGTGATAGTCACTGTACCAGCTGAGGCAGGTGGCAAGGCTGGAAGGGCCGGTGACGCAGCCGATCTTTCATCCCCTCCTTCAATTTGTAGCACTGCAGTCGAAAAAAAAAGAGTTAGAAGTAATTCCATCAATAAAAAAAAGAAAAGATATCAATGGAAATCATACTCACCAGCGCCACCAGAGGAAGAAGCTAATTCAGATGGGAAGGAGAAGTGTGGGAGCAACACTTGATAAAGATGGTCAAAGAGCACTCCTGAAAAGACATAACAGTACGATTTTAGTACACAAATTATACGTCTGAAGGATAAGATTAATAAATTGCAAATCCATACCTTCCAACATCTTTGATGGTATGAGAGAGGGTTGAGAGGTGACCACCGCCAAGGCAGTCGTTGAAGGCGCTCCCTCGAGCAGTGGGGCATCGGCGCTGGCTGCACCTGCGTTACAAAAAAGGTGAACCTGTCAAAAAGGACTGTAAGGTAAAGAAAGACAGCAACTTAGGATTTACCTGATGAGCTGCCAGCTGAAACGGAGGCGACTCCCTCCTCCAGCGACACGAGTCCACCACCCGTGGCCTCATCCCCAGACTCCACGGGGGCCGTTGTCGTACTCGCGCGGCCAGGAGACGGTGGAAGACCGTAGATGGAGAGGGCAATGATCGGAGCATTGCCAGACTCTTGAGAAAGAGCGGCTAGCTCTTTCCCAAGAGTCGTGCCCATCTCATCCGCTACTTCTTTGGGCTCGGCGGTCTCCATCGGTTCATCCGCTGTCACTATGAGGTCACCTGTCTCAAGCGCCTCATCCGCCGCTGCCCTGGGCTCAGTTATAACGATCATTTCATCTGCCGCCACTTCAGGCTCGGCATCAATGACCTTCTCGGCTGCAGATCCCTCAACCTCCATTTCAGGCTCCACAGCCCCAGCAACGTTGCCCACCGTTAGCTCGGGTTCGGCAGGTGTCACCTCCTCTATTTCCTTGGGTTCAACGGTCTCCGCCTCCCCCTCGGTCAGACTTGGCCCTGCAGGATAGGATATATATAAGAACCGACAGCTTTATAAGCCTTACAACAAAATTCTGAAAGAAGTATTACCTGAGGTAGACCTGTCGTTAGCATCCCTATTGGCGCGAATCGCCTGTCTATGAGCTGTAGACAGGGCGACCGGGGGCTCTTCTGACGGGGTATCGGCACGAGGAACGGTGCTGGGGCCCGCTCCAATGGACAAGGTAGCCCTGCGTGCCTTTGCTTGGCGCCTCGACCGCTTCCTTTGGTCCCGGGCTGTCGCGGTGGATCTTTTCGACGCTTCCTTCATCAAGGCGTCGTCGTCCTCGTTCAGAGATGCCTCCAGAGCCTTTAAGGCATCTCTCATCGGCTCTTCAAGACGGACCTCCCGCGGTAGTCCTGAGGAGGCAGGAACGTCGGCAGCTGGCAGAATATCCGCGTCACTTGGCGGAAACGGCATTGAGGTTCCTGCGATGAAAAGGGAGAGGTTAGATCAACCATAACACAAGAAAAATGAAAACTTGGTGAATATAAACTTACTAAGGCCTAAAGACGCTCTAAGGCGTTCCTCCTCTTGGAAGGTCTTGAGGGAAGCGGCGATGGCTTCTTCAGTTGTGATGCCTGTTGAAAGAAAAGAAGTAAAAATGTTAATCAAAGGCAATAATAAAGATATGATGCAATAGAAAATGCGACTAGTGATTACCTGATGCCGCAAGCTTAGCCAGCCATGCGTCACGCCTCACCAACTGCTCCGAAGCTTCGAGGGCGGCCTCCAAATCCGTGTCATCCGGCATGACTAATCCCTCGTTAGTCCCGTGTTCACTCAGGCCCTCAGCATAGGGAGCGTGGGGTTCCTGACCGAACGTGACGTCAGCGGCAAAGAGCGACTTCTTTTTCTTCTTTTGCCCACCAATCCTAGGTGCCCCCGGGATCGACTTACGCTTGGCAGCCACCTTAGGGCGGCGGGTCCCAATGTCCGCACCTACGCCAGACTCCGGCGAGACTACAACCACTGTCTCCACTGGAGCACAGGGCGCTAGTGGTGCATCCGCGATATCAGGGAGCGGCAATTCGCGTGGGGGACTCTGTGTACGCGATGGTCCGGCCCTAGCCCCTTTTAGAGGGGGGAACTATTGGGGTCCTCGGCGCCAAAGGAGCATCGCGGTCGCTACCTGGAGGCACACCCTTACGTCCGACCAGCAATCGCCTTTCCTCCTTTATAACGGCTCCCGTCGCATGATTGTACCATTCTTTATATACGTTGAGGAGTCGTGGAGCGTAAGCCGGCGCACTGATAAAAAAGTGAGAACCCGTATTCAGGCGCATGAAATGATGCAGCGCGTTCTCCATCCCTTCTTCGGTGGCAGCAGGTTCCAGTAGGAAAGCTTCCAAAGGTACCCCTTGATCGTAGCCCAGTTGTTGGGCGAAACGATGCGGGTTATATCTCATGAAAATTGCCGCACAGTTCTGCCTGAAGACTAGGAAGCCCGGTCTAATAGAATACAAGTGGAGGGTCTCCCGGGCCGTCAAAACTGAGGCTCCATCCTTAAAGGAGTCTTCTAATAGTCGCACCGCAGTGGTGGACGCCTTTCCAATGGTCAATACCTTGTCAACAAAGGACATCCCGGCTCCAACGGTGTGAGGGCGAAGGAGTAAACCCCTGGCATTCCGTGGTGATGGGGTCACAATTGATGCGCCGATCAGCTGTATAATGCGAGGGAAACCACACTTGTCGAAGAACGAGGGCCTTTTGTGCATGCCGAAGACACACGCTGTGTGTAGCTCGAGCCACGATACAAAGTAGTGCATCGGGAAGACCACGTGCAGTACCCCGGGCTCATTAGCATCCGCTGCTCGACTAAGGCCATGATATAAGTGTGCCAAGCCGGCGATCCCAACGGCCACTTTTACCCCGATGGCCATCCGGTGGGCTGGGTAAAAGACAGAGGGCCGCATACGGTGAGAGAGCATTGGGATCGCAAACCAACTCAGCCACAGCCCGAGAAATCCTAAGAAAAAGGCCTCCTCGTCCATCCCAGGGGCCGCAATTTCTGCAAAAGACATAGTCGGGAAGTCCGGAAGGAAAAAACCCTTTTGGTCTATCTCCTTCTCCGGCAGGTTATCCACACCTAGACCGAAAGGGTCATCCAGGGTAGCGAACTTGGCAGCTTCTGATGAGAGGACGCTTGGGCGAAGGAACCGAGTGATGAAATCCTCAAAGTTAACTCCTTGACTCCCATGTTCGATGAAAAGGGATTCATAGATGTTCAACACTTTAACAAGCTTGGGAATTGGTGTTGAACAGCATTCTCCGGCGTGAGCCCCCTTACCACCGGCTTAGCACCGAAGACGTACTCGTCTGTCGGGAGCAACTCCTCATAGTGTTCCCCGATGACTGGTAAACCGGATACCTCCGTGAACTCCTCCAAAGTGATTGACACTTCCCGATCCATGGCAAGGAAAGTGTGGGTAGGAATGTTCCTCTGCTCCAAGAAAGCCTTGAACCACCAGATGGGGAGCGTAGGATACTGGAAGAGAGAGACGTAGACCGCGGTGTACAATCCTAACCTTATCAACTGTGACTTCTTCGTCGACGGGATATACCGGGCCCACGGCAGATAACCGATCGGGTGGCGGGGGATCAGACCAATGTTATATGATTTCCCCTAAGGTCGCGCCTCGCCCTGACAGATACGGCGTCCTAGGATATCCAAAACCATAGGACGATGGACCGGAATCACATCCATAGCGGGATGAAGAAAGCCCTTCGAGTTCCAATCAACCATCTCCACGGCATACTGCACCGAGGGTGGGGTAGCATAGTGAATCGCCGTAATGGGTTCCGACGGCACTGCGCAGGAGAAGCTTCGTCAACCCATGATAATCTGATTATACCACGACCCCCAAAGGTGGAGACTCTTGCATTCCGGGTCGTGGTCCTTAATCATGGCTAGAAATTCACGTTCCAAGGGTGCTTCAGGAAACCCTTCCTCCGAGCAGGCGAACGGGAACGAGGTATCGAGAGACATGGTCACTGCAAAGGAACAAGAAATAGCCGTTAGTGCTGCAATTCCAACGCTTGGCGTTTAAAAATTTTCAATTAACTGAATTTAAAAATTAATTAAATTAAAATTAATCACACCATACTGCAGTGCAGTGGGTAGGGAACCAAATGAGGACCCACAAAATCTGGATGAAAATGCCTCATTTAATAAGACAGCCTCATCATTGGGTGAGACTGTCTGTTAAAGAAAAGATCCCCAAGAGAATATTCTCATCAGTAGGGAATCCCTAGAGACAAGGAGAAAATCTCCTCTTTCAGAGCAAGGCTCTGTCACAGAATGACACTTGTCAAATTCTGGTCTCAAAGGAATAAAATTCTTTAAAAGAGCATGCTCTGTGGTAATAATGGAAAGATCTATCAAAAAATTTTAACACTTAAAAGAATTAAAAAAAAAATTGGAATCTTGAAAAATCCATGAAAACTTATAATAAGTTCTTCATTTTTCAGATCTAAAAGATCTACATTTGATCCAAGAGCAAAGCTCTGTTCATGGGTTAGAACCCATGAACAAGATCTCTGTAGATCTATAAGTTTTTGAGAGCAAAGCTCTATTTATGAAACCCCAATGGGGATTTCTTTAGATCAAAAGATCTGTGAGAGCAAAGCTCTTTGGTTTAAGATTGGTTTGAATTAATTTAGTTTAATTTAGATTAATTTTACCTAAAGTTTCTAACTTTGGAAATGAGCAAAGCTCTGAAGTTCTTAAGCAAGAGCAAAGCTCTGTTGAAATCAAAATCTTAAAAAAAAGATGGTGAAGATTTTGTAAGGGCCGCTTGCGCCCCTTCAGCTCACCCCTTGATCCAACGGTCAGGAGCTTGCCACCGCTGCACTCACGTGCGCACCATGTGAGCGCAACGGTAGGAGGCATTTGTTTCCCCCAATCAGAGCAAAACTCTGTTGGAAATTCAAAATTCAAATTTTGAAGCAACGCTTCAAATCCTGGGCGCAACGCGCCACGTGTCAGGCGCTGATACGTCAGCGCAGCGCCCAAGGCAGCGCGCCCAATCAGAGGAAAGTTCTATTAAAAAGTAAATGGAAGGAAAGCTTCAGTTGCGCAAGCGCTGCGCTGCACGACACGTGTCAGCGCAGTCGCTTTTACGCAAGCGCTGTGCTGCGCGACACGTGTCAGCTGCGCTGCGCGACATGTGTCTGCGCGAGCGCAGCTGCGCTGCGCTGTGCTCTGCGTGACACGTGTCACGTGCTGGGGCATTTACGCCAAACAGAATGAAGATTTTAAAGAAATCTTTCTGTTCTTGTTAAAACAAGAAGATTTTCTTCTGCAAAACAGAAGCCCTTGGATCAAAGATCCAACGGTGGGGAAAATTCCCCAAATCACTCAGAGAAAGATCTCTTCAACAAATTTAACCAATTTATGGGCACTATAAAAAGGACCCTAGATCTCAATTCAAAAGCATCAACATTGGTGAGAAATCAAGAACTTCAAACAGAGAAAACTCTGAAGAAATTTTAAGAAAAAGGTAAAAAGCTTCATAAAATAGAAGAAATTTCTTCTAATAGATCATTGATCTAAGAACAAAATCAATGATCTCCACAAAACAAACAATGCTTTGCACTCTGTCATGAACCATTGGTTCTAAAAAGATTCTCAAATTAATAGTGCTTGACACTTGTAAAACTGCGCTGTTGCACTCCTGGATTGGCGCAAGCCACCAGAGAGCGCCACATGTCAGCATCTGAACCATCTGCGCTATGCGCTTTTGAAATAGAGCCTTTCTCTCTGGAATTGGCGCAACTCACCAGAGTGCACCACGTGTCAGCAGTGCAAGCGCAGCACATTGGCGCAGCGCACTGCGCTTGCGTGATACGTGTCAACACCACAAGCGCTTGTGCTCTCTGATTGGCGCAAAGCGCCTGACAAATGCAATACATTTCCTAAAGGGCCAGGCCCAAATCAAAAAGACCTAGTAGGCCTAATTAAATTGCAAAGTAATAAATGGGCAGAGCCCAGGTAAAATTGATGCTCTGCATCTTTTATAAAAGGGCAGAGCCCAAGTAAAATTGATGCTCTGCATCATTCATAAATGAGCAGAGCCCAAAATAAATTTATGCTCTGCATCCTTTATGGGCAGAGCCCAACAAAAAATAGAAAATAATGCAATGCATTATTTAAAAATGGGCCAAGCCCTGGTACAGGCCAAAGACAAATAAAAGTGTCGAACATTTTTCAATTGGACTTAGCCCAATCGTGGCCGTAAGTTCTCAAATTAAATGGACTGAGCAAGATTGCTCTCCTAAATCAATTTACTTTCGGTTCGAGGGTACATCTCCGAACTCCTCTGATACCTATCGTTGTAATCCTTCAACGACGTCAGAGAGGTGACGGGTCCCGACGACCACACATACCACGGACTGCGGGGTCCTTAAACTCGTGGACCGAAACGTCCTTAAACTAATATTTGCCCCAAAATGGGAATGTTGGACCGAAACGCCCTTAAACTAATGTCGGGCCGAAATGTCCTTAAACTAATAATGGACCACCACATCCCTAAACTAGCAACAGACCACCACGTCCCTAAACTGGAACAATAGATCCTCCAAATGCTCTTTTGCCGGATCTAAATGATCCCTTTTAAGTTGATCGTAGCCCCAAACATGGCTAACAAGTCCTTAAACATTCAAATAGACTATAAAACTCCAAATCAATTTTAGTTCAAGGGTACATCTCTGAACTCCTTTGACATATATCGTTGCTTCAACGACGTCAGAGAGATGATGAGTCCCGACGACCATATTGTCACAACCCGAGTTTGGCCCGTGACCGGCACTTAATCACGTAACGTCTACAGGCGTAACGTGACTAAGGGAACCGGAAACCCAGAAAATAAACCAGTGAAAGTATAGAGTGTGATAAGAATTAAATGAAAGCACCAACTAACATGATAAGAAATCTAAGTAAACAATCTCCAAGATAACAATATACGACGCCGTAGCGAAGCTCAAGATCCACAAGTGGGAACATCACAGATAGAATAAGACTGCATAAGAAAAGTCGGCTCACAACGAGCACAACACCAGAATACAGAAAAAAGTACAACTTCGTCCTCGCACTGTCTCTAAGTCAAATACATACATGGTAGATGGAGAATACTAGATACCACAATGTACATACAGAAAGCTAAACAGATACCGCACAAAACCCACCTATCAGCAAAAGAGCTAGTACACCAACTATGGGGGTATCTGTGTCAAAAGATGCAACCGCAGCCTGCCGCGACTACTCCGAGGGGCAACCTGCAAACACTGTGGCACAACGGGGGTGAGTTGCCAACTCGTGAATAGAGATAACATATAAAGGTAATCGCGAGCATGCACGTACTACGCTACTCTATCATATGCCAACAGAGGATATCAATATGTGATGAGCAGTATGTGCAATAATCATGCAAGTTCTCTATCAGGTGCTGTACTACTGGATGAGGTACAAATGCTCTATCAGGTAATGCATCTACAGGATGAGGTACAAATGTAATGCTGAGCAGGGGCAATATAATATCTACACGGAATGTCAACGTGGAATATATATAATCGGTTTCTCAATGCACCCAGATCTCCCAAAAATAGCTCATGCGCCGGCACTCTCATCGGCCCTCAAATCCTGTACATCTCTGAGAAACCCGAGTGCCCAACATCGGCACCCAAATATCATAAATACTCGTGTCCAGCATCGACACGCAAATCCTCATCCATCGGGCCCCGTCAGTCCGGGTCAGCCCACGGGCTCCGTCTGCGGTATCGGCCCTCGGCCCCAGCAGTACGGATCACCCACATCCATCTATAGACTCTGATCAGTACACTACGGATAACTGTCAGGTCCAACCAATCACCGGTAAGTAGTGGTCCCTCTGCCAGGCTCACCGTCTACTGCACAGCGAAACCGTTCTCGTCCCGGGGTACCATACCGGGTCCACCATGTACCCGTAATCGGCCTCAACCACCTCCTCGATTCGGGTTCCCATATATCACTCTAGCACCGAGAAAACACATGGTGGACGCACCGAAATATCATATCAAGGGAACCGGGTTTTTAAATGATTACTTATTGAAATGGCCACGGTTCCCAAATCCAGAAATCACATATAATCCAAACAAAATACAAGTCAATGATCCGATATGATATGTGCGTCAAATGTAAATATCCAGTCAAATTACACATAGATAAGCTACAATGCAACGATCCGATGTGATATGTGTAGCAGGTATGAATATCAAGTCATGTCACATATAATGAGCTACAATGCAACGATCCGATGTGATATGTGTAGCAGGTATGAATAGCAAGTCATGTCACATATAATGAGCTACAATGCAAGGATCCGATGTGATATGTGTAGCAGGTATGAATACCAAGTCATGTCACATATAATGAGCTACAATGGAATGATCCGATGTGATATGTGTAGCAGGTATGAATATCAAGTCATGTCACATATAATGAGCTACAATGCAATGATCCGATGTGATATGTGTAGCAGGTATGAATATCAAGTCATGTCACATATAATGAGCTACAATGCAATGATCCGATGTGATATGTGTAGCAGGTATGAATATCAAGTCATATCACATATAATGAGCTACAATGCAATGATCCGATGTGATATGTGTAGCAGGTATGAATATCAAGTCATGTCACATATAATGAGCTACAATGCAATGATCCGATGTGATATGTGTAGCAGGTATGAATATCAAGTCATGTCACATATAATGAGCTACAATGCAATGATCCGATGTGATATGTGTAGCAGGTATGAATATCAAGTCATGTCACATATAATGAGCTACAATGCAATGATCCGATGTGATATGTGTAGCAGGTATGAATATCAAGTCATGTCACATATAATGAGCTACAATGCAATGATCCGATGTGATATGATTCCTACGTGTCATGGCAATTACTAACGGTGTGTGTGTGACATACAGGATAGTGCTCGTGGACATGGACCGTTAGTAATGGTGCGGTGTTCTATCACTTCTGATTTATATCTGTGTAGTAGGGAATGCAATACGTACAAAATAGTAACCATGAACATGCAATACATATCATGAACACTATAAGGTCCCATCAGCCCTGACGTAGAACGCCATGCGGGCGATATCCCCGTAGATGTGAAATCTACTCACCGTAGTCTCTCGCTAGGTGTAGCCAACAACCTGCTTCCCTTTCTTCGCTGCGTCCGCCGTACTCGCCTGCGAACCTAGAATTACAGAATATATCATATGTAAGCTCGAAATCACACAAACGCGACATTAAAGCCGAACTAGTAACTCGTGTCGCGAACCAAGCGCGCGTGTGCGCGATACGCTAAAACGTGTGGTTACGCGTCTGAAATCACTCCGACGCGTCGCGATACGTAGAAACCCAAAACCCACACACACGTATCACGCGTGTCGCGAAAGGTTGAAAATACGGGAAATTAGGTATTCAGCTCCAGATTTTTATACAGGAAATATATAGCAAAACTATATATACCAAAATAACCTACATACAAGCAGAGACCCACACCCCAAACCCCAACCCAAATCTCCCCTATCTGGCCGCAATTTGCGGCCAGAATGCCGATTTCGGCGGCCAGACTTGGGAATTGGGTCCCCAGGTTTGGTTGGTGCACTCCATACTCCCCATACATGCTTCAGTGATGCCTGGTTTTATTCTGAAAAGTCTCGGGTAGTAGCAGATTTCCTACAGTGCCTAATATCAGTTCAAATCACACATTTTGCACAAAATGGAACTTTATGGTATTTTGATGAAATCTGAAACAAACCTAGGTCTAATCACACACTAATAACTCGTTAACAAGCTAATCAAGCCCTAACAACATAAGTTTTAACATGTTACACTAAACCCCCTCCAAAAGCACTAAAATGGCACAAAAATATCATATTTCTAAACTAAACATGCAAGTTATGAAAATTGGGTGCTAGGATTGAGATTTTATACCTTCAAATGACTTTAGAACACCAAAGGTTCCAGCTTTACCCTCAGTTGTGCAGATTGGCCTTTGAACACCTCAAAAACCTCAAGTTTTCATGGTTTAATGAAGGAAAAAGCATTGATGGTGTAGGGTTTTTGGTGTAGGGTTCAAAGAGGAAATGAAAAGAGAAGAAAAGAGGAAGAAAGAAGTGTGGTTTCTGGTGATTTTCTGCAGGAGGTGCAGAAATGATTGGAAGAGAGAGAAGAGAGAAGAAAAGGTCAAGGAAAGTCAAATGTTTCACCTAACACCATGCCCCCTTATTTTATTTGGATTTGAATTTATAAAAAGGGTTTAAGGAAAGGTCAAATGGTGGGGGAAAGATAAATTGCAACCATGCACACAAGAAAATGATTAACAAGTCACAAAATGCCTAAGTATGCAAGGTGCACCCTACAAAGGAAAAATTCCAAAAAGCTAACACTACCCATAAGAACTATAATTAAAAATCCTAAGAACCCATATAAATATAAACATGCACGACTACTAATTATCACCAAAACAAACAAACGGGAAAAATCAAAGTGTTACAATCTACCCCCCTTAAGGAAATTCGGTCCCCGAATTTAAAAATCTACCCATACGCACCTTCAAAAAGATGGGGATACCTCTTCCTCATCTCACTCTCGGTCTCCCAAGTGACCTCCTCCCTGCTCTGGCCACGCCAAAGTACCTTGACGGACGGTATCTCTTTCGACCTCAATTTCTTCACTTGTCGATCTAAGATCATCACCGGCTGCTCTGCATAGGAAAGATCGCGCTCAAACTGGATCGTCGGGTGCTGAATCGCATGCGAAGGATCATGAAGATATCGGCGGAGCATCGAGACGTGAAATACGGGGTGCACGTCTGGAAAACTGGGCGGAAGGGCTAATCGATACGCAACTGCACCAATACGCTCAAGGATCTCGAAGGGGCCTACGTACCTGGGACTAAGCTTCCCCTTCTTCACAAACCTCATCACGCCCTTCATTGGGGAGACCCTCAAGAAAACATGATCACCAACAGAAAACTCAAGTCTGCGTCGACGACGGTCCACATAAGATTTCTGCCTACTCTGGGCTGCTCTCATCCTATCGCGAATCAACTGGATCTTCGCTGTCGTCTCCTCAACGATCTGTGGACCTAAAATACTGCTCTCACTGAGCTCTGTCCAACAAGTAGGCGACCTGCATTTTCTCCCATAAAGAGCCTCAAACGGTGCCATCCGAATGGTCTCCTGGTAGCTGTTGTTGTAGGAGAACTCTACTAAGGGCAAATGATGATCCCAGCTACCTCCGAAGTCTAAAACGCATGCTCTGAGCATGTCCTCGAGAGTCTGAATAGTCCGCTCTGACTGTCCGTCGGTCTGCGGATGGAATGCTGTGCTGAAACTCAAGCGAGTGCCCAAAGCCTCCTGAAGCCTCTGCCATAGCCGGCTGGTAAACTGGGTGCCTCTATCGGACACGATGCATGTCGGAACTCCGTGCAGTCGCACAATCTGATCAATGTAAACCTGGGCATACTGAGTAAATCCGAAAGTCGTCTTCACCGGTAGGAAGTGAGCCGCTTTAGTCAAACGATCCACGATCACCCAGATGGAGTCATACCCTCGACTAGTCCTGGGTAGACCCACAATGAAGTCCATAGATATCTGTTCCCATTTCCACTCCGGAATGGGTAATGGTTGTAGCTCTCCCGCGGGCCTCTGGTGCTCAGCCTTGACTTGCTGAAAAGTCAGGCATCTCGACACAAAATCTGCAATATCCCTCTTCATACCGTCCCACCAGTAAACATCTCTCAGATCGTGGTACATCTTGGTGGAACCGGGATGAACACTATATACCGATCGATGTGCATCCTCAAGAATCTCGCGCCGCAATCCCTCAGCATCCGGTACGCACAGTCTAGCCCCAAATCGTAATATCCCCTGATCGTCGATCACGAACTCGGAAAATCTGCCCTGTCCCATCTGTGTCCTGATCTCTGAACAGCGGTCATCACTGTGCTGTGCCTCGTATATACGGTCAAGCAACTGTGGGCGTGCACGAACATGCGCAATCTGTCCCCCGATCGGCGTAAACTCAAACTGTACCCGGCTGTCGCATAAGATCTGCCAATCTGCCGATGACTGCCTCTGCACTGCGCTCACACAAGCTAGACTACCCCCGGGCCTCCTGCTCAACGCATCAGCCACTACATTCGCCTTGCCCGGGTGATACAAGATCTCACAATCGTAGTCTTTCACTAACTCCATCCATCGGCGCTGTCTAAGGTTCAGGTCTCGCTGCTGAAATATATACTTTAAGCTCTTGTGGTCGGTGAATATCTGGCATGACTCTCCATACAGATAATGTCGCCAGATCTTGAGTGCAAAGACCACTGCAGCCATCTCCAGATCATGAGTAGGGTAATTCTGTTCATGTTTCTTTAATTGCTGTGAAGCATACGCAATCACCATGTCATGCTGCATCAAAATGCATCCCAGCCCCACTCGTGAAGCATCGCAGTAGACCGCAAATCCGCCTGATCCTGAAGGCAATGATAGCGCTGGTGTCATAGTCAGTAGAGCCCGTAACCGCTGGAAACTGTGCTCACACTCCTCCGTCCAATCAAAGTGAACTCCCTTCCGGGTCAACCCGGTCAACGGTGTAGCAATGCGAGAGAAGTCCTGCACAAATCGCCTGTAATAACCTGCCAGCCCTAGAAAGCTGCGAACCTCCGTCACTGACGTGGGTCTAGGCCAACTCCGAACTGCCTCTATCTTTCTCGGGTCGACACATATACCATCTCGTGTAATCACGTGGCCCAAGAAGTCTACGCTGTCTAGCCAGAAGGCACACTTGGAGAATTTGGCGAAAAGCTGATGCTCCCTCAAGATCTGCAGTGAAATCTACAGGTGCTGCTCGTGCTCCTCTCTACTCCGAGAATACACCAAGATATCGTCAATAAACACTATAATGAACAGATCAAGATACGGCCGGAAAATACGGTTCATCATGTCCATAAATGCTGCTGGAGCGTTGGTGAGTCCGAACGACATCACCAAAAACTCATAATGGCCGTAACGTGTGCGGAAAGCTGTCCTAGGAATGTCTTCCTGTCGAACCCGCAGCTGATGGTAGCCTGATCGCAAATCGATCCTCGAAAAGTATCCTGCCCCCTGAAGCTGGTCGAACAAATCGTCGATGCGTGGCAAAGGATATCGATTCCGCACTGTCACCTTGTTCAGCTGGCGGTAGTCAATACACAAACGCATGCTGCCGTCCTTCTTCTTGACGAACAGGACTGGAGCACCCCAAGGAGAAACACTGGGTCGAATAAGTCCCTTATCCAGCAAGTCCTGCAACTGACCCTTCAACTCTCTAAGTTCCGCCGGGGCCATCCGATAAGGCGGTACAGAAATAGGCCCCGTGCCAGGAACCAAATCAATGCAGAAAGAAATATCACGCTCGGGCGGTAGCCCAGGAAGCTCGTCAGGGAACACATCAGGGAACTCGCTAACCACCGGAACCTGATCCAGAGGAACCTCTGTAGCTCTAGTATCGCAAACATAGGCGAGAAATCCCTGACATCCCTTCCGCAAAAGCTGTCCAGCGCGAACAGAAGAAATCACACAGTGAGGGGTGGCACTACGGTCCCCCAACACAACAACAACCGACTCGCCGGGAAAAC
Organism: Agapanthus africanus; assembly: GCA_030015575.1. NCBI lineage: Eukaryota > Viridiplantae > Streptophyta > Magnoliopsida > Asparagales > Amaryllidaceae > Agapanthus > Agapanthus africanus. The sequence goes on from CM057345.1 coordinate 231,003,911, forward strand.
AAAATCGAACTGTCTTCTCGCGGCAGTCAACAGAAGCATAGCACGTGGCTAACCAATCCATGCCCAAAAGGATGTCGAAGTCCAACATCTCAAGAAGGATCAAATCGACCGGCAACTCTCTATCGCCGATACGGACGGTACAGGATCGGAACACGTGCCTAGCAACAAATGACTCTCCCACAGGAGTAGTCACCACAAGCGGCTGGCCAAGCAAACCGGACTCTCTACCCAAACTCGGCACAAAGTGTGTGGATACGTACGAGTGTGTGGATCCGGGATCGAATAACACGTGTGCATCAACCGAACATACAGAAAGGATACCTGAGACCACCGCATTGGACGCCTGCGCGTCCTGATGCGTCAAAGCAAAAACTCGTGCCTGTCCTCCAGCTGCAACTAACTGTCCCCTGCCGGCTGCTGGCCGTCCTCTACCTCGGCCACCTCGTCCTCTATGAACGAATCCTCCGTGACCACGACCTCTCTGTGCAGGCGTCTGATGCGGAGTAACAGTAGGTACTATCGGCAATGCCGTCTGGGGTGGTGAAGGTGGTAATGTAACATGCGGTGCTGCCGCCCCACTCCGGGGTACCTCAGGACAATCTCGCACACGATGATAAGAACTCCCGCAACGGTAACATCCCGATAACGGTCTCTGGCCCTCCTGGGAATAGGAGCTAAACATTCGGCCTCGTCTCGAATCTCTGCCACCTGTAAGGTGCCTGTCACGACGCCGGAACGGCCGTCTCTGCACTGACGTATCTGCACGAGCTCTCTTCGGCCCTGGAACTGCCGAAGTCTCAGCAAGGCGCTCTTCAACTAATAATGCTGCATCTACTGCTGCTGCGTATGTCTCGTAATGCTGCGCGCTGATAGCAAGGAATAGTGGTGTAAGCAAGCCTCGGACAAATCTCTTGACTCGCAACTCCTCAGTAGCCACTAGATACGGAGCATAAACGGATAGCTCGGTGAACAACACATCGTACTCTGCCACTGACATCCCTGGCGTCTGGCGTAAGGACTCAAATCTGCGTGCTCGGGCATCCCTCACACTCTGAGGAAGAAAACGGGCAAGAAATAACGCTACAAACTCGGTCCAGGTCATAGGAGGAAGACCTGCTGCTCTGCCCTTCTCAACTGAATCACACCACTTCTGTGCAAGACCTTCTAGGCGAAAGCTCGCGAACTCGACCCATCTCGGATCCGCGCATCTAAGTGAACGACATATACGGGCCATCTTATCAAGGAAGGACTGGGGGTCCTCGGCTGTATCGGTGCCTGTGAAAACCGGAGGTTTTAGCCTCATGAATTCTGATAGCGATACCGTAATCACCTCTGTGGCTGCAGGGGCAACTGGCTGTGGGGTAGGTACCATCGCGGTCGCTGGAACAGGTGGAGCTACCTCTGGTCGCTGTGCTTGAAGCGTCTCAACCAGCGATCCTATCATCTCACGCATCTCCTGCATGCTAGATCCCACCGTCTGGCGCATCTCCTGCACACCAGCCCCTAGCGTGGCGATCTGATCTGTCAAAGGAGGAACAGTCTGCTCAGGTACAACGGGTGCACTGCCCGGATTAGTCCTCGTCTCGGACGAGTCAACTCGAATCTCGGCCCTCGCGGCCGCTCTCTGCGCCCTCGTAGTCTTTGGCGGCATATTGGCTGAAAGGAACAATAGGATTCGATAAGGATACGGAAATCGAATCGCGAGAATGTAAATACTCAAGAAGGAAATTTATATCAACAAGTCCTAAGGTCGCGTAGGCGGAGTACCGTGTCGTGAGTATGCCGCGGAACATACACACGCTACGCTACCCTGCCGCAGCTACCTACTCCATCATACCAGGGTCATCCTACACTCCGAAAGGTAAAACCTACGCTCTGATACCAACTTTGTCACGACCCGAGTTTGGCCCGTGACCGGCACTTAATCACGTAACGTCTACAGGCGTAACGTGACTAAGGGAACCGGAAACCCAGAAAATAAACCAGTGAAAGTATAGAGTGTGATAAGAATTAAATGAAAGCACCAACTAACATGATAAGAAATCTAAGTAAACAATCTCCAAGATAACAATATACGACGCCGTAGCGAAGCTCAAGATCCACAAGTGGGAACATCACAGATAGAATAAGACTGCATAAGAAAAGTCGGCTCACAACGAGCACGACACCAGAATACAGAAAAAAGTACAACATCGTCCTCGCACTGTCTCTAAGTCAAATACATACATGGTAGATGGAGAATACTAGATACCACAATGTACATACAGAAAGCTAAACAGATACCGCACAAAACCCACCTATCAGCAAAAGAGCTAGTACACCAACTATGGGGGTATCTGTGTCAAAAGATGCAACCGCAGCCTGCCGCGACTACTCCGAGGGGCAACCTGCAAACACTGTGGCACAACGGGGGTGAGTTGCCAACTCGTGAATAGAGATAACATATAAAGGTAATCGCGAGCATGCACGTACTACGCTACTCTATCATATGCCAACAGAGGATATCAATATGTGATGAGCAGTATGTGCAATAATCATGCAAGTTCTCTATCAGGTGCTGTACTACTGGATGAGGTACAAATGCTCTATCAGGTAATGCATCTACAGGATGAGGTACAAATGTAATGCTGAGCAGGGGCAATATAATATCTACACGGAATGTCAACGTGGAATATATATAATCGGTTTCTCAATGCACCCAGATCTCCCAAAAATAGCTCATGCGCCGGCACTCTCATCGGCCCTCAAATCCTGTACATCTCTGAGAAACCCGAGTGCCCAACATCGGCACCCAAATATCATAAATACTCGTGTCCAGCATCGACACGCAAATCCTCATCCATCTGGCCCCGTCAGTCCGGGTCAGCCCACGGGCTCCGTCTGCGGTACGGCCCTCGGCCCCAGCAGTACGGATCACCCACATCCATCTATAGACTCTGATCAGTACACTCCGGATAACTGTCAGGTCCAACCAATCACCGGTAGGTAGTGGTCCCTCTGCCTGGCTCACCGTCTACTGCACAGCGAAACCGTTCTCGCCCTGGGGTACCATACCGGGTCCACCATGTACCCGTAATCGGCCTCAACCACCTTCTCGATTCGGGTTCCCATATATCACTCTAGCACCGAGAAAACACATGGTGGACGCACCGAAATATCATATCAAGGGAACCGGGTTTTTAAATGATTACTTATTGAAATGACCACGGTTCCCAAATCCAGAAATCACATATAATCCAAACAAAATACAAGTCAATGATCCGATATGATATGTGCGTCAAATGTAAATATCCAGTCAAATTACACATAGATAAGCTACAATGCAACGATCCGATGTGATATGTGTAGCAGGTATGAATATCAAGTCATGTCACATACAATGAGCTACAATGCAACGATCCGATGTGATATGTGTAACAGGTATGAATATCAAGTCATGTCACATATAATGAGCTACAATGCAATGATCCGATGTGATATGTGTAGCAGGTATGAATATCAAGTCATGTCACATATAATGAGCTACAATGCAATGATCCGATGTGATATGTGTAGCAGGTATGAATATCAAGTCATGTCACATATAATGAGCTACAATGCAATGATCCGATGTGATATGTGTAGCAGGTATGAATATCAAGTCATGTCACATATAATGAGCTACAATGCAATGATCCGATGTGATATGTGTAGCAGGTATGAATATCAAGTCATGTCACATATAATGAGCTACAATGCAATGATCCGATGTGATATGTGTAGCAGGTATGAATATCAAGTCATGTCACATATAATGAGCTACAATGCAATGATCCGATGTGATATGTGTAGCAGGTATGAATATCAAGTCATGTCACATATAATGAGCTACAATGCAATGATCCGATGTGATATGTGTAGCAGGTATGAATATCAAGTCATGTCACATATAATGAGCTACAATGCAATGATCCGATGTGATATGTGTAGCAGGTATGAATATCAAGTCATGTCACATATAATGAGCTACAATGCAATGATCCGATGTGATATGATTCCTACGTGTCATGGCAATTACTAACGGTGTGTGTGTGACATACAGGATAGTGCTCGTGGACATGGACCGTTAGTAATGGTGCGGTGTTCTATCACTTCTGATTTATATCTGTGTAGTAGGGAATGCAATACGTACAAAATAGTAACCATGAACATGCAATACATATCATGAACACTATAAGGTCCCATCAGCCCTGACGTAGAACGCCATGCGGGCGATATCCCCGTAGATGTGAAATCTACTCACCGTAGTCTCTCGCTAGGTGTAGCCAACAACCTGCTTCCCTTTCTTCGCTGCGTCCGCCGTACTCGCCTGCGAACCTAGAATTACAGAATATATCATATGTAAGCTCGAAATCACACAAACACGACATTAAAGCCGAACTAGTAACTCGTGTCGCGAACCAAGCGCGCGTGTGCGCGATACGCTAAAACGTGTGGTTACGCGTCTGAAATCACTCCGACGCGTCGCGATACGTAGAAACCCAAAACCCACACACACGTATCACGCGTGTCGTGAAAGGTTGAAAATACGGGAAATTAGGTATTCAGCTCCAGATTTTTATACAGGAAATATATAGCAAAACTATATATACCAAAATAACCCACATACAAGCAGAGACCCACACCCCAAACCCCAACCTAAATCTCCCCTATCTGGCCGCAATTTGTTGCCAGAATGCCGATTTCGGCGGCCAGACTTGGGAATTGGGTCCCCAGGTTTGGTTGGTGCACTCCATACTCCCCATACATGCTTCAGTGATGCCTGGTTTTATTCTGAAAAGTCTCGGGTAGTAGCAGATTTCCTACAGTGCCTAATATCAGTTCAAATCACACATTTTGCACAAAATGGAACTTTATGGTATTTTGATGAAATCTGAAACAAACCTAGGTCTAATCACACACTAATAACTCGTTAACAAGCTAATCAAGCCCTAACAACATAAGTTTTAACATGTTACACTAAACCCCCTCCAAAAGCACTAAAATGGCACAAAAATATCATATTTCTAAACTAAACATGCAAGTTATGAAAATTGGGTGCTAGGATTGAGATTTTATACCTTCAAATGACTTTAGAACACCAAAGGTTCCAGCTTTACCCTCAGTTGTGCAGATTGGCCTTTGAACACCTCAAAAACCTCAAGTTTTCATGGTTTAATGAAGGAAAAAGCATTGATGGTGTAGGGTTTTTGGTGTAGGGTTCAAAGAGGAAATGAAAAGAGAAGAAAAGAGGAAGAAAGAAGTGTGGTTTCTGGTGATTTTCTGCAGGAGGTGCAGAAATGATTGGAAGAGAGAGAAGAGAGAAGAAAAGGTCAAGGAAAGTCAAATGTTTCACCTAACACCATGCCCCCTTATTTTATTTGGATTTGAATTTATAAAAAGGGTTTAAGGAAAGGTCAAATGGTGGGGGAAAGATAAATTGCAACCATGCACACAAGAAAATGATTAACAAGTCATAAAATGCCTAAGTATGCAAGGTGCACCCTACAAAGGAAAAATTCCAAAAAGCTAACACTACCCATAAGAACTATAATTAAAAATCCTAAGAACCCATATAAATATAAACATGCACGACTACTAATTATCACCAAAACAAACAAACGGGCAAAATCAAAGTGTTACACATATATTAAATGGATCACCACGTTAAGTTGATCTTAGTCTCAAAAGAGGACTAATGTATTCTTAACGAACGTTTAAGTTGATCTTAGTCTCAATACGGCTAACGTATCATTAAACTAAAAACACCAAACCCAAATCTAAGTAAATACGGATTTGGACTAATTCACGTCCTACGGGCGACGGCATTACTCAGTCTCCGTATACAATCCATGGGCAACCACAAACAAAACAAACACACACGACACGAAGTGAAATTCTGGAGAAGGAGAAAGTGGCTACCGCGATGCGGTAGCGTAATTAACTGCAGGGGATTGCGCTTGCAGGGAAGAGCTTCCCCACAATAAAAAAAACCCTCAAGCGAGGGGGGAATCTGACAAAGTCTGCTACATCGGCCGCATCCGTCTAAACCTCCGATACACGGTGCCATAAATCAACTTGTCATCTTCGGAGAGGTAGACGGATAAAACCATATAGCATCTGCCCCGAATCTCGGGTAGGACGTCCTCACGTCATCTCCGCCGCCATTCGGAGGGGAACAATCACCCTTCCTAAGACCCCACAAATCACAAAACGCATACGCATCACCTTGAGTTAATAAAAAATATCTAGACCAAGCCTTTTAAGGACTTGTCGCGCTCAATTAGGACAAGTGATGGTTGCGGGGAATCGGTCGTTTATCTAAACTTGACTTTGTGGTGCCTAGGTTAGAAAAGTGAGGAGGTAATTCTTAAAGGCCCGTCTCACGGTAATTCGTGAGCGGAACCCTCCTTACCTCACTTGTGCTTACCTGGCCACAATTGGCAGTGAAGAGGCGATTTGAGTGTTATCTTGCAACTTGTCGCTTGGAAGTCTAGAAGCGGTCTAGTTGGACTTTGAAGACCCTAGCTCTAGGTGTTGTTTGTGTATATTGTGATTGTTATTGTGCTTATGTAAATTTTAGTCCCATAATTCCGTATTCTTTCAAAAACCATACAAACAATTTTTAAAACTCCAAAAACAAACAATTTTTTTAAACTAAAAAAAATAAAAATACCACTTCCTTCCCTCCATACCTTTTCACTCTTCTAACATGGGTAACCCACCACGAAAACTCTTGCCGAACTTTGGTACCCACAACCAGACATTTCTTCTTACAGTTCTTGCTTTGGCCGAAACTCGAACGATCCCAACATGCCTAAAATTTCTTTGAAAGATCGGATAGACGCGTCTAGGACAAAAAATTGGACTCAGCAATCCACTTCGTATCAACCGTTTCAAACATTCACCCCTTCTTACGTTGATATCCCTTTTGAGAGTCCGGTTGTAACTCTGAAACCCATGTCTATTGCTGAACGTATTGAACAATCTCGTAGCCGATCTTTCACTCCTTTCACCACTTCCAATTCGTGGGATCAACAATTCCATTCACATTCTTATCCAAAAGTTGATCCTACTCCTGTCGAACCATTCAATTCCTATGCATCCTACCCAACTGTTGGACCTTTCCTAGACATTGCTTCAACACATCCATTTGGGAGTTTCACATTTCCAGATAACTTTGAATTTTTTACTGAAACCCCTTCACAACTCATGTCTAGTCTAGAACAGTCGTTGGAAGACTTTCGGGTAGCGTCGTACCAACAGATGATGGATTTGAATGCGTCCATGGCCGCCCTCATATAAACTAGTGACCCGGTAGCTAGTTTCCAACTAGCTCCAAATTTTCCAATGTATGATGAGGCGATAGGACAGATTTAGAATTTGAGCGGTGAGAGTGCGCAGTACACCCTTCCAAATCAAAGCTACCCATTACATATTGAATCCCACAACTCCGGTTTTGAATGTCTATCGAGTGTCCCAAATGAATCACAAATTGCCGATAGAATGTTTGATGAGTTGTACGACTTTGTAGTGTTTGATTTACCCGATTGTGAAGGGTCCCTTTCGAGTGAAACCACAACAAATCCTTTTGACCTCTACACCTCCATCTTAGAACCACAATTGATAGAAATCCATGCTTTTGATGAGGTGTCTGAGAATATAGATTTTCACTTGATTGAGAATATCGACGCTGGGGATATTTTGGATGATGAACCCGCAGATTTGAATGGGTTTTCCCCTCCAATTCATCATCCCGAGTCATTAACTGTTTTTTCCGAACCCCATACGCGTCTAGATATTGATGATACATGCATGGATGAGCTGATTTTTTAGGATAGTATTGAGGATGAAGCAGTTTTACTTGATGAGTCGGATTTTTCAATTCATCCTATCCCTTTCGTTGACTGCGTACACCCTCCCAAATCTTTAACCGATACCCTTCCTAAATCACTTCCTTCCATTCTCGTTCCGACCTTGCAAGAAACCGTTTCACTTTCATTTTCAACGTCTGGTTTACCAAGTTCGGCTTACCCATTTTTTCTCACGAATCTTGAAGGATTTGACCCCATTTCTCAACGGGTTGATAGATTAGTACAATCGCTTTTTTCATATCAGTCAATACAAATTGTACTAATTTATTCACTCCATTTCCACGCTCAAGTTCGTATTCCATTTCTTTCTCCCTTCCGCTATTCTTCTCCTCCACCGAGACCGTACGCCGCTTCTATCCCAACACGGTCTCGCGTGTTTGTCATTTCTTTTCTCTATACTCTATTCTTTCACCAACCACTCTATTTTCATGATAGAATTTTTGAATGGTTGGTGGTCACTTTTGACCTGTGTAAGGCCTTGTATAGATTAATACTGTTTTCTGCCTCCTAACTCTAAATTTTAAACGCTTAAACAGTGGAAACACTGTTTCACTTAAGTTTGGGGGGAACCTTTTTGTGTATATATATTTTGTTCATAAATAATAATAATAAAAAAAATTAACAAACAGGGGAGCGCCGGCAATTTTGACCCTCTTGGTGTAGCCTGACAGTGAGGGCACTGTCAAGTTTAAGTTTGGGGGTGTGCTCGGTAAGTTTTCTTCCTTCGCATTCATTTGTATATGTTGCATTTGCATACTTATAAAAACCTATAAAAACTGAATTTTTTTACAAAAATATAAAAACTTTGTCGTCAAGTTAGCTAATAGGGTAACTTAGATTTTTATTCCGAAAGTTTAGTTGGTAGGTTAGGAATAACTAAATCCTAGGTTTAGAAATTGAAAACCCTAAAAATAACCCTCTTTCTATTTAACCTTGGTAATTATACGTCCTTATAGTTTTTTTTAGAAGTAGGTAATCATGAGTTCAGTTCTTAAGTTAAGTCGAGATGAAGGGAAAGTATTGAAAGCTTTACTGAAGGATAAGTCTGAAAAATAGTTTCTATTCATGAGTATAAACTTAGAAAGCATATACCCTGCAAACTGCACATACACGCACCTTGAAACTTGGGATAGTACAGGATACCTAGAAATACTCTTTCCTGAAAACTTAGTATGAAAGAAAAAACGGTATTTAAAGCTAATCACCAAAAGAGGATTATTGAAAAATATTTCCGGTCTTGAAAAACGAAAAATAAAGAAAAAAAGAAGAAAAAATAAATAAAGACAAGACCTGGAAACTGCTATTTACGCTTTAAGCTCACACATTCAGTAATCGGCTGTTAGTGCCTCAAGAGCATTAATAGTCGCATGAAAGGTGTGTGAGCAAAACCTTCCATTATTAGTAAAAAGAAGTAGTATTAGGTATTAAGGAAAGGGTACTATAGCTTGAATTGAATTCTTATGTGTAGGGGTGAAATTTTACACACACGTAGGGGTATACGATCGATATTTGGAGGAAAGATAGGAATAAAGAATAAAACTTATGTTTTCCGTAAAGATGATAAAAATCCCGGATTGGAGACTGCACTTTAGAAGGAAAACTCAAGAGATACCGAGATCTTTCTAAACTGTCAAAATGTATAGGATCTGAGGTTGAATAAATAGGAGATGTGAAACATAAGGGTTGAATATTTCTAACTTAGGATAATAGAATTTCTAACCTAGATACTAAACCGTAGGAGTAAAATCGACGTCAAATTATGAAACTGGCATGACGGGATTTTATGGGTAGTATCCGCTGAAAACCCTCAGGAGACAACACTCCTCCTACTAGGGATACCTAGAGGTTTAACGGCTTGTTGCACGAGCTCAGTGCAATCGCGTTCCCTTCGAAAGTGAGGTTAGGACTTTTTATGAATAATTGGTTTTGCTCGGGACGAGCAAAATTTAAGTTTGGGGATATTTGTTCATACCAGAATATTGAATTTAATACCGCCCATTCTTATGCTCGTTTGCTTATAGGCAGGTGCTTTTAATCTGAATTTTCTATCTATTTACAGGTACAGGTTCCTAGTCCAAAATAACGCAAATGATACAAAATCTCCACTATTACGCCAAAATCCAGAACATCTGTTGCCAACAGATAAAAGCCGTGTTCCGGTCATCCGTATCCGTCCAGTGCCGCTTACCGGTTCCAAAGACGAGACAAATGACAGTGGTCATTTGTGTCTCGGACAAGCACAGAGCACGAGAGGGGCAGCACAAGAATCAATGGGTGCGCGGAGCTCGATGGAGATGAGGTCAAAAGAATTATTTTTTATGCCAATTTGGACTGTTGCAGATCTGAAGAAATTGTGGATGCAATTTGCAATTTGTAACATGTAGAACAACAGAAGAGAGAAACACAAGAAACCCCACAAAAAACGACAAGCCAACTCCTCAAAATAGCCGCGGAACCGCGGCCAAAGTGGCGGCTCGGCCGCGGATCCGCGGCCGAGTTGACTCGGTGTCAACTCGGAATTTTGGGGTAGTTTGGTCATTTCATTTGGGCTCAGAATCTTGCCCTAGGGTTTCAGCACTCAGCCTATAAATACCCCAGTTTTGTGCCAAGTTATGAAGGCTTCTTTTTGTTAGGATTTAGTTTAGCTTTAGTTCTTCTTCTTCTTCTTCTTCTTCTTCTTCATGTATTCTCCATTAAAATATAGTGAGAGTATTGAGTGGATGATGAAATGAAGATGAGGGTTTGTTATTTTTTTAACTTGTATCTTTTAAATCTTGCATTGTCTTTTAATTCTAATGTAACTTTTATAATTGTTGTTAAGTAGTTGTTGTTATTTTTTGCTCTTTTCTTTTCTTCTCTTATCCGTATTATTTTCAAGCTGTGATACTCGACGGAGTTCCTTGCTTTGGTGAGGACCCAAGTAGTTAGGTTGCATCATTTGTAAAATCGTATTTTTCCTTTTCCTTCTTTTCTTCCTTCTTGATTTGTTTTATTTTCTTTTATAATGTGTGAATAATTCCACACTTATTAAGGCTAAGGAGGGTGGTATAAGGGACGGAAAAATCCCTTGTGCTTCTCTTCGCCAAATATCTTGAAACGAACCCCGACCAAACAAATGCAACCCCCTCACTTAGGCGCACTATACGTGATACATAACCGCGACCTAAGTCGAGAAGTCCTTTAAGCGCACTACAATATGACATATGGTTGTGACTTAATTGGATACATGGTTGCGGGTGTTTGGCCGAGAGTTGAGATAAGCGTATTTAGCGGACGGACAAGGGGCACTAAGAATGGATTTAGCGTTGGAAGGCTCGCTTAAACTCGCAAATCCCATTTCTATGTCCTCCTAATCCCTGCTACTTTCGATTATCCCAATATCGTTTTAAGAATGGGAAAAGATAAACACAAGACTAATTCTAACTCTACTAACCAACCTTAATCTTAACAAGCTTACTTGAACATAAATATGGATAGAACAGAACATACACATATAGAGTCTTTATTGACTCGTCTAAGATTCGAACGGTCCATACAACCATCTCCCTGCGGATCCACCCGTGCTCAACCGGCTAGCTGCAAAGCGACACCGTCTTTGATCGCGGTTAACTTTAGAATTTTGAATACGCGACACGCCAAAAGCGTGCGATCAGAACCATTGACTTAGTCTACTAATTTTGTTTTACTTAAGATATTTATTAACCTAACCATTCTAATTAGCCATGGTTATGTCTCTACAAGAGTTAATATATGATATTTTCTCATCTATAGTTGCAAGATATAACTCATTCTATTTTCTTCTTCATTTTCTTCTTCATTGAAAGTGAGCTCTCTATCTTTTGAGAGGTGAAGAAAATTAGTGAGAAAATTAATTCCAAAGTGAGCAAAAATCCTACTTCATCATCCTCTACTAAATTAGCCATTTAGTTTAGGGTGTTACCTTCACTAATCCCTAATTAATGAAGAGCTAGCTTGAGTTGGTGTCTTCTCGATGTAGATCATTTTCGGTCTCGAAAACTTCGTGCAAGCTTGTTCCTTTCATCTTATGGAGCCATTCAAGTGTCCGGAAGATCACTACTTGAAGCAAAGGGACTATTACAAGGATCTATTGAAGTGAAGGACCGGTCTACAAAGGTTGCATTCCAGATTCACTTAGATGTAAAGTTGTTTACATGATATATTGTCTAATTCTCAAGTTAAGATTCTAGGGTTAGGGTTATGTAGTATGGCAATTTTTTGAAAATGGCATGGACGATGCCTCCCGAAACCTTGCTGTCGTGCTACGTTATCCTGCACAATTCGCATAATTAAATTAATAAGATATAGAAAAAAAGTTTTTTAGTTTTTTTAGTTTAAATCAATTTAATTTTTGTTTGAGAAATATCTTAAATACTTTTAGTTAGACAATAACGAGTTTAAAAAATTATTTAAGATCGGCAACTTATTGAATTTTAAAAAAATAAAAATCGAGCGAAAAACCTTTAAAATTTATATTATTTAACAAATTCTTTTTAAAAAATTCTCAAATCTTAGCGGTGTTAAAATATATACAAACGTGTATTGCACGTGCTAAATACTCGCACTGATTAACCTCTCTAATAAAATAGTGCTTACTGTTTTGATGTACAACAAGTTCTCACGCAAGATAATCCGTGAACCGTGAAAGATTCATACTTGTTATTATTCCTGGTTTCAGCACTCTTTACTGATAGTATCAAGGCCTAGAGATGTCGCATGAAAAGATAGGTCTCAGTGGTCTAGGACGACGATGCTTCGGATCTGGATCTGATTTGTAATGAACTTATATTGATGAAGATGATGGTTTTGATGATGGGTTGACGACAAGTTGAGTTGATAGTAACAAAAGATAGCAATCGACATGCAGCTGATTAGATTTGACCGCTGCCGAATAATAAATTATCTGCAAAAGTAAAAATCACAAGCAATTTTCAATAGAAATATCAATAGTAATCATTCATTCGTTAATCAGACCCTAATCTCTCTCAATTAAATAACGGATCCTATTATAAATTTTATAGGAATATCCAAATAAAATCTGAACTGCAAAAAATTCCTAACTTATTAAAAAGCGAAAATCTTTAAACTGAATTTTAAACCGTTGTCCTGCATCTCTCCCCACGGACCTAGTTGGTAGTACAGTATTTGTTCCAAAATCTACATAATGTAATGCATATCAAATTAATTTAATATTTAACAAATCCCTATTTGATTTTCTAGTGACAAGGATGCGTTTAGACTTGACGCTACAAAGCTACAAAAAAAATATATATATATATATATATATATATATATGGAAAAAGTTCTTCGCACTTCATTTCCTCCAACTTTCCGGTTTCAACTTCAACAAAACTTTCCAAATGCTCTACTACACTGGAGTCTTGTCCATAACTTGAAATTTTCTTTCATACTCCCACTTAATAAACTCATCACCACATATAATAAATGGTCAATGTTGACTTAAAAGACTTTGGAGTCTAATAATAGAGATTTGGGTTCTTTATGAATTCTTTGACCACTTAAGCCTAACATATTCTGCCTATATTGGATTTTGAATTGAAAATTAAGAACAAAGTACAAACCAAGGAAGGAAAAACCATATAAAGGAGGGGTTTAGGTAATCTTCATTTTCGAATCTCCCGGAGTTAGGGGTATCATGAAGAATAAATTAATCATTTACTATTAATCTTCCCATTTGAGTCATGTGGGGTCCCCCTCAGCTTTATTGACTTCAAGTAATTAAAACTTAAGATCATTCATGGTTCAATATTCTATTCGTAAATTTTAGTGAATGTCCCCTAATTGAATGGGTTAGTAGTCAACGTAGAGCACAACACTTGTACCTAATTAATTGTAGCCCTACACTAGGCCCATGCACACTTGTCCCATGATAAACCAAGGGCATGCACTACATCAATCTATTTTGACCACATCTACCATAGAAATGTATGTTCTGTTCTCGACTAAATTGCAATAAACCATGTTTAATTTGGTCTATATAGCAGAATATCTCTTTCTATTTTGAAAAGCATTGATTTTCCATCGCCCATAATAGTTATTATTAACCTTTTCCGTTTTCAGCAAGTTTTAAATTCAAGATACTCATATATGATAATGTTTATATGATTGTGTTTATAAGATTGGTGAAAACAACATGAATTTGAGTTGTCTCGACAATCAATCAAGCATACCAGAAAAAAAATTAGTTTGGATTCTGACGGATGTCGGATCACGTCAAGATGTTGCCTTCTATTGATCTGCTGATGGCGGCGATAGGCGGTTGAGATTGGATCTGGAAGATGGCTCCTGAAGCGTGTGGATCTCAATGGATTTGAGGTTGTTTGGGCCGAGCTACCTGCAAGGAAGTCCCAGGGTGGTTGGACCACCGAGGACCCTCCGACGATCAAGTTAGAGAGGAAATCCGAGCAGAGTAACGGCTTAGTGAGTGGAAAATGACTTACTTGAACCGTCTGAAGGAGGGGTTTATATAGCGGTGGCAGCAGGCAGGTGTTAGTTGTATGTATGCCCTAGAGGCCAGTATTGTACAGATGTTGTATATTATATTGGATGCTTGGACATATATAGAGATGACTTTCTTGCTCGATATGATAGTATGCTATCTGGTTACTCTTTATCTTAACATGTACACTAGTCTCTTTATACTGTCTTATAGTTACATGTTGGTAAAGCCCTTAGGATTTGTACTTGACTACCTGGACTATGATGCAGATCATACTAGTGGGGACATGGTAGTCCATAAGTACATCCTTCAAGGTCCCTAGTCGTGGGTGTATCGAGACGGGGCATCGATATACCAGAGTAGACTAGCGTATACGCTTCTCGACTCATGTGATGGGCGATGGATGATCCCATATCCATTGGTGTTTGACATCAGAGATGGTATACGGGTGCTCAGTGGAGACTGGGTACACTGGACGGACTCGCCGAGAACTCCCAGATGGTATTATACCTCACGTCAGATGGCAGTTCTCAGGTGACACTTGTACAGGTTAGTCTGTAGACCCGAGATCGTCATAGAGTCTTGTGTGATTCCCACTGTGCTTTGATCTCCACCTTACCACGTCCATGAGGCCGTGCAAAACGGTGGTCTTTGGGTGCAGTCCCGAGTCACATGGAGGCAATGAGCGATAGGAGGGGTTTCGTCTCTCCCGGTATTGGGGGTTGATGTTGCGCTGTGCTCGATTGGCCGTAACAGGGAAGTCCCTGGCCAGGGCTGATCAGAGATTTGCTGGTAAGTGTTACCAGTAGTTTCTCGACCCGTTACGAGCCTCACATCGGCACGACTTATCGGGTTATTGGGGTCTGACGTTTACCACCCCTAGACTTGATATGCGACATATCAGACGAAGAGACCGGACTGTACGGTAAGTGTTACTGGTCGGATTCGCAGGAGTGTGAGCGGGCTAGCTCGTCGATCTTCTGATCGCTCAATACCCGGGTGGCCGTTACGTTTAGCAGACCGCTTGCGGCTTGTGGGTGCTTGATATGATCATCATCTGCTGCCGGCGTATTGACGAGTCTTTAGAGTCCTACACAGAGGTTTCTTAGCTCAAGCGAAACGAAATAGGAGCGCATATGAGATATGTGCAGGACCGAGAATAATGCGTGTATGTGATACCGCATTTCATTCTCGCGATATATGTTTTGATTGGTTATATTCGATATGACCTAGTTATCGAATCATTGATTCGATAAATCGATGCATTGTATACTAGTCGGTTATGTGCGACATGACCGGATCATTGAATCAAGTGTTGATTTAATGATTTAATGTATAATTATATATTTGATATATTACTTTGCATTAACTAGTATTGGTTCACTTTAAACGGATTTTTCTCACTTGATGTGCACATTGTATATGTGATATGTTTTGTGCACATGATTGTATCATGTTTGATGATGCATGTTGACTTGACTTTGTGTAAAAGAATTGAACCATGGTTATGAGAGTGGTTAGGGTTTATGTTTTATTCACTTATTATTTAATCCATTCATTATTTATTAATTGGTTTTTATGAAAATAAAATAGCTTCATTTATCATGAAGAATGGTGAAGCTGCATGAAGCATTTACTAATGATGCTATTTTGTCTTCATACTTAAACCTAACCACTCCCACTAACCATGGTCAATTCTCTACACTTGACCATGGTTAGGATATGATAAAGATCATTTTCTTTTCTATTTTGATTAAGACTTTTATCATATTCTATCATCTTCTTCATCTTCTTCTTCAAAAGAAAAGCTTGCTACTTTAATGGCAACTTGAGATCTAGTGAGAAAAATCCAAATCTAAAGTGAACCCACCTCCTATTTCTTCATCCTCTACCTCTTACCAAGTGGTTTCGGGTGTTTTCTTCACAAGTTTCACTACTTGGTGAAGTCGGAGCTTGAACTAGTGCAACCTCGACGTAGATCGTCTTTGACACGAAGCCGTCGAACTATTCCGCTCACTTCTCCGATGAAGCCGTCGCGAGAGTCCGAGGTTCGTGATGGACAGCGAGGGGACGACCACATGGAGCTAAGCAAGTGGATATCCGGATCTACAAAGGTTGTTGCATCTCAACTTCTAGTTAAATAGTTAACTAGTTTTGTTTTTCGCCTAGACATCTAGCAACGATCCGTTAACTAGGGTTTCTCGGCACCATAATTTTTAAATTTGGCATGTTCGATGCCTTGTGAGACCTCTCTTGAGTGCCTAGGAACCCTACAGTGGTATCAGAGCCTAGCTAGAGCCTTAGGCGAAGTCTAGACAGAGTTTGAAACCCGGACGAACCGAAAATCCAACCCCAAAATAGCTCTCTGGATATTTTTCAAATTTGTGGTTTTTTGTCAATTAAAATTGCCTAAAAAAATCAGCAATAAAATCTAAGAATTACTGTGCAAAACGTTTCCTGTGAACAATATAAACTGCGGCGGAACCGCGGCAGAAGCATGGCTTCTGCGGCGGTTCCGCGGCTCCTTGATGACTTCAGCCCCACTTCTTTGCACAGTAATACCTGATTTATTATTCTGAGTTTTCTGGGAATTTTAATTTGACTCCAGTGTTGAGTATTCTGGGGTTGTATTGGGAATCGTCGATTCGATCGGATTATCGAACTTTGTCTAAGTGCTTTCCGGATAATTTTATGAATATGTTAAAAACTTCGACCGGATATAAATGCCCAACCTTTCCCCTGTCGTAAAATATCCATGTGTTGGATTATTGTGTGGTTTAAGGACGTTCTGAGTAGTGCAAGTAACACGATGGTCCCTCTAGAAGACAACAAACCTTAACTCGATTATGTGACCGTCTTGAACTGCACTTTGAACCTTCGGGTTTGGGGCAGTACGGCGTGCCACATGTGAGGCGTTGGCTTGACCCTTCTACGGCTGGACCGTTGGTACTGAGGCATGAAACGAATGTCTTTGAACCCATTTCATGTGTTGGACAGTTTCGGGAAAACTTGGGTATTCGAATGTTCGATCGGAAATTTTTATATATTCTATTTATCCGGAATGGGATACAATAATTGGAATTCACAAACAGTTATGTGATAACTGAATGAATGATATAAATCTAGCGGTTTAGTTTCATTTGATATTGAAAAGAGTTTTCGATAATGAGACTAAAATGCGGGATTTATATCTGTTAGGCATGTGATGTCTAAGTATTTCATTTGATTAGGCATGCGATGTCTAAAGAGGTTGCGGATTCCAACTGTTGTAGTTTTACACTTTCTTTTCTGTGACCGTAAGTGTAATATGTGAATCGCCGGTTTCGTTGCTATATGTCAACGACAATTGGGATGCACATATTTACTTACGTTGATGACATGTGATGTTATGTGTTGCTGGATATGTTATATTGGATTGTCGTGTTTGAATAGCCGGGGGTTTTTATGTGAGATGAGTGTTTTTCATTTTCATTCATGTAACAACTTGTATGTAATATTCTTTTATTTGGGGCACTTCCAGGTAGCGGAAGTTGTCACCCTTTGTATATTATTTACTTTTCCGCATTAGGATACACCCAAGGAGGGGAGCACAAGTAACCGGGTTCTGGGGTCCAGTGGGAGACCAACTCGAGGAGTCGAGTCCGGGTCTCCTAACCCTAGAATTGGCAGGGTTGCTTGCCGCTCTCGTAGGGGTCTAGGGGTGTGGGATTGGCTATTCATCACGACCGTGGAATCCGTGTTTTATACTGGCTCGTATTGAAAACACGGACGTCCTAGTATATCCAATATTTCATATGATTATTCTGCTGCGATATCTGTGATGTGACTCTGTGATGGATATAGTATATAGTATATATGATATATTATATAGACGTTACTTATGCTTTGCACCCGCACTAGCCCTGCCCTGCTCTGTCGTTAGTTACCTAACCTAACGGTGCACGAGGGGACATCGAGGCGAATGCGGATGGCATAAGTGTACGTCATATCTATCTGTGATGTTTAGGTATTTAAATGATGGGACTTTATTAACGTGATTAATGAAAGATAAGAAACCTAAGATGTTGTGGAATCGAATTTTAAAATAAAACAGTTAGCTACAGTTCTTGCTTTGCATAGCGTTATATATGATATACCCCGCACCTTATTCGATGAGGAAAGGACCGAGATCCCTTCACCGGGAGTGACTCCTTTAGCAATAACTGGCAGATGCTACACACTCGGTTTGCTTTTGACTGCTTTTGGGTTTTTGCTTTGCACAGCGATATATATGATATATCCCGCACCTCATTCGACGAGGAAAGGGCCGACGATCCCTTCACCGGGAGTGACCCCTTTAGCAAAACTAGAAAAGCCTCAAAATCACTCCATTTTTAAAAACTTCATTTGATTCTACAACGATATCAAGTTCATTACGCTCATGGTTTTATGAAAACCTGCGTAGCCCTCCGTCATTTCAGATAAGTACTAATTAGTATTCGTGCTACGGTAGTTTGGCATTCGTCAAGGCGTAGTGTACGGTAGCTAACTAGTATTTATCTGCTTATGCATATGATGCAGATTGGATTAGGGTATTCGTACGGCGTTGTTTGGCATTCGTCAAGGGTCGTGCGGGTGGGTTTAATTCAATCAAGAAATGTACGGGTTGAACTTGACTAGTGGACTATGGGTTGTTTGGCATTCGTCAAGGTCATAGAACACTAGGGGTAAAATATTATCGGGAATTTCAAGTGTTGAAATTTGCAATGAGATTGCATACCTTCTATGAGATAGTTGGATCCCGATACCCGCTGCGAGTAAGAGTTACTCCTGGGAGAGTTTTACACATTACAATTAGCCGATCAAGTAGGTGTCTAGAAAGGTGTTAACAAGGTTACGCCACTGGGAAAACGAGGTTTACATTAATTAGGTTCGTGCGAAAGCACGGGGGACCTCCCTCAAAGTACCGACACTGGCCTGGCTGAAAGATTGACGAACCTGTAGTGTGTAATTAATCCCGGCTAGTCTTTCCTTTTCGGGTTTGAAGGAAGATTTGATAAAAAGCAGTGGGAGCCATCCTGATTAGATAAGATAATAACCAATCTGATCTTGCACGAGCTTACGCTAAAGTGTTTTCTTCTCTCTCTCTCCCGGTAGCGACCATTTCATGCCTTAATAAAGATAATAATATGGATGTATTGACCGAACCCGCATGTTATACTGTGCAGGGGAACGTTGGACCCGTTCTATCTTATAAATGTTATAAGACTGAACAGGAAAAAGGAGAATATCTGGATTCTCACACCTCCCAAACGGAGAACATGCATGTTGATGCATCATCTTCGGGTGTGTTTGTCATTGAGAACTGTTTCTCAGTTCACCCTACGTCCTGGGTATTAGATACCGGGTCAGGATCCCACATATGTAAGATGTTACATGGGCTGCGAAAAGGTAGAGAACTGAGAAAAGGTGAACATTCCGTTCATGTAGGGAATGGGGCAAATGTTGCAGCCAAAGCAGTTGGCATATATCACCTGGTATTACCAAATGGTGATACACTAGTCCTGAATGAGTGCTATTATATACCGAACATGATGTGCAACATTATATCAGTTTCTTTATTAAGTAAAGAAGGTTATAATTTTGTAGTAAAGGATAATGTTATGAACATATTCCTAGATCAAAGGTTGATTGCATCAGGCTCGCTACATAATGGCATATTCATTCTCAATCAAAATACAGTCTTCAATATACAAAACACACACAAAAGGAAAAGCTCAGAAATGAACGAATCCTTCTTGTGGCACTGTAGACTTGGCCATATCAATGAGACACGACTAGCTAAGTTGCATAAGAACGGATATTTGAATTCATTCGAATTATCATCTTATGACACTTGCCATTCATGTCTCAAAGGAAAAATGACCAAAACTCCATTTAAAGGACACGGAGAAAGAGTTACTGAACTCTTGGGACTGGTGCATAGTGATGTATGCGGTCCAATGTCTACACACGCCAGAAATGGTTCTTCCTACTTCATTACATTCACTGACGATCTCTCTAGATACGGGCATGTGTTCCTGTTGAAACACAAGTCTGAAGCTTTTGAGAAATTCAAAGAATATAAGCACAAGGTAGAGAACCAAACGGGCAAAAGTATTAAGGTTCTTCGATCTGATCGAGGAGGTGAATACTTAAGCAGTGAATTCCTGGATTATCTAAAAGAGAATGGGATTCTCTCTCAGCTTACTCCTCCTTATACACCACAGCACAACGGTGTATCGGAATGAAGGAATCGCACCCTATTAGATATGGTGCGTTCAATGATGAGTAATGCTGAGTTACCTATTTCCTTTTGGGGGTATGCGCTTGAGACAGCCATATACCTATTGAATCTGGTTCCGTCTAAATCTGTACCTACCACACCATATGAGATATGGAGTGGGAAGAGACCATATTTTAAGCGAATTAAGATATGGGGTTGTCCGGCCTATGTCAAAAAACAAAATCCGGACAAACTCGAGGCACGATCAGTCCTTTGCAAGTTTGTGGGATATCCTAAGAATTCTCAAGGATATTTTTTCTACCAAGCTGAGGAACAAAGAGTGTTTGTTGCTCAACATGCCACCTTTTTGGAAAGGGAATTTCTTGCAAAAGAAATTAGTGGCAAAGAGGTAGAGCTGGAAGAGGTTCCAGCACCACAAACTGCAACTGACAATTTAGTAGAACCAGAGGATTCAGTGGTGCCCGACGTACCCTAGCCTCTCCGCCGATCTGGTAGGGTTTCTCGTCCACCTGAGAGATACTACGGTTTTCTCATTGATGGTGGTAGTGAGGATTGCATCATGGAGGATGATGACCCAACTAGCTTCGAGCAGGCCATCACGAGTGGGGACTCAGTGAAATGGCTGGATGCTATGCGGTCCGAGATGGATTCCATGTACACCAACAAAGTATGGACTTTGGAAGTTGCTCCTGAAGGGGTAAAACCCATTGGGAGCAAGTGGATCTTTAAGAAGAAACTTGGTGTAGATGGGAAAGTGGAGACTTTCAAAGCTAGACTTGTAGCAAAGGGTTTTCGTCAAAGACCAGGTGTGGACTATGACGAGACCTTTTCTCCAGTGGCTATGCTTAAATCCATCCGGATCATGCTTGCCATCGCTGCATATCATGATTACGAAATCTGGCAAATGGATGTTAAGACCGCCTTTCTAAACGGTGATTTAGAAGAGTGCGTGTACATGACTCAGCCAGAGGGCTTCGTAGACAGTGGGAGCAGCGGGAAGGTGTGCAAGCTGCTTAAATCCATTTATGGATTAAAGCAAGTATCGCGGAGTTGGAACATCTGCTTTGACGTCGTTATCAAAGAGTTTGATTTCGTCAAAAACCCAGATGAACCTTGTATCTACAAGAAGGTGGCAGAGAGTAAGGTTGTCTTCCTCGTATTGTACGTGGACGACATACTCTTGATAGGAAATGATATTCCTATGCTGCAATCGGTCAAGCTCTTCTTATCACAAAGATTCTCAATGAAAGATCTTGGTGATGCCTCCTGCATATTGGGAATTAGGATCTATAGAGATAGATCCAAACGGATTTTGGGATTGTCCCAATCCAGGTACATTGACACCATACTAAAGAGGTTTAGTATGGAAGAGTCCAAGCGTGGGAACTTGCCCACGATCTCTGGAGTCACTCTCTCCAAAGAGATGTCTCCCAAGACTGATTTGGAGAGAGCTCGCATGCAAGGGATACCCTATGCTTCGGCAGTAGGCTCTATCATGTATGCGATGCTATGTACCAGACCCGATGTAGCATACTCACTAAGTGTAGTGAGCAGGTATCAAGCTGATCCTGGAGAGAATCACTGGACAGCTGTGAAGAGCATTCTCAAGTACTTACGAAGGACTAGAGATATGTTCTTGGTATATGGTAACGGAGAACTCCAAGTGGAGTCCTTTACCGATTCGAGCTTCCAGAGTGATAAGGACGACTCTAAGTCGCAGTCGGGATTTGTCTTTACCCTTTACGGAGGGGCGGTTAGCTGGAAGAGTTCCAAGCAGGAAACCGTGGCAGACTCGACGATGGAGGCTGAATACATCGCTGCCAACGATGCTGCTAAAGAGGCTGTCTGGATCAAGAAGTTCATTACTGAACTTTGAGTGGTTCCATCCATTGAGCGTCCAATACCTTTGCATTGCGATAACAATGGAGCGGTGGCTTTGGCCAAGGAACCCAGGTCCCATCAGCGATCCAGGCATATTCTGAGGCGGTATCACCTGATCCGGGAGATAGTTGATCGCCGGGAGATCGAGGTCAGGAGGGTTGACACGAAGAACAACACGGCGGATCCACTCACGAAGGCCATTCCCCAGATACAGTTTGAGAGACTCTTCGGGATGCTCGGTATGCGATACTACAGCAACTGGCCCTAGTGCAAGTGGGAGATTGTTAGTTGTATGTATGCCCTAGAGGCCAGTATTGTACAGATGTTGTATATTATATTGGATGCTTGGACATATATAGAGATGACTTTCTTGCTCGATATGATAGTATGCTATCTGGTTACTCTTTATCTTAACATGTACACTAGTCTCTTTATACTGTCTTATAGTTACATGTTGGTAAAGCCCTTAGGATTTGTACTTGACTACCTGGACTATGATGCAGATCATACTAGTGGGGACATGGTAGTCCATAAGTACATCCTTCAAGGTCCCTAGTCGTGGGTGTATCGAGACGGGGCATCGATATACCAGAGTAGACTAGCGTATACGCTTCTCGACTCATGTGATGGGCGATGGATGATCCCATATCCATTGGTGTTTGACATCAGAGATGGTATACGGGTGCTCAGTGGAGACTGGGTACACTGGACGGACTCGCCGAGAACTCCCAGATGGTATTATACCTCACGTCAGATGGCAGTTCTCAGGTGGCACTTGTACAGGTTAGTCTGTAGACCCGAGATCGTCATAGAGTCTTGTGTGATTCCCACTGTGCTTTGATCTCCACCTTACCACGTCCATGAGGGCATGCAAAACGGTGGTCTTTGGGTGCAGTCCCGAGTCACATGGAGGCAATGAGCGATAGGAGGGGTTTCGTCTCTCCCGGTATTGGGGGTTGATGTTGCGCTGTGCTCGATTGGCCGTAACAGGGAAGTCCCTGGCCAGGGCTGATCAGAGATTTGCTGGTAAGTGTTACCAGTAGTTTCTCGACCCGTTACGAGCCGCACATCGGCATGACTTATCGGGTTATTGGGGTCTGACGTTTACCACCCCTAGACTTGATATGTGACATATCAGACGAAGAGACCGGACTGTACGGTAAGTGTTACTGGTCGAATTCGCAGGAGTGTGAGCGGGCTAGCTCGTCGATCTTCTGATCGCTCAATACCCGGATGGCCGTTACGTTTAGCAGACCGCTTGCGGCTTGTGGGTGCTTGATATGATCATCATCTGCTGCCGGCGTATTGACGGGTCTTTAGAGTCCTACACAGAGGTTTCTTAGCCCAAGCGAAACGAAATAGGAGCGCATATGAGATATGTGCAGGACCGAGAATAATGCGTGTATGTGATACCGCATTTCATTCTCGCGACATATGTTTCGATTGGTTATATTCGTTATGACCTAGTTATCGAATCATTGATTCGATAAATCGATGCATTGTATACTAGTCGGTTATGTGCGACATGACCGGATCATTGAATCAAGTGTTGATTTAATGATTTAATGTATAATTATATATTTGATATATTACTTTGCATTAACTAGTATTGGTTCACTTTAAACGGATTTTTCTCACTTGATGTGCACATTGTATATGTGATATGTTTTGTGCACATGATTGTATCATGTTTGATGATGCATGTTGACTTGACTTTGTGTAAAAGAATTGAACCATGGTTATGAGAGTGGTTAGGGTTTATGTTTTATTCACTTATTATTTAATCCATTCATTATTTATTAATTGGTTTTTATGAAAATAAAATGGCTTCATTTATCATGAAGAATGGTGAAGCTTTATGAAGCATTTACTAATGATGCTATTTTGTCTTCATACTTAAACCTAACCACTCCCACTAACCATGGTCAATTCTCTACACTTGACCATGGTTAGGATATGATAAAGATCATTTTCTTTTCTATTTTGATTAAGACTTTTATCATATTCTATCATCTTCTTCATCTTCTTCTTCAAAAGAAAAGCTTGCTACTTTAATGGCAACTTGAGATCTAGTGAGAAAAATCCAAATCTAAAGTGAACCCACCTCCTATTTCTTCATCCTCTACCTCTTGCCAAGTGGTTTCGGGTGTTTTCTTCACAAGTTTCACTACTTGGTGAAGTCGGAGCTTGAACTAGTGCAACCTCGACGTAGATCGTCTTTGACACGAAGCCGTCGAACTATTCCGCTCACTTCTCCGATGAAGCCGTCGCGAGAGTCCGAGGTTCGTGATGGACAACGAGGGGACGACCACATGGAGCTAAGCAAGTGGATATCCGGATCTACAAAGGTTGTAGCATCTCAACTTCTAGTTAAATAGTTAACTAGTTTTGTTTTTCGCCTAGACATCTAGCAACGATCCGTTAACTAGGGTTTCTCGGCACCATAATTTTTAAATTTGGCATGTTCGATGCCTTGTGAGACCTCTCTTGAGTGCCTAGGAACCCTACAGCAGGCAGGCGCGAGAATCACGCCGGCCGTTACGCTCCCGACGTCCCGTCCGCGCGATGGACGGGATCCCGCATTAATGGCGAGACAGGCTCATTAATGGAGGGATCGTGATAGTGTGGAACGTAGGATGTGGCCGGCGGATATCTCGTGCATGGCGAGATTCGCGGGACTGAGGCGGTTGCGCCTGTGAGTGGTGTCGTTGGTCGGTCAATAAGACCGAGGAAGATGACCTCGGCGGGAGAGCTCGCGGACGAGCGGGAGAGCCGAGGTATCTTGGTTCTGTGGTATCCCAGAGACGAGCGGGAGGCCAACGGTCTAGGGGGCTCGGAGACGAGCCAACAGTTGTTTGTCTGTAGGACGGGCATAGGAGTAGCCTGGTCAGCTACTGTAGGTCCTTTCGTGCAAGCTTCGGGACACATCATCTGCTACGTGTCGTCATCTGGGAGATCGCCGATATCGAGCATCATCATTAGCCCCCCACTCTCGTCCCGACCAGCTCATAGGTCAGGTCGAGAGTGGTCTGCCGGGTCACCCGAGGCGGGCTCCTTTTCGAAGATATCGTCGGGGCGTGTTCCTGGGCAATCTGTCATATTCTCTTGATGACGCCAGCGAATCAGGGATCAGATCTTCCATTAAAGAGGGTGCGCCGGATCATGCGTACGTTAACCGAAGTGACTGCCCACGTGTCGGGCGCTGATTGGCTGACACGATGAGTTGCAGGTTTCCCGGGCCCGATGGGTTGCGGCCAATGTGCGCGTGACTGGTGGAGCGATGGTGGTCGTCGAACGCGGAGAGTCGCTTTGGCGGGAGATGACTGTCGCCGTTGGATGAGTACGCCGGTGGCAATAAATAGAGGTGGGGTCCACGTGAGAGCCCATAACTATTCATATTTTTCCTCGTCCTCGGTCTTGTCAGCTCGTCGTTCTCCTCTTTAGGTCGGGATTTCCACTTTTTCTCTTCCGAGGACTTTTCTTCATCAGGTTAGATGTCTTCCTCTGAGGAGTCTGTAGATGTAGTTGGGGTAGAGTCTGGGGAGCTCTCTGTAGATTCTTCCTCTTCTTATTCTTCTTCTTCCTTTTCTGAGTCGAGCCTGTTTCTCCCTTTAGCAGGACAAATGGATCGACCCAGGTTTCTTGGAGCGCTCGGTACCCCGTCCTGGAGGGAGGCCGGGGATGCGGCCGCGCCTTGGGCTGATTCGAGCCCGGCACCAAGTGTGTCGCCGGCGGCGGGGCCATCTGCTTTGACCCGGGCTCCCGATGATTGCCCCGGCGGCGGCCAGAGGCGTCCACGGGTTCCTGAATCCCTGATGAGGGATGCAGGAGAGGACGAAGACGGGGTTCCTCTTAAGAGAAAGAGGACGGTCTCTCGGGCGCTACCAACTGAGATTCCTGAGGGGATTCTTGTGCAGGATGGGGACGTCCATTTCGTAGTCCTGTCCGGGCTTTCCGTTGCTGCCAGCCTGCTCGCTGATATGGAAGAGTCAGCCGGGGGAAAGATTCCGCGGGGGACCCTGACGGCCTAAATGGCGGCTATTGCTCAGGAGGCGGTGCAGGTAGGTGTTTCCTCATGTGTGATTTTGAGTTCCCTTTCTTTAGTTCGAGCGTCTCTGAGTCTCTCCGCTGTTTTTCATCAGGTCCTTCAGCACTGCGCCCTCGTTACTCGCATGGAGGCCGAAGGGACTATCCTGGCTATGAGGTCGGTGGGAGAGTCTTCTTCGGAGGCCGAGGATCTGCGTCTGGAGAGGGAAAGGATGGACGTCCTTGAAGCCCGATCATCCACCGCGGAGCTCGCCGTCACAAAGTTCCAGGAGTCCTATCACCGCCTAAGTGAGTCCCACCGAGTCATCGAGGCTAAGTTGGCAAAGCTGGTCGACCTTTATGTAGTAGTGAAGAGGGAAAAGGACGCCAGCAGGCGGGATGCCGAGGCTGCGCTTCAGGCAGCGGGGGTTGCCGAGGTTCGAGCTCGGAAGGCGGTGGCCGATTACAAGAGGTCGGACCAGTTTTACGTCGACCTCGGTGAGGCCTCTACCATTGCATGGCACAAAGCTCTTGATGCCGTCAAGGAGCAGCTTCCGGAGTTTGCCGACGGCGAGCTCCGTGCTCGGGTCCCACTTTCGGTGGTCGTTCCTCCGGCTGATGGTGATGAGGGAGGTAAAGCCTAGGTGGGGCTTGTGGCCTGAACTTTTTGGCTTTTCCTCCTCTCTCTTTTTGTAAGCCTACGGGCAGTTTGTTAAGGCTAGGGAGCCCACAATACCCTTATAAAGACTTTGGCTTTGTGAATAAAAACTTTTTGCAGTAGTATTTGCGCGCGTATTTCCCTTTGTCGGTAAACACTTGTATTTGCACAGTATATAAGGTTCTTAGGCACTAGAGCAAGGTTCTACAAGGCATCTAACATGCCGTATTAAAAAATTTCAAGTGCCAAACAACCTAAGGAAGGAGTTTTAATAGAGAATTAGGGTTAGAAACAACAAGTAAACTACTTTACTTCTAAGTGATAACGGAATACAACCTTTGTAGACTGGTCCTTCACTTCAATTTCTCTTTGTAGTGGTCCCTTCGCTGCGATCATCGAACTCCCGGACTCGTGCATGACTTCTCAAAGTGAAAAGAACGATCCTGCTTGAAGTCTTCGAGGCCGAAGATGATCTACGTCGAGGAGACACTAACTCAAGCTACTACTTCACTAATGAGAGATTAGTGAAGCTAACACCCTATACTAAAGTGCTAATCTAGTAGAGGATGATGAAGTAGGAAGTGGGCTCACTTTAGTTTTATTTTTCTCATAATATTTTCTTTCTTTTCAAAAGGCTAGCAAGCTTCTTATCAAGGATGAAGAAGATGAAGTCAAGAGATGAGAAGGAACTAATGAGGTGAGAGAATCAACCATGGGTGAGTTTGTATCATATAGCTAACTCATGTAGAGACATAACCATGGCTAAATTATAATGGTTAGGCTAATAAAAATCTTAAGTAAAACAAAATGAGTGGACTAAGTAACTGAATTCACAAGCTTCTACTAGCTTCATGCATGTGAGCAATTATCCACTAATTTGGATTTACTTTAAATATTTAAACCCTACAATATAATTAGTATGGTGTAAGTCTCATACACCCATGTAATGTGTATCAACAACCATGACACATAAATAAAACACAATTAATATATATCACATATATATTAAGTGTGCACATGTGATAAAAATAAATGGTTAAGTGAGCTAATATTAGTTAATATAAACTAGTATATCATATAGACAATTATACACTAAATTATCAAATCAACACTTGATTTAATAATCGGGCTATATCACATACAACCGACTAATATTATATGTACCAACTTATCGAATCAACACTTGATTCGATAACCCGGCTATATTGTTAGTTATATGTATGCCCTAGAGGCCATTACTATACATAGGATGTATATTGTAGTGGATGCTTGGACATATATAGGGAGGACTTTCTTGCTCGACATGATAGTATGCTATCTGGTTGCTCTTTATCTTAACGTGTACACTGATTGTTTCTCTGTTACATGTTGGTAAAGCCCTTAGGATGTGTACTTGACTACCTGGACTATGATGCGGATCATACTAGTGGGGACATGGTAGTCCATAAGTACATCCTTCAAGGTCCCTAGTCGTGGGTGTATCAAGACGAGGTATCGATATACCAGAGTAGACTAGCGTATACCTTCTTGACGCATACAGATGGGCGATGAATGATCCCATATCCATTGGTGTTTGACATCAGAGATGATATACGGGTGCTCAGTAAAGACTGGGTACACTGGACGGACTCACCGAGAACTCCCAGATGGTATTATACCTTACGTTAGATGGCAGTTCTCTGGTGACACTGGTACAGAGTAGTCTGTTCACCTGAGATAGTCATAGAGTCTTGTGTGATTCCCACTGTGCTTTGATTTCCACCTTACCACGTCCAAGAGGGCATGCAAAACGGAGGTTTTTGGGTACAGTCCCGAATCACATGGAGGCAATGAGCGATAGGAGGGTATTCGTCTCTCCCGGTATAGGGAGTTGATATTGCACTGTGTTCGATTGGCTATAACCGGAAATCCCTGGCCAGGGTTGCTGAGATTTACTGGTAAGTGTTACCAGTAGTTTCTCGAACTTTTATAGACCTCATATCGACACGACTTATCGAGCTATTGGGGTCTGACGTTTACCACCCCTAGGCGAGATATGCGACATATCAGACGAACAGACCGGACTGTACGGTAAGTGTTACTGGTTGGATTCACAGGAGTATGAGCGGGCTTGCTCGTTGATCTTCTGATCGCTCAATACCCGGGTGGCCGTTACGTTTAGCAGATCGCTTGCGGCTTGTGGGTGTTTGATATGATCATCACCTACTGCCGGCGTATTGACGAGTCTTTCGAGTCCTACACAGAGGTTTCCTGGCTCAAGCGAAACGAAATAGGAGCACATATGAGATATGTGCGGGACCGAGAATAATACCAGTATGTGATACTGTATTCGATTCTTGCGATTTGTGGCATTGATCGGTTATATGCGATATAGCCGGGTTATCGGATCAAGTGTTGATTCGATAAGTTGTTACTATGGATATTAGTCGGTTATATGCGATATGACCGGATCGTTAAATCAATTGTTGATTTAATGATTTAATGTATAGTTATATATTTGATATATTACTTTGCATTAACTAGTATTGGTTC
Source organism: Agapanthus africanus (assembly GCA_030015575.1). Classification (NCBI taxonomy): domain Eukaryota; kingdom Viridiplantae; phylum Streptophyta; class Magnoliopsida; order Asparagales; family Amaryllidaceae; genus Agapanthus; species Agapanthus africanus. Next base: position 231,033,643 of record CM057345.1, read on the forward strand.
ACTTAAGATGGATTTTCTCACTTGATGTGCACATTGTATATGTGATATAGTTTTGTGCACTAGTTTGTATCATGTTTGATGATACATGTAAACTTGGGTGTATGTTTGATTTAAACCTTGGTTAAGTATATGGTTAGGGTTTTTATTTATTCATTTATTTACTTTATTCTTTTTGGCAAAAGAAAATAAAATGGTGGCGTGTTTGTCTTTTCCTTTGAATCTTCATGAAGCTTAGAAAAAGTTCAACCATTTTTGTTTCTTTTGCTTAACCTAACTATTCACCTAACCCTAGTTTATTCTCTACACTTAACCATGGTTTCTATATGATAAGAATCACTTTGTTTTTTATTTTCATAGAATTCTTATCATATTATCTTCTTCTTCCTCTTCTTCTTTAAAGAAGAAAAAGCTTGATAGCTTCAATGGTGAAATGAGAAAAAGAGTGAGAAATCCAATTCTAAAGTGAACCCACTTCCTATTTCTTCATCCTTTACCACTTTCCATGTAGTATAGGGTGTTTTCTTCACAAGTTTCATGACTTGGTGAAGTTGGAGCTTGATCTTGAGTTGCCTCGACGTAGATTATCTTCGGCATCGAAGTCGACGACCTAGCCCGATCATTTCTTCGACGATACCATCGCTAGAGTCCGGGATCCGATGATCGCAGCTGAGGGACGTCAACGCGGAGCTATGGAGGTGGAGGACCGGATCTACAAAGGTTGTATTTTCGTTCACTCTTAGTTAAGTTGTTAACTAGTTGCTTGTTTCGCCTAAAATTCTAGTTAACGATCCGTATTAGGGTTTCTCGGCACATGAAAAATTTGAAATTGGCATGGCTGATGCCTTGTGAGACCTCATTAGTGTGCCTAGGAACCCTACATATATCACATATAACCGACCGATACAAATATCGCGAGAATAGAATACGGTATCACATACTCGTATTATTCTCGGTCCCGCACATATCACATATATGCTCCTACTTCGTTTTGCCTGAGCCAGTAAAACCTCTATGTAGGACTCTAATGACTCGTCAATACGCCGGCAGTAGGTGATGATCACATCAAGCACCCACAAGCCGTCAGCGGTACTAGCTGGATGTAACGGCTACCCGGGTATTGAACGATCAGAAGATCAACAAGCAAGCCCGCTCTAGCTCCTGTAAAGCTTGTCAGTAACACTACCTTACAGTCCGGTCTCTTCGTCTAATGTGTCATATATCAAGTCTAGGGGTGGTAAACGTCAGACCCCAATAACTCGATAATTCTTGCCGATACGAGGCTCATAACGGGTCGAGAAACTACTAATAACACTTACTAGTAAATCTCTAAATCAGCCCTAGCCAGGGACTTCCCTGTCATGGCCAATCGAGCACAGCGCAACATCAACGCCAAATACCGGGAGAGACGAAATCCCCTCCTATCGCTCATCGACTTCATGTGACTCTGGACTGTACCCAAAAACCACCGTTTTGCACGTCCTCTTGAACATGGTAAGGTAGAAATCAAAGCACAGTGGGAATCATACAAGACTCTATGACGATCTCGGGTCTACAGACTAACCTGCACTAGTGTCACCAGAGAACTGCCATCTGACGTGAGGTATAATACCATCTGGGAGTTCTCGGCGAATCCGTCCAGTGTACCCAGTCTTCACTGAGCACCCATATACCATCTCTGATGTCAAACACCAATGGATATGGGATCATCCATCGCACGTCTCATGGGTCGAGAAGCATATACACTAGTCTACTCTGGTATATCGATGCCCTGTCTCGATACACCCATGACTAGGAACATTAAAGGATGAACTTATGGACTACCATGGCCCCACGAGTTCTAGGGTTCCTAGGCACGCTAATGAAGTCTCACAAGGCATCAACCATGCCAATTTCAAATTTTACGGGTACCGAGAAACCCTAATACGGATCGTTAACTAGATTTTAGGCGACAAATGAAACTAGTTAACAACTTAACTACAAGAACGGAAATACAACCTTTGTAGATCCGGTTCTCCACCTCCATAGCTCCGTGATGAAGTCCCCTCGCTGTACGAATCGCATCCCGGGCTCTAGCGTCGGCTTCATCGGAGAAAAAGCGGGATAGGTCATCGACGACGATGCCGAAGATGATCTACGTCGAGGCATCACTAGATCAAGCTCCACCTTCACCAAGCCATGAAAACTTGTGAAGGAAACACCCTATACTACTTGGCAAGAGGTAGAGGATGAAGAAATAGGAAGTGGGTTCACTTTAGAATTGGATTTCTCACTCATTTTCATCAATCACCATTGATGGAATCAAGGTTCTTCATCTTGAAGAAGAAGAAGAAGAAGATAATATTATGATAAGTATTATAATAAGAATAATAAAATCATTCTTATCATAATCATGAACCATGGTCAAGTGTAGAGAACTAACTAAGGTTCAAGTGAATGGTTAGGGTTAAGCATGAGACAAAATGGTCACTTTAGTCAAAGCTTCATGAAGCTTCAAAGATAAAACAAAACTAGCAACCATTTTCCCTTTTTCTTTTCCAAAATAAGATAAATGAAATAAATAAAAGAAAACCCTAACCATTTACTTAACCATAGGTTTAACTCTTTACACATACCCTAGCAAACATGTATCATCAAACATGATACAATCATTTGCACAAAAAGTATATCACATATACAACTTGTACATCCAAGTAAGAAAATCCATTTAAAGTGAACCAATACTAGTTAATGCAAAGTAATATATCAAATATATAATTATACATTAAATCATTAAATCAACACTTGATTTAATGATCCGGTCATATCGCATATAACCGACTAGTATCCTATGTATCGGTTTATCGAATCAATGCTTGAATCGATAACTAGGTTATATCGCATACAACCAATCGATACATTTATCGCGAGAATGGAATACGGTATCACATACACGCATTATTCTCGGTCCCGTACATATCTCATATGCGCTCCTATTTCGTTTCGCTTGAGCCAGGAAACCTCTGTGTAGGACTCTAAAGACTCGTCAATACGCCGGCAGCAGGTGATGATCATATCAATCACCCACAAGCCGCAAGCGGTCTGCTAAACGTAACGGCCACTCGGGTATTGAGCGATCAGAAGATCGACGAGCAAGCCCGCTCATACTCCTGTGAATCCAACCAGTAACACTTACCGTACAGTCCGGTCTGTCCGTCTGATATGTCGCATATTTTGCCTAGGGATGGTAAACGTCAGACCCCAGTAGCTCGATAAGTCGTGTCGATATGAGGTCTATAACATTTCGAGAAACTACTGGTAACACTTACCAGTAAATCTCAGCAACTCTGGCCAGGGATTTCCGGTTATAGCCAATCGAACACAGCGCAACATCAACTCCCTATACCGGGAGAGACGAATCCCCTCCTATCGCTCATTGCCTCCATGTGATTCGAGACTGCACCCAAAAACCACCGTTTTGCACGCCCTCTTGGACGTGGTAAGATGGAAATCAAAGCACAGTAGGAACCACACAAGACTCTATGACGATCTCGGGTCAACAGACTACTCTGTACCAGTGTCACCAGAGAACTGCCATCTGACGTAAGGTATAATACCATCTGGGAGTTCTCGGCGAGTCCGTCCAGTGTACCCAGTCTCCACTGAGCACCCGTACATCATCTCTGATGTCAAACACCAATGGATATGGGATCATCCATCGCCCATCTGTATGGGTCGAGAAGGTATACGCTAGTTTACTCTGGTATATCGATGCCCCGTCTCGATACACCCACGACTAGGGACCTTGAAGGATGTACTTATGGACTACCCTGTCCCCACTAGTATGATCCGCATCATAGTCGAGGTAGTCAAGTACACATCCTAAGGGCTTTACCAACATGTAACAGAGAGACAATCAGTGTACACGTTAAGGTAAAGATCAACCAGATACCATACTATCATGTCGAGCAAGAAAGTCCTCCCTATATATGTCCAAGCATCCACTACAATATACATCCTATGTATAGTAATGGCCTCTAGGGCATACATATAACTAACAATCTCCCACTTGCACTAGGGCCATCTGATAGCAGTGGTTGTAGTATCTCATACTCAACAATTCCATAAAAGTCTCTCTTTGGGAAAAGGCCTTTGTGAGTGGATCGGCTGTGTTGTCCTCTGAGTCTACTCTCCTAACCTCGATCACCCTGGAGATCAACTATCTCCATGATCAGGTGATACTGCCTTAGAATATGTCTGGATCACTGATGGGACTGACGTTCCTTAGCATAAGCCACAACTCCATTGTCTCACAATGGTTGGAACGTAGTTCATCTCATGAACCAATATACACCCAAACATCCTCCTTGGTAGCATATTAAGTAGCGATGTATCCAGACTTAATCGTCTAGTATGCCACGGTATCTTGCTTGGAACTCTTCCAACATAGCGTCCCTTTACTGAGGGTAAAGACAATGCCTGCGACTGACATTCAGTCGTCTTTATCACCCTGGAACTCTTCCAGTGATTCTCCCCAGGATCGATTGATACCATCTCGCTACAACTAGTGAGAATCCTAACATCCATTTAGATCTATCTCATAGATCCAAAATCCAGGATTTAGGAGGTATCATTTTGATCCTATATGGAGAATCATTGTGATAAGCGGAGATTGACCGAGCGTAGCATAGGAAACTCCTTCCCTATCTAGAGTATGTCATCCACGTACTTTACGAGGATCGTTACTATACTCCCTACTTCCTTTTTCTTTATACAAGGTTCATCTCCCATTTTGATGATGTCAAACTCTTTGACTAATACATCAAAACAGATGTTCCAACTCCGCGATACCTGCTTTATCCTATAAAGCATCTTGTACACGTTTCCGCTGCTCCCACTGTCTACGAAGCCCTCTGGCTGTGTTCTTATAGACGTTCTCTTCTAAATCATTATTTAGAAAAGTAGTCATGGCACCCAACCGCCAGATATCATAGTCATGGTATGTAGCCGTGGCAAGTAGGATCTGGATGGACTTAAGCATAGCCACTTGAAAAGGTTTCATCATAATCCACGCCTGGTCGATGACGAAAAGCTTTAACAAGTCTAGCTTTGAAAGTCTCAACTTTTCCATATACACCAAGTAATCTTCTCAAGATATACTTGCTCCTGATGGGGATTTAACCCTTCAGATATAGCAACCAAAGTCCATACTTTGTTGGTGTACATGGATTCCATCTCAGATCGCTAAGCATCCAGCCATTCTTACAGAGTCTCTACTCTCGATGGCCTGCTCGAAACTAGTTGGGTCATCATCTCATGATGCAATCCTCGCTCCCACTGTCATAGAGAAACCGAAGTATCTCTCAGGTGGGTGAGAAACCCTACTAGATCGGCGGAGAGGCTGAGGTTCGTTGGTAACTATTGAATCCTTTGGTTCTGTCAAATCATCAGCTGCAGTTTTGTATAGCTGGAACCTTTCCAGTTCTACATTACAGACCTTGCCTCGAGCTTGTCCGGATTTTGCTTTTCAGACATAGGCCGGACAACCCCAAATCTTAACTAGCTTAAGACATGGGCTCTTCCCATACCATATCTCATATGGAGTGGTAGGCTGTGATCTGATTCGAACTCTATTCAATTGGTATGCAGCTTCTCAAGTGCATAACTCCCAAAAGGAAATAGGAAACTCAGTAGTACTCATCATAGAGCACACCATATCACATAGGGTGCTATTGCTCCGCCCCGATATACCATCGTGCTATGGTGTATTCGGAGGAGTAATGCTGAGAGAGAATCTCATTCTCCTTTAGAATAATCCAGGATTTCCGTGCTCAAGTATTCTCCTCCTCGATCTCATCAAAGGACATAATACTTATACCCGTGTTGGTTCCCTACTTCTAACTTATATTCTGTGAATATCTCAAAAGGTTCGGACTTGTGTTTCAACAGGAACATATGTCTGAATCTCGAGAGATTATCAGAGAATGTAACGAAGTACAAAGAACAAGTCCTGGCATATGTAGACAGGGGACCTTTATACATCAACATGTATCATCCCAAGAGTTTACTAACTCTTTCTCTGTTTCCAATAAACAGAACTGGTGTCATTATATCTTTGTGACATGACTGGCAAGTTTCACAAGATGTAGATTCAAATTGATTTGAATATGCATCTTCATGTAACTTCAGCTAGTCAGGTCGCATTGATATGACCTAGTCTACAATACCTCAAGAAGGATTCGTTCATTTCTGAACTCTTACTCTTGTGTGTGTTCTGTATACTAAGAACTGTAGTTTGATTTAGAACATTAATACTTTTAGATAACGTGCCTGAACCGATCAACTTTTGATATAGGAAATGTTCAAAACATTATCCAACAATACAAAATTTTATCATTTCTTTACTAATAAAGAGACTGATATGATTTTGTATATCAGGTTCGGTATCTAATAACATTCGTTCAGAATCAATGTATTGATAATACAGGGTGACAGTGACCAACAGACTTGGCTGCAACACTTGCCCCGTTTTCTGCCTCATGAAACTTATCACCCGTTCTCAGTTCTTTACCTTTCTGTAGCCCTATGTAACATATTACATATCTGGGATCCTGATCTGGTATCACATACCCAGGACGTAAAGGATACTGAGAAACAGTTCTCTTTAATGAACACACCCGAAGATGATGCATCAGCATGCACTCTCTTCGTTTGGGCGGCACGGGAAATCTGGTATTCCCCAATTTCCTGCTCTGTCTTATAACAATTATAAGTTGGAGCGGGACCAACGTTCCCTAGCTCAATATAACAAGCGGGTTCAGTCAATATTCCGTATTATTATCTTGATTAAGGCATGATATGGTCGCTACCTGGAGAGAGAGAGAAGAAAACACTCAGCGTGCGCTCTTGCAAGAATAGATTGGTTATTATTTTATCTAATCAGGATGGCTCCCACTGCTTTTTATCAAATCTTCCTTCAAACCCTAAAAGGAAAGACTAGCCGGGATTAATTACACACTACAAGTTCGCCAATTTTTCAGCCAGGCCAGTGTCGGTACTTTGAGGGAGGTCCCCCGTGCTTTCGCACGAACCTAATTAATGTAAACCTCGTTTTCCCAGAGGCGTAACCTCGTTAACACCTTTCTAGACACCTACTTGATTGGCTAATTGTAATGTGTAAAACTCTCCCAGGAGTAACAATTACTCGCAGCGGGTATCGGGATCCAACTATCTCATAGAAGGTATGCAATCTCATTGCAAATTTCAACACTTGAAATTCCCGATAATTTTGCCCCTAGCGTCCTATGACCTTGACGCAGGCCAACAAACCATAGTGCGCTAGTCAAGTTCAGCCCGTCATTTCCTGATTGAATTAAACCCACCCGCACGACCCTTGACGCAGGCCAACAAAGTCGCACGACTACCCTAATCCAATCTGCATCATATGCATAAGCAGATAAATACTAGTTAGCTACCGCACATTACGCCTTGACTCAGGCCAACAAACGTAGCACGAATACTAACTACCACTTATCTGAAATGACGGAGGGCTACGACAGGTTTTTCTGAAAACCTATTGCGTAATGAACTTGATATCGTTGTAGAATCAAATGATTTTAAAAATGGAATGTTTTTGAGGCTTTTCTAGTTTTGCTAAAGGAGTCACTCCCGGTGAAGGGATCGTCGGTCCTTTCCTCGTCGAATGAGGTGCGGGATATATCATATATATCACTGTGCAAAGAAAAAACTCTTAAAAGCAATCAAAAGACAAACCGAGTGTGTAGCATCTGCCAGTTATTGCTAAAGGAGTCACTCCCGGTGAAGGGATCTCGGTCCTTTCCTCATCGAATAAGGTGCAGGATATATCACATATACCTCTGTGCAAAGCAAGAACTGTAGCTACCTTTTTATTTTTGAAATTCGATTCTACAACATCTTAGGTTTCTTTTATTTTCATTAATCACATTAATGAAGTCCCATCATTTAAATACCTAAACATCACAGATAAATACGACGTACACTTATGCCATCCGCATTCGCCTCGATGTCCCCTCGTGCACCGTTAGGTTAGGTAACTGACGGCAGAGCGGGGCAGGGCTAGCGCGGGTGTAAAACATAAGTAACGCTTATATAATATATCATATATACTATATAAAATATCTATCACAGAACATATCACATGATCACATCACAGATATCGCAGCAGAAGAAACATATGAAATAATGGATATACTAGGACGTCCGTGTTTTCAATACGAGCCAGTATAAAACACGGATTCCACGGTCGCGACGAATAGCCAAACCCACACCCCTAAACCCCTACGAGAGCGGCAAGCAACCCTACCAATTCCAGAGTTAGGAGACCCGGACTCGACTCCTCGAGTTGGTCTCCCACTGGACTCCAGAACCCGGTTACTTGTGCTCCCCTCCTTGGGTCTATCCTAGTGCGGAAAAGAAAAAAATATACAAAAGGTGACATCTTCCGCAACCTGGAAGTGCCCCAATAAAAGAATATTACATACAAGTTTTTACATGAATGAAAATGAAAAACACTCATCTGACATAAAAACCCCCGGCTATTCAAACACGACGATCCAATATAACATATCCAGCAACACATAATATCACAAGTCATCAACGTAAGTAAATATGCGCATCCCAATTGTCGTTGACATATAGCAACGAAACCGGCGATATCACATATTACACTTACGGTCACAGAAAAGAAAGTGTAAAACTACAACAGTTGGAATCCGCAACCTGCATAGACATCGCATGCCTAATCAAATGAATACCTTAGACATCGCATGCCTAACTATTATAAACCCCGCATTTTAGTCTCAAAATCGAAAACACTTTTCAATATCAAGTCGGGCAATTCAACAAGATTCCCGACACCCTGATCGAATCCTCGTCGCAAACTTCAGTAGACGGCCGCACCCCCGACACCGTCGACGAAGTGCACCAAGGCGGAACACCGCTGCCGCGAGCACCCGAACGGATGCTTTCGGCGATGGGGTTCTCCTATAGTCACTTGGTCGGGGCTATGGAGCGAGGCTGTCTATTAAGGTTACCCGGCGAGTATCCGCGTACGCTACGTGATTGCGACAGACTTTTGATCACATCAAAATTCCGTGGCAACCGATCAAGTGAGACTAAACTGCTATGTTTATAACATTCATTCAGTTATCTCATAACTTATTGTGAATTCCAATTATTGTATCCCATTCCAGATAATTAGAAAATGTTAAACTTTCCGATCGAACATTCAAACACCCAAGTTTTCCCAATACAGATCAACACATGAAATAAGTTCAAAGACATTCAATTCGTGCCTTAGTACCAACGGTCCAGCTGTAGAAGGGTCAAGCAAACGCCTCACATGCGGCACGCCGTACTGCCCCAAACCCGAAGGTTCAAAGGGCAGTTCAAGACGGTAACATAATCGAGTTAAGGTTTGTTGTCTTCTAGAGGGTCCATCACATTCCTTGCAGTACTTAGAACGTCTTTAAACCACGGAAAAATCCAACACTTGGAAATTTTCCGGCAAGGGAAAAATTGGGTATTTATATCCGGTCGAACTTTTTAACATATTCAAAAAATTATCCGAAAAACCACATAGACAAAGTTTGACAATCCGATCGAATCTACGATTCCCAATACAACCCCAGACCACTCAACTCTTGAGTCAAATTAAAAAATTCCCAGAAAATACAGCAATAAAATTTAAGAGTTACTGTGCAAAAATTACTGGGAGAAGGGACAAAGTTGCCGCGGAACCGCCGCATTAGCCATGCTAATGCCGCGGTTCCGCCGCAATGTTATGGAATCTTGGGTACGAGCTTCACAGTAATTCTTACAATTCCTGTTAGTTATATGTATGCCCTAGAGGCCATTACTATACATAGGATGTATATTGTAGTGGATGCTGGGACATATATAAGGAGGACTTTCTTGCTCGACATGATAGTATGCTATCTGGTTAATCTTTACCTTAACGTGTACACTGATTGTCTTCCTGTTACATGTTGGTAAAGCCCTTAGGATCTGTACTTGACTATCTGGACTATGATGCGGATCATACTAGTGGGGACATGGTAGTCCATAAGTACATCCTTCAATGTCCCTAGTCGTGGGTGTATCGAGACGGGGCATCGATATACCAGAGTAGACTAGCGTGTACCTTCTCGACCCATACAGATGGGCGATGGATGATCCCATATCCATTGGTGTTTGACATCAGAGATGATATACGGGTGCTCAGTAGAGACTGGGTACACTGGACGGACTCGCCGAGAACTCCCAGATGGTATTATACCTCACGTCAGATGGCAGTTCTCTGGTGACACTGGTACAGAGTAGTCTGTTGACCCGAGATCGTCATAGAGTCTTGTGTGGTTCCCACTGTGCTTTGATTTCCATCTTACCACGTCCAAGAGGGCGTGCAAAACGGTGGTTTTTGGGTACAGTCCCGAGTCACATGGAGGCAATGAGCGATAGGAGGGGATTCGTCTCTCCCGGTATAGGGGGTTGATGTTGCGCTGTGTTCGATTGGCTATAACAGGAAATCCCTGGCCAGGGTTGCTGAGATTTACTGGTAAGTGTTACCTGTAGTTTCTCGAATTGTTATAGACCTCATATCGACACGACTTATTGAGCTATTGGGGTCTGACGTTTACCACCCCTAGGCGAGATATGCGACATATCAGACGAACAGACCGGACTGTACGGTAGTGTTACTGGTCGGATTCACTGGAGTGTGAGCGGGCTTGCTCGTCGATCTTCAGATCGCTCAATACCCGGGTGACCGTTACGTTTAGCAGACCGCTTGCGGCTTGTGGGTGTTTGATATGATCATCGCCTGCTGCCGGCGTATTGACGAGTCTTTAGAGTCCTACACAGAGGTTTCCTGGCTCAAGCGAAACGAAATAGGAGCGCATATGAGATATGTGCGGGACCGAGAATAATGCGTGTATGTGATACCGTATTCCATTCTCGCGATGAATGTATCGATTAGGTTATATGCGATATACCCTAGTTATCGAATCAAAGGTTGATTCGATAAGCCGATACATAGGATACTGGTCGGTTATATGCGATATGATCGGATCGTTAAATCAAGTGTTGATTTAATGATTTAATGTATAATTATATATTTGATATATTACTTTGCATTAACTAGTATTGGTTCACTTAAGATGGATTTTCTCACTCGGATGTGCGCATTGTATATGCGATATACTTTTGTGAACTTGTATGTATCATGTTTGATGATGCATGCTAGCTTGTGTTTTGTGTAAAGTTTAAACCATGGTTATGTAATGGTTAGGGTTTTCATTTTCATATCTATTTATTTATTTGTTGATTCATTATTGGAAAATGATAAGCATAATGCAAAATGGTGGCTTTATTTGGAAGCTTGTTGAAGCTTCATGAAGACTTTGACTTTAGCAACCATTTTGTCTCATGCTTAACCCTAACCATCCCATTTAACCATGATTGATTCTCTACACATTACCATGGTTAGTGTTATGATAAGAATGGATTATTCTTTTCTTTTTTAATTAACTTATCATATCATTTCTTCTTCTTCTTCCTTGAACTCAAGAAGAAACCTTCACTTCATCAATGGTGGATTGATGAAATGAGTGAGAAATCCAAAACTAAAGTCTACCCACTTCTTATTTCTTCATCCTCTACCTCTTGCCAAGTAGTAGAGTGTGTTTCCTTCAAAATTTTTCATGGCTTGGTGAAGGTGGAGCTCGATCTAGTGATGCTTCGACGTAGATCATCTTCGGCACGTCGTCGACGACCTAGTCCGTCCATTCTCCGACGAAGCCGACACTAGAGCCCGGATTTGATTTGGACAGCGGAGAGGACCTTATCTCGGAGCCGTGGAGGTGGATGACCGGATCTACAAAGGTTGTATTTCCGTATCTCTTAGTTAAGTATTAACTAGTTTACTTATCGCCTAGAAATCTAGCCAACGATCCGTATTAGGGTTTCCCGGCACCGTTAAAATTTGAAATTGGAATGGTTGATGCCATGTGAGACCTCACTAGTGTGCCTAAGAACCCTACAGTGGTATCAGAGCCTAACTAGAGCCTTAGGCGATGCGTAGACGGAGTTTGAAGTCCGATCGAACCGAAACCCAAACCTTAGAATGCTCTCTGTACCTTTTTGAAATTCGTGGATTTTTGAGAATTAAAAATATGCAGAAAAATCAGCAGGAAATTCTAAGAATTACGGTGCAAAAAGTAACTAATGATCCCTCAAAAGTGCGGCGTAACCGCGGCATTAGCATGCTAATGCGGCGGTTCCGCGGCCGTTTTGTCTTATTAGGCATTCAATTTTGCACAGTAATTCCTATTTTGCAGTGTTGGTTTTCCTGGAATATTTTTTTCTGAAATCAAGAGTTGAGTATTTTGGGTTGTATAGGGGGTTCGTACATACGATCGGATTATCAAATTTTGTCTATGTGGCTTTCCGGATAAATTTTAGAATATGTTAAAAAGTCCGACCGGATATAAATACCCAATTTTTCCCCTGTCGGGAAATTTCCAAGTGTTGGATTTTTCCGTGGTTTAACGACGTTCTAAGTAGTGCAAGTAACGCGATGGTCCCTCTAGAAGACAACAAACCTTAACTCGATTATGTGACCGTCTTGAACTGCCCTTTGAACCTTCGGGTTTGGGGCAGTACGGCGTGCCACATGTGAGGCGTTGGCTTGACCCTTCTACAGCTGGACCGTTGGTACTGAGGTACGAACTGAATGTTGTTAGACTTGTTTCATGTGTTGATTTGTATCGGGAAAACTTGGGTGTTAGAATGTTCGATCGGAAAGCTTAACATTTTCTAATTATCTGGAATGTGATACAATAATTGGAATTCACAAGAAGTTATGAGATAACTAAATGAATATTATAAACATAGCAGTTTAGTCTCACTTGATCGGTTGCCACGGAATTTTGATGTGATCAAAAGTCCGTCGCAATCACGTAGCGTACGCGGATACTCGCCGGGTAAACTTAATAGACAGCCTCACTCCATAGCCCCGACCAAGTGACTGTAGGAGAACCCCGTCGCCGAAAGCATCCGTTCGGGTGCTCGCGGTGGCGGTGTTCCGCCTTGGTGCACTTCATCGACGGTATCGGGGGTGCGGCCGTCTACTGAAGTTTGCGACGAGCATTCGATCAGGATGTCGGGAATCTTGTTGAATTACCCGACATGGTATTGAAAAGTGTTTTCGATAATGAGACTAAAATGCAGGGTTTATAATTGTTAGGCATGCGATGTCTAAGTAATTCATTTGGTCAGGCATGCGATGTCTGAGGAGGTTGCGGATTCCAACTATTGTAGTTTTACACTTTCTTTTCTGTGACCGTAAGTTTAATATGTGATATCACCGGTTTCGTTGCTATATGTCAACGACAATTAGGATGCGCATATTTACTTACGTTGATGACATGTGATGTTATGTGTTGCTGGATATGTTATATTGGATCGTCGTGTTTGAATAGCCGGGGGTTTTTATGTGAGATAAGTGTTTTTCATTTTCATTCATGTAAAATCTTGTATGTAATATTCTTTTATTGGGGTTCTTCCAGGTTGCGGAAGTTGTCACCGTTTGTATATTATTTACTTTTCCGCACTAGGATAGACCCAAGGAGGGGAGCACAAGTAACCGGGTTCTGGAGTCCAGTGGGAGACCAACTCGAGGAGTCGAGTCCGGGTCTCCTAACTCTAGAATTGGTAGGGTTGCTTGCCGCTCTCGTAGGGTCTAGGGGTGTGGGTTTGGCTATTCATCGCGACCGTGGAATCCGTGTTTTATACTGGCTCGTATTGAAAACACGGACGTCCTAGTATATCCAATATTTCATATGTTTCTTCTGCTGCGATATCTGTGATGTGATCATGTGATGTTCTGTGATAGATACAGTATATAGTATATATGATATATTATATAGACGTTACTTATGTTTTACACCCGCGCTAGCCCTGCCCTGCTCTGCCGTTAGTTACCTAACCTAACGGTGCACGAGGGGACATCGAGGCGAATGCGGATGGCATAAGTGTACGTCGTATTTATCTGTGATGTTTAGGTACTTTGATGATGGGACTTCATTAATGTGTTTAATGAAATAAAAGAAACCTAAGATGTTGTAGAATCGAATTTCAAAATAAAACAGGTAGCTACAGTTCTTGCTTTGCATAGCGGTATATGAGATATATCCTGCACCTTATTCGATGAGGAAAGGACCGAGATCCCTTCACCGGGAATGACTCCTTTAGCAATAACTGGCAGATGCTACACACTCGGTTTGTCTTTTGATTGCTTTTAAGAGTTTTTGCTTTGCACAGTGATATATGTGATATATCCCGCACCTCATTCGACGAGGAAAGGACCGACGATCCCTTCACCGGGAGTGACTCCTTTAGCAAAACTAGAAAAGCCTCAAAAGCACTCCATTTTAAAATCATTTGATTCTACGACGATATCAAGTTCATTACGCAATAGGTTTTCAGAAAAACCTGTCGTAGCCCTCCGTCATTTCAGATAAGTATTAGTTAGTATTCGTGCTGCGGTTGTTTGGCATGCGTCAAGGCGTAGTGTACGGTAGCTAACTAGTGCTTATCTGCTAGCATATGATGCGATTGGATTAGGGTATTCGTACGGCGTTGTTTGGCATGCGTCAAGGGTCGTGCGGGTGGGTTTAATTCAATCAAGAAATGTACGGGTTGAACTTGACTAGCAGACTATGGGTTGTTTGGCATGCGTCAAGGTCATAGCGAGCTAGGGGCAAAATATTATCGGGAATTTCAAGTGTTGAAATTTGCAATGAGATTGCATACCTTCTATGAGATAGTTGGATCCCGATACCCGCTGCGAGTAAGAGTTACTCCTGGGAGAGTTTTATACATTACAATTAGCCGATCAAGTAGGTGTCTAGAAAGGTGTTAACGAGGTTACGCCTCTGGTAAAACGAGGTTTACATTAATTAGGTTCGTGCGAAAGCACGGGGGACCTCCCTCAAAGTACCGACACTGGCCTGGCTGAAAGATTGGCGAACTTGTAGTGTGTAATTAATCCCGGCTAGTCTTTCCTTTTAGGGTTTGAAGGAAGATTTGATAAAAAGCAGTGGGAGCCATCCTGATTAGATAAAATAATAACCAATCTATTCTTGCAAGAGCGCACGCTGAGTGTTTTCTTCTCTCTCTCTCCAGGTAGCGACCATATCACGCCTTAATCAAGATAATAATACGGAATATTGACCGAACCCGCTTGTTATACTGAGCTGGGGAACGTTGGTCCCGCTCCAACTTATAATTGTTATAAGACAGAGCAGGAAATTGGGGATTACCAGAATTCCCGTGCCGCCCAAACGAAGAGAGTGCATGCTGATGCATCATCTTCGGTGTGTTCATTACAGGGAACTGTTTCTCAGTATCCTTTACATCCTGGGTATGTGATACTAGATCAGGATCCCAGATATGTAATCTGTTACATAGGGCTACAGAAAGGTAGAAAAACTGAGAACGGGTGATAAGTTTCATGAGGCAGAAAACGGGGCAAGTGTTGCAGCCAAGTCTGTTGGTCACTGTCACCCTGTATTACCAATACATTGATTCTGAACGAATGTTATTAGATACCGAACCTGATATACAAAATCATATCTGTCTCTTTGTTAGCAAAGAAACGATAAAATTTTGTATTGTTGGATAATGTTTTGAACATTTCCTATATCAAAAGTTGATCGGATCAGGCACGTTATCTAAAAGCGTTGATGTTCTAAATCAAACTACAGTTCTTAGTATATGGAACACACAAAAGAGGAAGAGTTCAGAAATGAACGAATCCCTCTTGAGGCATTGTAGACTAGGTCATATCAATGTGACCCGACTAGCTGAAGTTACATAAAGATGCATATTTAAATCAGTTTGAATTTACATCTTATGAAACTTGTCAGTCATGTCACAAAGAAATAATGACCTCAGCTCTGTTTATTGGAAACAGAGAAAGAGTTGGTAAACTCTTGGGATGATACATGTTGATGTATGTAAGGTCCCCTGTCTACACATGCCAAGACCGGTTCTTTATACTTCATTACATTCTCTGATGATCTTTCAAGATTCAGACCTATGTTCCTGTTGAAACACAAGTCTGAACCTTTTGAGATATTCACAGAATATAAGTTAGAAGTAGAGAACCAAAATACGGGTATAAGTATTATGTCCTTTGATGAGATCAGGGAGGAGAATACTTGTGCATGGAATTCCTGGACTATTCTAAAGGAGAATGAGATTCTCTCTCAGTATTACTCCTCCGTATACACCATAGCACGATGGTATATCGGGGCGGAGCAATCACACCCTATATGATAAGGTGTGCTCTATGATGAGTATTACTGAGTTACTTATTTCCTTATGGGAGTTATGCACTTATGAAGTTGCATACCTATTGAATAGGGTTCGAATCAAATCAATTGCCTACCACTCCATATGAGATATGGAAAGGGAAGAGCCCATGTCTTAAGCTAGTTAAGATTTGGGGTTGTCCGGCCTATGTCTAAAAGCAAAATCCGGACAAGCTCGAGGCAAGGTCTGTTATGTAGAACTGGAAGTGTTCCAGCTATACAAACTACAGCAGATGATTTGGTACAACCAGAGGATTCAGTAGAAACCAACGAACCTCAGCCTCTCCGCCGATTTAGTAAGGTTCCTCACCCACCTGAGAGATACTTCGGTTTCTCTATGACAGTGGGAGCGAGGATTGCATCATGAGATGATGACCCAACTAGTTTCGAGCTGGCCATCAGGAGTAAGGCTCTGTAAGAATGGCTGGATGCTTAGCGATCTGAGATGGAATCCATATACACCAACAAAGTATGGACTTTGGTTGCAATATCTGAAGGGTTAAATCCCCATCAGGAGCAAGTATATCTTGAGAAGATTACTTGGTGTACATGGAAAGGTTGAGACTTTCAAAGCTAGACTTGTTAAAGCTTTTCGTCATCGACCAGGCATGGATAATGATGAAACCTTTTCAAGTGGCTATGCTTAAGTCCATCCAGATCCTACTTACCACGGCTACATACCATGACTACGATATCTGGTGGTTGGGTGTCATGACTGGCTTTTCTAAATAATGTTTTGGAAGAGAGCGTCTATAAGTACACAGCCAGAGGGCTTCGTAGACAGTGGGAGCAGCGGAAACGTGTGCAAGATGCTTTATAGGATAAAGCAGGCATCGCGGAGTTGGAACGTCTGTTTTGATGTGTTAGTCGAAGAGTTTGACATCATCAAAATGGTAGATGAACCTTGTATATACAAAAAGGTAGTAGGGAGTATGGTAGTGATCCTCGTAGAGTACGTGGATGACATACTCTTGATAGGGAAGGAGTTTCCTATGCTACGCTCGATCAATCTCCGATTATCACAATGATTCTCCATATAGGATCAAAGTGATACCTCCTAAATCCTGGGTTTTTGGATCTATGAGATAGATCTAATTGGATGTTAGGACTCTCACTAGTAGTAGTAAGATGGTATCAATCGATCCTGAGGAGAATCACTGGAAGGGTTCCAGGGTGATAAAGACGACTGAATGTCAGTCACAAGCATTGTCTTTACCCTCAGTAAAGGGACGGTATGTTGGAAGAGTTCCTAGCTAGATACCGTGACATACTAGACGATAAAGGCAGGATACATCGCTACTTAAGATGCTACTATGGAGGATGTTTGGGTGTATATTGGTTCATGAGATGAACTACGTTCCAACCATTGTGAGACAATGGAGTTGTGGCTTATGCCAAGGAACGTCGGTCCCATCAGTGATCCAGACATATTCTAAGGCAGTATCACCTGATCATGGAGATGGTTGATCTCCAGGGAGATCGAGGTTTAGAGAGTAGACTCAGAGGACAACACAGCGGATCCACTCACAAAGGCCTGATCCCAGAGAGAGACACTTTTATGGGATGGTTGAGTATGAGATACTACAACCACTGCTATCAGATGGCCCTAGTGCAAGTGGGAGATTGTTAGTTATATGTATGCCCTAGAGGCCATTACTATACATAGGATGTATATTGTAGTGGATGCTGGGACATATATAGGGAGGACTTTCTTGCTCGACATGATAGTATGCTATCTGGTTAATCTTTACCTTAACGTGTACACTGATTGTCTCCCTGTTACATGTTGGTAAAGCCCTTAGGATCTGTACTTGACTACCTGGACTATGATGCGGATCATACTAGTGGGGACATGGTAGTCCATAAGTACATCCTTCAAAGTCCCTAGTCGTGGGTGTATCGAGACGGGGCATCGATATACCAGAGTAGACTAGCGTGTACCTTCTCGACCCATACAGATGGGCGATGGATGATCCCATATCCATTGGTGTTTGACATCAGAGATGATATACGGGTGCTCAGTAGAGACTGGGTACACTGGACGGACTCGCCGAGAACTCCCAGATGGTATTATACCTCACGTCAGATGGCAGTTCTCTGGTGACACTGGTACAGAGTAGTCTGTTGACCCGAGATCGTCATAGAGTCTTGTGTGGTTCCCACTGTGCTTTGATTTCCATCTTACCACGTCCAAGAGGGCGTGCAAAACGGTGGTTTTTGGGTACAGTCCCGAGTCACATGGAGGCAATTGGCGATAGGAGGGGATTCGTCTCTCCCGGTATAGGGGGTTGATGTTGCGCTGTGTTCGATTGGCTATAACAGGAAATCCCTGGCCAGGGTTGTTGAGATTTACTGGTAAGTGTTACCTGTAGTTTCTCGAATTGTTATAGACCTCATATCGACACGACTTATTGAGCTATTGGGGTCTGACGTTTACCACCCCTAGGCGAGATATGCGACATATCAGACGAACAAACCGGACTGTACGGTAGTGTTACTGGTCGGATTCACTGGAGTGTGAGCGGGCTTGCTCGTCGATCTTCAGATCGCTCAATACCCGGGTGGCCGTTACGTTTAGCAGACCGCTTGCGGCTTGTGGGTGTTTGATATGATCATCGCCTGCTGCCGGCGTATTGACGAGTCTTTAGAGTCCTACACAGAGGTTTTCTGGCTCAAGCGAAACGAAATAGGAGCGCATATGAGATATGTGCTGGACCGAGAATAATGCGTGTATGTGATACCGTATTCCATTCTCGCGATGAATGTATCGATTAGGTTATATGCGATATACCCTAGTTATCGAATCAAAGGTTGATTCGATAAGCCGATACATAGGATACTGGTCGGTTATATGCGATATGATCGGATCGTTAAATCAAGTGTTGATTTAATGATTTAATGTATAATTATATATTTGATATATTACTTTGCATTAACTAGTATTGGTTCACTTAAGATGGATTTTCTCACTCGGATGTGCGCATTGTATATGCGATATACTTTTGTGCACTTGTATGTATCATGTTTGATGATGCATGCTAGCTTGTGTTTTGTGTAAAGTTTAAACCATGGTTATGTAATGGTTAGGGTTTTCATTTTCATATCTATTTATTTATTTGTTTATTCATTATTGGAAAATGATAAGCATAATGCAAAATGGTGGCTTTATTTGGAAGCTTGTTGAAGCTTCATGAAGACTTTGACTTTAGCAACCATTTTTTCTCATGCTTAACCCTAACCATCAAATTTAACCATGATTGATTCTCTACACATTACCATGGTTAGTGTTATGATAAGAATGGATTATTCTTTTCTTTTTTAATTAACTTATCATATCATTTCTTCTTCTTCTTCCTTGAACTCAAGAAGAAACCTTCACTTCATCAATGGTGGATTGATGAAATGAGTGAGAAATCCAAAACTAAAGTCTACCCACTTCCTATTTCTTCATCCTCTACCTCTTGCCAAGTAGTAGAGTGTGTTTCCTTCACAAGTTTTCATGGCTTGGTGAAGGTGGAGCTCGATCTAGTGATGCTTCGACGTAGATCATCTTCGGCACGTCGTCGACGACCTAGCCCGTCCATTCTCCGACGAAGCCGACACTAGAGCCCGGATTTGATTTGGACAGCGGAGAGGACCTCATCTCAGAGCCGTGGAGGTGGATGACCGGATCTACAAAGGTTGTATTTCCGTATCTCTTAGTTAAGTGTTAACTAGTTTTCTTTTCGCCTAGAAATCTAGCCAACGATCCTTATTAGGGTTTCCCGGCACCGTTAAAATTTGAAATTGGCATGGTTGATGCCATGTGAGACCTCACTAGTGTGCCTAGGAACCCTACAATTCCCTGCTGAATTTTCTGCATATTTTTAATGTGGAAAAATCCCCGAAATTGAAAAAAGTACAGAGAGCAAGTTTGGGATTAGGGTTTCGATTCGTTCGGATTTCAAACGTCGTCTACACTTCGCCTAAGGCTCTAGCTAGGATCTGAAACCACTGTAGGGTTCCTAGGCACGCTAATGAAGTCTCACAAGGCATCAACCATGCCAATTTCAAATTTTACGGGTGCCGAGAAACCCTAATACGGATCGTTAACTAGATTTTAGGCGACAAATGAAACTAGTTAACAACTTAACTACAAGAACGGAAATACAACCTTTGTAGATCCGGTTCTCCACCTCCATAGCTCCGTGATGAAGTCCCCTCGCTGTACGAATCACATCCCGGGCTCTAGCATCGGCTTCATCGGAGAAAAAGCGGGCTAGGTCATCGACGACGATGCCTAAGATGATCTACGTCGAGGCATCGCTAGATCAAGCTCCACCTTCACCAAGCCATGAAAACTTGTGAAGGAAACACCATATACTACTTGGCAAGAGGTAGAGGATGAAGAAATAGGAAGTGGGTTCACTTTAGAATTGGATTTCTCACTCATTTTCATCAATCACCATTGATGGAATCAAGGTTCTTCATCTTGAAGAAGAAGAAGAAGATAATATTATGATAAGTATTATAATAAGAATAATAAAATCATTCTTATCATAATCATGAACCATGGTCAAGTGTAGAGAACTAACTAAGGTTCAAGTGAATGGTTAGGGTTATGCATGAGACAAAATGGTCACTTTAGTCAAAGCTTCATGATGCTTCAAAGATAAAACAAAACTAGCAACCATTTTCCCTTTTTCTTTTCCAAAATAAGATAAATGAAATAAATAAAAGAAAACCCTAACCATTTACTTAACCATAGGTTTAACTCTTTACACATACCCTAACAAACATGTATCATCAAACATGATACAATCATTTGCACAAAAAGTATATCACATATACAACTTGTACATCCAAGTGAGAAAATCCATTTAAAGTGAACCAATACTAGTTAACGCAAAGTAATATATCAAATATATAATTATACATTAAATCATTAAATCAACACTTGATTTAACGATCCGGTCATATCGCATATAACCGACTAGTATCCTATGTATCGGTTTATCGAATTAATGCTTGAATCGATAACTAGGTTATATCGCATACAACCAATCGATACATTTATCGCGAGAATGGAATACGTTATCACATACACGCATTATTCTCGGTCCCGCACATATCTCATATGCGCTCCTATTTTGTTTCGCTTGAGCCAGGAAACCTCTGTGTAGGACTCTAAAGACTCGTCAATACGCCGGCAGCAGGTGATGATCATATCAATCACCCACAAGCCGCAAGCGGTCTGCTAAACGTAACGGCCACCTGGGTATTGAGCGATCAGAAGATCGACGAGCAAGCCCGCTCATACTCCTGTGAATCCAACCAGTAACACTTACCGTACAGTCCGGTCTGTCCGTCTGATATGTCGCATATCTTGCCTAGGGGTGGTAAACGTCAGACCCCAGTAGCTCGATAAGTCGTGTCGATATGAGGTCTATAACAGTTCGAGAAACTACTGGTAACACTTACCAGTAAATCTCAGCAACCCTGGCCAGGGATTTCCGGTTATAGCCAATCGAACACAGCGCAACATCAACTCCCTATACCGGGAGAGACGAATCCCCTCCTATCGCTCATTGCCTCCATGTAAATCGGGACTGTACCCAAAAACCACCGTTTTGCACGCCCTCTTGGACGTGGTAAGATGGAAATCAAAGCACAGTGGGAACCACACAAGACTCTATGACGATCTCGGGTCAACAGACTACTCTGTACCAGTGTCACCAGAGAACTGCCATCTGACGTAAGGTATAATACCATCTGGGAATTCTCGGCGAGTCCGTCCAGTGTACCCAGTCTCCACTGAGCACCCGTACATCATCTCTGATGTCAAACACCAATGGATATGGGATCATCCATCGCCCATCTGTATGGGTCGAGAAGGTATACGCTAGTCTACTCTGGTATATCGATGCCCTGTCTCGATACACCCACGACTAGGGACCTTGAAGGATGTACTTATGGACTACCCTGTCCCCACTAGTATGATCCGCATCATAGTCCAGGTAGTCAAATACACATCCTAAGGGCTTTACCAACATGTAACAGAGAGACAATCAGTGTACACGTTAAGGTAAAGATCAACCAGATAGCATACTATCATGTCGAGCAAGAAAGTCCTCCCTATATATGTCCAAGCATCCACTACAATATACATCCTATGTATAGTAATGGCCTCTAGGGCATACATATAACTAACACTAGTATGATCTGCATCATAATCCTGGTAGTCAAGTACACATCCTAATGGCTTTACCAACATTTAACCATAAGACAGTATCAAGAGACAAGTATACATGTTAAGATAAAGAGTAACCATATAGCAAACTATCATGTCGAGCAATAAAGTCCTCTTTATATATGTCCAAGCATCCAATATAATATACATCATATGTAAAATAATGGCCTCTAGGGCATACATACAACTAACAATCTCCCACTTGCACTAGGGCCAGCTGCTGTAGTATCGTATACCCAACATCCCGAAGTGTCTCTCGAACTGTATCTGGGGAATGGCCTTCGTGAGTGGATCCGCTGTGTTGTTCTTCGTGTCAACTCTCCTGACCTCGATCTCCCGGCGATCTACTATCTTCCGGATCAGGTGATACCGCCTCAGAATTGCCTGGATCACTGATGGGACCTTGGTTCCTTGGCCAAAGACACCGCTCCATTGTTATCACAATACAAAGGTATTGGATACTTCATGGATGGAACCACTCCAAGTTCAGTTATGAACTTCTTCATCCAGACAACCTCTTTGGCAGTATCGTTGGCAGCGATGTATTCAGCCTCCATCGTCGAGTCTGCCACGGTTTCCTGCTTGGAACTCTTCCAGCATACCGCCCCTCCATTGAGGGTAAAGACAAATCCCGAGTGCGACTTAGAGTCGTCCTTATCACTCTGGAAGCTCGAATCGGTAAAGGACTCCGCTTGGAGTTCTCCGTTACCATACACCAAGAGCATCTCTTTAGTTCTTCTCAAGTACTTTAGAATTCTCTTCACAGCTGTCCCGTGACTCTCTCCAGGATCTGCTTGATACTTATTCACTACACTTAGTGAGTATGCTAAATCGGGTCTGGTACATAGCATCGCGTACATGATAGAGTCTACTGCCGAAGCATAGGGTATCTTTTGCATGCGAGCTCTCTCCAAATCAGTCTTGGGAGACATCTCTTTGGAGAGAGTGAGTCCTAAGATCGTGGGTAAAAACCCACGCTTCGATTCTTCCATACTAAACCTCTTTAGTATGGTGTCAATGTACCTGGATTGGAACAATCCCAGTATCCGTTTAGATCTATCACTATAGATCTTAATTCCCAAGATGTAGGAGGCATCACCTAGATCTTTCATTGAGAATCTTTGTGATAAGAAGAGCTTGACCGATTGCAGCATATGAATATCATTTCCTATCAAGAGTATGGCATCCACGTACAATACGAGGAAGACAACCTTACTCTCTGTCACCTTCTTGTATAAACAAGGTTCATCTACGTTTTTGACGAAATCAGACTCTTTGATAACGACATCAAAATAGATGTTCCAACTCTGCGATACTTTCTTTAACCCGTAGATAGATTTAAGCAGCTTTCACACCTTTCCGCTGCTCCGACTATCTACGAAGCCCCCGGCTGAGTCATGTACATGCACTCTTCCAAATCACCATTTAGAAAGGCGGTCTTAACATCCATTTTCCATATTTCGTAGTCATGGTATGCAGCGATGGCAGGTAGGATCCGGATGGACTTAATAATAGCCACTGGAGAAAAGGTTTCGTCATAATCCGCACCTGGTCGTTGACGAAAACCCTTTGCAACAAGTCTAGCTTTGAAAGTCTCAACTTTTTCATCTACACCAAGTTTCTTCTTAAAGATCCATTTGCTCCCAATGGGTTTTACCTCTTCAGGAGCAACTTCCAAAGTCCATACTTTGTTGGTGTACATGGATTCCATCTCAGATCGCATTGCATCCAGCCATTTCACAGAGTCTCCACTCGTGATGGCCTGCTCGAAGCTAGTTGGGTCATCATCCTCCATGATGCAATCCTCTCTTCCACCATCAATGAGAAAACCGTAGTATCTCTCAGGTGGATGAGGAACCTTACTAGATCGGTGGAGAGGCTGGGGTTCGTTGGGCACTATCGAATCCTATGGTTCCAGTAAATCTTCTGTTACAGTTTGTGTATCTGGAACTTCTTTCATTTCTACCACTTTGCCACTAATTTCTTTTACAAGAAATTCCTTTTCTAAAAAGGTGGCATGTTGAGCAACAAACACCTTTTGTTCCTCACAGTGGTAGAAAAAATATCCATATGAATTCTTTGGATATCCCACAAACTTGCAAAGAACTGATCGTGTCTCGAGTTTGTCCGGATTTGCCTTTTGACATAGGCCGGACAACCCCATATCTTAACTCATTTAAGATATGCTCTCTTCCCACTCTATATCTTATATGGTGTGGTAGGTATAGATATAGATGGAATTTGATTCAATAGGTATGCTGCTGTGTCAAGCGCATAACCCCAAAAGGAAATAGGCAACTCAGCTGTGCTCATCATAGAGCGCACCATATCTAATAGGGTGCGATTCCTCCGTTCCGATACACCGTTGTGCTGTGGTGTATACGGAGGAGTAAGCTGAGAGAGAATCCCATTCTCTTTTAGATAGTCCAGGAACTCCGTGCTCAAGTATTCCCCTCCTCGATCAGATCGTACGATTTTAATACTTTTACCCGTTTGGTTCTCGACTTCGTGTTTATATTCTTTGAATTTCTCAAAAGCTTCAAACTTGTGTTTCAACAGGAACACATGTCCGAATCTTGAGAGATCGTCAGTGAATGTAATGAAGTACGAAGAACCATTCCTGGCATGTGTAGACATAGGACCACATACATCACTATGTATAAGTCCCAAGAGCTCACTAACACTTTCTCCGTATCGTATAAACGGAGTTTTGGTCATCTTGCCTTTCAGACATGACTGGCAAGTGTCATAAGATGAAAATCCGAATGGATTCAAATATCCATCATTATGCAACTTTGCTAGCCGTGTCGCATTGATATGACCTAGTCTACAATGCCACAAGAAGGATTCGTTCATTTCTGAACTCTTCCTCTTGTGTGTGTTTTGTACGTTAAGAACAGTAGTTTGATCTAGAACGTATATGACATTATTTAACGAGCCTGATCCAATCAACTTTTGATTCAGGAAGATGTTCATAACATTATCCTGTACTACAAAATTATATCCTTCTTTACTTAGTAAAGAAACTGATATAAGATTGCATATCAGGGTCGGAATGTAATAGCATTCGTTCAGAATCAATGTATTACCATTTGGTAATACAAGGTGATATTCTCCAACTGCTTTGCCTGCAACATTTACCCCATTCCCTACTCTTATGGAATGATCACCTATTCCCAGTTCTCTACCTTTCCTTAGCCCATGTAACATATTACATATGTGAGATCCCGATCCGGTATCTAATACCCAGAACGTAGAGTGAACTGAGAAACATTTCTCAATAACTAACACACCCGAAGAAGATGCATCAACATACTTATTCTTCGTTTGGGCGGCGTGGGAATCCGGATATGTCACTATTCCCTATTCAGTCTTATAACAATTATAAGAAAGAAAGGAACCAACGTTGCCCTGATCAGTATAACAAGCGGGTTCGGTCAATTCATCCATATTATTATCTTGATTAGGGCCTGACATGGTTGCTACCTGGAGAGAGAGAGAAGAAAACACTTTAGCTTATGCTCTTGCAAGAGCAGATTGGTTATTATTTTATATAATCAGGATGGCTCCCACTGTTTTTTATCAAATCTTCCTTCAAACCGTAAAAGGAAAGACTAGCCGGGATTAATTACACCCTACAATTTCGTCAATCTTTCAGCCAGGCCAGTGTTGGTACTTTGAGGGAGGTTCCCCGTGCTTTCGCACGGACCTAATTAAAATAAACCTCGTTTTCCCAAGGGCGTAACCCCGTTAACACCTTTCTAGACACCTACTTGATCGACTAATTGTCCTGTGTAAAACACTCCCAGGAGTAACTCTTACTCGCAGTGGGTATCGGGATCCAACTTGTAACGTTTTGAAAATCGTTTCGGTGAAATTTCGGAAAATCGGTAAAATAAGGGAGTTTTCTGTAAAAAGTCAAAATACAAATATCTTTATTATAAAATTAAATATACATATTCTAACTATGTAATTGCTAGTATTTGGTGTTTATTGAGCCACTGGTGAAATTTCAAATTTTCTGAAAAATTTTCCGAAAATAATTATTTTAATATTATTTTAAGCCGTCACTAATACATTTAATTATGGAAAATTACAAATTGGAATGAGTTGAAACAAATTTTGTGCATCATAACACATTAAACAAAATTTTATCATGTGGTTTTTGAAATGAAATGGTTTGCCAAAATGGTGTTAGAAAATATCGAAGAAAAAGGCTTAAATAGTGAAATTAGTGTTAATGGAAATTGGGGTATATCATTTATTATTTTTCCGTCAACCACACAAATCAAATTTCCCTTCCTTGGCTGAGCCCATGGCAGCCCATTACCCAAGTTCCCACTTAAAAAATGAGAGAAGCAAAACAAATGAAAACAAAACAAAAGAAATGAGTGAAATAGTAAAATGAGTTTGGGCTTTGACTTTGGTGAACTTTGGACTTTACTCCCTTGACTTTTCCCCACCTCACCCTCTCTTCCTCACCCTTGTAGCCGGCCCTAGGTAGCAGCCTTCCCTCCCTCTTCACAATTCCCATCACATTCTCACGTCATTTAATAAAAAAAGGGAATTGCAAAAAGGGTGTAATGAAGGGTTTATTTGAAAAGATGCATTAAATGAGGTGGTTCTACACCCACACCCACATTTCCACTCTCTTTCTCTCTCCCATTTCCTGCAACATGGCTGAGCCTCCTCCATGATCAGCCCAAAAAATTCTCCTCCTCATTTTTGGCTCAAAAATCTTCTCATTTCCATTAAAATGCTTCCAAATTGCCACTAATTCCTAGTTAACTCCTAACCCTTTATTTCCTTGGTCAATCAAGTGTGGATCTTGGGCAATGAAGCTAGATTTAGGAGGCTAAGTTTCTTGTAGATCTACAAAATTGTGAGGTATAAATCTCAACACATGTTTTCATTGTTGCTAAATTATCTAAATTTAGCCTAATTAGGTATTATTGTGGTTTAATTTCTAGATTTGGAAATTCTAAGAGAAGGGTTTGAATATGAATTAGGGCTTAACCATCACACTAGGTAAATCAAGTGTAAATTAACGTCCTAAGATGTGCACAATCTAGATTTGTTGTTAATTTTGTAATGAGTTACTTCAAAGTTGTTAAGATTTGATAATTTTATAAACTAGGTTTTTGTAATCTATGAAAGTAACTAATAGAAAATTCCAATTAGGTTATTTATGACTTTATTAACATTTTAAATTGTAGTTTAATGCTTTAGATTATGCAAATCCAAGCTAAATTGTTGTTTGTGCATTTTTGCTATAAAATGGTTGAAATTGGTTAATTTTGTTAACTAGATTTTTGGGTTAATGTAATTTATTGAGATTAAAAATGTGGAGGTGATTTGTATGACCTAATTATGTTATTAAGTGAGCATTTTGGCCATTAGAATCGTTAAAATATTTAGTTTGGGTAAAACATCAAGTTTTGAACCGAAATGGGAATTTGTGCGAACTAGGTTTTTGGGAAATAAAACAATTTGTTTACTTTTATGGTTTTGATAAATTAAAAGCTATTTCTTTTATAATTAGTGAGTTTTCAAACCAAGATTGGTGCGTTTGAGATTTTCGCGATCACTCAGCGTTTGTACGCCGATATCGAGAGTTTTGGGTTGATTTGTGAAAGCAAACCATAGGTTTTGACCTATGTAGGATTCATGTGTCGTTTTGGTCATGAGACAGATTTTAATGCGATACGGTGCGTTATGATAAGTAGGTAACCCATGTGGACTTCGAGACGACAAGCAAGCACGTGGCGACGTCGGCACCGGCGAGCGAGGACCAGGTGAGTAGATTTATATCTATGGGGAGAAGTCGGGTGGATGGCGTATAGCACCCCCGCAGTCCGTAGTATAGTTCATATATATATGTTTATATAGGTGTTTTACGATACGAGAATGTTTATTCATGATATGATTATGTGTTCATGGATTAGCTTTGGGTTAGTTGTGAAACCCTAGAGTAGTTGTTATACCCACATACGCACACACAGACTTGCATACATTACTTTCTGTTCGTAGATGTTTTTCTATTCACGAGTTGGCAACTCACCCACGTTGTGCCACAGTTCTTACAGGTTTTGCTGTACAGGTTCCATTACGGCTTTGCTGGCACTGCTTCTTTCGGGTAACTTACTAGTAGGTGGGTTTATTGGTATCGTACCCATTATATTACTTTGTATAATATTATTCAGTTGTATCTAGTAAATTCCATCAA
Organism: Agapanthus africanus; assembly: GCA_030015575.1. Taxonomy (NCBI): domain Eukaryota; kingdom Viridiplantae; phylum Streptophyta; class Magnoliopsida; order Asparagales; family Amaryllidaceae; genus Agapanthus; species Agapanthus africanus. The sequence goes on from CM057345.1 coordinate 231,062,489, forward strand.
CCAAACATGTATTTATTTTGAGATAGAGACCGGTGATGTTATTCTTTCGACCTTAGAGTCACTCGTGAATAGAAAAATATAACTTACCCGTTATATTTTTGTGGATTTCTTGTGGTTTTGAGTTTCCTTTTGAGTTTTTGATCCTCGCCCTTGGCGTTATATATTATATTGCTTGTGTGGTTATGACCGTCGATTGACGAAGAGCTAGCTCCTGCTTGGGGATGCCTTTTATTGATTTCATATACTATTCATGTTGTATCCCGTTTGGGGGCCAGTATTTACAAAGGAGACTCTGCCGAAATTTTCAAGAAATATTTGATGTTTTAAAAACGCATAATTCGGCTAATAAAACTACTTGATTTAAATTGGTTTTTCCTTCACTCTACTACTTTTCTTGGTTTGGATTTCTGGGTTTTCGGCTTACTTAGATTACGTACGGCTCGAGACGTTTCGTAGTTTAAGTGCCGGTCATGTTCCGTACTTTCGGGACGTGACAAAGTTGGTATCAGAGCGTTAGGTTTTACCTTCGGAGCATAGAATGACCCTTGGTTGATGGAATAGGTGACTAAAGTAGAGTGACGTATCGTGGGTATGTTCCGCGACATATTTACGATACGCTACTCCACTTAAGAAACCTTAGGATGTACATTTCTTTGTTCAGTATTATATTCATTCCTGATTTAGCCTCATCGGTATCAGTTACGGTTTGCTGCCACGATTACGGGCAGGGAGAGTTACGGCTAGAGTTGCGGTCAGCACGAGCTCGTCACGAACGAGGACTGACCTGGGCGTAATTCCGGCAACACACAATTGCAGAGATATGTCTTTTATTGTGTTATCACGCCACGAGCGTGGGATGGATCGTGGTATGAGATTGCTCGGACGTACAGATCAGCACCAGAGGATTGAGCCAATGACAGAGGCCAACCAGATTTTGATGACCGTTGGTGTATTGTTTATTCATGATGATTGAGGCACTGTTCAGCGTGCAGACGAGTGAGCTACTCATTGCTGCGAACGACGAGATATCGCCCCAGATGTTGGAGCTATTGCAGGACGAGTTGTACTAAGAGATGATAGAAGGTCGCTAGTCACCGAGGATGAATGACTAGGACAGGTGGTTCATTCGCTACCCCGATGCGAGGTCATCAGATAGATTGATTCCAGCTAGAGACGACTTCACGCGGAGACGTTGAGAGTCGACAGAGACGATCGAATGTCAACAACCTATTATTCTAAGTTTAAAGTATTCAGAAAGACATGCAGGCAATTCTATGGACCCTCTAGAAGAATGAAACCCTAACTCGACTTAATGACCGTGTAAAAGCTTTTGAACCTTAGGGTTTGCGGCAGTTCCGCGGCGCCATTAGTGAGGCTTGGGTTTGCCCTTCTATGGCTGGACCATCGATGCTGTGGTACGTACTCGATACTGCTAAACTGTACCCAAGATGTTGAGCTCTTGGGGGATTATGAGGTTTTGACAGATCGATCGGATGGTTCGACTTCATTCGGATGCTAGGTGGTGAGATTCATTCTTGGGAGACTCCAGATACGAGGATAGCCGTAGGAGCTCAGTCCATGCAGCCACGACGAGACGAGTCCAAAGCAGTCGACATCAGAGAAAAGTGGAGTAAGAGGTTCGTACGAGATCTTGATGAGACGACGTTCCACTCCGCCGACATCAGAGATGCGATATGAATGCCGAGACATTGTACTTGGATATACCTTCCAGAAGGAGTCGCGATGAGTATGCAGCCGTTCCGGAACGAGAACAGATCTAGTAAGGGACGATGACTTCCGGACAGTTCGGCAGAGACTAGATTTGGGAGAGATCTTGACAGGACCCTTCTGGAATGAATTACGAGAAGACTTGGACCCAGGAGTGGTCATGTTACGCACACCGGCGGGCCAGAGTTCAGGATCGTCGACGAGACATGCTATGAGTGACCACGACAGTTGGCCAGAGATTCTTGGAGGATGTGCTTCAGCGGGACTATTCCGCCATATTTGATTTCGGTATTTTGGACGATCTATTCGCATGACTGATTTGATGATTGAGTTTCATGATATTTGTTTTCATGTACCATGGTTGCACCTACTGAGTATTTACGATTTTTGCACAGTTGTTGCACTTGATATCATTTTCGTGCCTTGGTTTCACACGTTTATGATTTTATGGGTTTCATACAGTTGAGTTGATTTGGTGCGTATATACATACACGATTTGGTTTTTGCACTCGGTATGATTCACATATGCTTGCAGTGCAGTGATACGCATTTTGTGCACTTAGATGCACTGGATTTCGATTTCGATTGCGATACTCGATGTTTGTTTTGTACACCTTGTGCACCTGATTTGATTTTGCGCATGTTCGACGCTTGATATTGGATTTCATGATCTCGTGCATGATGGATGCACCTGGTTTGGATTTTCGCGCATGTTTTGAGAAGCGATTTTGGTGCATACCAGATGCATTAAATCGAGATTCTTCGTGCGTGTCAGATGCACCTGTCCTTGCTGTCAGGCACACACGTTGCCTATGACAGATGTTGTGTGCACACCCGATTCACTTAGATGTTGTCTCTGCGCGCATGTATGGCAATATATGGATTTTGATTTCCGTGCGCACCAGACGCACATAGTATTTTTATGCATATTTTGGGAATTGATTTCTTATGGAGCAGTACGTTTTTATGATGATTGCTATGAGTTTTGTACTGTAACGTTTTAAAAGTAATTAAATAAATAATTAAATGAATAAAAGTGTTTAGGTGAATTTTAGGATTTTCGGTAAAGTAAAATGTAATTTTCGTAAAACCAAACCGGGATTGTTTTTCATTATAATTTTAAAAATATCTATTTTAATTATGAAATTACTAGTAAATGGTGTTTATTTAGCCACTTATAAATTTTTAGTTTAATAAAATATTTTTCCTAAATTAATTATTTTAAATATTAACATAAGCTTTATTTTTACACTAAATTAGTGTAAATTACAAATTTAAATGGTTTTAATTTGTAAAAATGAACCATGGCATATTAGAATTTAGTGTATATCATGCAAAATTTATTTGCAAATTTTTCCTTGTTTCTAGATCTTTCTTGAGTTATTTTAGAAAAGAATTAAAAGAAAATGAATAAAGCATGAAAAGACATTAAGATGATGACATTTTGGAGAAGTTTCTACACCATTTCTCATGTGTTTCTCCCTCTTCCCCTTATTGTGGCCGGCCTCCCCATCACCATGGCTGCCCCCCCCATTTTCCACCTCATTTTTATTCAAAAATCATCAAAAATTCAATTAAAATTCCACAAAATCCTATATATTTTTCTACCCTTCTATTCTTGCTCATATTTACATGGATTTTGGAGTGGGATAGCATACATTTTGGAGGCTCATTTCTTGTTTGGATTTCATATTTTTGGAGGTATAATTTCTTTCTTTTGATTTATTGTTATTAGATGTTCAATTAAGCTTAATTAGATTTAATGAATTAATTCTATGTTTTTTTAAAAAAATTCAAGTTAGGGTTTGTAAATTCAAGTTATGATTTTTGTTAATTATTTAGGGTTATAATAGTTAGTTTAACACTTTTAGAATTGGAAAATATTGCATGGTTGTTGAATTGTAAATTTTTCATTGAAAATTGTTTAAATTATGAATTTTTGCTAACTAGGTTTCTATAAAACCTAATTATTGGTGAAATAAATCTCAATTAATATTTGTAATACTATATTTTGGTCTTAATAAGAGTTTTACTCCATAAGAAATCAATTCCCAAAATATGCATAAAAATATCTATTTTAATTATGAAATTTAAGTTTTCCATAGAAACTAGCAATCACAATATGTTTTTATGATGATTGCTATGAGTTTTGTACTGTAACGTTTTAAAAGTAATTAAATAAATAATTAAATGAATAAAAGTGTTTAAGTGAATTTTAGGATTTTCGGTAAAGTAAAATGTAATTTTCGTAAAACCAAACCGGGATTGTTTTTCATTATAATTTTAAAAATATCTATTTTAATTATGAAATTACTAGTAAATGGTGTTTATTTAGCCACTTATAAATTTTTAGTTTAATAAAATATTTTTCCTAAATTAATTATTTTAAATATTAACATAAGCTTTATTTTTACACTAAATTAGTGTAAATTACAAATTTAAATGGTTTTAATTTGTAAAAATGAACCATGGCATATTAGAATTTATTGTATATCATGCAAAATTTATTTGCAAATTTTTCCTTGTTTCTAGATCTTTCTTGAGTTATTTTAGAAAAGAATTAAAAGAAAATGAATAAAGCATGAAAAGACATTAAGATGATGACATTTTGGAGAAGTTTCTACACCATTGCTCATGTGTTTCTCCCTCTTCCCCTTATTGTGGCCGGCCTCCCCATCACCATGGCTGCCCCCCCCCCCATTTTCCACCTCATTTTTATTCAAAAATCATCAAAAATTCAATTAAAATTCCACAAAATCCTATATATTTTTCTACCCTTCTATTCTTGCTCATATTTACATGGATTTTGGAGTGGGATAGCATACATTTTGGAGGCTCATTTCTTGTTTGGATTTCATATTTTTGGAGGTATAATTTCTTTCTTTTGATTTATTGTTATTAGATGTTCAATTAAGCTTAATTAGATTTAATGAATTAATTCTATGTTTTTTTAAAAAAATTCAAGTTAGGGTTTGTAAATTCAAGTTATGATTTTTGTTAATTATTTAGGGTTATAATAGTTAGTTTAACACTTTTAGAATTGGAAAATATTGCATGGTTGTTGAATTGTAAATTTTTCATTGAAAATTGTTTAAATTATGAATTTTTGCTAACTAGGTTTCTATAAAACCTAATTATTGGTGAAATAAATCTCAATTAATATTTGTAATACTATATTTTGGTCTTAATAAGAGTTTAAACTTGTTGGTGGAATGGAAAACTTAAATTGATTGCTAGTTTCTATGGATAATTGATAAATTGTGATAAAAGTTGTTATTTTTGTAAACTAGATTTTAGATTTTCCTAAATAAATGAGATTAAAAATATAATTATGGTTTCATTATATCATTATCATCATGAATTGTGGTTTAAGTCACTAATTTATGCAAAATCATGTTTTGTGGTGGAATTGTTGTGTTTTGCATGAAAAATGTTGAAAATTGTTAAAGGGTGCAAACTAGAAATTTCAAATCTATATAAATTTGTGTAATAAAAATATAGTAATAGTTTGTATAGTCTATTTATACTATTTAATAAGTTTTATGACCATTGGTTTCATTTAAATGTCAAGTTTTGATGAAAAACGGTAAACTGGCATTTTCGGGTTTTACGAAATTGGACGGTTTGATAGATTTTAGGGTTTCGATGGATTTAATCATGTTTTATAGTATAAGTAATGTGTTTTAAAACTACAAGTTGTTTGTTGATGTTTATCTCGATCCATCGGAGTTTGTACGCCGATATCGAGCGGTATTTGGTTCTTTTGAGTGGACGGGACATAGGTTTTAACCTATGCTTGTTCCTTGTATCGTTTGACTTTTGTATGTGATTCGGTTTACGATGTTATTTATATGTTTGCGTTTAGGTACCCTTCAAGTGGACTACGGGCGATGAAGAGGAGGATCGCGACACCGTCGTCGGCAGACATAGACCAGGTGAGTAGATGTATATCTACGGGGGGAAGTCGGGTGGATGGCGTTTAGCACCCCCGCAACATAGAATAGGAATAGTACTTATTGACATTAGGAAACCAGATGTGACCCTAGATTCTTAATGAGTAGGACCCTAGTAATGACCCTAGGCTGGACTAGACCAATTTAGGAAAAGCATACCAGAGGATGAATACCTTGGAGGAGGTTCGTAGGTTTCAGATAGAAACACACACGCACACACTGGAACACGTCATGGTGTATACGTGCGACCCGAAAGTACGGAACGTGACCTGTACTGAGCAAGACTAGTCAGAGGACAGTACCTGAATATATTTTGCATGCATTGATAGTTATTGAAGGGATTTCCAAAAAGCGAGCTATAATCTCAGTATTTACCTACGTGTCTGATATGACACGAAATGTTTAAAACAAGGAGACCCTTCTAAATTGTTTCCAAAACGGCGGAACGTACATATAAAATAAAGGATATATATATATATATGTAGTTACTTTCTTACAATAGACGTCCGCCACTGTGCAGAGCTGCGAGCATCGCACAGCGATTTGAAGAAGATTTGGTATGCATTGCTTCCAGATGTTTTAAGGATGTATATCATATTGATTTTCATTTTGGATTTAGACATTATGTCTTCACCATGACTCCGATGATTGCGGGATGCTGGATAGAGTTTTGATTTTGAGTTACATGCTCATTTTTCATGCGCATGCGCTGCGCTACGATTTCTTTTATGTATTTATGATTTCGGAGCTCCGACAACTTGATGGTTTTGCGTAGATATTTTAGTATTTGGGGGGAGTTTAATTTAAATTCGGGGACCGAATTTCTTTAAGGGGGGAAGATTGTAACGTTTTGAAAATCGTTTCGGTGAAATTTCGGAAAATCGGTAAAATAAGGGGGTTTTCTGTAAAAAGTCAAAATACAAATATCTTTATTATAAAATTAAATATACATATTCTAACTATGTAATTGCTAGTATTTGGTGTTTATTGAGCTACTGTTGAAATTTCAAATTTTCTGAAAAATTTTCCGAAAATAATTATTTTAATATTATTTTAAGCCGTCACTAATACATTTAATTAGAGAAAATTATAAATTAGAATGAGTTAAAACAAATTTTGTGCATCATAACACATTAAACAAAATTTTATCATGTGGTTTTTTAAATGAAATGGTTTGCCAAAACGATGTTAGAAAATATCGAAGAAAAAGGCTTAAATAGTGAAATTAGTGTCAATGGAAATTGGGGTATATCATTTATTATTTTTCCGTCAACCACACAAACAAAATTTCCCCTCCTTGGCTGAGCCCATGGCAGCCCATTACCCAAGTTCCCACTTAAAAAATGAGAGAAGCAAAACAAATGAAAACAAAACAAAAGAAATGAGTGAAATAGTAAAATGAGTTTGGGCTTTGACTTTGGTGGACTTTGGACTTTACTCCCTTGACTTTTCCCCACCTCACCCTCTCTTCCTCACCCTTGTAGCTGGCCCTAGGTAGCAGCCCTCCCTCCCTCTTCACAATTCCCATCACATTCTCACATCATTTAATAGAAAAAGGGAATTGTAAAAAGGGTGTAATGAAGGGTTTATTTGAAAAGATGCATTAAATGAGGTGGTTCTACACCCACACCCACATTTCCACTCTCTTTCTCTCTCCCATTTCCTGCAACATGGCTGAGCCTCCTCCATGATCAACCCAAAAAATTCTCCTCCTCATTTGTGGCTCAAAAATCTTCTCATTTCCATTAAAATGCTTCCAAATTGCCACTAATTCCTAGTTAACTCCTAACCCTTTATTTCCTTGGCCAATCAAGTGTGGATCTTAGGCAATGAAGCTAGATTTGGGAGGCTAAGTTTCTTGTAGATCTACAAAATTGTGAGATATAAATCTCAACCCATGTTTTCATTGTTGCTAAATTATCTAAATCTAGCCTAATTAGGTATTATTGTGGTTTAATTTCTAGATTTGGAAATTCTAAGAGAAGGGTTTGAATATGAATTAGGGCTTAACCATCACACTAGGTTAATCAAGTGTAAATTAACATCCTAAGATATGCACAATCTAGATTTGTTGTTAATTTTGTAATGAGTTACTTCAAAGTTGTTAAGATTTGATAATTTTATAAACTAGGTTTTTGTAATCTATGAAAGTAACTAATAGAAAATTCCAATTAGGTTATTTATGACTTTATTAACATTTTAAATTGTAGTTTAATGCTTTAGATTATGCAAATCCAAGCTAAATTGTTGTTTGTGCATTTTTGCTATAAAATGGTTGAAATTGGTTAATTTTGTTAACTAGATTTTTGGGTTAATGTAATTTATTGAGATTAAAAATGTGGAGGTGATTTGTATGACCTAATTATGTTGTTAAGTGAGCATTTTGGCCATTAGAATCGTTAAAATATTTAGTTTGGGTAAAACATCAAGTTTTGAACCGAAATGGGAATTTGTGCTAACTAGGTTTTTGGGAAATAAAACGATTTGTTTACTTTTATGGTTTTGATAAATTAAAACCTATTTCTTATATAATTAGTGAGTTTTGAAACCAAGATTGGTGCGTTTAAGATTTTCGCGATCACTCAGCGTTTGTACGCCGATGTCGAGGGTTTTGGGTTGATTTGTGAAAGCAAACCATATGTTTTGACCTATGTGGGATTCATGTGTCGTTTTGGTCATGAGTCGGATTTTAATACGATACGGTACGTTATGATATGTAGGTAACCCATGTGGATTTCGAGACGACAAGCAAGCACGTGGCGACGTCGGCACCGGCGAGCGAGGACCTGATGAGTAGATTTATATCTATGGGGAGAAGTCGGGTGGATGGCGTATAGCACCCCCGCAGTCCGTAGTATAGTTCATATATATATGTTTATATAGGTGTTTTACGATACGAGAATGTTTATTCATGATATGATTATGTGTTCATGGATTAGCTTTAGGTTAGTTGCGAAACCCTAGAGTTGTTGTTATACCCACATACGCACACACAGACTTACATACATTACTTTCTTGTGCGTAGATGGGGATGTGTATATATATATATATATGCATGGGTATGTGACTATGCATATATACATTCATATACACATGCACGGATGATGAGGATAGTACTTGGGATTTGAGATGAGTCGATGAGATCGGTGATATGGCAAGGTTCGTATTTGAGATACGACATGACGTTGTAGCGGGTCCTCGACGTAGTGTTTCACACACGTGCATGCATACTTAGGCGGTATCAGTATTGTACTAGACGTAGATTAGTACCCCGATCATGATATTTGATAAAGAGGATACCAGATGAATAGTATGTGTTAGTGTATATGCCCTAGAGGCCATTACTGTATCATACTAGTTTGTATATTACTTAATGGAAGCTTGGGATATTCACCTTGTATAAACAATCTTGCTCAATATAGTAGTATGCTACTTGGTTTGTTTCTACTTCAATGTGTACATGTGTTTATTTTGCGATATCACCTATACACATTAGTGGAGCCCTTATGATCTTTGCTTGATTACCAGCGTTGTGATGGCAGTCACACTAGTGGGGGCTGGGTAATCTATAAGCACATCCTTATACAGGTCCCTAGTCGCAGGACTATCGAGACAGGGCATCGATACTCCGGAATAGACTAGCGTATGCGCTTCTCATCCCAGTGTGGGAGATGGTCTGTCCCACAGCCATCAGTACGTCGTACTGGAGATAGTATACGGGTGCTCGTTGGGTTATGAGTACACTGGACAGGACTCGTCGGGAACTGACAGGTTGGTATTTTACCTATCGTCAGTTATCAGTTCCCAGGTGACATGAGTACAGCTTAGTCCGCTGACTTGACACTGGCACTTTGCCTCGAGTGTGTTCCCACTGTACTTTGACTACTACCCTACCACGGCTCAAAGGAGTCGTGCAAACATGTGGTAGTTGGGTGCAGTCCTGAAGCACTTGGAGGCAGTGCCGGTTAGACAGGATTCGTCTCTCCCGGTATTGGGGGTTGACATCGCGCTGTGTCTAGGAGAGCCATTACACGAGTAGTCCCTGGCCAGGGCAAGCGAGATATACTGGTAGGCTTCCAGTGTTATCTCAGGGTGTTTTGGGCTTCACTCCCACACGACTTGTACCGCTATTGGGGGACTGACGTTTACCGCCCCCTAGGCCCGACATGCGATGTATCAGACGAACAGACCGGACTGTACGGAGAATGTCACATTCAGACTCAGTAGGAGTTCAGATGGGGTTCACCTCGTCAGCCTTCTTGTCGGCATCTACCTGGGGACCGTTACGCACAGCTAGTGCCGCTTGCGGTCTGTGGTTAAACCCACTGTCAGCGTAGTGTCGAGTCTTTAGAGTCCCACACAGAGGGTATTCGCCTCTGGGCAAAACAGAGTAGAGGTCGCATGGTTTTTGCGGCAGGGGTCTTTCTCATCCGTGCACTTGTGCACTTTTGGAGTCCGGGCGGATTATACTAGCAGGCTCTGGTTTGAGCCAGATACTGGTATATGTTTTAGGGTTGCTTTTATCTCTCAGTATTCTTGTTCCTCGGAACGAGAATGCAGGTGTGTATGCACAGTTGTTTGAGGCGGAGGAAGAGGTTTTTCATTAGGGTTTCGGAACGGGTGCGTATGCACAGTTGACAGTCGTCTTTTTCCAAACCCTAATGGAATTATGAAATATCAATTAATAATAGTAATTAAATGAAATTGTGTCATGGTTGATTTTGTTGACTTGTTGACCATGGTTGACTTGTTGACCATGGTTGAATGTTTGACCATCATCATTGCTTTGCAAGGATACTCCTTGATTCTAGCTTACATTCATTTAATGAAGTGATGATAATGGTCATTCCAAATACAACCATCAACTATTTCATTTGAATTATTATTATTAATTAGATAATTCTTTTTCTTTTGTTATGGTTGCAAGAAGAAAAAGAGCTCATTCTATCATAACCATTCTCTCTCCTCACTTGTTCTTCTTCCTCCTCTAGTTCAAGGAGAATCCTTCTCATGAGTTGAGAATCCCTCTCCTTGAGATAAAAACACCCATTAGACACTCTCTACTCACTCTAGGATCAAAGGTTTAGCAAGCCGAAGATTCTAGTTCTCTCAAAGTTCGAGAAAGAGCCCGAAGGTTGAACCCTCAGGTGGATCCATCTTTGACGGAAGAAGGCAACGAGGAAAGCACCATCAACCTCTACAAAAGTTTGAAGAAGAAGGAGTTCAAGTTTAGGTATAACCATCTTGCCGAGTAGCTAACTCTCTTTAGCTTGTTTGCTAGTTTTAGTTTAGGAAAAGATCCCGACTTTGTTAGTCCATGTTGCCCCATGCGCTAAAAATTTGATTTTTATACCGTTTCCGCCTCTCCGTAAGAACCGGGGGTCGCAACGTGGACTTACAGTGGTATCAGAGCCTAACTAAACTTAAACTAGCTTGGTCGCGAAGTGTATGGAAGTTCGAAACCGAAAAATCGCAAAACCGGAAATTCTAAAACCCTAAGTTTCTGTTGAAATTTTTTGTGCTCTAAAAGTAAAAAGTTTTACTCCTAAAATCGGCTCAGGGTTTTGTGAGAACACCCACGAAAAACGATCCCATGAATCCTTCAAACCGCCGCGGATCCGCGGCCTCAGCTATTCTCTTCGCCGCGGATCCGCCGCCGTTTGGGCTCTTCATGTGATCGTGTTTTGTGCAGTGTTCTTCTGGTAAGGTTTTGGGATTTTTCAAATATGTTATATGTGCCCAGATTTTCCAGAAAAGAAATTTACTTTTGGGGTCCTATAAATCCGTATTTTTTTCGAACTTCGCTATACTTTGGCTATATTGGTTATATCTGTGATGTTTGTATGTATTGAACGTCGGCTAATCACTATAAGTCGATTAGTCGGGGTTATACATCTCTGTGATCTGTGTTTGATATTGGAATGTGTATATGAATGTGTTGGACTGTCGCGGGTGAATAGCCGGGGTGGATGTGAGATGAGCTTTTGTTTTTCTTTCATTCATTTGTAATATGTAAATTGATGTAATAATATTATTTGTATGGCCGCACAACCGGGTCGGGGTTGTAGCCGTCATTGTATAATTCTTTTTACTGTTTTTGCTCCTAGGATAGACCCATGGAGGGGTGCACAAACTACCGGGTACTTGGCGGGTAGTTTGCCGCACCCGTAGGGGTCTTTGGTGGGGTTTTGGCTATTCACCGCGACCGTGTAATCCGCTTTTCGTTGCAGGCTCGAACGGATTGCAGATTCCTAGTATATCCAATGTATTCATCTGTGATCTGTAATGTCTATCATTGCTTTATATTTAGGCGTTGCTTATGTTTTACAGCCGCGCTAGCCCAGCCCCCGCTCTGTCGTTAGTTAAGTAATCTAACGGGTGATGACGGGACGCCGTGGCGAATGCGAATGGCATAAGCGTACGTCATATTTTGGTTGTTTTCTGCAATGGTAGGATTAAATGATGGGACGCATTAAAAGAACTAATGCAAGATAATAAACCAAGTTAAAGCCGTTGGAACACTTTCGAAAAACCACTCGGTTCTTTTCAAAACTAACTTTTAAATGCGGAGCTTGAGCCACTCCTTCTAAAAGCTATCTCGTTCCATCGATTATATCAAGTTCACTACGTTCACGGTTTTACCAAAACCATTCGTAGCCCTCCGTCGTTTCGCATGAATAGGCAATAGTATTCAAGCTATGTATGTTGGCCAAAGTCAAGGCATAGTGATTGGTAGCTATTGGGTGTTCATGTGTAGCATAGATAGATGCGTTGGTTTGGGACACTCGTACTGCCATTTTGGCCAAAGTCAAGGGTAGGCACGGATGGATCCAAATTAACCTGGATAGTGACGGGCAGAACTTGACATGTGACTTATGATATTTTGGCCAAAGTCAAGGTCATAAGAGCATGGGGCAAAAATCCACATCGGGAGTTTCATAAGTACTGAAACTTGCTTGATTTGCATACCATTTGGAGTGTGATGATTCTGGTAGGATTCCTTCAGTTTCGTCACGCGATGATATTTGGATCCCGATCCTACTGTGAGTATATGCTATTCCTCGGGAAATTTCTCACTAAACGATCAATGCTATAAACCTAGTAGGTGCCTAGAAAGGTGTTAGCGGGGCTACGCCCCCAGGGAAAAGAGGTTCTTAAATTAAGGAACTTCGCGAAAGCATTGGAAAACCACCCTCGAAGTACCGACACTGGCCTGGCTGAACGGTTAAGCAAGTATTGTGCGGTGGGATTGATCCCGGCTAATTCTTCCTTTATGGTTTGAGGAGGGATTCGAGAGACAGTGGGAGCCATCCTGTTTAGACAAATTAAAAACCATTCTAAACTTGCAAGAGCATCATGCTAAAGTGTTTCTTCTCTCCCCCCTGCAGCGACCAAATCGAAATGACTGGACTTAAGTTACTTCTAGATAAAAACATACTGACAGGGCCAAACTACAAAGATTGGCTCAGGAATGTCAAAATGGCAATCACTTACGACAAGCTGGGGTATCTTCTTACCACCAAAGCTCCCCCCGTCCCAGGTCCCACCTCCAGCGTCGCGGATAAGGAAATCCGTAAGACTTGGGAGATTGATTGCGCGAAGGCCCGGTGCCTCGTGCTTGCCTCTATGGACAACGAACATCAGAGGAGGCACGAGAATATGGACTTAGAATCCATATTTCTTCATACAAAAGAATTGTATGGAGAGCAGTCTCGTATCGCAAGATACGAAGTGTCGAAGAAGTTATTTTCGGCAAAGTTGGCCGTCGGATCATCGGTAGCGGACCACGTGCTTAAGATGATTGGCTACATTGAGGAGCTTGCGGAACTTGGGACCACGTTGGAAAGTGAACTCTATACGGATTTAATTCTCCAGTCCCTTCCATCCACTTACGCCCAGTTCATACTGAATTTCAACTTGCAAGAAAAGGAAGTTGAATTTTCAGAACTCCTCAACATGCTGAGGAGCGCAGAGGGCACCCTACAGAAAGGTAGGGAAACATCCGCTTTGTTTGTAGGAGGATCTTCTTCTTCTAGGTCCAAGGCGAAAGCCAAGGGAAAGAGGAAGAAAGCCCCCGCCAAACCAAAGGGCGGTGTTAGTAAAGTGGGTACGAAGGGAAAGGAAAAGGCAACAAAGATAGCGGGGAAGCTTGTGGGTAAAGAGGAATGCTTCTATTGTCACAAGAGTGGACACTGGAAGAAGGATTACAGGGCTTGGAAAGCCAGGACACAGGAACTGAAGCAGGTTGCGGCTTCAGCTTTAGGTGTGTATGTTATTGAAAACTGTCTTTCGATAAACTCTACTTCCTGGGTATTGGATACCGGATCAGGATCTCATATCTGTAATTCTTTGCAGGCGTTGAGAAACCGTAGGGTTTTGAAGGCAGGTGACATGACCCCCAGAGTTGCGAACGGAGCTAGCATGGATGCTAAAGCCGTGGGGGACTATCACCTGGGAATGTCAGATGGGCATGTTTTGGTTTTGCGTAATTGCTTTTTTGTACCCAACGCAACTTGTAATATCATTTCTGTATCTTTGGTTTCTAAAGAAGGTTATGAATTTGCGTTTGTAAGTAATGTTGTAAACATTCACCTTAATCAAGTTCTGATTGGGTCAGGTACATTGAGCAATGGTATATACGTATTAAACCAACCACAGATTTTCAATGTCCAGAATACACACAAAAGAAAGTCTCCGGAAATCAATCAGACTTTCTTATGGCATTATATACTGGGTCACATCAATGAGAGAAGGTTGACTAAGTTACATACAGAAGGGTATTTAGATCCGTTCGAATATCAATCGTATGCCACTTGTCAATCCTGTCTCAAAGGAAAGATGACAAAGACTCCGTTCACTGGACACGGAGTAAGAGCGAGCGAGCTCTTGGAACTCGTACACAGCGACGTGTGCGGTCCAATGTCTACCCATGCGCGAAGCGGTTATTCTTACTTCATTACTTTTACGGATGATTTTTCAAGGTACGGTTATGTCTTCTTAATGAAACATAAGTCCGAAGCCTTTGAAAAATTCCTGGAATATAAGAATGAAGTAGAAAATCAAACCGGCAAAAGTATCAAGATTCTAAGATCGGATCGAGGTGGAGAATACTTAAGTGCCGAGTTCCTGAATTATTTAAAAGAGAATAGGATTCTCTCTCAGCTCACTCCTCCATACACTCCGCAGCACAACGGTGTATCGGAGAGACGGAACCGAACCCTATTGGATATGGTACGGTCCATGATGAGTAACGCTGAGTTACTGCGATCTTTCTGGGGTTATGCGCTAGAATCAGCTGCGTACCTTTTGAACCGAGTTCCTACTAAGACTGTGCCTACTACACCATATGAGATGTGGTGTGGGAAGAGGCCCCATCTCAGTCACATTAAGACTTGGGGAAGTCCAGCTTTTGTTAAAAAGCAGCATGCGGACAAGCTCGAGGCGCGCTCAGTACTGTGTAAGTTTGTGGGATATCCAAAGAATTCCAAGGGATATCTCTTCTACTACGAAGAGGAACAAAAAGTTCTTGTTTCTCGTCATGCCCACTTTCTAGAACACCAGTTCTTAGAAAAAGAATTAAGTTGGAGCGTAGTAGAACTGGAAGAAATTCCAGAACCACAGACTATTACTGAAAGCTTAGTGGAACCAGAGGGTTCAAATGAACAGGACATTCCTACGCCGCTCCGCAGGAGTAGTAGGCAGTCTCATCCGCCCGAGAGATACTACGGTTTTCTCATAGACGGGGATAGAGAGGATTGCATCATAGATTATGATGAGCCTACTAGCTTCCAGCAGGCCGTTCAGAGCGTTGACTCGGTAAAATGGCTGGATGCAATGCGGACCGAAATGGAGTCCATGTACACCAACAAAGTATGGACGTTGGACATTGCTCCAGACGGGGTAAAACCCGTAGGATGCAAGTGGATCTTCAAAAGGAAGATTGGTGTAGACGGACAGGTTGAGACATATAAAGCTAGACTTGTAGCAAAGGGTTTCCGTCAAAGACCTGGCTTGGACTATGACGAAACCTTTTCTACAGTGGCTATGCTGAAATCCATTCGGATCCTTCTTGCCATTGCTGCCTTCCACGATTATGAGATTTGGCAGATGGACGTGAAAACCGCTTTTCTAAATGGAAATTTAGAGGAGTGTGTCCATATGGATCAGCCAGAGGGTTTCATTCAGAGTGGGAGCAGCGGAAAGGTGTGCAAGTTGCTTAAGTCCATCTATGGACTAAAGCAAGCATCGCGGAGTTGGAACATCTGTTTTGATGAGACGGTCAAGGAATTTGGCTTTATCAAAAATCCAGATGAACCATGCATCTATAGTAGATTTGTAGTGAGAACTGTAGCATTCCTCGTTTTATACGTGGATGACATTCTCTTAATAGGAAATGACATTCCTATGATACAATCTGTCAAGGGATTCTTGTCACACAGGATCTCCATGAAAGACCTGGGTGATGCCTCTTACATCCTGGGGATCCGGATCCATCGTGATAGATCCAAGAGGATATTAGGACTTTCACAGTCCAGGTACATCGACACCGTACTGAAAAGATTCAGTATGGAAGATTCCAAGCGCGGTAATCTACCGGCTTGTCACGGAATCACCCTCTCTAAAGAGATGTCCCCCAAGACTGATTTGGAGAGGGATCGCATGTCTATTATACCCTACGCTTCTGCGGTAGGCTCTATAATGTATGCGATGTTGTGTACCAGACCGGATGTAGCTTATGCACTGAGTGTGGTAAGCAGGTATCAGTCAAACCCTGGGGAGAAACACTGGATAGCGGTAAAGAACATTCTCAAGTACCTGAGAAGGACTAAGGAGATGTTCTTGGTGTATGGCGGAAAAGACCTCCAGATCGAGGCCTTTGCTGACTCCAGCTTCTAGAGTGACAAGGATGATTCCAAGTCCATATCGGGTTTTGTCTTTACCCTCAATGGAGGGGCGGTGTGGTGGAAGAGTTCCAAACAGGAAACCGTTGCAGACTCGACGATGGAAGCGGAATACATCGCTGCATCTGATGCCGCAAAAGAAGCTGTCTGGATGAGGAAGTTCTTGAAAGAACTTCAGGTGGTTCCATCCATTGTTGACCCAATACCTCTGTATTGCGACAACAACGGGGCTATAGCTTTAGCGAAGGAACCCAGGTCCCATCAGAGATCCAGGCACATCTTGAGGCGGTATCACCTGATTAGGGAGATCGTGGATCGGAAGGAGATCGAGGTTCGGAGGGTTGCTTCAGAAGAAAACACTGCAGATCCATTCACCAAGGCCCTACCCCAGACTCAGTTCGAGCGGCTGATCGAGATGATAGGTCTTCGATACGCCACTACATGGCCTTAGTGCAAGTGGGAGATTGTTAGTGTATATGCCCTAGAGGCCATTACTGTATCATACTAGTTTGTATATTACTTAATGGAAGCTTGGGATATTCACCTTGTATAAACAATCTTGCTCAATATAGTAGTATGCTACTTGGTTTGTTTCTACTTCAATGTGTACATGTGTTTATTTTGCGATATCACCTATACACATTAGTGAAGCCCTTAGGATCTTTGCTTGATTACCAGCGTTGTGATGGCAGTCACACTAGTGGGGGCTGGGTAATCTATAAGCACATCCTTATACAGGTCCCTAGTCGCAGGACTATCGAGACAGGGCATCGATACTCCGGAGTAGACTAGCGTATGCGCTTCTCATCCCAGTGTGGGAGATAGTCTGTCCCACAGCCATCAGTACGTCGTACTGGAGATAGTATACGGGTGCTCGTTGGGTTACGAGTACACTGGACAGGACTCGTCGGGAACTGACAGGTTGGTATTATACCTATTGTCAGTTATCAGTTCCCAGGTGACATGAGTACAGCTTAGTCCGCTGACTTGACACTGGCACTTCGCCTCGAGTGTGTTCCCACTGTACTTTGACTACTACCCTACCACGGCTCAAAGGAGTCGTGCAAACAGGTGGTAGTTGGGTACAGTCCCGAAGCACTTGGAGGCAGTGCCGGTTAGACAGGATTCGTCTCTCCCGGTATTGGGGGTTGGCATCGCGCTGTGTCTAGGAGAGCCATTACACGAGTAGTCCCTGGCCAGGGCAAGCGAGATATACTGGTAGGCTTCCAGTGTTATCTCAGGGTGTTTTGGGCTTCACTCCGACACGACTTGTACCGCTATTGTGGGACTGACGTTTACCGCCCCCTAGGCCCGACATGCGATGTATCAGACGAACAGACCGGACTGTACGGAGAATGTCACATTCAGACTCAGTAGGAGTTCAGATGGGGTTCACCTCGTCGGCCTTCTTGTCGGCATCTACCTGGGGACCGTTACGCACAGGTAGTGCCGCTTGCGGTCTGTGGTTAAACCTACTGCCAGCGTAGTGTCGAGTCTTTAGAGTCCCACACAGAGGGTATTCGCCTCTGGGCAAAACAGAGTACAGGTCGCATGGTTTTTGCGGCAGGGTTCGTTCTCATCCGTGCACTTGTGCACTTTTGGAGTCCGGACGGATTATACTAGCAGGCTCTGGTTTGAGCCAGATACTGGTATATGTTTTGGGGTTGCTTTTATCTCTCAGTATTCTTGTTCCTCGGAACGAGAATGCAGGTGTGTATGCACAGTTGTTTGAGGCGGAGGAAGAGGTTTTTCATTAGGGTTTCGGAACGGGTGCGTATGCACAGTTGACAGTCGTCTTTTTCCAAACCCTAATGGAATTATGAAATATCAATTAATAATAGTAATTAAATGAAATTGTGTCATGGTTGATTTTGTTGACTTGTTGACCATGGTTGACTTGTTGACCATGGTTGAATGTTTGACCATCATCATTGCTTTGCAAGGATACTCCTTGATTCTAGCTTACATTCATTTAATGAAGTGATGATAATGGTCATTCCAAATACAACCATCAACTATTTCATTTGAATTATTATTATTAATTAGATAATTCTTTTTCTTTTGTTATGGTTGCAAGAAGAAAAAGAGCTCATTCTATAATAACCATTCTCTCTCCTCACTTGTTCTTCTTCCTCCTCTAGTTCAAGGAGAATCCTTCTCATGAGTTGAGAATCCCTCTCCTTGAGATAAAAACACCCCTTAGACACTCTCTACTCACTCTAGGATCAAAGGTTTAGCAAGCCGAAGATTCTAGTTCTCTCAAAGTTCGAGAAAGAGCCCGAAGGTTGAACCCTCAGGTGGATCCATCTTTGACGGAAGAAGGCAACGAGGAAAGCACCATCAACCTCTACAAAAGTTTGAAGAAGAAGGAGTTCAAGTTTAGGTATAACCATCTTGCCGAGTAGC
Source organism: Agapanthus africanus (assembly GCA_030015575.1). Taxonomy (NCBI): domain Eukaryota; kingdom Viridiplantae; phylum Streptophyta; class Magnoliopsida; order Asparagales; family Amaryllidaceae; genus Agapanthus; species Agapanthus africanus. Next base: position 231,081,477 of record CM057345.1, read on the forward strand.
TAACTCTCTTTAGCTTGTTTGCTAGTTTTAGTTTAGGAAAAGATCCCGACTTTGTTAGTCCATGTTGCCACATACGCTAAAAATTTGATTTTTATACCGTTTCCGCCTCCCCGTAAGAACCGGGGGTCGCAACGTGGACTTACAGTATGATGAATGTGATATTGACCCGTACCCAGATTTGGGATGCCGTACGACGGATTTACGTACGAGCTATATATTGATGAGTGATCCGCACTCCTGACTTGGGAATGTCTGATTATAGATATGGTATCGGATGTGATATTATTGAGGCGGGATCACCGACTAATATATATATATATGTATCGATTCAGATGTTAGGCGGTTTCCTTACCTTCAGTTAGCCTGTTAGCTTAGCCCTATAGTTTAGTGTTGTTGGTAGACTAGATTCGACTCCTGCCTATTTCAAAAGCTAACGAATTGCGGGTATTTTAAAAGACAAGTCAAGGGATTCTACGGATATTTCAAAAGATGTATCTTTTCTTAAAAACACCGTAGCCCTTATTTTCAAAACACCGCGATTCGTGTTATTTTTAAAAGGCACCATTGTTTGACTTATAGTTATCGTTGTGTCTAGTATTCTGCTCCCGCACATTATTGCTGTTCGCTCCGCATCGCATATTCATATTGTGATTTCATATGCTATTGTTGATATTATGCTGTTAGGACACCAGCACCATTACCGATGATGCGTATGTACCACGTACACTTACTTGCTGGCTCACACACATCTTCATCCGTAATTGCCATGTCACGTACACTTAGAAAATACTATTATATTGACATACCTTGTTAGCCAATAGTTTAGACATGATATTAGTGTACTTGCCTTATATGCTAGTTTAGACATTGTATTTATTACCTGCTACTTCATGCATGTTATTATTCACTGTTATGCCGCATTCATGGATTCTCATACCTATATTCACTGTTTACATGCTATTGAGGATTTGGATTCAGATTTTCATGAGATTTCCTGGATTTGGAGGAAAACCGCAAAAACATTTATAAACTTTTTTTCTCTCTCTTTTAAATGAAAAGTGCGGTTTTCCCATGATGTATGAGTCGTCCACCATTAGTTTGCTGATGGATTTCGAGACCCGATTCGAGGAGTTGGATGAACCATTTCGGGTACATGGTGGGCCCGGTGCGGTACCCCGGGACGAGAAGGTCGTGTTGTTGACGTTGATCCTGGCAGGGGAGCACTACCGACCGGTGATTTTACCCGACGCGTCGGATATCCGGAGGATACCGTCGTAGTCTTGAGATTGATGGTAGGGGCCGGTCTGGATTGACGGCGCCCCAGATAGTGAGATTGAGACATTGAGATCCTGAGATATTGAGACATTGGGATTTATGTTTTGTGTCGATACTAGACACTGTTTATGCTGATTTCATTTATGATACCTCTTTTAAAAGTACAGAAATCTCACTAAATTTTGAAAGCAGTTTTATTCAGTACATGCATTCTTTTTCATGCATTCATACATCATCCATATGATATATTGCTACCTGAAGCACTGACACGGGCACATGGGATTACACTCGGGTTAGATATTTACCCTAGTCATTGTTATAGGCTGCATGTTATATATATTTAAGTATATATTATGATCGTTGACCTAGGATTGCGTTGTTCATGCGGTTTCTGTTCGTAGATATTTTTCTATTCACGAGTTGGCAACTCACCCCCGTTGTGCCACAGTTCTTGCAGGTTTTGCTGTACAGGTTCCATTACGGCTTTGCTGGCACTGCTTCTTTCGGGTAACTTGCTAGTAGGTGGGTTTTTTGGTATTGTACGCATTATATTACTTTGTATAATATTATTCAGTTGTATCTAGTAAATTCCATCAACCAAACATGTATTTATTTTGAGATAGAGACCAGTGATGTTATTCTTTCGACCTTAGAGTCGCGCGTTATATTTCTGTGGATTTCTTGTGGTTTTGAGTTTCCTTTTGAGTTTTTGATCCTCGCCCTTGGCGTTGTATATTATATTGCTTGTGTGGTTGTGACCGTCGATTGACGAAGAGCTAGCTCCCGCTTAGGGATGCCTTTTATTGATTTCGTATACTATTCATGTTGTATCCCGTTTGGGGGCCAGTATTTACAAAGGAGACTCTGCCGAAATTTTCAAGAAATATTTGATGTTTTAAAAACGCATAATTTGGCTAATAAAACTACTTGATTTAAATTGGTTTTTCCTTCACTCTACTACTTTTCTTGGTTTGGATTTCTGGGTTTTCGGCTTACTTAGATTACGTACGGCTCGAGACATTTCGTAGTTTAAGTGCCGGTCATGTTCCGTACTTTCGGTACGTGACACAACTATCTCATAGAAGGTATGCAATCTCATTGCAAATTTCAACACTTGAAATTCCCGATAATATTTTGCCCCAAGCGATCTATGACCATGACAAGGTCAACAAGCCATAGACCGCAAGTCAAGTTCAACCCGTCGTTTCTTGATTGAATTAAACCCACCCGCACGACCCTTGACAAGGTCAACAAGGCCGTACGACTACCCTAATCCAATCGCATCATATGCTTTGCAAATAAGCACTAATCAGCTACCGCACATTACGGCTTGACAAGGTCAACAAACGCAGCACGAATACTAAATACTACTTATCTGAAATGACGGAGGGCTACGACAGGTTTTTCAGAAAACTTCTTGCGTAATGAACTTGATATCGTTGTAGAAACAAGTGATTTTCGAAAAGGAGTGTTTTTGAGGCTTTTACTAGTTTCGCTAATGAGGTCACTCCCGGTGAAGGGATCTCGGCTCTTTCCTTATCGAATAAGGTGCAGGATATTTCACAAATACCGCTATGCAAAGCGAAAACTATAGAAGCAATCAAAAACAAAATCGAGTGTTGTAGAATCTGCTAGTTTCGCTAAAGAGGTCACTCCCGGTGAAGGGATCTCGGCTCTTTCCTTATCGAATAAGGTGCGGGATATTCTACAAGGAATACCGTTATGCAAATCAAAAAACTAGAGCTACCCTTTTTGAAAATTTGATTCTACAACATCTTTTAGGTTTCTTTTCTTTCATTAATCTCAATAATGAAGTCCCATCATTTATGCTTCCTAAGCATCACAGAAGAAACGAAAATACAATGTATGCTTATGCCATCCGTATTCGCCACAGTGTCCTGTTACGCACCGTTAGGTTACTTAACTAACGGCATACCGGGACGGGACTAGCGCGGGTGCTAAACATAAGCAACGTCCATTATATATCTCATATATAATGTATATCCATTCGTCTAAGAATTCACAGTGATCACATCACAGAGCAGCAGAAGAAACATATGAAATATTGGATATACTAGGAGGTCCGTGTTTTATTTTGAGCCTGTATAAAACACGGATTCTACGGTCGTGATGAATAGCCAAACCCACATCCCTAGACCCCTACGAGAGCGGCAAGCAACCCTACCAATTCTAGAGTTAGAAGACCAGGACTTGACTCCTCGAGTTGGTCTCCCACTGGACTCTAGAACCCGGTTACATGTGCTCCCCTCCTTGGGTCTATCCTAATGCGGAAGAGTAAATAATATACAATGGTGAAATCTGTTAGTGTATATGCCCTAGAGGCCATTACTGTATCATACTAGTTTGAATATTACTTAATGGAAGCTTGGGATATTCACAGTTGTATAGACTGTCTTGCTCAAAATGGTAGTATGCTACTTGGTTTGTTTCTACTTCAATATGTGCTTGTGTTTCTTTTAGCATATCGGTTATACATATTAGTAGAGCCCTTAGGATCTTTGCTTGATTACCAGCGTTATGATGGCAGTCATACTAGTGGGGGCTGGGTAATCTACAAGTACATCCTTATACAGGTCCCTAGTCGTAGGATTATCGAGACGGGGCATCGATACTCCGGAGTAGACTAGTGTATACGCTTCTCATCCCAGCAGGGGAGATGGTCTGTCCCACAGCCATTAGTATGTTGTACTGGAGATAGTATGCGGGTGCTCGTTAGGTTATGAGTACACTGGATAGGACTCGTCGGGAACTGCTGGTTGGTATTATACCTATCGTCAGATAGCAGTTCCAAGGTGACATGAGTTCAGCTTAGTCCGTCGACTTGACACTGCCACTTCGCCTCGAGTGTGTTCCCACTGTACTTTGAACACTACCCTACCACGGCTCAAAGGAGTCGTGCAAACAGGTAGTAGTTGGGTGCAGTCCCGAATCACTTGGAGGCAGTGGCGGTTAGATAGGATTCGTCTCTCCCGGTATTGGGGGTTGATATCGCGCTGTGTCTAGGAGAGCCATTACACAAAGTCCCTGGCCAGGGCAAGCGAGATTTACTGGTAGGTGTTCCAGTAGTTTCTCAGTGTGTTCTGGGCTACACTCCGACACGACTTGTACCGCTATTAGGGGTCTGACATTTACCGGCCCCCTAGGCCCGACATGCGATACTCTTAGACAAATAGACCGGACTGTAAGGAGATTATCACATTCAGGCTCAGTAGGAGTTCGGATGGGTTTACTTCATCGGCCTTCTTATCGACATCTACTTGGGGACCGTTACGTACAGCTAGTGCCGCTTACGGTCTGTGGTTAAATCCACTGCCAGCATAGTGTCGAGTCTTTAGAGTCCAACACAGAGAGTTTCCCTGCACTGGGCAAAAGGTGTAGAGGCCGTATGGTTTTACGGCAGGGCTACGATCACTTACGTGCACTTGTGTGCATATGATGTTCGGGCAGACAATACTAGTGGGCTTTTGTTTATGCCAGATCCTAGTATTGTATGGATGGATTAGTTTTGTCTTCTATGCATTCGTATTCTACGGAATGCGGATGCGGGTGTGTATGGACGGTTGTGAGGAGCGAAGAAGGAGGTGCCTCATTAGGGTTTTGACCATTGATTTGGTCAAAACTATTATGAGGTGGAGGAAAATATTTACTAATCTTTTTAATAATAATTGTGTTATAGCTAATTGCTTTGACCATGTTGACCATTTGACCTAGTTGACCATTGTTGACTTGGATATTTTTGTGAGCTCTGGACTCTTCTTTTGGCTTGGATTTAACTTGACATGATAATGGTCAAATCAATTGTAACCATCACAATTTATCTTGACAAAAGATGGGTAATTATTTTTCTTATGGATTATTATCTCTTGCTCATTCTCTCTCATCAAAAAGAGAGCTCCCATGGTTGCTTCTTCTTTCTCCTCACAACAAAATCCTTTAGCTCTCATGTGTTGAGAAAATAAGGATCTAAATAGACAAAAAATCCATCTTCTTCATCTACATCACCTAGGACATCAAGTATAGCAAACTTGTTGCCCTAGTTACCCCGGCTTGAGGTGGAGCTCGGACTACAGACTCTCGGGTGGATCGTCTTCGACTCTAGGAGGCCGTGGAGGATGACCAAGATCCGGATCGATCCTCGGAACTCACATGGACGAGGAGGATAGCAGAGAAAAGAACCGAAGGACTTGTTGCATGAGGTATAATCTCATAAGCTTAGTAGATAGAACCTCTAGTTGTTTGTTAGAAATGGTTTGGCAAAGATCCGTTAGCTTAGTCTATGTTGCCTTTTGTAAGAAAGTTTCGATTTTTACTTGTTCCGCCTCCTCGCTAGCTTGCAGGGTGAGAGACATAAACTTACAGTGGTATCAGAGCCTAGCTAAACCATTACTAACATGTTAGCAAAGTGTTAGAAATTCGATTGCCGGAGAAATCGCAAAACACGTCAAAAATGCACTTTTTCTGTCGATTTTAAAAACCGGTCCAAATTTTTTTCAGGGACCTTAAAAATACGTGCAGGATTTTTGAAGGACACACAAGAAAATCAAGCTCGTGAATCGGTCAGACCACCGCGGAAGCGCGGCGAAACCAAGCATTTCGCCGCGGATCCGCTGCAGAGTCGACGCCGAGTCAACTCGTTTTTCTTGCAGTCTGTCCAGATTTGTATTTTGTGATTTTTCTGATACTTTGTTTCTGCCCAGATTTTGTTGAGTACTGTGTTGTGCTTAGGGTAGTTTCAAATCTAGTAATCAATCAAAATTCTAAGTACTTTAGCTAATCGGATCTTCTGTGATGTGATATATGTATTGAACGTCTACTAATCGCTATACGTCGATTAGTAGGGGTTGTACATATCTGTGATCTGTGTTGTTGGTTTGTGTATATGAACTTGTTGGATTGTCGTGGATGAATAGACGGGGATGTGAGATGAGTGTTTTTCATTTTTCATTCGATGTAAATTGTAAATTGATGTAATATTATATTTGGGTCGCACATCCGGGTTGAGGATGTAGTATATTATTTCTTTTACTGTTTTCTGTTCCTAGGATAGACCCAAGGTAGGGTGCACAAACTACCGGGTACGTTGAAGTGCCGAGTGGCCTACTCACTTTGTTGAGGGAGGCTGCACCACTTCGGGTATTTGGCGGGTAGTTTGCCGCACCCGTACGGGTCTAGGGTGGGGTTTTAGCTATTCATCACGACCGTGTAATCCGTCTTTCGTTGCAGGCTCGAACGAAACGCGGATTCCTAGCATATCCAATGTGTTCATCTGTGATCTGAAATGACTATCATTGCGTCTGATGAATGTATATATCTATATATGATATCTAGTAGACGTTGCTTATGTTTTACATCCGCGCTAGTCCAGCACCCGCGCTGTCGTTAGTTAAGTAACCTAACGGGTGATGATGGGGCCCCATGGCGAATGCGGATGGTATAAGCGTACGTTATTTTTTCGTTGTTTTCTGCAATGGTAGGATTAAATGATAGGACACATTAAATAAATGCAAAGAAAACAAACCAAAGTTGAATCGTTGGAACAATTTCAAAACCACTCGGTTTTTTCAAAAACAGAAAACTTTTAAAAACGCGGAGCTTAAACCACTCCTTTTAAAAGCTATAAGGTTCCTTCGATTATATCAAGTTCACTACGTTCACGGTTTCGCCAAAACTATTCGTAGCCCTCCGTCATTTCATATGAATATTCAATAGTATTCAAGCTATATTTGTTGACCTTCATCAAGGTGTTAGTGTATATGCCCTAGAGGCCATTACTGTATCATACTAGTTTGTATATTACTTGATGGAAGCTTGGGATATTCACCTTGTATAAACAATCTTGCTCAATATAGTAGTATGCTACTTGGTTTGTTTCTACTTCAATGTGTACTTGTGTTTATTTCAGTATATCACTTATACGCATTAGTGGAGCCCTTAGGATCTTTGCTTGATTACCAGCGTTGTGATGGCAGTCACACTAGTGGGGGCTGGGTAATCGATAAGCACATCCTTATACAGGTCCCTAGTCGTAGGACTATCGAGACAGGGCATCGATACTCCGGAGTAGACTAGCGTATGCGCTTCTCATCCCAGTGTGGGAGATGGTCTGTCCCACAGCCATCAGTACGTCGTACTGGAGATAGTATACGGGTGCTCGTTGGGTTACGAGTACACTGGACAGGACTCGTCGGGAACTGACAGGTTGGTATTATACCTATCGTCAGTTATCAGTTCCCAGGTGACATGAGTACAGCTTAGTCCGCTGACTTGACACTGACACTTCGCCTCGAGTGTGTTCCCACTGCATTTTGATCACTACCCTACCACGGCTCAAAGGAGTCGTGCAAACAGGTGGTGGTTGGGTGCAGTCCCGAAGCACTTGGAGGCAGTGACGGTTAGACAGGATTCGTCTCTCCCGGTATTGGGGGTTGACATCGCGCTGTGTCTAGGAGAGCCATTACACGAGTAGTCCCTGGCCAGGGCAAGCGAGATATACTGGTAGGTTTCCAGTGTTTATCTCAGGGTGTTTTGGGCTTCACTCCGACACGACTTGTACCGCTATTGGGGGACTGACGTTTTACCGCCCCCTAGGCCCGCCATGCGATGTATCAGACGAACAGACCGGACTGTACGGAGAATGTCACATTCAGACTCAGTAGGAGTTCAGATGGGGTTTCACCTCGTCAGCCTTCTTGTCGGCATCTACCTGGGGACCGTTACGCACAGCTAGTGCCGCTTGCGGTCTGTGGTTAAATCCACTGCCAGCGTAGTGTCGAGTCTTTAGAGTCCCACACAGAGGGTATTCGCCTCTGGGCAAAACAGAGTAGAGGTCGCATGGTTTTGCGACAGGGTTCGTTCTCATCCACGCACTTGTGCACGTTTGGAGTCCGGACGGATTATACTGGCAGGCTCTGGTTTGAGCCAGATACTGGTATATGTTTTGGGGGTTGCTTTTATATCTTGGTATTCTTGTTCCTCGGAACGAGAATGCAGGTGTGTATGCACAGTTGCTTGAGGCGGAGAATGAGGTTTTTCATTAGGGTTTCGGATCGGGTGCGTATGCACAGTTGACAGTTATCATTTTCCAAACCCTAATGAATTTGTATATTATCTATTAATAATAGTAATTAAATAAGAATTATGTTATGGTTGTTTTTCTTGTTGACTTGTTGACCTTGGTTGACTTGTTGACCATTGACCACTTTTCATGCCTTGAAAGTCTTCCTTGATTCATGCTTACACTTCATTAAAAGAGGTATGATAGTGGTCATTCCAAAATAACCATCAACTATTCTTATTTCAATTATTATCATTTAGATAATTCATTTTCTTTTGCAATATGGTTGCAAGAAAGAAATAATTGAGCTCATTCTATCATTCTCACTCTCTCTCCTCATTTCATCTTCTTCTTCCTCTTGAAAAGAGAAACCTTCTCATGTGTTGAGAATCATTCTCTTTAGATAGAAAAGCAAACCCTAATCACTCTCTACTCATTCTAGGATGAAGGTTTAGCAAGCCGGAAACCCTAGTTCACTCAAAGATCGAGGAAGAGCCCAAAGGTCGAACCTTCAAGGTGGATCTATCTTCGGCAAGAAGAAGGCGACGAGAAGAGAACCATTCAAGCTTCTACAAAGAACAAGAAAGAAGAACAACAACAAGAAGAGAAGGAGTTCAAGTTTAGGTATAACCATCCTCCATAGTAGCTAACTCTCTTTAGCTTGTTTACTAGTTTTAGTTTAGACATCGATCCCGACATAGTTTAGTCCATGTTGCCTCTTGCGATAAAAATTCGTTTTTTATACCGTTTCCGCCTCCCCGTAAGTACCGGGGGTCGCAATATGGACTCACAGTGGTATCAGAGCCTAACTAAACTTAAACTAGCTTGGTAGTGAAGTGTAACGAAGTTCGGAACCGAAAAATCGCAAAACCGGAAAAACGAAAACCTAACTTTCTGTTGAAATTTTTTCTGCTCAAAATGAAAAACTTTATACTTGTAAAATCGTCTCAGGGTTTTCTAAGAACACACAAGAAAAACGATATCATGTTTATTCCAAACCGCCGCGCTTCCGCGGCCTCACCTACTCATCTGGCCGCGGAACCGCCGCAAGTTGGTGTCTTCTTTGCATCGTTTTTCGTGCAGTGTTCTTCTGTGTTGGTTTTGGGATTTTTAAGATATATTATATGTACCCAAATTTTCCAGAACAGAAATTCACTTTTGGGGTCCTATAATTCCGTATTTTTTTTTCCGAACTTCACTGCACTTTGGCTATGTTGGTTATATATGTGATGTTTGCATGTATTGAACGTCGGCTAATCGCTATAAGTCGATTAGTCGGGGTTATACATGATCTGTAATGTTCTGGAATGTGTATATGAATGTGTTGGACTGTCGCGGGTGAATAGCCGGGGTGGATGTGAGATGAGCTTTTGTTTTTCTTTCATTCATTGTAAATGTAAATTGATGTAATAATATTATTTGTTTGGCCGCACAACCGGGTCGGGGTTGTAGCCGTCATTGTATAATTCTTTTTACTGTTTTTGCTCCTAGGATAGACCCATGGTGGGGTGCACAAACTACCGGGAACATGGAGGGTAGTTTGCCGCACCCGTAGGGGTCTTGGGTGGGGTATTTGCTATTCACCGCGACCGTGTTATCCGCTTTTCGTTTCAGGCTCGAAAGGAATGCGGATTGCTAGTATATCCAATGTATTCATCTGCGATCTGTAATGTCTATCATTGCTTTCTATTTAGGCGTTGCTTATGTTTTACAGCCGCGCTAGCCCAGCCCCCGCTCTGTCGTTAGTTAAGTAACCTAACGAGTGATGACGGGACCCCGTGGCGAATGCGAATGGCATAAGCGTACGTCATATTTTGGTTGTTTTCTGCAATGGTAGGATTAAATGATGGGACGCATTAAAAGAACTAATGCAAGAATATCACGCATTAAAAGAACTAATGCAAGATAATAAACCAAGTTTAAGTCGATGGAACACTTTCGAAAAACCACTCGGTTCTTTTCAAAACTAACTTTTAAATGCGGAGCTTGAGCCACTCCTTCTAAAAGCTATCTCGTTCCATCGATTATATCAAGTTCACTACGTTCACGGTTTTACCAAAACCATTCGTAGCCCTCCGTCGTTTCGCATGAATAGGCAATAGTATTCAAGCTGTGTATTTTGGCCAAAGTCAAGGCACAGTGATTGGTAGCTATTGGGTGTTCATGTGTAGCATAGATAGATGCGTTGGTTTGGGACAGTCGTGCTGCCATTTTGGCCAAAGTCAAGGGTATGTACGGATGGATCCAAATTAACCTGGAAAGTGACGGGAAGAACTTGACATGTGACTTATGATATTTTGGCCAAAGTCAAGGTCATAAGAGCATGGGGCAAAAATCCACATCGGGAGTTTCATAAGTACTGAAACTTGCTAGATTTGCATACCATTTGGAGTGTGATGATTATGGTAGGATTCCTTCATTTTCGTCACGCGATGATATTTGGATCCCGATCCTACTGTGAGTATATGCTACTCCTCGGGAAATTTCTCACTAAACGATCAATGCTATAAACCTAGTAGGTGCCTAGAAAGGTGTTAGCGGGGCTACGCCCCCAGGGAAAAGAGGTTCTTAAATTAAGGAACTTCGCGAAAGCGTTGGAAAACCTCCCTCGAAGTACCGACACTGGCCTGGCTGAACGGTTAAGCAAGTATTGTACGGTGGGATTGATCCCGGCTAATTCTTCCTTTGTGGTTTGAGGAGGGATTCGAGAGACAGTGGGAGCCATCCTGTTTAGACAAATTAAAAACCATTCTAAACTTTCAAGAGCATCGTGCTAAGTGTTTCTTCTCTCCCCCTGCAGCGACCAAATCGAAATGACTGGACTTAAGTTACTTCTAGATAAAAACATATTGACAGGGCCAAACTACAAAGATTGGCTCAGGAATGTCAAATTGGCAATCTCTTACGACAAGCTGGGGTATCTTCTTACCACCAAAGCTCCCCCCGTCCCAGGTCCCACCTCCAGCGTCGCGGATAAGGAAATCCGTAAGACTTGGGAGATTGACAGCGCGAAGGCCAGATGCCTCGTACTTGCCTCGATGGACAATGACCATCAGAGGAGGCACGAGAATATGGATTTGGAATCCATATTTCTTCATACAAAAGAACTGTATGGAGAGCAGTCTCGTATCGCAAGATACGAAGTGTCGAAGAAGTTATTTTCGACAAAGTTGGCCGTCGGATCATCGGTAGCGGACCACGTGCTTAAGATGATTGGCTACACTGAGGAGCTCGCGGAACTTGGGACCACGTTGGATAGTGAACTTTACACGGATATAATTCTCCAGTCCCTTCCATCCACTTACGCCCAGTTCATACTGAATTTCAACTTGCAAGAAAAGGAAGTTGAACTTTCAGAACTCCTCAACCTGCTGAGGAGCGCAGAGGGCACCCTACAGAAGGGTAGGGATACATCCACTTTGTTTGTAGGAGGATCTTCTTCTTCTAGGTCCAAGGCGAAAGCCAAGGGAAAGAAGAAGAAAGCCCCCGCCAAACCAAGAGGCGGTGTTAGTAAAGTGGGTGCGAAGGGAAAGGAAAAGGCAACAAAGATAGCGGGGAAGCTTGTTGGTAAAGAGGAATGCTTCTATTGTCACAAGAGTGGACACTGGAAGAAAGATTGCAGGGCTTGGAAAGCCAGGACACAGGAACTGAAGCAGGTTGCGGCTTCAGCTTCAGGTGTGTATGTTATTGAAAACTGTCTTTCTATAAACTCTACTTCCTGGGTATTGGATACCGGATCAGGATCTCATATCTGTAATTCTTTGCAGGCGTTGAGAAACCGTAGGTTTTTGAAGGAAGGTGACATGACCCTCAGAGTTGCGAACGGAGCTAGCATGGATGCTAAAGCCGTGGGGGACTATCACCTAGGAATGTCAGATGGACATGTTTTGGTTTTGCGTAATTGCTTTTTTGTACCCAACGCAACTTGTAATATCATTTCTGTATCTTTGGTTTCTAAAGAAGGTTATGAATTTGCGTTTGTAAGTAATGTTGTTAACATTCACCTTAATCAAGTTCTGATTGGGTCAGGTACACTGAGCAATGGTATATACGTATTAAACCAACCACAGATTTTCAATGTCCAGAATACACACAAAAGAAAGTCACCAGATATTAATCAGACTTTCTTATGGCATTGTAGATTGGGTCACATCAATGAGAGAAGGTTGACGAAGTTACATACAGAAGGGTATTTGAATGCGTTCGAATATCAATCGTATGCCACTTGTCAATCCTGTCTCAAGGGAAAGATGACAAAGACTCCGTTTACTGGACATGGAGTAAGAGCGAGCGAGCTCTTGGGACTCGTACACAGCGACGTGTGCGGTCCAATGTCTACACATGCACGAAGCGGTTATTCTTACTTCATTACTTTTACGGATGATTTTTCAAGATACGGTTATGTCTTCTTAATGAAACATAAGTCAGAATCTTTTGAAAAATTCCAGGAATTTAAGAATGAAGTAGAAAAACAGACCGGCAAAAGTATCAAGATTCTAAGATCGGATCGAGGTGGAGAATACTTAAGTGCCGAGTTCCTGAATTATTTAAAAGAGAATGGGATTCTCTCTCAGCTTACTCCTCCATACACCCCGCAACATAACGGTGTATCGGAGAGACGGAACCGGACCCTATTGGATATGGTACGGTCCATGATGAGTAACGCTGAGTTACCGCGATCATTCTGGGGGTATGCACTAGAATCAGCTGCGTACCTTTTGAACCGAGTTCCTACTAAGACTGTGCCTACTACACCATATGAGATGTGGTGTGGGAAGAGACCCCATCTCAGTCACATTAAGACTTGGGGAAGTCCAGCTTTTGTTAAAAAGCAGCATGCGGACAAGCTCGAGGCGCGCTCAGTACTGTGTAAGTTTGTGGGATATCCAAAGAATTCCAAGGGATATCTCTTCTACTACGAAGAGGAACAAAAAGTTCTTGTTTCTCGTCATGCCCACTTTCTAGAACATCAGTTCTTAGAAAAAGAATTAAGTGGGAGCGCAGTAGAACTGGAAGAAATTCCAGAACCACAGACTATTACTGAAAGCTTAATGGAACCAGAGGGTTCAAATGAACAGGACATTCCTATGCCGCTCCGCAGAAGTAGTAGGCAGTCTCATCCGCCCGAGAGATACTACGGTTTTCTCATAGACGGGGATAGAGAGGATTGCATCATAGACTATGATGAGCCTACTAGCTTCCAGCAGGCCGTTCAGAGCTTTGACTCGGTAAAATGGCTGGATGCAATGCGGACCGAAATGGAGTCCATGTACACCAACAAAGTATGGACGTTGGACATTGCTCCAGACGGGGTAAAACCCGTAGGATGCAAGTGGATCTTCAAAAGGAAGATTGGTGTAGATGGACAGGTTGAGACCTATAAAGCTAGACTTGTAGCAAAGGGTTTCCGTCAAAGACCTGGCTTGGACTACGACGAAACCTTTTCTCCAGTGGCTATGCTGAAATCCATTCGGATCCTTCTTGCCATTGCTGCCTTCCACGATTATGAGATTTGGCAGATGGACGTAAAAACCGCTTTTCTAAATGGAAATTTAGAGGAGTGTGTCTATATGGATCAGCCAGAGGGTTTCATTCAGAGTGGGAGCAGCGGAAAGGTGTGCAAGTTGCTTAAGTCCATCTATGGACTAAAGCAGGCATCGCGGAGTTGGAACATCTGTTTTGATGAGACGGTCAAGGAATTTGACTTTATCAAAAATCCAGATGAACCGTGCATCTATAGTAGATTTGTAGCGAGAACTGTGGTATTCCTTGTTTTATACGTGGATGACATTCTCTTAATAGGAAATGACATTCCTATGCTACAATCTGTCAAGGGTTTCTTGTCACACAGGTTCTCCATGAAAGACCTGGGTGATGCCTCTTACATCCTGGGGATCCGGATCCATCGTGATAGATCCAAGAGGATATTAGGACTTTCACAGTCCAGGTACATCGACACCGTACTGAAAAGATTCAGTATGGAAGATTCCAAGCGCGGTAACTTACCGGCTTGTCACGGGATCACCCTCTCTAAAGAGATGTCTCCCAAGACTGATTTGGAGAGGGATCGCATGTCTATTATACCCTACGCTTCTGCGGTAGGCTCTATAATGTATGCGATGTTGTGTACCAGACCGGATGTAGCTTATGCACTGAGTGTAGTAAGCCGGTATCAGTCAAACCCTGGGGAGAAACATTGGATAGCAGTAAAGAACATTCTCAAGTACCTGAGGAGGACTAAGGAGATGTTCTTGGTGTATGGCGGAAAAGACCTCCAGATTGAGGCCTTTGCTGACTCCAGCTTCCAGAGTGACAAGGATGATTCCAAGTCCATGTCGGGTTTTGTCTTTACCCTCAACGGAGGGGCGGTGTGTTGGAAGAGTTCCAAACAAGAAACCGTTGCAGACTCGACTATGGAAGCGGAATACATCGCTGCATCTGATGCCGCAAAAGAAGCTGTCTGGATAAGGAAGTTCTTAAAAGAACTTCAGGTGGTTCCGTCCATTGTTGACCCAGTACCTCTGTATTGCGACAACAACGGGGCTATAGCTTTAGCAAAGGAACCCAGGTCCCATCAGAGATCCAGGCACATCTTGAGGCGGTATCACCTGATCAGGGAGATCGTGGATCGCAAGGAGATCGAGGTTCGGAGGGTTGCTTCAGAAGAGAACACTGCAGATCCATTCACCAAGGCCCTACCCCAGACTCAGTTCGAGCGGCTGATCGAGATGATAGGTCTTCGATACGCCAGTACATGGCCTTAGTGCAAGTGGGAGATTGTTAGTGTATATGCCCTAGAGGCCATTACTGTATCATACTAGTTTGTATATTACTTGATGGAAGCTTGGGATATTCACCTTGTATAAACAATCTTGCTCAATATAGTAGTATGCTACTTGGTTTGTTTCTACTTCAATGTGTACTTGTGTTTATTTCAGTATATCACTTATACGCATTAGTGGAGCCCTTAGGATCTTTGCTTGATTACCAGCGTTGTGATGGCAGTCACACTAGTGGGGGCTGGGTAATCGATAAGCACATCCTTATACAGGTCCCTAGTCGTAGGACTATCGAGACAGGGCATCGATACTCCGGAGTAGACTAGCGTATGCGCTTCTCATCCCAGTGTGGGAGATGGTCTGTCCCACAGCCATCAGTACGTCGTACTGGAGATAGTATACGGGTGCTCGTTGGGTTACGAGTACACTGGACAGGACTCGTCGGGAACTGACAGGTTGGTATTATACCTATCGTCAGTTATCAGTTCCCAGGTGACATGAGTACAGCTTAGTCCGCTGACTTGACACTGACACTTCGCCTCGAGTGTGTTCCCACTGCATTTTGATCACTACCCTACCACGGCTCAAAGGAGTCGTGCAAACAGGTGGTGGTTGGGTGCAGTCCCGAAGCACTTGGAGGCAGTGACGGTTAGACAGGATTCGTCTCTCCCGGTATTGGGGGTTGACATCGCGCTGTGTCTAGGAGAGCCATTACACGAGTAGTCCCTGGCCAGGGCAAGCGAGATATACTGGTAGGTTTCCAGTGTTTATCTCAGGGTGTTTTGGGCTTCACTCCGACACGACTTGTACCGCTATTGGGGGACTGACGTTTTACCGCCCCCTAGGCCCGCCATGCGATGTATCAGACGAACAGACCGGACTGTACGGAGAATGTCACATTCAGACTCAGTAGGAGTTCAGATGGGGTTTCACCTCGTCAGCCTTCTTGTCGGCATCTACCTGGGGACCGTTACGCACAGCTAGTGCCGCTTGCGGTCTGTGGTTAAATCCACTGCCAGCGTAGTGTCGAGTCTTTAGAGTCCCACACAGAGGGTATTCGCCTCTGGGCAAAACAGAGTAGAGGTCGCATGGTTTTGCGACAGGGTTCGTTCTCATCCACGCACTTGTGCACGTTTGGAGTCCGGACGGATTATACTGGCAGGCTCTGGTTTGAGCCAGATACTGGTATATGTTTTGGGGGTTGCTTTTATATCTTGGTATTCTTGTTCCTCGGAACGAGAATGCAGGTGTGTATGCACAGTTGCTTGAGGCGGAGAATGAGGTTTTTCATTAGGGTTTCGGATCGGGTGCGTATGCACAGTTGACAGTTATCATTTTCCAAACCCTAATGAATTTGTATATTATCTATTAATAATAGTAATTAAATAAGAATTATGTTATGGTTGTTTTTCTTGTTGACTTGTTGACCTTGGTTGACTTGTTGACCATTGACCACTTTTCATGCCTTGAAAGTCTTCCTTGATTCATGCTTACACTTCATTAAAAGAGGTATGATAGTGGTCATTCCAAAATAACCATCAACTATTCTTATTTCAATTATTATCATTTAGATAATTCATTTTCTTTTGCAATATGGTTGCAAGAAAGAAATAATTGAGCTCATTCTATCATTCTCACTCTCTCTCCTCATTTCATCTTCTTCTTCCTCTTGAAAAGAGAAACCTTCTCATGTGTTGAGAATCATTCTCTTTAGATAGAAAAGCAAACCCTAATCACTCTCTACTCATTCTAGGATGAAGGTTTAGCAAGCCGGAAACCCTAGTTCACTCAAAGATCGAGGAAGAGCCCAAAGGTCGAACCTTCAAGGTGGATCTATCTTCGGCAAGAAGAAGGCGACGAGAAGAGAACCATTCAAGCTTCTACAAAGAACAAGAAAGAAGAACAACAACAAGAAGAGAAGGAGTTCAAGTTTAGGTATAACCATCCTCCATAGTAGCTAACTCTCTTTAGCTTGTTTACTAGTTTTAGTTTAGACATCGATCCCGACATAGTTTAGTCCATGTTGCCTCTTGCGATAAAAATTCGTTTTTTATACCGTTTCCGCCTCCCCGTAAGTACCGGGGGTCGCAATATGGACTCACACAAGGCATAGTGATTGGTAGCTGTTGGGTGTTCATATGTAGTATAGATAGATGCGTTGGTTTGGGACAGTCGTATTACCTTGTTGACCTTCGTCAAGGGTATATACGGGTGGGTTCAAATTAACCTGTATAATGATGGGTAGAACTTGACATGTGACTTATGATTTATTGACCTTCGTCAAGGTCATAAGAGCATGGGGCAAAAATCCACATCGGGAGTTTCTAAAGAAACTGAAACTTGCTAGTGCTGCATACCATTTGGAGTTTGATAATGTTGGTAGGATTCCTTCAGCATTATCACACAATGATATTTGGATCCCGATCCTACTGCGAGTATTTGCTACCCTTCGGGAATTTTTTTCACTTAACGATCAATGCTATAAACCAAGTAGGTGTCTAGAACAGTGTTAGCGGGGCTACGCCTCCAGGGGAAAGAGGTTATTTAATTAAGGAACTTCGCGAAAGCGTCGTAAAACCTCCCTCGAAGTACCGACACTAGCCTGGCTGAACGGTTAAGCAAGTATTGTACGGTGAGATTAATCCTGACTAATTCTTCTTTTATGGTTTGAGGAAGGATTCGAGAAACAGTGGGAGCCATCCTGTTTAGATAAACTAAAAACCAATCTAAACTTGCAAGGGCATCATGCTAAGTGTTTTCTTCTCTCTCTCTTAATTGCAGCGACCCCGTGACCAGACATAGGTTACATCTAGATAATAAAATGACTGAATCTGACTGTTATGACTGGCAAAGGTCTGTCCAGATGTCCATTACCCATGACAAACTGGGACACCTCTTCACTAATAAAACCTCTGCCGTCTCAGGACCAGTTTCCATCGTCACGTATATTGATATCCGTAAGGCATCGGAAAAAGACTGTGCGATTGCCAAGTGCTTCGTGTTGGCCTCAGTTGATGGTACATACCAGAGACTGTTGGAGATAGTGCCCTCAGAGTCAATTATTAGGTCACAGGTACGTGATTGTAATGATTGAGGGAGGACCTATCCCGGTAGGACAGTCTTACTCGAGATGATAGTATGCTATCTGGTTTACCTTTATCATCGTGTACTGTTTTAAGTGACCTGACACGTCGCTATTACACGTTGATAGAGCCCCTAGGATTCTTGCTTGACCACCAGCAGTATGAGGGCGATCATATAAGTGGGAGCTGGGGGTCTATAAGCATATCCTTAAAAGGTCCCTAGTCGTGGGAGTTTCGAGACTGGGCATCGATACTCCATTAGTAGACTAGTGTATACAGTCGAGACCCCGACGAGGGATGGTGGCCGGTCTCACAAGCCACCGGTGTCAGTTGGATCACCTAAGATGTATACAGGTGCTCATTGGGTTATGAGTACACCGGAAAGGACTCGCCGGGAACATGCTAGTTGGTAATATACCAGACGTCAGATGGCAGTTCCCTGGTGACATGTGTGCAGGTTAGTTCATCGACCTGGGGATCGTCATTTGTCTCGTGTGAGTTCCCACTGTACTTTGATTACTACCCTACCACGGCTCAAAGGAGTCGTGCAAACAGGTTTTAGTTGGGTACAGTCCCGAGCCACATGGAGGCAGTGAGCGTATCTTCAGGGGTTCGTCTCTCCCGGTATTGGGGGTGAGGTCGTGCTGTGTCTAGGAGAGCCATTACACAAAGTCCTTGGCCAAGGCAAGGAGATTTACTGGTAGGTATTCCAGTAGTATCTCAGGGTGTTCTGGGCTACACTCCGACACGACTTGTACCGCTTTTGGGGGTCTGACTTTTACCAACCCCCTAGGCCCGCCATGCGATGCTCATAGACGAACGGACCGGACTGCACGGATATTGTCACTGACAGGCTCAGTTGGGTGTCGGGGTGAGCTTCCTCATCGACGTCCCATTTGGTCAGTACCTGGTAGCCCGTCACGTATTGGCTTATACCTCTGACGTTCTAGTGGTTAAATCCACAACCAAGGTGTTGACGAGTCTTTAGAGTTCCCCACATTCAGTTACTCAGCTTTCGGGCGAAAGGTTGTAGAGGCCGTATGGAGATATGGCAAGGTCCGATCAGATACGTGCGGTATTGCACGGATCAGGATCGGACAGTTTGTACTATAGGCCGTATGGTTATATGGCAGGGTTTGATCAGATACGTGCGGTATTGCACGGATCAGGATCGAACAGATATTACTAGCCGGTTTTGGTATAAGCCGGACCTAGTATAGTACAGTGTAGACTTTGTCTCATTGCATTTGTATTTCGGTCGGAATACAAATGCGGGTGTGTATGCACAGTATCGGGGTTTTCCCGTAATTTATTACGGGACCAGTTTTCTGGAGTTGCCAGTTTGCTTTCCGTTTCGGCCAATTTCCATTGTTCCGTTCATTGGCCGAAGATTGGTGGAGGAGGGCTTATTTGCATTGTTGCAAATAAGTGTTTGTGGAGGGGTTCTTTGCTTATTGTTGTATCATGACATCTTTTCATTGACCTTGACCTCTTCTTGTCATGATGGCATGACTTTTGGCTCATCATGGTTGTTGATGATGAGGTTGGTGGTTGGTGGTGGAGTATTGGTTTTGCTTGTGATCATTACTTGATATCATAACCATTCCTTTCTCTCTCTCTTTTGATTATGGTTGTGGTTGGATCTTTTGTTTTTTGATGATATCACTCCCTCACTCTCATTGCTCTCTCATTCCATCACCTTGCATTGGCCGGCCATTTTTTGGGGGGGTTGATTGATTCATTTTTGGGGTGGCATATTGTTTTCTCATGCTTGCTAGAAAAGCCCTCTAGTTCCTTTCCAAAAGTTCCTCTCTTTTCCTCCACAAAATGGCACAACTCCATAACCCCATATGAGACTTCCTCTACTACACATTCTACAGCGAACCTTGGGCACGTCGAGTAGCCGGCTTCGTGCCCGAGTTGCCTCGGCATTGAGGTGGGAGCCCGTAAAAGAAGTAGGCGATGTGGTGCACTTCTAGCGACGAGGAGGAGACGGGACTTTTCCGCAGGAGATCGGGACCATGACGAGAAGACCGGAGGACTTGGATCGTCGGTATATCTCTAACCCATCTTCTTGTTAGCTTAGACTAGTTAATGGTTTTCGATCCGGGTGTTTAGTGCTCGGTGGTGCCGGTTTGCTAAGTCCGCAAAATTTAAAGTTATTCACCGCTTCCGCATTCCGGCGTCGGATCGACGGCCGGGGCGCCGCCGTGCACTTACAGTGGTATCAGAGCCTCCCCATTAACTTAGTCTAGCTTTGTGTAATGTGTTTGCATTTCCGATCGATCAAAAAGTTCCAAAACCCGTATTGCCTTCGCATCAGTTTCTGTCGAAATTTTTTGGAGTCTAAAAATTTTTCAGGTGGTCTCAGAATGATGTGCAGGGAGTTATAAGAACACTGGAAAAATTTGGTGACACAATTCGTCCGTACGACCGCGGAAGGGCGGCCAAAACCCCCTTATGGCCGCGCTTCCGCCGCAGTTGTATTGGTTCGTGTGGAAATTTTTTTTGTAGTGGGCTTATGGGCTGTTACTAGGGGTTTTGGAATATTAAATTTGGGCACAGAATTTCTTTAACTGCTACAGTATTGCTTGGGGGCCCACTTGTTAAAATTTGATTGATCGGATATTTTAAATACATTTTTCACAGTATTTACATTATATCTGCGACCGTGAATGTCACTTGATCGGTAAATCCGGTCTAACTGCTATAGCCCGGTTAGACGGATTTGCGAACGTGACTTTCACGTTGATGTTTTATGTTTATGCTGTGATGTTGCGGATCGGTCGTGGAGGATAGCCTGGATGCAATGCTAGTACAGTTTTGTTGTATTATGTACATTTGATATTGCGGGGCGAGCGTCCGACATGTGGACTGCCGTCACTGCTTGATTGTATTATTATTTTGGGGCACGACCTGGTTGCGGTCGATGTACCCGGTGTATGTATATTTTACTTTCTGTACTAGGATTGCCCCGCGAAGGGGTGCACGGATAGCCGGATTCTGGAGGGCAACAAGCCCGCATCTCATGGCATTGAGACGGAGGGGGCTTCGCTCTAGGATTGGCGGGCTATTCGCCGCACTCGTAGGGGGTACAGGTTGATCCAGGAGGGGTGCCCAAGTTACCGGATTCCGTGAAGTGCTGGGTGGTCCATTCACGGCGCTGAAGGGGGCTGCCTCGCTTCAGGTTTTGGCGGGTAACTTGCCGCGCCCGTAGGGGTCTAGGATTTCATTGCACAGGCTATCCACACGACCAGGGGAACGTCGGGTTTCAGTAGTGGCTCTGTGAAACCCGGGGATCCCAGATATCTGTACTGTTTCTGTGATGCTGTTCATTCTCTGTGATGTTGCATTTCTTTTCACGCCTTGAGCGAAATATAATATATTGGTATATATATTAGTAGATGTAGTATATGTTTTGCATCCGCGCTAGTCCAGTCCCCGCTCTGTCGTTAGTTAGCTAACCTAACGGGTAATGACGGGACCCAGTGGCGAATGCGGATGGCATATACGTACATCAGTATATTTTCGTTCTTTTTGGTGTGATCAATTGATGGGACTGCATTGAGTCGGATCAATGCAAGTTAAAAACAAACCTAATCTGATGTTGTTGGAACACTTTTCAAAAAGCTGTTATTGCAAGGACGTTTACTTTTGTTTTGCATCGTGGTATTCATTAGAATATCCTGCTCCTCAGTCGACGAGGCAAGGGCCGAGATCCCTTCACCGGGAGTGACCCCTTGGACAGAAGTTTGCGTCAGGGCATTAACTTCACTATAGCCGATTACTTTTGCTTTGCATCGCGGTATTCATTTGGAATATCCTGCACCCCATTCTACGGGGAAAGAGCCGAGATCCCTTCACCGGGAGTGACCTCTTTAGCGAAGGTTTTCGTCACTATATTTTCAAAAAGCTATCCGTTCCTTCAACGATATCAAGTTCATTACGTTAAAGGTTTTCGCCAGAAACCATTCGTAGCCCTCCGACGTTTCATATGGGTAGTCAATAGTATTCAAGCTGTGTATGTTGGCCAAAGTCAAGGCACAGTGTTTGGTAGCTGTTGGTTATTCATATGCAGCATAGATAGATGCGTTGGTTTGGGACAGTCGTGCTGCCATTTTGGCCAAAGTCAAGGGTATGTACGGGTGGATTCAAATTAACCTGGAGAATGACGGGCAGAACTTGACATGTGACTTATGATATGTTGGCCAAAGTCAAGGTCATAAGAGCATGGGGCAGAAATCACATCGGGAGTTTCAAAAGAACTGAAACTTGCCAGATATGCGCATACCTTCTGGAGTGTGATAGCGTGAGCGGATTCCGTCACGTTATCATGCAATGATAGTTGGATCCCGATTCCCACTGATGAGTTAGTTTACTCCTCGGGTGACCCCGACTAATTCTTCTTTCAGGTTTGGAGGAGAATTTGAGGTACAGTGGGAGGATTCCAGATTAGATAAATTGGTAACCATTCTGATCTAGGTTAGAGTGCACGCTGAGTGTTTCTTTTCTCTCTCTCTCTGGCAGCGACCATTGACCCGACCTTAAGACTATGACTCAGTGACCAAGTTGACCGAACCTTCTTAAACACTGGCTTTTGGATTGTCAGAGTTGCAAACCTCATTGCCACTCCTACTTTTACCCTTTTCTCCAGGACACCCCGTATTACTACGAACGTCCACTTCCATTGGACAAAACCATCGTATGGTTAGATACGAACTCGAAAGAATTTATTCGAGGATGGTTTCCGGTTCTGGAGAATACGGATAGGATTATTCAGTTGTCTTTTCCTTTTACCCTCTCTCAGGTTACGAGTACTCCTTAGTTTAGGGGTAGTACACCTGTTACACAAATTGGATTGTCTTCTTCCAAACCTTAGGCTGGTGCCGACCGGTGGGGAATGAAGAAAACCAATTAGCATAACGATGGTGTGCAGAAGGTATTAAGTTAAGACAAAGCAAGGGATTAGTAAGAGGGCAAAGTAAATTGCAACAGATATTCACGACCAAACCAAATATTTCGTTACCACTCCCACATCACCTTTGTATTTCTCCAGGACACTCCGTATCACTACGAAGATCCACAGTTTATTTGGATACTCCATCGTATGGTTATATACGAACTCGAATGGAACTGGTTCCAGTTCGGGGATGGATTCTGGTTCAGGAGAAATAGGAATAAGGTTTATTCGGTTGTCTTTTATCTTCACCCTCTCTCATTGCGAGTGTTCCTAGGATTGGGACAGTACACCCATTATGCTTATTGGATAGTCTTCTTCCAAACCATAGGCTGGTGCCGAACGGTAGGGAAGGAAGAAAACCATTTGGCCTAAAAGGGTGTGCAGAAGGTAAAGACTAAAGACATATGAAGGGATTTGGAGAGGTGGCAAAGAACTATACGGTTACAGTCGTGAATCTGGAAGAGGCATTACTAAGAATACCAGAATACCCCATCGGAACATTTCAATGTTTCAGTTTCACTGTGTACTGTTAATAGAAAACTGATTTCCCGATTAGATACTTACTCCAGGGTATGTATTTACCAGATACGATTCTCACATCTGTATGGTTTTACAGATGATGAGTGGGAGTAAGTTATTGGGAATTGGGTGATTATCCTCATTATATCGGGATTCGTTGTAATCGGTGATATTTGAGGAAATCACCTGGGCTGTTTGCCGGTTGGCAAATATTAGGTTTTGAATATCCGCAGTTATGCACCAATTTCAAATTGATATATCTGTACGTCTATTTTCATAGAGTGAGATGTACCTTTTTGAAATTATGTCTATGACATTTACCTATATCAGTGGATGGTTAGGTAAGGAGCATTGAACAGCGGTGTAATTCTTCTTAACCATAAGTACAGTTTTCAACCTACGACACACAGTGAATGAGTTATCAGACTCAAGGGACTTATACAAAGGATTGTATGTTGTCCAGTGTCCATTAGGACAGAGGGGATGGTCCTCGCACTATATTCGGTTTACTTATGACTTCTCTAGTTTTTAGACAGGTGTTTCGTGGAAACACATGGTCTGAATGTTGAGAAGTTATAGGTATTTGAATAGAGTAGAGAACCAGGTGTAGCAAGTATCGGGATTCTTCAAAGTGATCGAAGATGTAGATACTTGTCAATGGTATTCAGTTGATAGTAATGATAAAGAGATCTTGCTTCTCTTTCACGTTACTCATAATTGGAAGTATTCCTAAGTTGAGTAACGCTGATCGGCCTCCTTCCATTTAGTTAACATGCACTGGAGACAGTTGCATGATTTGGATCTGGTTCAATTAAATCAGTGCCTCTGGTTCTATATTGGATATAGAACAGTTCATACCTTAACATTGTTAAGGTACGGGGAGTTGTCCGGTTTATGCTTAAAACCAGACACTGGACAACTCAAGGCACGTTTCTGTAATGGCTGTTTTGTGGGTTGACCCAGGCTATGACGCGGGTTGACTTTCTACCATCTGGAAGATCAATAGCAATATTGTTCTTGACTCTCCACAGTTTTAAATTAAAAATGAATTTTTTCAGAAAACAGTAGTGGGAGTATGGTAGAACTGGAAGTGATTCCAGAACCACAAACGATTACTGAAGATTTGATAAGGAACCTAAAGATTCAATCTGAATTGACATTCCATTGGCCACTCCGCAGATAAGGTGGGTAACTTCAGGCACCCGAGAGGTACTCCGGTAGCCTCAAGGACGGTGACAGGGAAGTTCTTGTTTACCCACAATTGCCATTGCTGTTGTTCCAGGTTACGAGACCCGGCGGGAGGATGAGTATAGCGTCGTTCTAAACCAGTTTTAGAAGTGTACGTCTATATGACTCTGCCAGAGGGTTGTCGTAGTCAGTGGGAGCAGCGGAAGCATTGGTGGACAGGTTGCTTCTGTCTATTTATAGACTAGAGCAGAAGTAGCGGAGATAGATCATCTATTTCTGACGTGACAGTCATGGGTTTGACTTCATCAGAATAGAGGATGGATCTGTTGAGAAGGTAGTAGGGTGTGATATCCTGGTATTTGGATGATATACACAGAGTAGGAAAAGAAACTCCTATACTACAATCGGTTATACTTTGGTCGTCACACAGTGGTTTCTCCACAAAGCAAATGGATTTTATATCTGACATACTGGTTACTGGATCTATGGTTTTAGATCTAGATTTGGGTGGTTTTCCAATCAGGGTACTTGACAGCATTCTAAGAGTATTTAGGATGGACGACTCCTGGCACGGTAGTGTACCTGCAGGTAATGGAGTCACCCTCTCCAAAGGTGTCTTACAGACTAAAGGGGAGAGGGACGTACATGATTGGCAGATCACTTGCTCAGGCAATTGAGTCAATCGTGAGATGTCAAGTACCACACCAGATGTTATTCTTGCACTAGATGCAATAAGTTGACATTAATCCAATCCTGGAGAAACAGTCGGAAGCAGTTTTAGAACATAAGTGGATGTTCTAGGGATATGATAACGACAGCCTCATTCGGGAAACAGTTATCATTCCAGGCTTCCAAGGTGACATGGACGACAAGGAGGTTGTCAGAGCTATAGTTTTCCTTCTGATGAGGGGCAGTATTTTGGACAGGTGGTCCAAGGCAATACTGAGGGAGGCATGGCGCGCAGGATACTGATTAAGTTCAGTTGACGATACAGTCTAAGAAGTTTGGATTTGGAGTTCATTTATGAGCTAGGTCCCATCAGACATCCAGACATATTCTGAGACAGGTATTGCTCTTTTCGGGAGATGACTTTCTCCGCGAACTTGAGATATAGAGAGACATAGAAAGGAACAACTAAGCGGATCCACTCACTGAGGCTATTCCTCGAACGCAATAGTTCCGCAAACGAGCTTTGTGAGACTGACTAGTAGAGGAGTTGGATGTTCGGTATCACACGGGCTGTGAGTATGCGACATCGCAATAATTAGCCTTGAGTGCAAGTGGGAGATTGTTGGAGATAGTGCCCTCAGAGTCAATTATTAGGTCACAGGTACGTGATTGTAATGATTGAGGGAGGACCTATCCCGGTAGGACAGTCTTACTCGAGATGATAGTATGCTATCTGGTTTACCTTTATCATCGTGTACTGTTTTAAGTGACCTGACACGTCGCTATTACACGTTGATAGAGCCCCTAGGATTCTTGCTTGACCACCAGCAGTATGAGGGCGATCATATAAGTGGGAGCTGGGGGTCTATAAGCATATCCTTAAAAGGTCCCTAGTCGTGGGAGTTTCGAGACTGGGCATCGATACTCCATTAGTAGACTAGTGTATACAGTCGAGACCCCGACGAGGGGTGGTGGCCGGTCTCACAAGCCACCGGTGTCAGTTGGATCACCTAAGATGTATACAGGTGCTCATTGGGTTATGAGTACACCGGACAGGACTCGCCGGGAACATGCTAGTTGGTAATATACCAGACGTCAGATGGCAGTTCCCTGGTGACATATGTGCAGGTTAGTTCATCGACCTGGGGATCGTCATTTGTCTCGTGTGAGTTCCCACTGTACTTTGATTACTACCCTACCACGGCTCAAAGGAGTCGTGCAAACAGGTTTTAGTTGGGTACAGTCCCGAGCCACATGGAGGCAGTGAGCGTATCTTCAGAGGTTCGTCTCTCCCGGTATTGGGGGTGAGGTCGTGCTGTGTCTAGGAGAGCCATTACACAAAGTCCTTGGCCAAGGCAAGGAGATTTACTGGTAGGTATTCCAGTAGTATCTCAGGGTGTTCTGGGCTACACTCCGACACGACTTGTACCGCTTTTGGGGGTCTGACTTTTACCAACCCCCTAGGCCCGCCATGCGATGCTCATAGACGAACGGACCGGACTGCACGGATATTGTTACTGACAGGCTCAGTTGGGTGTCGGGGTGAGCTTCCTCATCGACGTCCCATTTGGTCAGTACCTGGTAGCCCGTCACGTATTGGCTTATACCTCTGACGTGCTAGTGGTTAAATCCACAACCAAGGTGTTGACGAGTCTTTAGAGTTCCCCACATTCAGTTACTCAGCTTTCGGGCGAAAGGTTGTAGAGGCCGTATGGAGATATGGCAAGGTCCGATCAGATACGTGCGGTATTGCACGGATCAGGATCGGACAGTTTGTACTATAGGCCGTATGGTTATATGGCAGGGTTTGATCAGATACGTGCGGTATTGCACGGATCAGGATCGAACAGATATTACTAGCCGGTTTTGGTATAAGCCGGACCTAGTATAGTACAGTGTAGACTTTGTCTCATTGCATTTGTATTTCGGTCGGAATACAAATGCGGGTGTGTATGCACAGTATCGGGGTTTTCCCGTAATTTATTACGGGACCAGTTTTCTGGAGTTGCCAGTTTGCTTTCCGTTTCGGCCAATTTCCATTGTTCCGTTCATTGGCCGAAGATTGGTGGAGGAGGGCTTATTTGCATTGTTGCAAATAAGTGTTTGTGGAGGGGTTCTTTGCTTATTGTTGTATCATGACATCTTTTCATTGACCTTGACCTCTTCTTGTCATGATGGCATGACTTTTGGCTCATCATGGTTGTTGATGATGAGGTTGGTGGTTGGTGGTGGAGTATTGGTTTTGCTTGTGATCATTACTTGATATCATAACCATTCCTTTCTCTCTCTCTTTTGATTATGGTTGTGGTTGGATCTTTTGTTTTTTGATGATATCACTCCCTCACTCTCATTGCTCTCTCATTCCATCACCTTGCATTGGCCGGCCATTTTTTGGGGGGGTTGATTGATTCATTTTTGGGGTGGCATATTGTTTTCTCATGCTTGCTAGAAAAGCCCTCTAGTTCCTTTCCAAAAGTTCCTCTCTTTTCCTCCACAAAATGGCACAACTCCATAACCCCATATGAGACTTCCTCTACTACACATTCTACAGCGAACCTTGGGCACGTCGAGTAGCCGGCTTCGTGCCCGAGTTGCCTCGGCATTGAGGTGGGAGCCCGTAAAAGAAGTAGGCGATGTGGTGCACTTCTAGCGACGAGGAGGAGACGGGACTTTTCCGCAGGAGATCGGGACCATGACGAGAAGACCGGAGGACTTGGATCGTCGGTATATCTCTAACCCATCTTCTTGTTAGCTTAGACTAGTTAATGGTTTTCGATCCGGGTGTTTAGTGCTCGGTGGTGCCGGTTTGCTAAGTCCGCAAAATTTAAAGTTATTCACCGCTTCCGCATTCCGGCGTCGGATCGACGGCCGGGGCGCCGCCGTGCACTTACAGAGACAGCACGAGAAGATGGACTTAGTTTCTTTCTTCCTCCATAACAAAGATTTATATGGAGAGCAATCTCGTATCGCAAGATATGGGACCTCGAACGAACTGCTTCAAGCGAGGTTGGCTGTCGGGTCATTTGTAGGGGACAACGTCCTTACAGAGACTAGCTATATTGATAAGCTCAAAGACCTGAAGACCACGTTGAAGAACAGGTCAAATACAGACTTGATTCTATAGTCTCTACCTTCTACTGACACCGTGAAGGAAACCAGGAAGGTAGAAGGAAATGGAAGGGCAAAAGTTTCGCGGCTAGATATAGCGAAGGAAAGACGTCCCTATTGTTACGGGAAAAGACATTGGCAGAAGGATTGTGGGGCTTGTAAAGCCAGTAGCCAGGATTCGAAGCATGTTGTGGCTTCGGCTTCGGATGTGTTTGTAATAGAAAACTGTATGTCAATTAACTCTACTTCCTTGGTACTAGATACCGGATCAGGATCTCATATCTGTAATTCATTACAGGTTTTGAGAAACCGTAGAGTTATCAGGGTAGGTGATATGACTCTCAGAGTTGCGAACGGAATGACCATGAACGCTGAATCCGTAGGGGAATATCACCTAGGATTGACAAGTGGGCAGATATTGATTCTACATAACAGTTTCTATGTACCTAGTCTAGTTTGTAATATCATATCTGTATCCTTACTATCTAAAGAGGGATATGATTTTACATTTGTAAGTGATGTGGCCCACATCCACCTAAATCAAGTTCTGATTGGGTCAGGTACATTAGATAACAATATATACGTACTAAATCAAGCTCAGGTTTTTAGTATCCAGAACACACTTAAAAGAAAGTCACCGGAAACAAATCAGGCTTTCTTATGGCATTGTAGACTGGGTCACATCAATGAGACACGGTTGACGAAGTTGCATAAAGAGGGATATTTGAATCCATTCGAATATCAGTCTTATGCCACTTGTGAATCTTGTCTCATGGGAAAGATGACAAAGACTCCGTTCACTGGACACGGAGTAAGAGCGAGTGAGCTCTTGGGACTCATACACAGCGACGTGTGTGGTCCAATATCTACACATGAAAGAAGTGGCTTTTCCTATTTCATTACTTTTACGGACGATTTCTCCAGGTATGGACATGTCTTCTTAATGAAGCATAAATCCGAAGCCTTTGAGAAATTCAGGGAATACAAGAATGAAGTGGAAAAACAAACAGGCAAAAGTATCTAGACACTAAGATCTGATCGAGATGGTGAATACTTGAGTGCCGAGTTCCTAAGCTACTTAAAAGAGAATAGAATTCTCTCTCACCTTACTCCTATATACACACCATAACACAATGGTGTATAGGAAAGGCGGAATTGAAACCTATTAGACATGGTTCATTCCATGATGAGTAAGGCTGAGTTACCGCGATCTTTCTGGGGTTATGCACTAGAAACAGCCGCATATCTTTTGAACAAGGTTCCAACCAATACTGTGCCTACCACACCATATCAGATGTGGAGTGGGAAGAAACCCTGTCTTAAGTATCTTAAGACATGGGGATGTCCAGCTTTTGTAAAGAAGCAGCATGCGGACAAGCTTGAGGCACGCTCGGTACTGTGTAAGATTGTGGGATACCCCAAGAACTACAGTGGGTATCTTTTCTATTCCGCAGAGGGACAAAAGGTTTTTGTTTCTCAGCATCCCCACTTCTTGGAAAATGAGTTTTTAGAAAATCAGATAAGTGGAAGCGCAATAGAACTGGAAGAAATTCCAGAACCACAAGCTATTACTGAGAGCTTAGTAGAACTAGAGGATTCAGGAAAACCGGACATCCCAGCGCCACTCCGCAGGAGCAGTAGGCAGTCTCATTCGCCCGAGAGATACTACGGTTTTCATATAGACGGGGATCGAGAGAATTGCATCATTGAAAATGATAAGCCTACTAGCTTCCTGCAAGCCATTCAGAGCGGTGACTCAGTAAAATGGCTGGATGCAATGCGGACCGAAATGGAGTCCATGTACACCAACAAAGTTTGGACTTTGGACAATGCTTCAGAAGGGGTAAAACCTGTAGGCTGCAAGTGGATCTTCAAAAAGAAGATTGGTGTAGATGGGCAGGTTGAAACCTATAAAGCTAGACTTGTTGCAAAGGGTTTTCATCAAAGACCTGGTTTTGACCATGACGAAACCTTTTCTCCAGTGGCTATGCTTAAATCTATTCGGATCCTTCTTGCCATTGCTGCCTTCCACAATTATGAGATCTGGCAGATGGACGTGAAGACAGCTTTTCTGAATGGAAATTCGGAAGAGTGCGTCTATATGGATCAGCCGGAGGGTTTCATTCAGAGTGGGAGCAGCGGTAAAGTGTGCAAGGTGCTTAAGTCCATTTATGGACTGAAGCAGGCATCGCAGAGCTGGAACATCTACTTTGATACTGTCAAAGAATTCGAGTTTATCAAAAATCCAGATGAACCATGCATATATAGTAAGATTGTGGGGAGAACTGTTGCATTCCTCGTCTTATACTTGGATGACATTCTCTTGATAGGAAATGACATTCCTACCCTACAGTCAGTCAAAGGATGCTTGTCACAGAGGTTTTTCATGAAGGACCTGGGAGATGCCAACTACATTCTGGGGATCCAGATCTATCGTGATAGATCTAAAAGGATGTTGGGACTTTCGCAGTTCAGGTACATCGACACCATACTGAAACGATTCAGTATGGAAGATTCCAAGCGCGGTAACCTACCGGCTTGTCATGGAATCACCCTCTCCAAAGAGATGTCTCCAAAGACTGATTTGGAAAGGGCTCGCATGTCATCCATACCCTACGCATCTACGGTAGGCTCTATAATGTATGCGATGTTATGTACCAGACCAGATGTAGCATATGCATTGAGCGTTGTAAGCCGGTATCAGTCGGACCCAGGGGAGAAGCACTGGATAGCAGTAAAGAACATTCTCAAGTACCTGAGAAGGACTAAGGAGATGTTCTTGGTGTATGGCGGAAAAGACCTCCAGATCGAGGCCTTTCCTGACTCCAGCTTTCAGAGTGACAAGGATGACTCCAAGTCCATGTCGGGTTATGTCTTTACCCTCAATGGAAGGGCGGTTTGCTGGAAGAGCTCCAAGCAGGAAACCGTTGCTGACTCAACAATGGAAGCGGAGTACATAGCTGCTTACGATGCCGCAAAAGAAGCTGTCTGGATGAAGAAGTTCCTCACGGAGCTTCGGGTGGTTCCTACCATTGTTGATCCAATACCGCTGTATTGCGACAACAACGGCGCTATAGCTTTAGCAAAGGAACCTAGGTCCCATCAGAAGTCCAGACACATTTTGAGGCGGTACCACCTGATCAGGGAGACCATAGATCGTCGGGAGATCGAGGTGAAGAGAGTAGATTCGGAGAATAACACTGCAGATCTACTCACGAAGGCCATACCCCAGACTCAGTTCGAGCGGCTGATCGAGATGATAGGTCTTCAATACGCCCGTATATGGCCCTAGTGCAAGTGGGAGATTGTTAGTGTATATGCCCTAGAGGCCATTACTGTATCATACTAGTTTGTATATTACTTAATGGAAGCTTAGGATATTCACAGTTGTATAGACAGTCTTGCTCAAAATGGTAGTATGCTACTTGGTTTGTTTCTACTTCAATATGTGCTTGTGTTTCTTTTAGCATATCGGTTATACATATTAGGAGAGCCCTTAGGATCTTTGCTTGATTACCAGCGTTGTGATGGTAGTCATACTAGTGGGGGCTGGGTAATCTACAAGTATATCCTTATACAGGTCCCTAGTCGTAGGATTATCGAGACGGGGCATCGATACTCCGGAGTAGACTAGTGTATACGCTTCTCATCCCAGCAGGGAAGATGGTCTGTCCCACAGCCATTAGTACGTTGTATTGGAGATATTATGCGGGTGCTCGTTAGGTTACGAGTACACTAGACAGGACTCGCCGGGAACTGCTGGTTGGTACTATACCTATCATCAGATAGCAGTTCCCAGGTGACATGAGTACAGCTTAGTCCGTCGACTTGACACTGCCACTTTGCCTCGAGTGTGTTCCCACTGTACTTTGATCACTACCCTACCACGGCTCAAAAGAGTCATGCAAACAGGTAGTAGTTGGGTGCAGTCCCGAAGCACTTGGAGGCAGTAGCGGTTAGATAGGATGCGTCTCTCCCGATATTGGGGTTTGATATCGCGCTGTGTCTAGGAGAGCCAATACACAAAGTCCCTGGCCAGGGCAAGTGAGATTTACCGGTAGGTGTTCCAGTAGTTTCTCAGTGTGTCCTGGGCTACACTCTGACACGACTTGTACCGCTATTAGGGGTCTGACGTTTACCGCCTCCTAGGCCCGACATGCGATACTCTTAGACGAACAGACCGGACTGTAAGGAGATTGTCACATTCAGGCTCAGTAGGAGTTCGGATGGGTTTACCTCATCGGCCTTCTTATCGACATCTACCTGGGGACCGTTACTTACAGCTAGTGCCGTTTACGGTCTGTGGTTAAATTCACTACCAGCGTAGTGTCGAGTCTTTAGAGTCCTACACAGAGAGTTTCCCTGCACTGGGCAAATGGTGTAGAGGCCGTATGGTTTTACGACAGGGCTACGATCACTTACGAATTGGATGATCAGGCCGAGACCCCTCTTCCCCTCGCTCTCCTTTCCCGCCTGCACTTGTGTGCGTATGATGTTCGGGCAAACAATACTAGTGGGCTTTTGTTTAAGCTGGATCCTAGTATTGTATGGATAGATTAGTTTTGTCTTCTGTGCATTCGTATTCTACGGAATGCGGATGCGGGTGTGTATGCACGGTTGTGAGGAGCGAAGAAGGAGGTACCTCATTAGGGTTTTGACCATTGACTTGGTCAAAACCATTATGAGGTGGAGGAAAATATTTACTAATATTTTTAATGATAGTTGTGTTATGGCTAATTGCTTTGACCATTTGACCATGTTGACCATTTGACCTAGTTGACCATTGTTGACTTGGATATTTTTGTGAGCTTTAGACTCTTCTTTTGGCTTGGATTTAACTTGACATGATAATGGTCAAATCAATTGTAACCATCACAATTTATCATGACAAAAGATGGGTAATTATTTTTCTTACGGCTAATTCTCTCTTGCTCATTCTCTCTCATCAAAAAGAGAGCTCCCATGGTTGCTTCTTCTTCCTCCTCACAAAAAAATCCTTTAGCTCTCATGTGTTGAGAAATAAGGATCTAGATGGACAAACAAATCCATCTTCTTCCTCTACATCACCTAGGACATCAAACATAGCAAGCTTGTTGCCCTAGTTACCTCGGCTTGAGGTGGAGCTCGGACTACAGACTCTCGGGTGGATCGTCTTCGACTCTAGGAGGCCGTGGAGGTGACCAAGATCCGGATCGATACTCGGAGCTCACATGGACGAGGAGGATAGCGGAGAAAAGAACCGAAGGACTTGTTGCATGAGGTATAATCTCCTAAGCATAGTAGATAGAAGCTCTAGTTGTTTGTTAGAAATGGTTTGGCAAAGATCCGTTAGTTTAGTCTTTGTTGCCTTTTGTAAGAAAGTTTCGATTTTTACTTGTTCCGCCTCCTCGCTAGCTTGCGGGGTGAGCGACATAGACTTACAACATCATCCTCAACCCGGAAGTGGCCCAATAAAAGAATATTATATACAATGAATTTTACATGAATGAAAATAAAAACTCTCATCTCACATAAAACCTCCGACTATTCAAAACACGACGATCCAATATAACATATCATAACAACACATAACATCACATGTCATCAACGTACGTAAATATGCGTATCCTAATTGTCGTTGACATATAGTAACGAAACCGGCGATACTTCACATATTACACTTACGGTCCGAGAAAAGAAAATATCAAACTACAAAATTTGTAATCCATAATAACCTTTAGACATCTTAAACCCGAAATATCACATATTACGGATTTCATGCCTAACTATATGAATTTTACATATTGTATCACATTACAGAAAGCTAGACGACGTTAAAAAAATTCAATCGAATCAACGAATTCCCAAAATTCCCAGAGAGCTCAACACTTAAGCATTATTAAAAATTCTCAGAAGCATGCTCCAATACCAATGGACCAACCGTTGAATTGCCGTCCCTTGCCTCCTTAGTGGCGCCGCGGAACCGCCGCCAAAACCAGGTTTTGGCCGCGGTTCAGCGGTCACTAAAGAGAGTTAGGGACTCGTTCTTCAAGAAGGTCCATTGAATTACCTGCATGATTTTCTGAATATTTTTAATATGAAAAATTTCAACTATTGAAATTTTTTCCAAAAAGTGGGAAAATTTTGTTATTCGGAGTTCGTTCGGACTTTTAATTTCCCCTACGCAACGCCTAATGCTCTAGCTAGGCTCTGATACCACTGTAAGGTTCTTAGGCACTAGAACAAGCTTCTACAAGGCATCTAACATGCCGTATTTAAAATTTTCAAGTGCCAAACAACCTAAACAAGGATCTTTACTAGAGAATTAGGGTTAGAAACAACAAGTAAACTACTTTACTTCTAAGTGAAAACGGAATACAACCTTTGTAGACCGGTCCTTCACTTCAATTGCCCTTTGTAGTGGTCCCTTCGCTGCGATCATAGAACTCCCGGACTCTTGCATGGCTTCTCAAGGTGAAAGGAACGATCTTGCTTGAAGTCTTCGAGGCCGAAGATGATCTACGTCGAGGAGACACTAACTCAAGCTACTACTTCACTAACGAGAGATTAGTGAAGGTAACACCCTATACTAAAGTGCTAATCTAGTAGAGAATGATGAAGTAGGAAGTGGGCTCACTTTAGTTTTATTTTTCTCACAATATTTTCTCTCTTTTCAAAAGGCTAGCAAGCTTTTTCTCAAGGATGAAGAAGATGAAGTCAAGAGATGAGAATTAACTAATGAGGTGAGAGAATCAACCATGGGTAGGTTTTTATCATATAGCTAACTCATGTAGAGACATAACCATGGATAAATTATAATGGTTAGGTTAATAAATATCTTAAGTAAAACAAAATGAGTGGACTAAGTCAATGCATTCACAAGCTTCTACAAGCTTCATGCATGTGAGCAATTATCCACTAATTTGGATTTACTTTAAATATTTAAACCCTACATTATAATTAGTATGGTGTAAGTCTCATACACCCATGTAGTGTGTATCAACAACCATAACACAAAATAAAACACAATTAATATATATCACATATATATTAAGTGTGCACATGTGAGAAAAATAAATGGTTAAGTGAGCTAATATTAGTTAATGTAAACTAGTATATCATATATACAATTATACACTAAATTATCAAATCAACACTTGATTTAATAATCCGTCTATATCACATACAACCGACTAATATTATATGTACCAACTTATCGAATCAACACTTGATTCGATAACCCGGCTCTATCACATATAACCGACCGATACAAATATCGCAAGATTAGAATACGATATCACATACTCGTATTATTCTCGGTCCCGCACATATCACATATGTGCTCCTACTTCGTTTTGCCTGAGCCAGTAAAACCTCTGTGTAGGACTCTAATGACTCGTCAATACGCTGGCAGTAGGTGATGATCACATCAAGCGCCCACAAGCCGTCAGCGGTACTAGCTGGACGTAACGGCTACCCGGGTATAGAGCGATCAGAAGATCAACAAGCAAGCCCGCTCTAGCTCCTGTAAAGCCTGTCAGTAACACTACCGTACAGTCCGTTCTCTTCGTCTAATATGTCGCATATCAAGTCTAGGGGTGGAAAACGTCAGACCCCAATAACTCGATAAGTCATGCCGATACGAGGCTCATAACGGGTCGAGAAACTACTGATAACACTTACCGGTAAATCTCTAAATCAGCCCTGGCCATGGACTTCCCTGTCATGGCCAATCGAGCACAGCGCACAATCAACCCCCAATATCGGGGAGACGAAATCCCCTCCTATCGCTCATCGCCTCCATGTGACTCGGGACTGTACCCAAAAACAACCGTTTTGCACGTCCTCTTGAATGTGGTAAGGTGGAAATCAAAGCACAGTGGGAATCACACAAGACTCTATGATCTCGGGTCTACAGACTAACCTGTACCAGTGTCACCAGAGAACTACCACCTGACGTGAGGTATAATACCATCTGGGAGTTCTCGGCGAGTCCTTCCAGTGTACCCAGTCTCCACTGAGCACCCGTATACCATCTCTGATGTCAAACACCAATGTATATGGGATCATCCATCGCCCGTCTCATGGGTCGAGAAGCGTATACGCTAGTCTACTCTGGTATATCGATGCCCCGTCTCGATACACCCATGACTAGGAACATTAAAGGATGAACTTATGGACTACCATGGCCCCACTAGTATGATCTGCATCATAATCCTGGTAGTCAAGTACACATCCTAAGGGCTTTACCAACATGTAACCATAAGACAGTATCAAGAGACAAGTATACATGTTATGATAAAGAGCAACCAGATAGCATACTATCATGTTGAGCAAGAAAGTCCTCTCTATATATGTCCAAGCATCCAATATAATATACATCATATGTACAATAATGGTCTCTAGGGCATACATACAACTAACACAGTACTGCCTCCATGTTGGGTTGGTTCTTCGTCTAGTGATCACACGTCGAGTTGAATCTGTTCGTTTGCCAAGTGTGCAAAGGTTTATAGGAATACGATATCTCCATGGCCCCGATGTCGAGGTGGAGATTACTCAGACGTAGATAGACCGGTTGTTTCTTGGTTAGGGCTTTGTTCCTTAGTGTGGGAAGCACAGAGAGGTGGGCTAAGGGTGGTCCGAGCTGTTTAGATGCTCGGTGCCTCCTGGCGAGGGCTTTGATCCTTGGCGTGGTGGGGTAGGGAGCTACTAGCTAGGGATAATCGAGCAGGGGCAGGCCCGGTTGCCTCTTTGCGGGGGCTTTGATCCTTAGCGCGGGAGGGGCCGTGCGAGGCCTACTAA
Organism: Agapanthus africanus; assembly: GCA_030015575.1. Lineage (NCBI taxonomy): Eukaryota > Viridiplantae > Streptophyta > Magnoliopsida > Asparagales > Amaryllidaceae > Agapanthus > Agapanthus africanus. The sequence continues at coordinate 231,118,917 of CM057345.1, forward strand.
GGAAGGGCCGAGCAGGGTAGCTGCCCGGTGCCTCTTGGCGATGGCTTTGATCCTTAGCACGGGAGGGGCCGTGCGGGGCCTACTAAGGAAGAGCCGAGCAGGGTAGCTGCCCGGTGCCTCCAGGCGAGGGCTTTGATCCCTGGCGTTGCGGGGTAGGGAACTACCAGCCAGGGATAACCGAGCAAGGGCAGGCCCGGTTGTCTCTTGGCGAGGGCTTTGATCCTTAAGGATGGGCTGGGCAGGGTTACTTCCCGGTGCCTCTTGGCTAGGGCTTTGATCCCTGGCGTTGTGGGATAGGGTGCTACCAGCCAGGGATAACCGAGCAGGGGCAGGCCCGGTTGCCTCTCGGTGAGGACTTTTGATCCTAAGCGCGGGAGGGGCCCTAAGAGTCCTACAAGGACAGGCCGAGTGTAGGGTTCCAAGGCACACTCAAGAGGTTCTACAACTGATCAACCATGCCAAAATCAATATTTTTCATGTGCCGAGAAACCCTAAACAAGATCGATTACTAGAGGTAAGGCGAAATAAAAGAAACAAGCAAACTACTTTGCTACAAGTGAAAGGGATTACAACCTTTGTAGATCCGGTCCTCCACTTCTTTAGCTCCGTGATGATGTCCCTCCGCTGCGATTATCGGGATCCTGGACTCTAGCGTTGGTTTTGTCGGAGAAATGATCGGGCTAGGTCGTTGACTTCGATGCCGAAGATGATCTATGTCGAGGCGACTCAAACTCAAGCTCCATCTTCACTTGGTCATGAACCTTATGAAGAAAACACCCTATACAACATGGCAAGTGGTAGAGGATGAAGAAATAGGAAGTGGGTTCACTTTGGATTTGGATTTCTCACTTGGAATCATCACTTGGAATTTTCTAGCAATGGTTTTCTTTCTTCATGAAGAAGAAGAAGAAGAAGAAAGAAAAGAATGAATGAATAATCAAAAATAGAAAATCAAGTGATGCTTATCATTTAGCAACCATGGGTGAGGTAACTAATGTAGAGAATAAACTAAGGTTTAGGTGAAATGGTTAGGTTAAGGAAAAAACAAAATGGTTGAAGCTTCATGAAACTTCAAGAATAAAACAAAGAAAGCCACCACCATTTTGTTTCTTGCCAAAACAAATAAATAAATAAATAAAAGTCTAACCATAAACCTAAACTTGGTGTATAGCATACACACACCCAAGTTTGCATGTATCATCAAATATGATACAAACAAGTGCACAAAAATATATCACATATACAACTTGTGCACATCAAGTAAGAAAATCCATCTTAAGTGAACAAATACTAGTTAATGTAAAGTAATATATCAAATATACAATTATACATTAAATCATTAAATCAACACTTGATTTAATGATCCGGTCATACTGCATATAAACTAATATCAAGTGTATCAATGTATCGAATCAACACTTGATTCGGTAACCCGGCTATATCTCATATAACCGTCTGATGATACAAATCGCGAGAATAGAATACAGTATCACATACTGGTATTATTCTCGGTCCCGCACATATCTCATATGCGCTCTTATTTGTTAGGTCCACGTTGTAAGTCCATGTCACGCACCCCACTAAGTCGCGGGGAGGCGGAATATATGAAAAATGATTATCAAAGCTTCGTAACACGGACTTGAGCGCATGAATCGTAATCTAAACCATTGCTAACGTTATACTAGAGGTTTAACTACTCGGTACCGGAGTTATACCTCACGTTACATGTCCTTCAGGTCTTCATCGCTGTCCTCCACTCCTCGTAGGCTCCTTAGAACATCGGCAACTTCACGGCCTCCTCGAATCAAAGACGATCCACCCGAAAGCTTCTACGCCAAGCTTAATCTCAAACTTGAGATAACTAGGTTGCTTAAAGTGCTAATCTAAGCTACCTAGAGGATATAGAGTGAGGTTATGAATGTTTTAGTCTATCTAACCCTTGATCTCAGCACATGAGAGGTTAGGGTTAGGGTTTCAAGAGAGAGTGAGCTTGAAGAGAGAGAAGGAGAAGATGAGAGTCAAATGAATAATGAACTCATTTTGAATATAACAACCATAACAATTTAATCAAATAAATAAATAAATGATTTAATCATTATGGTTGATGCATTCACCTTGTGTGATTCATCATATGACTCATTATCTCATTAATGAGTCATTAAGTGCAAAGGATGAATCATACAAATGAGTCATTAATCAATTAATGCTCATGCCACCTTAACCCCTTAGTCACCACTCTTCTAGAAGGTTCCCGACTAATTACGAGAACGCCCCTATAATCCGTGAAAACACGGAAAAACTTTAGACTGTATAAATCCAATAACCCGATACTAGAAACTGGCTTAAACCAAAGCCGGCTAGTATAAACTGTCCGAAAAGTCGTACGTGCGTAAACACACGTACGCATCTGAACCCTTGTCGTAAAACCATACGACCTCTATATCGTTTTGCCTGGAGCAGGAAAACTCTCTGTGTGGGACTCTAAAGACTCGACACTACGCTGGCAGTGGGTTTAACCACAGACCGCAAGCGGCACTAGCTGTACGTAACGGTCCCCAGGTAGATGTCGATAAGAAGGCCGATGAGGAAAATCATCCGAACTCCCACTGAGCCTGATGTGACAATCTTCGTACAGTCCGGTCTGTTCGTCTAAGACTATCGCATATCAAGCCTAGGGGGCGGCAAGCGTCAGTCCCCTAATAGCTGTATAAGTCGTGTTGGAGCGAAGCCCATTACACCCTGAGAAGCTACTGGAACCTACCAGTATATCTCGTTTGCCCTGGCCAGGGACTTTGTGTAATGGCTCTCTGACACATCGCGATATCATCTCCCAATACCGGGAGAGACGAATCCTATCTAACCGCCACTGCCTCCAAGTGCTCGGGACTGCACCCAACTGCTACCTGTTTGCACGACTCCTTTGAGCCGTGGTAGGGTAGCAATCTAAGAACAGTGGGACACACTCGAGGCGAAGCAGCAGTGTCAAGTCTGCGGACTATGGTGTACTCATGTCACCTGGGAACTGACAACTGACGATGGGTATAATACGAACCAATCAGTTCCTCGGCGAGTCCTGTCCGGTGTACCCGTAACCTAACGAGCACCTGTATACTATCTCCAGTACGGCGTACTGATGGCTGTGGGACAGACCATTTCCCCAACTGGGATGAGAAGCGTATACACTTAGTCTACTCTGGAATATCGATGCCCTATCTCGATAATGCAACAACCAGGGACCTGTATAGGATGTTGCTTACAGACTACCCAGCCCCCACTAGTGTGACTGCCATCACGACGCTGGTAATCAAGCAAAGATCCTATGGGCTCTACTAATATGTATAAGTGATACGTTACAAGAAACATATGCACATATTAAAGTAGACTCAAACCAAGTAGCATACTACCATGTTTAGCAAGACTGTTATATACAACTGTGAATATCCCAAGCTTCCATTAAGTAATATACATGCTAGTATGATACAATAATGGCCCCTAGGGCATATACACTAACACACGTTACCTCTCCCGGTACTTTCGGGGTTGCGGAAACGGTAAAACAAAATTTTTTCTAGACTTGGTAACATGGACCGTAAAAGCCGGATCTTTACTAAACAATACACTAGCATCCTGACTAGAGATTTATCTACTCGGTTATGGGTTATACCTCAACTTGAAATCCTTCTCTTCTTGTTGTTCTTCTCCTAGCTTGCTCCGAGGCTTGATACGGACTTTGGTCACCTCCACGGCCTCCTTGAGTCGAAGACGATCCACCCGAGAGATGTACACCGAGCTTCACCTCGAGCCGAGGTAACTATGGCAAAGAGATTGCTAATCTAGAAGCCCTAGGTTGTGTAGAAGTGATAAAGGGATGGTTTTGTCTTTGTGGGATCTTTATCTCTCAACACATGAGATCAAAAGATGAATCAAGAGGAGGAAGAAGAAGGAGGATCTAGCAACCATGGTTCATTTCTTTTTCTTCTCACTTGAAAAGGCAAGAGAGAGAATGAGAAAGAAATTATGAACTAAAGAAATTAACCATGGTTCCAATAATGCACTAAAACCATCATTACAAATCCTATCAAGATAAAGTTGATGGCTACATTGAAATGACCATCATCATAATCCAAAAGAAAAAGAAAAAGAAAAGAAGAGTGTAGATCCCTCTTGAAAGTCAATGGTCAACACGGTCAACCGGTCAACAAAGTCAAGAGAGGTCAACGGGGTCAAATGGTCAATGCAATTAGCCATCATAAAATTATCACTAAAAGGATTAGCAAATGATGTCCGCGGCTCATAATAGTTTTGACCAAACGAACTGTCAAAACCCTAATGAGCCTGCCACATAACGGTTTTGGCCGAACCAACTGCCAAAACCCTGATGAGGCACCTCCTCCTTCATCGCTCCGGAAAACTGTGCATACACACCTGCATCCGCATGCCGTAGAATGCGGATGCACAGAAGACAAAACAAATCCATCCGTGCAATACTAGAATCCGGCTTAAACCAAAGCCCACTAGTACTGCCTGCCCAAACACCACACGCACACAAGTGTACGTAAGTGATCGCAGCCCTGCCGTAAAACCATACGGCCTCTACACGTTTCGCTCAGTGCAGGGAAACTCTCTGTGTGGGACTCTAAAGACTCGACACTACGCTGGTAGTGGGTTTAACCAAAGACCGCAAGCGGCACTAGCTGTACGTAACCGTCCCCAGGTAGATGTGGATAAGAAGGCCGATGAGGTGAACCCATCCGAACTCCTACTGAGCCTGTATGTGACAATCTCCGTACAGTCCGGTCTGTTTGTCTGATACATCGCATGGCGGGCCTAGGGGGGCGGTAAACGTCAGTCCCCTAATAGCGGTACAAGTCATGTCGGAGTGAAGCCCATTACACCATGAGATAACACTGGAAACCTATCAGTATATCTCGCTTGCCCTGGCCAGGGACTACTCGTGTAATGGATCTCCTAGACACAGCGCGATGTCAACCCCCAATACCGGGAGAGACGAATCCTGTCTAACCGTCACTGCCTCCAAGTGCTTCGGGACTGCACCTAACTACTACCTGTTTGCACGACTCAGTAGAGCCGTGGTAGGGTAGTAATCAAAGAACAGTGGGAACACACTCGAGGCGAAGTGACAGTGTCAAGTCAGCGGACTAAGCTGTACTCATGTCACCTGGGAACTGATAACTGACGATAGGTATAATACCAACCATCAGTTTCGGACGAGTCCTGTCCAGTGTACTCGTAACCTAACGAGCACCCGCATTCTATCTGAAGTACGGCGTACTGACGGTTGTGGGACAGACCGTCTCCCGTACTGGGATGAGAAGCCCATACGCTAGTCTACTCTGGAGTATCGATGCCCTATCTCGATAATCCCACGACTAGAGACGTGTATAAGGATGTGCTTGTAGATTACCCAGCCCCCACGAGTGTGATCGCCATCACAACGCCGGTAATCAAGCAAAAATCCTAAGGGCCCTACTAATGCGTATAGGTGATATAATAAAGAAACACACATGTACACATTAAAGCAGAGACAAACCAAGTAGCATACTACTATATCGAGCAAGATTGTCTGTACAACTGTGAATATCCCAAGCATCCATCAAGTAATATACATACTAGTATGATACAGTAATGGCCTCTAGGGCATATACACTAACAATCTCCCACTTGCACTAAGGCCATGTACTGGCGTATCGAAGACCTATCATCTCGATCAGCCGCTCGAACTGAGTCTGGGGTAAGGCCTTCGTGAATAGGTCCGCTGTGTTGTCCTTTGTGTCCATTCTCTGCACCTTGATCTCCTGGCGATCAATGATCTCCCTGATCAGGTGATACCGCCTTAAGATGTGCCTGGATTTCTGATGGGACCTTCGTTCCTTCGCTAAAGCTATAGCCCCATTGTTATCGCAATACAAAGGTATTGGGTCAACAATGGACGGAACCATCTGAAGTTCACTAATGAACTTCTTCATCCAGACCGCCTCTTTTGCGACATCGCTTGCAGCAATGTATTCAGCCTCCATCGTCGAGTCTGCGAAGGTATCCTGTTTGGAACTCCTCCAACATACCGCCCCTCCGTTGAGGGTAAACACAAAACCCGAGACAGACTTGCTGTCATCTTTGTCACTCTGGAAGCTTGAATCAGTAAAGGACTCGACCCTAAGGTCTCCATTACCGTAAACCAGGAACATCTCCTTAGTCCTTCTCAGTTACTTGAGAATGTTCTTCACTGCTGTCCAGTGGTCCTCACCTGGGTCTGACTGATACCGGCTTACCGTGCTCAGCGCGTAAGCTACATCTGGTCTTGTACATAGCATCACATACATTATAGATCCTACCACCGAAGCGTAGGGTATAGTGCTCATGCGAACCCTCTCCTCGTCAGTCTTAGGAGACATCTTCTTGGAGAGGGTAATTCCGTGCAATGCGGGTATGTTACCGCGCTTGGAATCCTCCATACTAAATCTCTTTAGCACGGTCTCTATGTACCTGGACTGCGAAAGTCCCAGTAGTCTCCTGGATCTGTCTCTATAGATTTTGATCCCCAGAATGTACGAGGCATCACCCAGGTCCTTCATGGAGAACCGCTGTGACAAAAATAGCTTGACCGATTGTAGCATAGGAATGTCATTTCCTATTAAAAGAATGTCGTCCACGTACAAGACTAGGAATACGACAGTTCGTCCTACAATCTTCTTATAGACACAGGGTTCATCTTCGTTCTTGATGAAATCAAATTCCTTGATTGCCTCATCAAAACAGATGTTTCAGCTCCGCGATGCCTGCTTTAATCCATAAATGGATTTAAGCAACTTGCACACCTTCCCGCTGCTCCCACTGTCTACGAAACCTTCTGGCTGATCTATGTAAACGCACTCTTCCAAACAACCGTTTAGGAAAGCCGTTTTAACATCCATCTGCCAGATTTCATAGTCATGGAAGGCAGCAATGGCAAGTAGGATCCGAATGGATTTGAGCATAGCCACCGGAGAAAAAGTTTCGTCATAGTCCAAACCAGGTCTTTGACGAAAACCTTTTGCAACGAGTCTAGCCTTATAGGTTTCCACCTGCCCATCTACACCAAGTTTCCTTTTGTAGATCCATTTGCATCCAACGGGTTTTACCCCAGGTGGAGCAATATCCAAGGTCCACACTTTATTGGCGTACATGGACTCTATTTCAGATTGCATTGCTTCCTGCCACTTATCAGAGTCCCTACTGATTATGGCCTGCCTGAAACTGGTAGGGTCATCTTCTTCCAAGATGCAATCCTCTCGATCCCCATCTATGAGAAAACTGTAGTATCTCTCGGGTGGATGAGAAATCCTACCAGATCTGCGAAATGGCTGAGGTTCGTTTGGGGTTATTGAATTCAGTGGTTCCTCCAAATTTTCAGTTACATTTTGTGGTCGCTGAATTTCTTCCAGTTCTACCGAACTCCCACTAGTTTCTTTTGCAAGAAACTCCCTTTCTAAAAAGGTAGCATGGCGAGATACAAACACCTTCTGTTCCTCAGTGTGGTAGAACAGATATCCTAGTGAGTCTTTGGGATATCCCACAAATTTACACAGAACTGACCGTGCCTCTAGCTTGTCCGGTTTCTGTGTTTTCACATAGGCCGGACAACCCCATATCTTAAATCGCTTAAGATACGGGATTCTTCCACTCCATATTTCATATGGAGTCTTAGGCACTGATTTGGAAGGAACGTAATTCAATAGGTATGCCGCTGTCTGAAGCGCATGTCCCCAAAATGAAAGACGCAACTCAGCACTACTCATCATGGAGCGAACCATATCCAATAGGGTACGATTCCTCCGCTCCGATACACCGTTGTGCTGTGGTGTATAAGGAGGAGTAAGCTGAGAGAGAATACCATTCTCTTTTAAGTAATCCAGGAATTCCGTGCTTAAGTACTCCCCTCCTCTATCAGACCGGAGGATCTTGATACTTTTGCCAGTCTGGTTCTCTACTTCTTGTCTGAATTCCTTGAATTTCTCAAAAGCTTCAGATTTGTGTTTCATAAGATACACATATCCGAATCTAGAGAGATCGTCAGTGAATGTGATGAAGTACGAGAACCCACCCTTGCATGTATAGACATCGGACCACATACATCACGTGTATGAGTCCCAAGAGCTCTGCTGCCCTCTCTCCATGTCCGGTGAACGGAGATTTGGTCATCTTCCCTTTGAGACAAGACTGACAAGTTTCATAGGATGAAAACTCGAACGTATTCAAGAGTCCATCTTTATGCAACTTACTCAGTCTTTTCTCTCCGATATGACCAAGTCTACAATGCCACAAGTAGGATTCATTCGTATCTGAATTCTTTCTCTTGCGTGTGTTTTGTACATTGAGAACTGTATTCTGATTTAGAACGTAGATACCATTATACAGTGTACCTTCTGCAACCAGTACCTTATGAAGGTAAATGTTCATGATATTTCTATCAAGAAAAAAGTTATATCGATCTTTATCGAGTAAAGAAACTGATATGATGTTGCAAACCATGGAAGGTACATAGTAGCAATCGTTCAAAATCATAGTCTTGCCATTTGGCAATACTAGGTGATATTCACCGACGGCTGCCGCATTAACTTGTGCTCCGTTCGCTACTCTGAGCGACATATCACCCGGTGCAACTTTCCTACTTTTTCTCAGTCCCTGCAATAAATTACAGATATGAGATCCTGATCCGGTATCAAGTACCCAGGAGGTAGGGCTGACCGTAAAATAGTTCTCAATTACAAGAACACCTGAAGTAGATGCAAAACCATGCTTCTTCTTCAACTGGGTATCCTGGGAATCCATACAATCCCCTTTCCCTTGCTCATACTTATGACTGTTGTCACAAGTTAGAGCCGAACCAACGTTCCCCAGCCCCGAAAAAGAATTCGGATCGGTCAAGCGATACATTTTATTATCTTGATTAGGGCGTGAAATGGTTGCTACCTGGAGAGAGAGAAAAGAAACACTTAGCGTGCGCTCTTGCAAGTTTAAATTGGTTTTTAATTTATCTAAACAGGATGGCTCCCACTGTCTCTCGAATCCCTCCTCAAACCATAAAGGAAGAATTAGTCGGGATCAATCTCACTGTACAATACTTGCTTAACCGTTCAGCCAGGCCAGTGTCGGTACTTCGAGGGAGGTTTTCCAACGCTTTCGCGAAGTTCCTTAATTAAGTAACCTCTTTTCCCTGTGGGCGTATGTTCATAACCGAATACTGCATTTTATACCGCCCATTCTTACGCTCGTGTGTTTATAGGTAGGTACTTTTGATCAGTGTTTGCTACATATTTCCAGAATACAGGTTCTCGGCTCTGAACAGTGAAATCCATGAAAAGTACGACAAATTCCGGATTACTGCCAACAACAGATAAAACACGGGTCTCCGCTCTCAATCCGTGTGTTGCCACATACCAGTTTTAGGGACAAGATGGCAAATCGATTGTCATGTCATGCACAAAGCTCTAGGTCAACACAAGATCCAAGAAATCTACGCGGAGCTCGAGGAAATCATGGCAAAAGATCCACATCACATCACCTTTTTGTTCTATTAAAATTCTGGAATAATTATGAAGAGTTTCTGAGAAAAGTCATATACCACATAGCAGACAACATGAAACCAGGGAACACGACAAAATGCCATGACCCAACTCCACCATACGGCCGCGGATCCGCGGCCAATAGGGGGTCTAGGCCGCGGATCCGCGGCCGTTCTGTCTCCACACTCTGTCATCTTTTGGGGGCATTTTGGTACATTCATTTTATGGCAGATTGTTGCCCTAGGTTCTCAGTTCACCTCCTATAAATACCCCAGAACTTGCCAAGCTTTGGTGTCAATTCTTTGTTCCTCTTTTTGTTAGGATTTAGTCTTTTTCTTCTTCTTCTTCATTCTTTCTCCATGAAAATTATAGTGAGAGCTTTTTGAGTGGAAGATCAATGAAGATGAGGGCTTTTGTATCATTCACTTTTGTTTAACTTTCCCTTGAGATTCTTGCTTTCTCTTGATCATTCAACCTCTTCATTGAGCTTGAATGGTTAAGGGTTAGTTATTGATCTCAAAGGTCATATTTTCTTATGGAATTAGCGCTTCATTTCACATGCGTTCTCTACCCTTCTCTTGATCTTGCAACCTCTTGATTGAGCTTGCAAGTTTAAGAGTTGGCTATTGATCCCATGCTTGTCTTGAGTTCTAGTTTCTTGTTCTTTTTATCGCTTTTTATTACTTGCTTATTATTATCTTGCCTTACTTTCTTGCAATTTAAATCCATGCACTTAATTACTTGTAATCTTTTCTTTTCTTTGTTCTTTTCTTTTGCTCTCTTTTGTTCATTTTGTGAATTGTTGTAATTATTGTTGTTAAGATGAAATACGGTATTGTAAGTTAATATCTTCTTTCTCATTTCCTTTTCCCGTTATTTTCCATTGAACTCCGCCCAAACCATAGGCAAGCGCTCCGTTAGGCACCCTACCCTAACAAGGTAACGGTGATTTCTAACCGTGACCGGTTGCGTTCGGTTTGGCCGGAGGCGAAAGCAAGAAACAAGAACGGAAGGACAAGGGTAAATAAGCCGTATTCCACGAATACAACGCTTAAATCCCTTAATCCACGTTGTTGCCAATTGCTTTAGCTTCAATTGGTCAAGACTCGGCTCAAAGGTTTTGAGTACGAATTTCTTTAGCTTACAATCTCGTAACTTTTCTTAACAACTTCATACTTGCAAATAAATACACATAGGTTAGAATCAAACAAGCACATACAGATTCTTTATTGACTCGTCTAAAACAAGAAAGAACATACAACCATCTCCCTGTGGATCGACCCGTGCTCAACCGGCTAGCTGCATAGCGACACCGTCTTGATTGCGGTTAACTTCAATTCTTTCAATCAAATGGCGCCGTTGCCGGGGAGACGGTAGCGTATTTTCTTTCTTGTTATTCGGGTTAATATTCTTTTTGTATATATTTATAAAAAAAAATAATAAAAATAAAAATTTTTTTGTTTTTTTTTGATCATTTTTGTGGGCAAGTGTGCAGATTTTTGCGTATTTGCAAACTGCGATTGTGGGAGCAAAGTGTGCATTCAAGGCTAAGGTGATTGCGAAGTACAGTGCCAAAGATCCGGGTAGTTTGACCCGCGCAAGCAAACTTTTCAAGCTTACCGGATTTGATTCAACGGGGGTTTCCTAACCCAAAAATGTAACGGTACGTATTTCGTAAACACCTTCTTCTCAAATCCGACGCATCCAATATTCTATTCTTTGCAGGATTCTTTGCAAGTTCGCTAGCAAACGCTAAAAATTGACTAACCCGTATTTGTTGCAGTGCCGCGCTTAAACTAAAAAAATATGATTGTTTGATTCTTTATAGAATTTTTATTGAATTGCGCATTGCATACATTAATACGGACTTAAGGGCAAGCGAACCCCACAACATACGGTAAAGGATTTCATCACCTTTTTCGTGGCCCACAAATCACGAACTTGAGCATAACGTTTAACCGCACAAATTTTAAAAATAAATTAGACTTTAAGCCTTAAGGACTTCGCCCTCACTAGGAGAAGTTAACTGTGTTTAGAACCTCGCTTAACGGTATATTGTTTACGGGGTGTCTAGGAAAGTGTTAACGGCGCAACTGCCAAAAGAGAAAGGGTTATTTAATTAAGGAAATTCGCGAAAGCGTTGGAAAACATCCCCTTATCTCTGCACTTACCTGGCCTCGTGATCAGTGTATCTTGAGCCCGTTTCTCGACACAGTTTTACTTCGACAATCAAGTTCTGGAGCAGGTCTAGTTGACCTAGGTGAACCCTAGAACGATTAGGTGTGTGGTATTTTTGTGTCGTGATTGTTTTTGTCCATATTCTTTTTGTGTGTACATTTCATTCTTCTGTTAATATATAAACTATAAAAAAAAAAAATATCACATTCTTTTTCCCCTCCTTTTTTCTGCCTTTCTTTCTTTCTCTCTTCATATCATGGGTACCCCACCTTGCAAAACTCTTGCCGAACTTTGGTACCCACAACCAGACATTACTTCTTACGGTTCTTGCTTTAGCCGAACGTCGAACGATCCCTCCATGCCCAAAATCTCTTTGAAAGATCGGATAGCAACGTCTAGGACAAACACTTGCCATCCGCAATCCACTTTGTATCAACCTTTTCAACCTCCCCCACCCTCTTATGTTGATACTCCTTTTGCAAGTCGTCCTTTGTCCATCGCTGAACGTATTGAACAATCTCGTAGCCGATCTTTCACTCCTTTCACCACTTCAAATTCTTGGGATCAACAATTTCATTCACCATCTTATCCAAATGTTGATCCTACCCCTATCCAACCATTCAATTCCTACCAATCCTACCCTACTTTTGCACCTTCCCTAGACATTGCTTCAGAACCGCCGTTTGGGAGTTTTCAGTATCCAAACAACTTTGAATCTTTTACTGAAACCCCTTCACAACCTATGTCTAGTCTAGAACAGTCGTTGGAAGATTTTAGGGTAGCGTCAAGCCAACAGATGATGGATTTGAATGCGTCCATGGCCGCTCTCATACAACCTACTGACCCGATAGCTAGTTTCCAACTAGCTCCTAATTTTTCAGTGTATGATGAGGCGGCAGGACAGGCTGTGAATTTGAGTGGAGAGAGTGAGCTGTACCCCCTTCCAAATCAAACCTACCCGTCCCAAGTTGAATCCCACTACTCTTGTTTTGAAAATCTATCGAGTGTCCCATATGCTTTATCAATTGAAGATAGAATGATTAATGAGTTGTGCGACTTTGAAGTGTTTGATTTAACCGATTGTGAAGGGACCTTGCCAAGTGAAACCACACCCAATCCTTTTGACCTCTACACCTCCACTCTAGAACCTGAATTGATTGATATCCATGCTTTTATTGAGGTGTCCGAGAATATAGATTTTCACTTGATTGAGGATATTGATGCCGGGAATATTTTGGATGATGAACCCGCAGATTTGGCTGAGTTTTCCTCTCCAATTCATCGTCCCGAGTCATTAACTGTTTTTCCCGAACCCCATATGCGTCTGGATATTGATAAAATATGCATGGATGTGCTTAACTTTAAGGAGAATTTTGAGGATATTTTTGAGGATGAAACAGTTCTAGATGATGAGTCGGATTTTCCAATTCATCCTGTCCCTGTCATTGCCTGTGTACACCCTCCTGAACCTTTACCCGATACCCTTCCTCAATCACTTCCCCCCACCCTTTCCATCGTTCCGACCATGCAAGAAACCGTATCATTTTCACTTCCTGTGTCTGGTTTACCGAGTTCGGCGTACCCATGGTTTCTCACGAATCTTGAGGGATTTGACCCCATTTCTCGACGGGTTAATAGATTAGCACAATCGCTTTTTACACATCGGTCATCACAAATTGTGCTAATTTATTCGCTCCATTTCCACCCTCAAGTTCGTATTCCACTTCTTTCTCCCATCCGCCATTCTTCTCATATACCGAGACCGTATCCCACTTCTCTCTCCATACGGTCTTGCGTAGTCTCCATTTCTTACCTCTCCGCATTCTTTCACCAGCCACTGCCTTACCATGATAAAATCTTTGAATGGTTGGTGTTAACTTTTGGCCTGTGTAAGGCCTTGTATAGCTTGATACTGTTCTTTCCCCCCTAATCCTGAACTTCAACGCTTAACAGCGGAAACACTGTTTTACTTAAGTTTGGGGAGGACTTTTTTTGTATATATATTTTTTTCCTTTTTGTTTTGTATATAATTTGTTTCTAGGGAGCGCCGACATTTTTGACCCTCTTGGTGTAGCCTGACAGTGAGGGCACTGTCAAGTTTAAGTTTGGGGGTGTGCTCGGTAAGCTTTCTTCCTTCGCATTCATTTGTATATTTTGCATTTGCATACCCTATTAAAAAACCCACAAAAATCGAAAATTTTCCAAAAAATATAAAAACTTTGTCGTCAAGTTAGCTAATAGGGTAACTTAGACTTTTATTCTGAAAGTTTAGTTGATATGATAGAAATAACTAAATTCTAGGCTTAGGGATTGAAAACCCTAAAAATAACCCTCATTCTGTCTAACTTTGGTAAGTATACGTCCTTACAGTTTTTTTGAGAAATAGGTAATCTTGAGTTCAGTTCTTGAGTTAAGTCAAGATGAAGGGAAAGTATTGATGCTTTACTGAAGGATAAGTCTGAAAAATAGTTTCTTTTCTCGAGTTCAAATTTAGAAAGTATATACCCTACAAACTGCACTTACACGCACCTTGAAACTTGGGATAGTAGAGGATACCTAGAAATACTCTTGCCTGAAAGCCTAGTATGAAAGAAAAAACGGTATTTAAAGCTAAACACCAAAAGAGCATGTTGAAAAATATATCCGGTCTTGAAAAAGAAAAAGAAAAAGAAAAAGAAAAAGAAAAATAGAATAAAGTCAAGACCTGGAAACTGCTATTTACGCTTTAAGCTCACACATTCAGTAATCGGCCGTTAGTGCCTCAAGAAGCATTAATAGTCGCATGAAAGGTGTGTGAGCAACACCGTCCATCATTAAATGAAAAGAAGTAGTATTAGGTATTAACGCAAGGGTATTATAGCTTGAATTGAATTCTTGAGTGTAGGGGTGCAAATATACACACACGTAGGGGTATACAATTGATGTTTGGATAAGAGATAGAAATAAAGAATAAGACTTGTGTTTTCTATAAAGTTGATAAAAATCCCTGATTTGAGGCCGCACTTTAGAAGGAAAACTCAGGAGAACCAACATCTTTCTAAACCTTTTTGGAACGTATAGGATCTAAAGTTAAAACAGATAGGAGGTGTGAAAAATAAGGGTTGGATATTTCTAACTTAGGATGATAGAATTTCTAATGTAAATACTAAACTGTAGGAGTAGAATCAATGTTAACTTATGACACTAGCTTGACGGGATTTTGTGGGTAGTATCCGCTGAAAACCCTCAGGAGACAACACTCCTCCTACTAGGGACACCTAGAGGTTTAACGGCTTGTTGCACGTGCTCAGTGCAATCGCGTTCCCAGCGAAAGTGCGGTTAGAATTTTTTTTTTGTGAATAATTGGTTTTGCTCGGGACGAGCAAAAGTTATGTTTGGGGGTATTTGTTCATAACAGAATACTGCATTTTATACCGCCCATTCTTACGCTCGTGTGTTTATAGGTAGGTACTTTTGATCAGTGTTTGCTACATATTTGCAGAATACAGGTTCTCGGCTCTGAACAGTGAAATCCATGAAAAGTACGACAAATTCCGGATTACTGCCCACAACAGATAAAACACGGGTCTCCGCTCTCAATCCGTGTGTTGCCACATACCAGTTTTAGGGACAAGATGGCAAATCGATTGTCATGTCATGCACAAAGCTCTAGGTCAACACAAGATCCAAGAAATCTATGCGGAGCTCGAGGAAATCATGGGAAAAGATCCACATCACATCACCTTTTTGTTCTATTAAAATTCTGGAATAATTGTGAAGAGTTTCTGAGAAAAGTCATATACCACATAGCAGACAACATGAAACCAGGGAACACGACAAAACGCCATGACCCAACTCCACCATACGGCCGCGGATCCACGGCCAATAGAGGGTCTAGGCTGCGGATCCGCGGCCGTTCTGTCTCCTCACTCTGTCATCTTTTGGGGGCATTTTGGTACATTCATTTTATGGCAGATTGTTGCCCTAGGTTCTCAGTTCACCTCCTATAAATACCCCAGAACTTGCCAAGCTTTGGTGTCAATTCTTTGTTCCTCTTTTTGTTAGGATTTAGTCTTTTTCTTCTTCTTCTTCATTCTTTCTCCATGAAAATTGTAGTGAGAGCTTTTTGAGTGGAAGATCAATGAAGATGGGGGCTTTTGTATCATTCTCTTTTGTTTAACTTTCCATTGAGATTCTTGCTTTCTCTTGATCATTCAACCTCTTCATTGAGCTTGAATGGTTAAGGGTTAGTTATTGATCTCAAAGGTCGTATTTTCTTATGGAATTAGCGCTTCATTTCACATGCGTTCTCTACCCTTCTCTTGATCTTGCAACCTCTTGATTGAGCTTGCAAGTTTAAGGGTTGGCTATTGATCCCATGCTTGTCTTGAGTTCTAGTTTCTTGTTCTTTTTATCGCTTTTTATTACTTGCTTATTATTATCTTGCTTTACTTTCTTGCAATTTAAATTCATGCACTTAATTACTTGTAATCTTTTCTTTTCTTTGTTCTTTTCTTTTGCTCTCTTTTGTTCATTTTGTGAATGGTTGTAATTATTGTTGTTAAGATGAAATACGGTATTGTAAGTTAATATCTTCTTTCTCATTTCCTTTTCCCATTATTTTCCATTGAACTCCGCCCAAACCATACGCAAGCGCTCCGTTAGGCACCCTACCCTAACAAGGTAACGGTGATTCCTAACCGCGACCGGTTGCGTTCGGTTTGGCCGGAGGCGAAAGCAAGAGACAAGAACGGAAGGACAAGGGTAAATAAGCCGTATTCCACGAATACCGCGCTTAAATCCCCTAATCCACATTGTTGCCAATTGCTTTAGCTTCAATTGGTCAAGGCTCGGCTCAAAGGTTTTGAGTACGAATTTCTTTAGCTTATAATCTCGTATCTTTTCTTAACAACTTCATACTTGCAAATAAATACACATAGGTTAGAATCAAACAAGCACATACAGATTCTTTATTGACTCGTCTAAAACAAGAAAGAACATACAACCATCTCCCTGTGGATCGACCCGTGCTCAACCGGCTAGCTGCATAGCGACACCGTCTTGATTACGGTTAACTTCAATTCTTTCAATCAGCGTAGCCCCGCTAACACCTTTCTAGACACTTACTTGGTTTATAGCATTGATCGTTAAGCGAGAAAGTTCCCGAGGAGTTGCATAAACTCACAGTAGGATCGGGATCCAAATATCATCGCGTGACAAAACTGAAGGAATCCTACCAGAATCATCACACTCCAAATGGTATGCAACACTAGCAAGTTTCAGTACTTTTGAAACTCCTGATGTGGTTTTTGCCCCTAGGACCCAAGTGACCTTGACGGAGTCAACAAATCAAAGAGTCCTAGTCAAGTTCAACCCGTCATTATCTGGATTGCATCAGACCCACCCGCATAACCCTTTACGGAGTCAACAAGGTTATACGACTGTCCTAATCAATTCCATATACCGATACAAACAAGCAGCACTCAGCTACCGTACACTACGCCTTGACGGAGTCAACAAACGCAGCACGAATACTAAGTGTTACTTGTAAGAAATGACGGAGGGCTACGGCTGGGTTTTTGGCGAAAAACCCGTTAACGTAATGAACTTGATATCGTTGAAGGAACGTGATACACTTTTTGAAAATATAGTGGCGAAAAACTTTTGCTAAAGAGGTCACTCCCTGTGAAGGGATCTCGGCTCTTTCCTCGTCGAATGAGGTGCAGGATATTCCAAACTGAATACCTCGATGCAAAGCAAGAATTAATCGACTATAGTGAAGTTATTACCCTGACGCAAACTTTTATCCAAGGGGTCACTCCCGATGAGGGGATCTTGGCCCTTGCCTCGTCGAATGAGGTGCTGGGCATTCATAACCGAATACCTCGATGCAAAACAAAAGTGAACGTCCTTGCAATAACAGCTTTTTTTGAAAAATTGTTCCAACAACGTCTTTTAGGTTTATTTTCTTGCATTAGTTCTTTTAATGCGTCCCATCATTTAAATCCTACCATTGCAGAAAACAACCAAAATATGACGTACGCTTATGCCATTCGCATTCGCTACGGGGCCCCGTCATCACCCGTTAGGTTACTTAACTAACGACAGAGCGGGGGCTGGGCTAGCGCGGCTGAAAAACTTAAGCAACGCCTAAATAGTTATTATATATAGATATATAGAAATGATAGCCAATCTAGATCACAGATGAACACTTTGGATATACTAGGAACCCGCGATTCGTTCGAGCCTGCAACGAAAAACGGATTACACGGTCGCGATGAATAGCCAATACCCCACCCAAGACCCCTACGGGTGCGGCAAACTACCCGCCAAGTACCCGAAGCGAAGCAACCTCCCTCAAAGCCGTGAGTAGGCCACTCGGCACTTCGAGATACTCGGTAGTTTGTGCACCCCCTCCATGGGTCTATCCTAGGAGCAAAAACAGTAAAAAGAATTATACAATGACGGCTACAACACCGACCCGGTTGTGCGGCCATACAAATAATATTACATCAATTTACAAATTTATTACATGAATGAAAGAAAAAGAAACTCTCATCTCACATCCACCCCGGCTATTCATCCGCGACAATCCAACGAGTTCATATACACAATGTAAGTCCATGCTACCTCTCCCGGTACTTTCGGGAAAGCGGAATTTGGTAAAAAACAATTTTTACGGAGGTGGTAACATGGACCTATAACCCGGATCTTGGTTAAACATCTATCTAACACCTAACTATGAGTTTTTAGCTACTCGGTTAGGGGGTTATACCTTGCTTGTCTTGAACTCCTTCGTCTTCAAGACTCCGATGGTGGTCCGATGGCTTCTTCTCGTCGTCTCCGTACGCCGAAGATAGATCCACCTGAAAGCTCCAACCTTTAGCTCCTTCTTCGTTCTTTGAAGAAACTAGTTCACTTGGTTTGCTAAACCTAGTGAACTAGAATGAGTAGAGAAGAAATAGAATGGGATTTTATCTATGGTTCTTGATTCTCAACTCATGAGACAAGAGAACCATAGAATCAAGAGAGGGAGGAAGAGGTTGAGGGTGAGAGCAAGAGAGAGAGTGAGCAAGAAAGAATGAGGCTCTCTTTTGTCTTTCACCCTCTCATAATCCAAAGTGATCATAACTCATCATATCAAAAAAAGTCTTATGTGATGGTTGAAGCAACCATAACCATATCATTTCATGCACTCATTTTACACAAATGAGCAAGTAAACAAAAGTCTTTGCCATGAAATGATGGCTATGGTTATCATGATGGTCAACTAGTCAAGCCTAGTCAACCGGTCAACAAAGTCAACAAGTCAACAAAACTCAACAAGTCAACAAAGTCAACAAAAGTCAACAACCATGTCACCATAATACTTAATTAATATAATAGTTAATCACATATCAAATTCTCATTAGGGTTGAGCAAAAAGTCAAATAGTCAACGGTCAACTGTCAACAACCCTAATGAGAATCCGCTGCCTCTGCCTCCCTGTCAACTGTGCATACACACCCGCATCCGCGTTCCGAGGAACACGAATGCAAACTGGATAAATCCAATCCCATAAGGTACACTAGGATCTGGCTTAAACCAAAGCCCGCTAGTGTAAACTGTTCGGACACTGTACGTGCACAAGTGCACGGATGTGACCGAACCCTGTCGCAAAACCATGCGACCTGTCGCAATACCATGCGACCTGTCGCAATACCATGCGACCACTACTCTTTTGCCTAAAGGCGAAAAGCTTTCTGTGTGGGACTCTAAAGACTCGACACTACGCTGGCAGTGGGTTTAACCACAGACCGCAAGCGGCACTAGCTGTGCGTAACGGTCCCCAGGTAATGCCGACAAGAAGACCGACGAGGCGAAACCCATCTGAACTCCTACTGAGCCTGAGTGTGACATTCTCCGTACAGTCCGGTCTGTTCGTCTGATACATCGCATGGCGGGCCTAGGGGGTGGTAAACGTCAGTCCCCCAATAGCGGTACAAGTCGTGCCGGAGCGAAGCCCAAAACACCCTGAGATAACACTGGAAACCTACCAGTATATCTCGTTTGCCCTAGCCAGGGACTACTCGTGTAATGGCTCTCCTAGACACAGCGCGATGTCAACCCCCAATACCGGGAGAGACGAATCCTGTCTAACCGTCACTGCCTCCAAGTGCTTCGGGACTGCACCCAACCACTACCTGTTTGCACGACTCCTTTGAGCCGTGGTAGGGTAGTGATCAAAGTACAGTGGGAACACACTCGAAGCGAAGTGACAGTGTCAAGTCAGCGGACTAAGCTGTACTCATGTCACCTGGGAACTGATAACTGACGATAGGTATAATACCAACTAGTCAGTTCCCGACGAGTCTTGTCCAGTGTACCCGTAACCTAACGAGCACCCGCATACTATCTCAAGTACGACGTACTGACGGCTGTGGGACAGACCGTCTCCCATACTGGGATGAGAAGCGCATGCGCTGGTCTACTCCGGAGTATCGATGCCCTGTCTCGATAGTCCTGCGACCAGGGACCTGCATAAGGATGTGCTTATAGATTACCCAGCCCCACTAGTGTGACGGCCATCACATCGCTGGTAATCAAGCAAAGATCCTAAGGGCTCTACTAATGTGTATAGGCGATATACAAAAATAAACACATGTACACATTGAAATAGAAACAAACCAAGTAGCATACTACTATTTTGAGCAAGATTGTATATACAAGGTGAATATCCCAAGCTTCCATTAAGTAATATACAAACTAGTATGATACAGTAATGGCCTCTAGGGCATATACACTAACAATCTCCCACTTGCACTAAGGCCATGTACTGGCGTATCGAAGACCTATCATCTCGATCAGCCGCTCGAACTGAGTCTGGGGCAGGGCCTTGGTGAATGGATCTGCAGTGTTATCTTCTGAAGCGACTCTCCGAACCTCGATCTCCTGGCGATCTACGATCTCCCTGATCAGGTGATACCGCCTCAAGATGTGCCTGGATCTCTGATGGGACCTGGGTTCCTTCGCTAAAGCTATAGCCCCGTTGTTGTCGCAATACAGAGGTATTGGATCAACAATGGACGGAACCACCTGAAGTTCTTTCAAGAACTTCCTCATCCAGACAGCTTCTTTTGCGGCATCAGATGCAGCGATGTATTCCGCTTCCATCGTCGAGTCTGCAACGGTTTCTTGTTTGGAACTCTTCCAACACACCGCCTCTCCATTGAGGGTAAAGACAAAACCCGACATGGACTTGGAATCATCCTTGTCACTCTGGAAGCTGGAGTCAGCAAAGGCCTCGATCTGGAGGTCTTTTCCGCCATACACCAAGAACATCTCCTTAGTCCTTCTCAGGTACTTGAGAATGTTCTTTACCGCTATCCAGTGTTTCTCCCCAGGGTTTGACTGATACCGGCTTACCACACTCAGTGCATAAGCTACATCCGGTCTGGTACACAACATCGCATACATTATAGAGCCTACCGCAGAAGCGTAGGGTATAATAGACATGCGATCCCTCTCCAAATCAGTCTTGGGAGACATCTCTTTAGAGAGGGTGATCCCGTGACAAGCCGGTAGGTTACCGCGCTTGGAATCTTCCATACTGAATCTCTTCAGTATGGTGTCGATGTACCTGGACTGTGAAAGTCCTAATATCCTCTTGGATCTGTCACGGTAGATCCGGATACCCAGAATGTACGAGGCATCACCCAGGTCTTTCATGGAGAACCTGTGTGACAAGAACCCCTTGACAGATTGTAGCATAGGAATGTCATTTCCTATTAAGAGAATGTCATCCACGTATAAAACGAGGAATACTACAGTTCTCGCTACAAATCTACTATAGATGCATGGTTCATCTGGATTTTTGATAAAGCCAAATTCTTTGACCGTCTCATCAAAGAAGATGTTCCAACTCCGCGATGCCTGCTTTAGTCCATAGATGGACTTAAGCAACTTGCACACCTTTCCGCTGCTCCTACTCTGAATGAAACCCTCTGGCTGGTCTATATAGACACACTCCTCTAAATTTCCATTTAGAAAAGCTGTCTTTACGTCCATTTGCCAGATCTCATAATCGTGGAAGGCAGCAATGGCAAGAAGGATCCGAATGGATTTCAGCATGGCTACTGGAGAAAAGGTTTCGTCGTAGTCCAAGCCAGGTCTTTGACGAAGACCCTTTGCTACCAGCCTAGCTTTATAGGTCTCAACCTGTCCATCTACACCAATCTTCCTTTTGATGATCCACTTGCATCCTACGGGTTTTACCCCGTCTGGAGCAATGTCCAACGTCCATACCTTGTTGGTATACATGGACTCCATTTCGGTCCGCATTGCATCCAGCCATTTCACTGAGTCAACGCTCTGAACGGCCTGCTGGAAGCTAGTAGGCTCATCATAATCTATGATGCAATCCTCTCTATCCCCGTCTATGAGAAAACCGTAGTATCTCTCGGGCGGATGAGTCTGCCTACTACTCCTGCGGAGCGGCACAGGAATGTCCTATTCTGTTGAACCTTCTGGTTCCACTAAGCTTTCAGTAACAGTCTGTGGTTCTGGAACTTCTTCCAGTTCTATTGTGTTCCCACTTATCTGGGTTTCCAAAAACTCAGTTTCCAAGAAGCGGGCATGCTGAGAAACAAAAACCTTTTGTTCCTCAGCTGAATAGAAAAGATACCCCCTGGAGTTCCTTGGGTATCCCACAAACTTACACTGTACTGAACGTGCCTCAAGCTTGTCCGCATGCTGCTTTTTTACAAAAGCTGGACATCCCCATACCTTAAGATACTTAAGACAGGGTTTCTTCCCAGTCCACATCTCATATGGGGTGGTAGGCACAGTCTTGGTGGGAGCCTTGTTCAAGAGATACGCAGCTGCTTCTAGTGCATATCCCCAGAATGATCGCGGTAACTCAGCGTTACTCATCATGGACCAAACCATATCCAATAGGGTTCGGTTCCGTCTCTCCGATACACAGTTATGTTGCGGAGTGTATGGAGGAGTAAGCTGAGAGAGAATACCATTCTCTTTTAAGTAATTCAGGAATTCGGCACTTAAGTATTCTCCACCTCGATCCGATCTTAGAATCTTAATACTTTTGCCGGTCTGTTTCTCTACTTCATTCTTATACTCCTGGAATTTTCCAAAGGCCTCGGACTTATGTTTCATTAAGAAGACATAGCCATACCTTGAGAAGTCATCCGTAAAAGTAATGAAGTAAGAATGTCCGCTTCGGGCATGCGTAGACATTGGACCGCACACGTCACTGTGTACGAGTCCCAAGAGCTTGCTCGCTCTTACTCCTTGTCCAGTAAACGGAGTCTTTGTTATCTTTCCTTTGAGACAAGATTGACAAGTGGCATACGATTGATATTCGAACGCATTCAAATATCCTTCTGTATGTAACTTAGTCAACCTTCTCTCATTGATGTGACCCAATCTACAATGCCACAAGAAAGTCAGATTCATTTTCGGAGACTTTCTTTTGTGTGTACTCTGGACGTTGAAAATCTGTGGTTGGTTTAACACGTATATACCATTACTCAATGTACCTGACCCAATCAAAACTTGATTAAGGTGAATGTTTACAACATTACTTACAAACGCAAATTCATAACCTTCTTTAGAAACTAAAGATACAGAAATGATATTACAAGTTGCGTTGGGTACAAAAAAGCAATTACGCAAAACCAAAACATGTCCATCTGACATTCCCAGGTGATAGTCCCCCACGGCTTTAGCATCCATGCTAGCTCCGTTCGCAACTCTGAGGGTCATGTCACCTGCTTTCAAAACACTACGGTTTCTCAACGCCTGCAAAGAATTACAGATATGAGATCCTGATCCGGTATCCAATACCCAGGAAGTAGAGTTTATTGAAAGACAGTTTTCAATAACATACACACCTGAAGCTGAAGCTGCAACCTGCTTCAATTCCTGTGTTCTGGCCTTCCAGGCCCTGCAATCATTCTTCCAGTGTCCTTTCTTATGACAATAGAAGCATTCTTCCTTATCCACAAGCTTCCCCGCTATCTTTGTTGCTTTACCTTTTCCCTTCGTATCCACTTTACTAACACCGCCCCTTGGTTTGGCGGGGGCCTTCTTCTTCTTTCCCTTGGCTTTCGCCTTGGACCTAGAAGAAGATGATCCTCCTACAAACAAAGTGGATGTTTCCCTACCTTTCTGTAGGGTGCCCTCTGCGCTCCTCAGCATGTTGAGGAGCTCTGAAAGTTCAACCTCTTTTTCTTGTAAGTTGAAGTTCAGTATAAACTGGGCGTAAGTGGAAGGAAGGGACTGGAGACTATATCCGTATATAGCTCACTCCCCAATGTGATCCCTAGGTCAGCGAGTGAAAGGTTCCTAGGCACCCTATAGTGGTCTCACAAGGCATCGAACATGCCATTTTAAATTTTTTTGGTGCCGAGAAACCCTAGACTACGGATCGTCGTTAGAATTCTAGGCGAAACTAAAAGCTAGTTAACACTTAACTACTAGGATACGGAAATTACAACCTTTGTAGATCCGGATATCCACCTCCACGGCTCCGCAACGAAGTCTTCTCGCTGTCCATCTTGAAGCTTGGACTCTCGTGACGGCTTCATCGGAGAAACGTGCGGAATAGGTCGTCGGCTTTGTGTCAAAGACGATCTACGTCGATGTTGCACAAACTCAAGCTCCGACTTCACAAACTTGTGAAACTTGTGAAGTAAACACCCAAAACAACTTGGCAAGAGGTAGAGGGTGAAGAAATAGGAGGTGGGTTCACTTTAGAATTGGATTTATCTCACTAGATCTCAAGTTGCCATTGTTGTAGCAAGCTTGAAGAAGAAGAAGAAGATGAGCTCAAGAAAAGAATATGATAAGTCTTGTGTTAAAAATAAATTTAAATCAAATACTTATCATAACTTGAACTTGGGTTAAGTGTAGAGAATTAACCATGGTCACTTGGATGGGTTAGGGTTAAGCATGAAGATAAGGATGGTTAGCAAAGTCAAAGCTTCATGAAGCTTCAATATAAAACAAATAAAGCCACCATACTTATCTTAATTCATTTCAAATAAATAAATAAACAAATAAATAAATAAATGAATATGCAAAACCCTAATTATCAAATTAACCATGGATTAATTTTACACACTTAACTAAATGATCAAGTATCATCAAAAATGATACAAAAATGTGCACGAAAGCATATCACATATACAATGTGCAATCCAAGTGAGAAAAATCCGTTTAAAGTGAACCAATACTAGTTAATGCAAAGTAATATATCAAATATATAATTATACATTAAATCATTAAATCAACACTTGATTCAATGATCCGGTTATATCGCATACAACCGACTAGTATGTAATGTATCGATTTATCGAATCAATGATTCGATAACTAGGTCATATCGAATATAACTAATCGAAACATATATCGCGAGAATAAAATGCGGTTTCACATACACGCATTATTCTCGGTCCCGCACATATCCCATATGCGCTCCTATTTCGTTTCGCTTGAGCCAGGAAACCTCTATGTAGGACTCTGAAGACTCGTCAATACGCCGGTAGCAGATGATGATCATATCAAGCACCCACAAACCGCAAGCGGTCTGCTAAACGTAACGGCCACCCGGGTATTGAGCGATCAGAAGATCGACGAGCTAGCCCGCTCACACTCCTGCGAATCCGACCAGTAACACTTACCATACAGTCCGGTCTCTTCGTCTGATATGTCGCATATCAAATCTAGGGGTGGTAAACGTCAGACCCCAATAACCCGATAAGTCGTGCCGATGTGAGGCTCGTAACGGGTTGAGAAACTACTGGTAACACTTACCAGCAAATCTCTGATCAGCCCTGGCCAGGGACTTCCCTGTTACGGCCAATCGAGCACAGCGCAACATCAACTCCCAATACCGGGAGAGATGAAACCCCTCCTATCGCTCATTGCCTCCATGTGACTCGGGACTGTACCCAAAGACCACCGTTTTGCACGCCCTTATGGACGTGGTAAGGTGGAGATCAAAGCACAGTGGGAATCATACAAGACTCTATGACGATCTCGGGTCTACAGACTAACCTGTACAAGTGTCACCTGAGAACTGCCATCTGACGTGAGGTATAATACCATCTGGGAGTTCTCGGCGAGTCCGTCCAGTGTACCCAGTCTCCACTGAGCACCCGTATACCATTTCTGATGTCAAACACCGATGGATATGGGATCATCCATCGCCCATCTCATGGGTCGAGAAGCGTATACGCTAGTCTACTCTGGTATATCGATGCCCCGTCTCGATACACCCACGACTAGGGATCTTGAAGGATGTACTTATGGACTACCATGTCCCCACTAGTATGATCTGCATCATAGTCCAGGTAGTCAAGTACAAATCCTAAGGGCTTTACCAACATGTAACTATAAGACAGTATAAAGAGACTAGTGTACATGTTAAGATAAAGAGTAACCAGATAGCATACTATCATGTCGAGCAAGAAAGTCATCTCTATATATGTCCAAGCATCCAATATAATATACATAATCTGTACAATACTGGCCTCTAGGGCATACATACAACTAACAATCTCCCATTTGCACTAGGGCCAGCTGCTGTAGTATCTCATACCGAGCATCCCGAAGAGTCTCTCAAACTGTATCTGGGGAATGGCCTTCGTGGGTGGATCCGCCGTGTTGTTCTTCGTGTCAACTCTCCTGACCTCGATCTCCCGGCGATCAACTATCTCCCGGATCAGGTGATACCGCCTCAGAATATGCCTGGACCGCTGATGGGACCTGGGTTCCTTGGCCAAAGCCACCGCTCCATTGTTATCGCAATACAAAGGTATTGGACGCTCAATGGATGGAACCACACCAAGTTCAGTAATGAACTTCTTGATCCAAACAGCTTCTTTAGCAGCATCGTTGGCAGCGATGTATTCAGCCTCCATCGTCGAGTCTGCCACGGTTTCCTGCTTGGAACTCTTCCAGCTAACCGCCCCTCCGTAAAGGGTAAAGATAAAGCCCGACTGTGACTTGGAGTCGTCCTTATCACTCTGGAAGCTCGAATCGGTAAAGGACTCCACTTGGAGTTCTCCGTTACCATACACCAAGAACATATCTCTAGTCCTTCGTAAGTACTTGAGAATGCTCTTCACAGCTGTCCAGTGACTCTCTCCAGGATCAGCTTGATACCTGCTCACTACACTTAGTGAGTATGCTACATCGGGTCTGGTACATAGCATCGCGTACATGATAGAGCCTACCGCCGAAGCATAGGGTAAACCTTGCATGCGAGCTCTCTCCAAATCAGTCTTGGGAGACATCTCTTTGGAGAGAGTGACTCCAGAGATCGTGGGCGTATTCCCACGCTTGGACTCTTCCATACTAAACCTCTTTAGTATGGTGTCAATGTACCTGGATTGGGACAATCCCAAAATCCGTTTGGATCTATCTCTATAGATCCTAATTCCCAATATGCAGGAGGCATCACCAAGATCTTTCATTGAGAATCTTTGTGATAAGAAGAGCTTGACCGATTGCAGCATAGGAATATCATTTCCTATCAAGAGTATGTCGTCCACGTACAATACGAGGAAGACAACCTTACTCTCTGCCACCTTCTTGTAGATACAAGGTTCATCTGGATTTTTGACGAAATCAAACTCTTTGATAACGACGTCAAAGCAGATGTTCCAACTCCGCGATGCTTGCTTTAATCCATAAATGGATTTAAGCAGCTTGCACACCTTCCCGCTGCTCCTACTGTCTACGAAGCCCTCTGGCTGAGTCATGTACACGCACTCTTCTAAATCACCATTTAGAAAGGCGGTCTTAACATCCATTTGCCAGATTTCGTAATCATGATAAGCAGCGATGGCAAGCATGATCCGGATGGATTTAAGCATAGCTACTGGAGAAAAGGTCTCGTCATAGTCCACACCTGGTCTTTGACGAAAACCCTTTGCTACTAGTCTAGCTTTGAAAGTCTCCACTTTCCCATCTACACCAAGTTTCTTCTTGAAGATCCACTTGCTCCCAATGGGTTTTACCCCTTCAGGAGCAACTTCCAAAGTCCATACTTTGTTGGTGTACATGGAATCCATCTCAGACCGCATAGCATCCAGCCATTTCACTGAGTCTCCACTCGTGATGGCTTGCTCGAAACTAGTTGGGTCATCATCCTCCATGATGCAATCCTCGCTCCCACCATCAATGAGAAAACCGTAGTATCTCTCAGGTTGGCGAGGAACCCTACTAGATCGGCGGAGTGGCTGGGGTTCATCGGGAACTACGGAATCCTCGGGTTCAACCAAATCTTCTGTTGTAGTTTGTGTCGCTGGAACCTCTTCCAGTTCTACCTCAAAGCCACTTATCTGTTTCATAAGAAAACCTTTTTCTAAGAAAGTGGCATGTCGAGAAACAAACACCTTTTGTTCCTCGGGGTGGTAGAAGATATACCCTTGTGAATTTTTGGGATATCCTACAAACTTACATAAGACAGATCTTGCCTCGAGTTTGTCCGGATTTTGTCTTTTGACATAGGCGGGACAACCCCATATCTTATTATAATTAAGATGTGGTCTCTTCCCTTTCCATATCTCATATGGAGTGGTAGGCACTGATTTGGTAGGAACTCTATTCAATAGGTCCATGGCTGTCTCAAGCGCATGTCCCCAGAAGGAAATAGGTAACTCAGCTGTACTCATCATTGAGCGCACCATATCTAATAGGGTGCGATTTCTCCGCTCCGATACACCGTTGTGCTGTGGTGTATAAGGAGGAGTAAGCTGAGAGAGAATCCCATTCTCTTTTAGGAAGTCTAGGAATTCATTGCTTAAGTATTCTCCTCCTCGATCAGATCGAAGGATTTTAATACTTTTTCCGGTTTGGTTCTCAACTTCTTGCTTATATTCCCTAAATTTCTCAAAAGGTTCTGATTTGTGTTTCATCAGGAACACATACCCGAACCTAGAGAGATCGTCAGTGAATGTAATGAAGTATGAAGAACCATCCCTGGCATGTGTAGACATGGGACCGCATACATCACTATGTATCAGTCCTAAGAGTTCGGTAACTCTTTCTCCGTGTCCCGTAAACGGAGTCTTGGTCATCTTGCCTTTGAGACATGACTGGCAAGTGTCATAGGATGAAAATTCAAACGGATTTAAATATCCATCCTTATGCAACTTAGCTAGTCGTGTCGCATTGATGTGACCCAGTCTACAATGCCACAAGAAGGATTCGTTGAGTTCAGAACTCTTCCTCTTGTGTGTGTTTGTTATGCTCAGAACTGTTGATTGATTTAGAACATAAATGCCATTGCATAACGTGCCTGATCCAACCAACTTTTGGTTATGGAAAATGTTCATAACATTGTCCTGTAATACAAAATTATATCCCTCTTTACTTAATAAAGAAACCGATATAATGTTGCATATCAGGTTCGGCATGTAATAGCATTCGTTCAGAACCAATGTATTACCAGTTGGTAATACAAGGTGATATTCCCCGACAGTCTTAGCTGCAACAATTGCACCATTTCCAACTCTAATGTCTTTATCACCTTCCCCAAGTTCTCTACCTTTCCTTAGCCCATGTAACTGATTACATATATGGGATCCCGACCCGGTATCCAATACCCAGGACGTAGAGCAAATGGAGAAACAGTTCTCAGTAACGAACACACCCGAAGAAAATGCATCAACATGTACTTTCTTCAATCGGGTGGCATGAGAATCCTGGTATTCCCCTATATCCTGTTCAGTCCTATAACTCTTATAGGAAAGAACGGAACCAACGTTCCCCAGCACAGTATAACATGCGGGTTCGGTCAATACACCTATATTATTATCTTTATTAGGGCATGAAATGGTCGCTACCAGGAGAGAGAGAGAAGAAAACACTTTAGCGTATGCTCGTGCAAGATCAGATTGGTTATTATCTTATCTAATCAGGATGGCTCCCACTGCTTTTTATCAAATCTTCCTCCAAACCCTAAAAGGAAAGACTAGCCGGGATTAATTACACACTACAAGTTCGCCAATCTTTCAGCCAGGCCAGTGTCGGTACTTTGAGGGAGGTCCCCCGTGCTTTCGCACGAACCTAATTAATGTAAACCTCATTTTCCCAGAGGCGTAACCTCGTTAACACCTTTCTAGACACCTACTTGATCGGCTAATTGCACTGTGTAAAACTCTCCCAGGAGTAACTCTTACTCGCAGTGGGTATCGGGATCCAACTATCTTATAGAAGGTATGCAATCTCATTGCAAATTTCAACACTTGAAATTCCCGACAATCTTTTGCCCCTAGCGTGCTATGACCTTGACGCATGCTAAACAACCCATAGTCCGCTAGTCAAGTTCAACCCGTCATTTCCTGATTGAATTAAACCCACCCGCACGACCCTTGACGCATGCCAAACAACGCCGTGCGAATACCCTAATCCAATCGCATCATATGCTAGCAAATGAGCACTAGTTAGCTACCGTACACTACGCCTTGACGCATGCCAAACAATTGCAGCACGAATACTAACTAGTACTTATCTGAAATGACGGAGGGCTACGCAGGTTTTCATAAAACCATGAGCGTAATGAACTTGATATCGTTGTAGAATCAAATGAAGTTTTGAAATGGAGTGATTTTGAGGCTTTTCCAGTTTTGCTAAAAGGGTCACTCCCGGCGAAGGGATCGTCGGCCCTTTCCTCGTCGAATGAGGTGCGGGATATATCATATATATCACTGTGCAAAGCAAAAACTCTTAAAAGCAATCAAAGCCAAACCAGGTTGTAGCATCTGCCAGTTATTGCTAAAGGAGTCACTCCCGGTGAAGGGATCTCGGTCCTTTCCTCGTCGAATGAGGTGCGGGGTATATCATATATACCGCTATGCAAAGCAAGAACTGTAGCTACCTGTTTTATTTAAAATCTGATTCTACAACATCTTAGGTTTCTTATCTTTCATTAATCACATTAATGAAGTCCCATCATTTAAATACCTAAACATCACAGATAGATATGACGTACACTTATGCCATCCGCATTTGCCTCGATGTCCCCTCGTGCACCGATAGGTTAGGTAACTAACGACAGAGCAGGGCAGGGCTAGCGCGGGTGTAAAACATAAGTAATATCTATATAATATATCATATATACTATATACTATATCCATCACAGAAACATCACATGATCTCATCACAGATATCGCAGCAGAATAAACATATGAAATATTGGATATACTAGGACGTCCGTGTTTTCAATACGAGCCAGTATAAAACACGGATTCCACGGTCGTGATGAATAGCCAATCCCACACCCCTAGACCCCTACGAGGGCGGCAAGCAACCCTGCCAATTCTAGGGTTAGGAGACCCGGACTCGACTCCTCGAGTTGGTCTCCCACTGGACCCCAGAACCCGGTTACTTGTGCTCCCCTCCTTGGGTCTATCCTAATGCGGAAAAGTAAATAATATACAAAGGGTGACAACTTCCGCTACCTGGAAGCGCCCCAAATGAAAGAATATTACATACAAGTTTTTACATGAATGAAAATGAAAAACACTCATCTCACATAAAAACCCCCGGCTATTCGAATACGACGATCCAATATAACATATCCAGCAACACATAACATCACATGTCATCAACGTAAGTAAGTATGCATACCCCAATTGTCGTTGACGTATAGCAACGAAACCGGCGATATGAACATACTACACTTACGGTCACAGAAAAGAAAGTGTAAAACTACAACAATTGGAATCCGCAACGGTTTTAGACATCACATGCCTAATCAGATATAAATCCCGCATTTTAGTCTCATTATCGAAAACTCTTTTCAATATCATATGGGACTAAATTGCTAGATTTATAACATTCATTCAGTTATCTCATAATTACTTGTGAATTCCAATTATTGTATCACATTCCTGATAAACAGAAAATGTTAAACTTTCCGATCGAACAATCGAACACCCAAGTTTTCCCAATACAGATCAACACATGAAATAAGTCCAACAACATTCAGTTCGTACCTCAGTACCAACGGTCCAGCCGTAGAAGGGTCAAGCCAACGCCTCACATGTGGCACGCCGTACTGCCCCAAACCCGAAGGTTCAAAGGGCAGTTCAAGACGGTCACATAATCGAGTTAAGGTTTGTTGTCTTCTAGAGGGACCATCGAGTTACTTGCACTACTTAGAACGTCGTTAAACTACGGAAAAATCCAACACTTGGAAATTTCCCGACAGGGGAAAAATTGGGTATTTATATCCGGTCGAACTTTTTAACATATTCTAAAATTTATCCGGAAATCCAAATAGACAAAATTTGATACCCCGATCGAAACACCGAATCCCCAAAACAATTGCAGAAAATTCAACTCTTGAATCAATATTAAATATTCCCAGAAAACTCAGCAGAATTTATCAGGAGTTACTGTGCAAACAAAGTGGGCTGACGTCACCAATTGGCCGCTGATCAGCCGCAGAAGCCATGCTTCTGCCGCTGATCCGCCGCGAAAAACACTGTTCACCAGAAACTTTTTGCACCGTAATTCTTATTTTTTCCTGCTGAATTTTTTAGCAATTTTTAATTTGGAAAAATCCACTGTTTTCAAAAAAGTACAGAGAGCATATTTTGGGTCGTTCGGACTTCAAATTCCGTCTACACTTCGCCTAAGGCTCTAGCTAGGCTCTGATACCAGTGAAAGGTTCCTAGACACCCTATAGTGGTCTCACAAGGCATCGAACATGCCATTTTAAATTTTTTTGGTGCCGAGAAACCCTAGACTACGGATCGTCGCTAGAATTCTAGGCGAAACTAAAAGCTAGTTAACACTTAACTACTAGGATACGGAAATTACAACCTTTGTAGATCCGGATATCCACCTCCATGGCTCCGCAATGAAGTCTTCTCACTGTCCATCTTGAAGCTTGGACTCTCGTGACGGCTTCATCGGAGAAACATGCGGAATAGGTCGTCGGCTTTGTGTCAAAGACGATCTACGTCGAGGTTGTACAAACTCAAGCTCCGACTTCACAAACTTGTGAAACTTGTGAAGTAAACACCCAAAACAACTTGGCAAGAGGTAGAGGGTCAAGAAATAGGAGGTGGGTTCACTTTAGAATTGGATTTATCTCACTAGATCTCAAGTTGCCATTGTTGTAGCAAGCTTGAAGAAGAAGAAGAAGATGAGCTCAAGAAAAGAATATGATAAGTCTTGTGTTAAAAATAAATTTAAATCAAATACTTATCATAACTTGAACTTGGGTTAAGTGTAGAGAATTAACCATGGTCACTTGGATGGGTTAGGGTTAAGCATGAAGATAAGGATGGTTAGCAAAGTCAAAGCTTCATGAAGCTTCAATATAAAACAAATAAAGCCACCATTCTTATCTTAATTCATTTCAAATAAATAAATAAACAAATAAATAAATAAATGAATATGCAAAACCCTAATTATCAAATTAACCATGGATTAATTTTACACACTTAACTAAATGATCAAGTATCATCAAACATGATACAAAAATGTGCACGAAAGCATATCACATATACAATGTGCAATCCAAGTGAGAAAAATCCGTTTAAAGTGAACCAATACTAGTTAATGCAAAGTAATATATCAAATATATAATTATACATTAAATCATTAAATCAACACTTGATTCAATGATCCGGTTATATCGCATACAACCGACTAGTATGTAATGTATCGATTTATCGAATCAATGATTCGATAACTAGGTCATATCGAATATAACCAATCGAAACATATATCGCGAGAATGAAATGCGGTATCACATACACGCATTATTCTCGGTCCCGCACATATCTCATATGCGCTCCTATTTCGTTTCGCTTGAGCCAGGAAATCTCTGTGTAGGACTCTAAAGACTCGTCAATACGCCGGTAGCAGATGATGATCATATCAAGCACCCACAAGCCGCAAGCGGTCTGCTAAACGTAACGGCTACCCGGGTATTGAGCGATCAGAAGATCGACGAGCTAGCCCGCTCACACTCCTGCGAATCCGACCAGTAACACTTACCATACAGTCCGGTCTCTTCGTCTGATATGTCGCATATCAAATCTAGGGGTGGTAAACGTCAGACCCCAATAACCCGATAAGTCGTGCCGATGTGAGGCTCGTAATGCAGGGTTCCTAGGCACACTAGTGAGGTCTCCCAAGCCATCAACCATGGCAATTTCAAAAATTATGGTGCCTACAAACCCTAAAGTACGGATCGTTTGCTAGATATCTAGGCGAACAAGAACTAGTTAACAATTAACTATATAAAATACGGAAATACAACCTTTGTAGATCCGGTGCTCCACCTCCATAGCTCCGCAACGAGGTCCTCTCCGCTGTCCAAATCGAATCTGGGCTCTAGGATCGGCTTCGTCGGAGAATGGGCAAGCTAGGTCGTCGATGTCCATGCCGAAGATGATCTACGTCGAGGCATCGATGAATCAAGCTCCACCTTCACCAAACCCTAAAATCTTGTGAAGGAAACACACTCTACTACTTGGCAAGAGGTAGAGGATGAAGAAATAGGAAGTGGGTAGACTTTAGAATTGGATTTCTCACTCATATGCATCAATCACCATTGATGGACTTCAAGCTTCTTCACTTGAAGCATGAAGAAGAAGAAGAAAAACATTATGATAAGTTAATAGAAAATGAAAAGAAAATGAATTCTTATCATAATATTAACTAGAGTTAAGTGTAGAGAATGAATCATGGTTAGTGGGAATGGTTAGGGTTAAGGATGAGATAAGTATGGTTGACTTGAACAAAGCTTCATGAAGCTTCAACTAAAGAACAAAAGAAGCCACCATTCTTTTCTCATTTTCATTTATTCATTTATCAAAAATAAAAGGATAAATAAATAGATAAATGAATAACAAATAGGAAACCCTAAACTATTTCATTAACCAAGGTTTAATCTTTACACTTGAACCCTAGCATGACATGTATCATCAAACATGATACAAGCAAGTGCACAAAAGTATATCGCATATACAATGCGCACATCCGAGTGAGAAAATCCGTCTAAAGTGAACCGATACTAGTTAATGCAAAGTAATATATCAAATATATAATTATACATTAAATCATTAAATCAACACTTGATTCAATGATCCGGTCATGCGCACATAACCGACTGGTATCTAATATATCGGCTTATCGAATCAACACTTGAATCGATAACTAGGTTATATCGCATACAACCATTCGATATATTTATCGCGAGAATAGAATACAGTATCGCATACAGTATTATTCTCGGTCCCGCACATATCTCATATGCGCTCCTATTTCGTTTCGCTTGAACCAGGAAACCTCTGTGTAGGACTCTAAAGACTCGTCAATACGCCGGCAGCGGATGATGATCATATCAAACATCCACAAGCCGCAAGCGGTCTGCTAAACGTAACGGCCACCCGGGTATTGAGCGATCTGAAGATCGACGAGCAAGCCCGCTCACACTCCAGTGAATCCGACCAGTAACACTACCGTACAGTCCGGTCTGATCGTCTGATATGTCGCATATCTCGCCTAGGGGTGGTAAACGTCAGACCCCAATAGCTCAATAAGTCGTGTCGATATGAGGTCTATAACTGTTCGAGAAACTACTGGTAACACTTACCAGTAAATCTCAGCAACCCTGGCCAGGGATTTCCTGTTATAGCCAATCGAACACAGCGCAACATCAACCCCCATATACCGGGAGAGACGAATCCCCTCCTATCGCTCATTGCCTCCATGTGACTCGGGACTGTACCCAAAAACCACCGTTTTGCACGCCCTCTTGGACGTGGTAAGATGGAAATCAAAGCACAGTGGGAACCACACAAGACTCTATGACGATCTCGGGTCAACAGACTACTCTGTACCAGTGTCACCAGAGAACTGCCATCTGACGTGAGGTATAATACCATCTGGGAGTTCTCGGCGAGTCCGTCCAGTGTACCCAGTCTCTACTGAGCACCCGTATATCTCCTCTGATGTCAAACACCGATGGATATGGGATCATCCATCGCCCATCTACATGGGTCGAGAAGGTACACGCTAGTCTACTCTGGTATATCGATGCCCCGTCTCGATACACCCTCGACTAAGGACTTTGAAGGATGTACTTATGGACTACCATGTCCCCACTAGTATGATCCGCATCATAGTCCAGGTAGTCAAGTACAGATCCTAAGAGCTTTACCAACATGTAACAGAAAGACAATCAGTATACACGTTAAGGTAAAGATCAACCAGATAGCATACTATCATGTCGAGCAAGAAAGTCCTCCCTATATATGTCCCAGCATCCACTACAATATACATCCTATGTACAGTAATGGCCTCTAGGGCATACATATAACTAACAATCTCCCACTTGCACTAGGGCCATCTGTAGCAGTGGTTGCAGTATCTCATACTCAACCATCCCATAAAAGTCTCTCTCTGGGAACAGGCCTTTGTGAGTGGATCCGCTGTGTTGTCCTCTGAATCTACTTTCCTAACCTCGATCACCCTGGAGATCAACTATCTCCATGATCAGGCGATGCTGCCTTAGAAAAAGTCTGGATCACTGATGGGACCGGCGTTCCTTGGCATAAGCCACAACTCCATTGTCACACAATGGGAGGAACATAGTTCATCTCATGAACCTATATACACCCAAACAGCCTCTTTGGTAGCATCTTAAGTAGCGATGTATCCTGCCTTTATTGTCTAGTATGCCACGGTATATAGCTTGGAACTCTTCCAACATACCGTCCCTTTACTGAGGGTAAAGGCAATGCCTGCGACTGACATTCAGTCGTCTTTATCACACTGGAACCCTTCCAGCGATTCTCCCCAGGATCGGTTGATACCGTCTCACTACAACTAGTGAGAATCCTAACATCCAATTAAATCTATCTCATAGATCCAAAATCCAGGATTTAGTATGTATCACTTTAATCCTATATGGAGAATCATTGTGATAAGCGGAGATTGATCGAGCGTAGCATAGGAAACTCCTTCCCTATCAAGAGTATGTCATCCACGTACTCTACGAGGATCGTCACCATACTCCCTACTACCTTCTTGTTTATACCAGGTTCATCTACCATTTTGATGATGTCAACTTCTTTGACTAATTCATCAAAACAGATGTTCCAACTCCGCGATGCCTGCTTTATCATATAAAACATCTTGCACACGTTTCCGCTGCTCCCACTGTCTACGAAGCCCTCTGGCTGTGTACTTACAGACGCACTCTTCTAAATCATCATTTAGAAAAGCAGTCAAGACACCCAACCACCAGATATCGTAGTCATGGTATGTAGCCGTGGTAAGTAGGATCTGGATGGACTTAAGCATAGATCCTTGAAAAGGTTTCATCATAATCCACGCCTGGTAAATGATGCAAACTTTTAACAAGTCTAGCTTTGAAAGTCTCAACTCTTCCATGTACACCAAGTAATCTTCTCAAGATATACTTGCTCCTGATGGGGATTTAACCCTTCAGATATAGCAACCAAAGTCCATACTTTGTTGGTGTATAAGGATTCCATCTCAGATCACTAAACATCCAGCCATTCTTACAGAGTCCCACTCCTGATGGCTAGCTCGAAACTAGTTGGGTCATCATCTCATGATGCAATCCTCGCTCCCACTGTCATAGAGAAACTGAAGTATCTCTCAGGTGGGTGAGGAACCCTACTACATCGGCGGAGAGGCTGAGGTTCGTTGGTATCTACTGAATCCCTTGGTTCTATCAAATCATCTGCTGTAGTTTGTATAGCTGGAACATTTCCAGTTCTACATAACAGACCTTGCCTCGAGCTTGTCCGGATTTTGCTTTTAGACATAGGCCGGACAACCCTAAATCTTAACTAACTTAAGACATAGGCTCTTCCCTTTCCACATCACATATGAAATGGTAGGCAACTAATTTGATTCGAACCCTATTCAATAGGTATGCAGCTTCTCAAGTGCATAACACCCAAAAGGAAAAAGGTAACTCAGTATTACTCATCATAGAGCACACCTTATCACATAGGGTGTGATTGCTCCGCCCCGATATACCATCGTCCTATGGTGTATGCGGAGGAGTAATGCTGAGAGAGAATCTCATTCTCCTTTAGAATAATCCAGGATTTTCGTGCTCAAGTATTCTCCTCCTTGATCACATCAAAGGACATAATACTTATACCCGTATTTTGGTTCTCTACTTCTAACTTATATTCTGTGAATATCTCAAAAGGTTCGGACTTGTGTTTCAACAGGAACATAGGTCTGAAACTCGAAAGATCATCAGAGAACGTAATGAAGTACAAAGAACCAGTCCTGGCATTTGTAGACAGGGGACCTAACATACATCAACATGTATCATCCCAAGAGTTCACTAACTCTTTCTCTGTTTCCAATAAACAGAGCTGTGGTCATCTTATCTTTGTGACATGACTGGCGAGTTTCACAAGATGTAAATTCAAAAAGATTTAAATATACATCTTTATGTAACTCTAGCCAGTCGGGTCGCATTGATCTGACCTAGTCTACAATACCTCAAGAAGGATTCGTTCATTTCTGAACTCTTCCTCTTGTGTGTGTTCCATATACTTAGAACTGTAGTTTGATTTAGAACATTAATGCTTTTAGATAACGTGCCTGAACCGATCAACTTTTGATATAGGAAATGTTCAAAACATTATCCAACAATACAAAATTATATCGTTTCTTTACTAATAAAGAGACAGATATGATTTTGTATATCAGGTTCGGTATCTAATATCATTCGTTCAGAATCAATGTATTGTAATACAGGGTGACAGTGACCAACAGACTTGGCTGCAACACTTGCCCCGTTTTCTGTCTCATGAAACTTATCACCCGTTCTCAGTTTTTCTACCTTTCTGTAGCCCTATGTAACAGATTACATATCTGGGATCCTGATCTGGTATCACATACTCAGGACGTAGAGGATACTGAGAAACAGTTCTTTGTAACGAACACACCCGAAGATGATGCATCAGCATGCACTCTCTTCGTTTGGGCGGCACGGGAAATCTGGTATTCCCCAATTTCCTGCTCTGTCTTATAACAATTATAAGTTGGAGCGGGACCAACGTTCCCCAGCTCAGTATAACAAGCGGGTTCGGTCAAAAATCCGTATTATTATCTTGATTAAGGCGTGATATGGTCGCTACCAGGAGAGAGAGAGAAGAAAACACTCAGCGTGCGCTCTGTCAAGAATAGATTGGTTATTATTTTATCTAATCAGGATGGCTCCCACTGCTTTTTATCAAATCTTCCTTCAAACCCTAAAAGGAAAGACTAGCCGGGATTAATTACACACTACAAGTTCGCCAATCTTTCAGCCAGGCCAGTGTCGGTACTTTGAGGGAGGTCCCCCGTGCTTTCGCACGAACCAAATTAATGTAAACCTCGTTTTCCCAGAGGCGTAACCTCGTTGACACCTTTCTAGACACCTACTTGATCGGCTAGTTGTAATGTATAAAACTCTCCCAGGAGTAACTCTTACTCGCAGCGGGTATCGGGATCCAACTATCTCATAGAAGGTATGCAATCTTATTGCAAATTTCAACACTTGAAATTCCCGATAATATTTTGCCCCTAACCTCCTATGACCTTGACAAAGGCCAACAAACCATAGGATGCTAGTCAAGTTCAACCCGTCATTTCCTGATTGAATTAAACCCACCCGCACGGCCCTTGACAAAGGCCAACAAGGTCGCACGACTACCCTAACTCAATCTGCATCATATGCATAAGCAGATAAACACCAGTTAGCTACCGCACACTGCGCCTTGACAAAGGCCAACAAAAGCAGCACGAATACTAACTACTACTTATCTGAAATGACGGAGGGCTACGACAGGTTTTTCTGAAAACCTATTGCGTAATGAACTTGATATCGTTGTAGGATCGAATGAATTTTGAAATGGAGTGTTTTTGAGGCTTTTCTAGTTTTGCTAAAGGAGTCACTCCCGGTGAAGGGATCGTCGGTCCTTTCCTCGTCGAATGAGGTGCGGGATATATCATATATATCACTGTGCAAAGCAAAAACTCTTAAAAGCAATCAAAAGACAAACCGAGTGTGTAGCATCTGCCAGTTATTGCTAAAGGAGTCACTCCCGGTGAAGGGATCTCGGTCCTTTCCTCATCGAATAAGGTGCAGGATATATCGCATATACCGCTGTGCAAAGCAAGAACTGTAGCTACCTGTTTTATTTTGAAATTCGATTCTACAACATCTTAGGTTTCTTTTATTTCATTAATCACATTAATGAAGTCCCATCATTTAAGTACCTAATCATCACAGATAAATACGACGTACACTTATGCCATCCGCATTCGCCTCGATGTCCCCTCGTGCACCGTTAGGTTAGGTAACTAACGACAGAGCGGGGCAGGGCTAGCACGGGTGTAAAACATAAGTAACGTCTATATAATATATCATATATACTATATACTGTATCTATCACAGAACATCACATGATCACATCACAGATATCGCAGCAGAAGAGTCATATGAAATATTGGATATACTAGGATGTCCGTGTTTTCAATACGAGCCAGTATAAAACACGGATTCCACGGTCGTGATGAATAGCCAAACCCACACCCCTAGACCCCTACGAGAGCGGCAAGTAACCCTGCCAATTCTAGAGTTAGGAGACCCGGACTCGACTCCTCGAGTTGGTCTCCCACTGGACTCCAGAACCCGGTTACTTGTGCTCCCCTCCTTGGGTCTATCCTAGTGCGGAAAAGTAAATAATATACAACAGGTGACAACTCCCGCAACCTGGAAGCGCCCCAATAAAAGAATATTACATACAAGTTTTTACATGAATGAAAATGAAAAACACTCATCTCACATAAAACCCCCCCGGCTATTCAATCACGACGATCCAATATAACATATCCAGCAACACATAACATCACATGTCATCAACGTAAGTAAATATGCGCATCCCAATTGTCGTTGACATATAGCAACGAAACCGGCGATATCACATATTACACTTACGGTCACAGAAAAGAAAGTGTAAAACTACAACAGTTGGAATCCGCAACTACCTCAGACATCGCATGCCTGACCAAATGAATACCTTAGACATCGCATGCCTAACAATTATAAACCCCGCATTTTAGTCTCATTATCGAAAACTCTTTTCAATATCTAGTCGGGGAATTCAACAAGATTCCCGACAGTCTGATCGAATACTCGTCGCAAACTTAAGTAGGCGGCCGCACCCCCGAAACCGGTGACGAAGTGCACCAAGGCGGAACACCGCTACCGCGAGCACCCGTACGGATGCTTTCGGCGACGGGGTTCTCCTACAGTCACTTTGTCGGGGCTATGGAGTGAAGCTGTCTATTAAGTTTACCCGGCGAGTATCCGCGTACGCTACGTGATTGCGACGGACTTTTGATCACATCAAAATTCCGTGGCAACCGATCAAGTGAGACTAAAGTGCTATGTTTATAACATTCATTTAGTTATCTCATAACTTATTGTGAATTCCAATTATTGTATCCCATTCCAGATAAACAGAAAATGTTAAACTTTTCGATCGAACAATCGAACACCCAAGTTTTCCCGAAACAGATCAACACATGAAACAAGTCTAACAACATTCCGTTCGTGCCTCAGTACCAACGATCCAGCTGTAGAAGGGTCAAGCCAACGCCTCACATGTGGCACGCCGTACTGCCCCAAACCCGAAGGTTCAAAGGGCAGTTCAAGACGGTCACATAATCGAGTTAAGGTTTGTGTCTTCTAGAGGGACCATCGCGTTACTTGCACTACTTAGAACGTCGTTAAACTACGGAAAAATCCAACACTTGGAAATTTCCCGACAGGGGAAAAGTTGGGTATTTATATCCGGTCGAACTTTTTAACATATTCTAAAATTTATCCGGAAAGCCACACAGACAAAATTTGATATCCCGATCGAAATTCCGAATCCCCAAATCAACTCAGAAAAATCAACT
This sequence comes from Agapanthus africanus, assembly GCA_030015575.1. NCBI lineage: Eukaryota > Viridiplantae > Streptophyta > Magnoliopsida > Asparagales > Amaryllidaceae > Agapanthus > Agapanthus africanus. The sequence goes on from CM057345.1 coordinate 231,160,619, forward strand.
CTTGAAAATATATTAAAAATATCCAGGAATACCAGAACAGTACCATAGGAATTACTGTAGAAGACAAGTGGCACAAGACGACAAAATGGCCGCGCTTGCGCCGCACAAGCCAAGCTCGTGCCGCGGAAGCGCGGCTCACTGTAGGAATTGTGTGCACGAATTTTACAGTATTTCTTAGAATTGCCTGCTGATGTTTCTGAATATTTTTAATGTTGAAAAATACCAGAATTTAAAAATTGTACAGAGAGCAATATTGGTTCGGGGTTTCGGGTTCGTTCGGACTTCAATTTCCGTCTGGACTTCGCCTAAGGCTCTAGCTAGGCTCTGATACCACTGCAGGGTTCCTAGGCACACTAGTGAGGTCTCCCAAGCCATCAACCATGGCAATTTCAAAAATTATGGTGCCTACAAACCCTAAAGTACGGATCGTTTGCTAGATATCTAGGCGAACAAGAACTAGTTAACAATTAACTATATAAAATACGGAAATACAACCTTTGTAGATCTGGTGCTCCACCTCCATAGCTCCGCAACGAGGTCCTCTCCGCTGTCCAAATCGAATCTGGGCTCTAGGATCGGCTTCGTCGGAGAATGGGCAAGCTAGGTCGTCGATGTCCATGCCGAAGATGATCTACGTCGAGGCATCGATGAATCAAGCTCCACCTTCACCAAACCCTAAAATCTTGTGAAGGAAACACACTCTACTACTTGGCAAGAGGTAGAGGATGAAGAAATAGGAAGTGGGTAGACTTTAGAATTGGATTTCTCACTCATATGCATCAATCACCATTGATGGACTTCAAGCTTCTTCACTTGAAGCATGAAGAAGAAGAAGAAAAACATTATGATAAGTTAATAGAAAATGAAAAGAAAATGAATTCTTATCATAATATTAACTAGAGTTAAGTGTAGAGAATGAATCATGGTTAGTGGGAATGGTTAGGGTTAAGGATGAGATAAGTATGGTTGACTTGAACAAAGCTTCATGAAGCTTCAACTAAAGAACAAAAGAAGCCACCATTCTTTTCTCATTTTCATTTATTCATTTATCAAAAATAAAAAGGATAAATAAATAGATAAATGAATAACAAATAGGAAACCCTAAACTATTTCATTAACCAAGGTTTAATCTTTACACTTGAACCCTAGCATGACATGTATCATCAAACATGGTACAAGCAAGTGCACAAAAGTATATCGCATATACAATGCGCACATCCGAGTGAGAAAATCCGTCTAAAGTGAACCGATACTAGTTAATGCAAAGTAATATATCAAATATATAATTATACATTAAATCATTAAATCAACACTTGATTCAATGATCCGGTCATGCGCACATAACCGACTGGTATCTAATATATCGGCTTATCGAATCAACACTTGAATCGATAACTAGGTTATATCGCATACAACCATTCGATATATTTATCGCGAGAATAGAATACAGTATCGCATACAGTATTATTCTCGGTCCCGTACATATCTCATATGCGCTCCTATTTCGTTTCGCTTGAACCAGGAAACCTCTGTGTAGGACTCTAAAGACTCGTCAATACGCCGGCAGCGGATGATGATCATATCAAACATCCACAAGCCGCAAGCGGTCTGCTAAACGTAACGGCCACCCGGGTATTGAGCGATCTGAAGATCGACGAGCAAGCCCGCTCACACTCCAGTGAATCCGACCAGTAACACTTCCGTACAGTCCGGTCTGATCGTCTGATATGTCGCATATCTCGCCTAGGGGTGGTAAACGTCAGACCCCAATAGCTCAATAAGTCGTGTCGATATGAGGTCTATAACTGTTCGAGAAACTACTGGTAACACTTACCAGTAAATCTCAGCAACCCTGGCCAGGGATTTCCTGTTATAGCCAATCGAACACAGCGCAACATCAACCCCCATATACCGGGAGAGACGAATCCCCTCCTATCGCTCATTGCCTCCATGTGACTCGGGACTGTACCCAAAAACCACCGTTTTGCACGCCCTCTTGGACGTGGTAAGATGGAAATCAAAGCACAGTGGGAACCACACAAGACTCTATGACGATCTCGGGTCAACAGACTACTCTGTACCAGTGTCACCAGAGAACTGCCATCTGACGTGAGGTATAATACCATCTGGGAGTTCTCGGCGAGTCCGTCCAGTGTACCCAGTCTCTACTGAGCACCCGTATATCTCCTCTGATGTCAAACACCGATGGATATGGGATCATCCATCGCCCATCTACATGGGTCGAGAAGGTACACGCTAGTCTACTCTGGTATATCGATGCCCCGTCTCGATACACCCTCGACTAGGGACTTTGAAGGATGTACTTATGGACTACCATGTCCCCACTAGTATGATCCGCATCATAGTCCAGGTAGTCAAGTACAGATCCTAAGGGCTTTACCAACATGTAACAGAGAGACAATCAGTATACACGTTAAGGTAAAGATCAACCAGATAGCATACTATCATGTCGAGCAAGAAAGTTCTCCCTATATATGTCCCAGCATCCACTACAATATACATCCTATGTACAGTAATGGCCTCTAGGGCATACATATAACTAACACGTAACGGGTCGAGAAACTACTGGTAACACTTACCAGCAAATCTCTGATCAGCCCTGGCCAGGGACTTCCCTGTTACGGCCAATCGAGCACAGCGCAACATCAACTCCCAATACCGGGAGAGACAAAACCCCTCCTATCGCTCATTGCCTCCATGTGATTCGGGACTGTACCCAAAGACCACCGTTTTGCACGCCCTCATGGACGTGGTAAGGTGGAGATCAAAGCACAGTGGGAATCACACAAGACTCTATGACGATCTCGGGTCTACAGACTAACCTGTACAAGTGTCACCTGAGAACTGCCATCTGACGTGAGGTATAATACCATCTGGGAGTTCTCGGCGAGTCCGTCCAGTGTACCCAGTCTCCACTGAGCACCCGTATACCATTTCTGATGTCAAACACCGATGGATATGGGATCATCCATCGCCCATCTCATGGGTCGAGAAGCGTATACGCTAGTCTACTCTGGTATATCGATGCCCCGTCTCGATACACCCACGACTAGGGACCTTGAAGGATGTACTTATGGACTACCATGTCCCCACTAGTATGATCTGCATCATAGTCCAGGTAGTCAAGTACAAATCCTAAGGGCTTTACCAACATGTAACTATAAGACAGTATAAAGAGACTAGTGTACATGTTAAGATAAAGAGTAACCAGATAGCATACTATCATGTCGAGCAAGAAAGTCATCTCTATATATGTCCAAGCATCCAATATAATATACATAATCTGTACAATACTGGCCTCTAGGGCATACATACAACTAACAGCGAGCTCCTCAATGTAGCCGATCATCTTTAGCACGTGCTCGGCTACTGATGATCCGACGGCCATTCTTATCGAAAATAACTTTTTCGACGCTTCGTATCTTGCGATACGAGATTGCTCTCCATACAGTTCTTTTGTATGAAGCAATATGGATTCCATGTCCATATTCTCATGCCTCCTCTGATGTTCGTTGTCCATCGAGGCAAGCAGGAGGTATTTGGCCTTCACGCTATCAATCTCCCAAGTCTTACGGATTTCCTTATCCGCGACGCTGGAAGTTGGACCAGGGACAGGGGGAGCTTTGGTGGTAAGAAGATACCCCAGCTTGTCGTAAGTGATTGCTATCTTGACATTCCCGAGCCAATCTTTGTAGTTTGGCCCTGTCAGTTTGTTTTTATCTAGGAGTAACTTAAGTCCAGTCATGTCGATTTGGTCGCTGCAATTAGGAGAGAGAAGAAGAAACACTCAGCATGATGCTCTTGCAAGTTTAGAGTGGTTTTTAGTTTGTCTAAACAGGATGGCTCCCACTGTTTCTCGAATCCCTCCTCAAACCATAAAGGAAGAATTAGCCGGGATCAATCCCACCGCACAATACTTGCTTAACCGTTCAGCCAGGCCGGTGTCGGTACTTCGAGGGAGGTTTTCCAACGCTTTCGCGAAGTTCCTTAATTAGAGAACCTCTTTTCCCTGGGGGCGTAGCCCCGCTAACACCTTTCTAGGCACCTACTAGGTTTATAGCATTGATCGATTAGTGAGAAATTTCCCGAGGAGTAGCATATACTCACAGTAGGATCGGGATCCAAATATCATTGCGTGACGAAACTGAAGGAATCCTACCAGAATCATCACACTCCAAATGGTATGCAAATCTAGCAAGTTTCAGTACTTATGAAACTCCCGATGTGGATTTTTGCCCCATGCTTTTATGACCTTGACGAAGGTCAACAAATCATAAGTCACATGTCAAGTTCTGCCCGTCATTATCCAGGTTAATTTGAATCCACCCGTATATACCTTTGACGAAGGTCAACAAGGTAATGCGAATGTCCCAAACCAACGCATCTATCTATGCTACATATGAATACCCAATAGCTACCAATCACTATGCCTTGACGAAGGTCAACAAACACAGCTTGAATACTATTGAATATTCATACGAAACGACGGAGGGCTACGAATGGTTTTGGCAAAACCGTGAACGTAGTGAACTTGATTTGGTCGATGGAACGAGATAGCTTTTAAAAGGAGTGGCTCAAGCTCCGCATTTAAAAGTTGGTTTTGAAAAGAACCGAGTGGTTTTTCGAAAGTGTTCCAACGACTTTAACTTGGTTTATTATCTTGCATTAGTTCTTTTAATGCGTGATATTCTTGCATTAGTTCTTTTAATGCGTCCCATCATTTAATCCTACCATTGCAGAAAACAACCAAAATATGACGTACGCTTATGCCATTCGCATTCGCCACGGGGCCCCGTCATTACCCGTTAGGTTACTTAACTAACGACAGAGCGGGGGCTGGGCTAGCGCGTCTGTAAAACATAAGCAACGCCTAAATAATATCATAAATAGATATACTGCAATGATAAACATTTCAGATCACAGATGAATACATTGGATATACTAGGAATCTGTAATTCGTACGAGCCTGTAACGAAAGACAAATTACACGGTCGCGGTGAATAGCCAAAACCCCACCCAAGACCCCTACGGGTGCGGCAAACTACCCGCCAAGTACCCGAAGCGTAGCAACCTCCCTCATCTCCATGAGTAGGCCACTCGACACTTCGGCATACCCGGTAGTTTGTGCACCCCCTCCATGGGTCTATCCTAGGAGCAAAAACAGTAAAAAGAAATTATACAATGACGGCTACAACCCCGACCCGGTTGTGCGGCCATACAAATAATTATTACATCAATTTACAAATTTACATGAATTGAAAGAAAAGAAAACTCTCGTCTCACAACCCCCGGCTATTCACCCGCGACAATCCAACATATTCATATACACATTCCAGCACATTACAGATCACAGATTTGTATAACCCCCACTAATCGACATATAGCGATTAGTAGACGTTCAATACAAATATCACATTACAGAAAAACCCGTTAGCTAAAGTCTTTTAGAAGTTCGATCAAAAATACGGATTTTCGGGACCCCAAAATAAAATTTTCGTTCTGGAAAATCTGGGTTGAAAATACATGTACCAAAATTCCCAAAATACCCCCAGATGCACACTGTAGCAAAGAAACACCAGAGAGGCGCTAAGGAAGCCGCGTAACCGCGGCAATATCAAGCTATTGCCGCGTTTCCGCGGTCGTTTAGAGGGATCGGTTGGTGATTTTTCTACAGTGTCATCTAAAAACCCTGAGCCGATTTTAGGTGTAAAAATAATCAACTTTTGAACAGTAATAAAATCGACAGAAACTGCAAATTTTCGGGGTTCGTTTTCGGGACTTTTTCGTTGATCGATCTTCTAGTTACTTGCTAACATGTTAGATAGAGTTTAACTAGGCTCTGATACCACTGTAAGTCCATTCTACCTCTCCCGGTACTTTCGGGAAAGCGGAATTTGGTAAAAAACAATTTTTACGGAGGTGGTAACATGGACCTATAACCCGGATCTTGGTTAAACATCTATCTAACACCTAACTATGAGTTTTTAGCTACTCGGTTAGGGGGTTATACCTTGCTTGTCTTGAACTCCTTCGTCTTCAAGAGTCCGATGGTGGTCCGATGGCTTCTTCTCGTCGTCTCCGTACGCCGAAGATAGATCCACCTGAAAGCTCCAACCTTTAGCTCCTTCTTCGTTCTTTGAAGAAACTAGTTCACTTGGTTTGCTAAACCTAGTGAACTAGAATGAGTAGAGAAGAAATAGAATGGGATTTTATCTATGGTTCTTGATTCTCAACTCATGAGACAAGAGAACTATAGAATCAAGAGAGGAAGGAAGAGGTTGAGGGTGAGAGCAAGAGAGAGAGTGAGCAAGAAAGAATGAGGCTCTCTTTTGTCTTTCACCCTCTCATAATCCAAAGTGATCATAACTCATCATATCAAAAAAAGTCTTATGTGATGGTTGAAGCAACCATAACCATATTATTTCATGCACTCATTTTACACAAATGAGCAAGTAAACAAAAGTCTTTGCCATGAAATGATGGCTATGGTTATCATGATGGTCAACTAGTCAAGCCTAGTCAACCGGTCAACAAAGTCAACAAGTAAACAAAAGTCAACAAGTCAACAAAGTCAACAAAAGTCAACAACCATGTCACCATAATACTTAATTAATATAATAGTTAATCACATATCAAATTCTCATTAGGGTTGAGCAAAAAGTCAAATAGTCAACGGTCAACTGTCAACAACCCTAATGAGAATCCGCTGCCTCTGCCTCCCTGTCAACTGTGCATACACACCCGCATCCGCGTTCCGAGGAACACGAATGCAAACTGGATAAATCCAATCCCATAAGGTACACTAGGATCTGGCTTAAACCAAAGCCCGCTAGTGTAAACTGTTCGGACACTGTACGTGCACAAGTGCACGGATGTGACCGAACCCTGTCGCAAAACCATGCGACCTGTCGCAATACCATGCGACCTTTACTCTTTTGCCTAAAGGCGAAAAGCTTTCTGTGTGGGACTCTAAAGACTCGACACTATGCTGGCAGTGGGTTTAACCACAGACCACAAGCGGCACTAGCTGTGCGTAACGGTCCCCAGGTAATGCCGACAAGAAGACCGACGAGGCGAAACCCATCTGAACTCCTACTGAGCCTGAGTGTGACATTCTCCGTACAGTCCGGTCTGTTCGTCTGATACATCGCATGGCGGTCCTAGGGGGTGGTAAACGTCAGTCCCCCAATAGCGGTACAAGTCGTGCCGGAGCGAAGCCCAAAACACCCTGAGATAACACTGGAAACCTACCAGTATATCTCGTTTGCCCTGGCCAGGGACTACTCGTGTAATGGCTCTCCTAGACACAGCGCGATGTCAACCCCCAATACCGGGAGAGACGAATCCTGTCTAACCGTCACTGCCTCCAAGTGCTTCAGGACTGCACCCAACCACTACCTGTTTGCACGACTCCTTTGAGCCGTGGTAGGGTAGTGATCAAAGTACAGTGGGAACACACTCGAGGCGAAGTGACAGTGTCAAGTCAGCGGACTAAGCTGTACTCATGTCACCTGGGAACTGATAACTGACGATAGGTATAATACCAACTAGTCAGTTCCCGACGAGTCCTGTCCAGTGTACCCGTAACCTAACGAGCACCCGCATACTATCTCAAGTACGACGTACTGACGGCTGTGGGACAGACCGTCTCCCATACTGGGATGAGAAGCGCATGCGCTGGTCTACTCCGGAGTATCGATGCCCTGTCTCGATAGTCCTGCGACCAGGGACCTGCATAAGGATGTGCTTATAGATTACCCAGCCCCACTAGTGTGACGGCCATCACATCGCTGGTAATCAAGCAAAGATCCTAAGGGCTCTACTAATGTGTATAGGCGATATACAAAAATAAACACATGTACACATTGAAGTAGAAACAAACCAAGTAGCATACTACTATTTTGAGCAAGATTGTATATACAAGGTGAATATCCCAAGCTTCCATTAAGTAATATACAAACTAGTATGATACAGTAATGGCCTCTAGGGCATATACACTAACACACAAACCATCAACAACACAGATCACAGATATGTATAACCCCCACTAATCGACATATAGCGATTAGTAGACGTTCAATACACATATAACATCACAGATATAACCAATAGCCAAAGTCTATAGAACATCGACCAAAAATACGGATTTTTGAGTCCCAAAAACAAATTTTGCTTTCTGGAAAATCTGGGCAGAAAAGTCATATTGTAAAAATCCCAAAATACCCATCAAAGAAAACTGCAGGAAGCAGATCCCCCAACTGAGCTAAATCGGCCGCGGTTCCGCGGCATAAGCAAGCTTATGCCGTGGATCCACGACGCTTTAGACGAGTTAGGGGATCAAATTTCTCCAGTTTTCTAAGAAAAGCCTGAGCCGATTTTTAGTGTATGATTTATTAATTTTTTAACAGAAAAAAAATCGGCAGAAACCTGAAATATCCGGGGTGTTTTGCGGTTTTTCGTCCGGTCGAAATTCTAAACACTTTGCTAACATGCTAGGGTGTGTTTAGTTAGGCTCTGATACCACTGTTAGGTCCACGTTATCTCTCCCGGTACTTTCGGGGTTGCGGAAACGGTAAAACAAAAAATTTTCTAGACTTGGTAACATGGACCGTAAAAGCCGGATCTTTACTAAACAATACACTAGCATCCTGACTAAAGATTTATCTACTCGGTTAGGGGTTATACCTCAACTTGAAATCCTTCTCTTCTTGTTGTTCTTCTCCTTGCTTGCTCCGAGGCTTGATCCGGACTTTGGTCACCTCCACGGCCTCCTTGAGTCGAAGACGATCCACCCGAGAGATGTACACCGAGCTTCACCTCGAGCCGAGGTAACTATGGCAAAGAGATTGCTAATCTAGAAGACCTAGGTTGTGTAGAAGTGATAAAGGGATGGTTTTGTCTTTGTGGGATCTTTATCTCTCAACACATGAGATCAAAAAATGAATCAAGAGGAGGAAGAAGAAGGAGGAGCTAGCAACCATGGTTCATTTCTTTTTCTTCTCACTTGAAAAGGCAAGAGAGAGAATGAGAAAGAAATTATGAACTAAAAAAATTAACCATGGTTCCAATAATGCACTAAAACCATCATTACAAATCCTATCAAGATAAAGTTGATGGCTACATTGAAATGACCATCATCATAATCCAAAAGAAAAAGAAAAGAAGAGTGTAGATCCCTCTTGAAAGTCAATGGTCAACACGGTCAACCGGTCAACAATGTCAAGAGAGATCAACGGGGTCAAATGGTCAATGCAATTAGCCATCATAAAATTATCACCAAAAGGATTAGCAGATGATGTCCGCGGCTCATAATGGTTTTGACCAAACGAACTGTCAAAACCCTAATGAGCCTGCCACATAACGGTTTTGGCCGAACCAACTGCCAAAACCCTGATGAGGCACCTCCTCCTTCATCGCTCCGGAAAACTGTGCATACACACCTGCATCCGCATTCCGTAGAATGCGGATGCACAGAAGACAAAACAAATCCATCCGTGCAATACTAGGATCCGGCTTAAACCCAAGCCCACTAGTACTGCCTGCCCGAACACCACACGCACACAAGTGTACGTAAGTGATCGCAGCCCTGCCGTAAAACCATACGGCCTCTACACGTTTCGCTCCGTGCAGGGAAACTCTCTGTGTGGGACTCTAAAAACTCGACACTACGCTGGCAGTGGGTTTAACCACAGACCGCAAGCGGCACTAACTGTACGTAACGGTCCCCAGGTAGATGTCGATAAGAAGGCCGATGAGGTGAACCCATCCGAACTCCTACTGAGCCTGTATGTGACAATCTCCGTACAGTCCGGTCTGTTCGTCTGATACATCGCATGGCGGGCCTAAGGGGCGGTAAACGTCAGTCCCCTACTAGCGGTACAAGTCGTGTCGGAGTGAAGCCCATTACACCCTGAGATAACACTAGAAACCTATCAGTATATCTCGCTTGCCCTGGCCAGGGACTACTCGTGTAATGGCTCTCCTAGACACAGCGCGATGTCAACCCCCAATACCGGGAGAGACAAATCCTGTCTAACCGTCACTGCCTCCAAGTGCTTCGGGACTGCACCCAACTACTACCTGTTTGCACGACTCAGTAGAGCCGTGGTAGGGTAGTAATCAAAGAACAGTGGGAACACACTCGAGGTGAAGTGACAGTGTCAAGTCAGCGGACTAAGCTATACTCATGTCACCTGGGAACTGATAACTGACGATAGGTATAATACCAACCATCAGTTCCCGACGAGTCCTGTCCAGTGTACTCGTAACCTAACGAGCACCCGCATACTATCTCAAGTACGGCGTACTGACGGCTGTGGGACAGACCGTCTCCCGTACTGTGATGAGAAGCGCATACGCTAGTCTACTCCGGAGTATCGATGCCCTATCTCGATAATCCCACGACTAGGGACGTGTATAAGGATGTGCTTGTAGATTACCCGGCCCCCACGAGTGTGATCGCCATCACAACGCCGATAATCAAGCAAAAATCCTAAGGGCTCTACTAATGCGTATAGGTGATATAATAAAGAAACACACATGTACACATTAAAGCAGAGACAAACCAAGTAGCATACAACTATATCGAGCAAGATTGTCTGTACAACTGTGAATATCCCAAGCTTCCATCAAGTAATATAAATACTAGTATGATACAGTAATGGCCTCTAGGGCATATACACTAACACTATTTCGTTTCGCTTGAGCCAGGAAAGCTCTGTGTAGGACTCTAAAGAATCGTCAATACGCCGGCAGTAGGTGATGATCATATCAAACACCCACAAGCCGCAAGCGGTGTGCTAAACGTAACGGCCACCCGGATATTGAGCAATCAGAAGATCAACGAGCAAGACCACTCACACTCCTGTGAATCCAACCAGTGACACATTTCCGTACAGTCCGGACTCGTCGTCTGATATGTCGCATATCTCGCCTAGGGGTGGTAAACGTCAGACCCCAGTAGCTCGATAAGTCGTGTCGATATGAGGTCTATAACAGTTCGAGAAACTACTGGTAACACTTACCAGTAAATCTCAGCAATCCTGGCCAGGGATTTCCGATTATAGCCAATCGAACACAGCACAACATCAACTCCCTATACCGGAAGAGACGAATCCCCTCCTATCGCTCATTGCCTCCATGTGATTCGGGACTGTACCCAAAAACCACCGTTTTGCACGCCCTCTTGGACGTGGTAAGGTGGAAATCAAAGCACAGTGGGAATCACACAAGACTCTATAACGATCTCGGGTCTACAGACTAACCTGTACCAGTGTCACCAGAGAACTGCCATCTGACGTAAGGTATAATACCATCTGGGAGTTCTCGGCGAGTCCGTCCAGTGTACCCAGTCTCCACTGAGCACCCGTATATGATCTCTGATGTCAAACACCAATGGATATGGGATCATCCATCGCCCATCTGTATGGGTCAAGAAGATATACGCTAGTCTACTCTAGTATATCGATGCCCCGTCTCGATATACCCACGACTAGGGACCTTGAAGGATGTACTTATGGACTACCATGTCCCCACTAGTATGATCCGCATCATAGTCAAGGTAGTCAAGTACACATCCTAAGGGCTTTACCAACATGTAACAGAGAGACAATCAGTGTACACGTTAAGGTAAAGAGCAACCAGATAGCATACTATCATGTCGAGCAAGAAAGTCCTCCCTATATATGTCCCAGCATCCACTACAATATACATCCTATTTACAGCAATGGCCTCTAGGGCATACATATAACTAATAATCTCCTACTTGCACTAGGGCCATCTGTAGCAATGGTTGTAGTATCTAATACTCAACCATCCCATATAAGTCTCTCTCTGGGAAAAAGCCTTTGTGAGTGGATCCGCCGTGTTGTCCTATGAGTCTACTCTCCCAACCTCGATCACCCTGGAGATCAACCATCTCCATGATCAGGTGATACTGCCTAAGAATTATAACTAGATTTCTGATGGGACGGGGGTTCCTTAGCATAAGCCACAACTCCATTGTCACACAATTGTAGGAACGAAGTTCATCTCATGAACTTATATATATATATATATATATATATATATATATATATATATATATCCAGACTGCCTCTTTGGTAGCATCCTTAGTAACGATGTATCTTGCCTTTAATCGTCTAGTATACCACGATATCTAGCTTGGAACTCTTCCATCATACCGTCCTTCACTGAGGGTAAAGACAATGGCTGCGACTGACATTCAGTCGTCCTTATCACTCTGGAACCTTTCCAGTGATTCTCCCCAGGATCGATTGATATCATCTCACTAAACCTAGTGAGAACCCTAATATCCATTTAGATCTATCTCATAGATCCAAATCCCAGGATTTAGGAGGTATCGCCTTTATCCTATTTGGAGAATCTTTGTGATAAGCGGAGATTGATCGAGCGTAGCATAGGAAACACCTTCCCTATCAAGAGTATGTCATCCACGTACTCTACGAGAATTATCACCATACTCCCTACTACCTTTTTGTATATACAAGGTTCATCTACCATTTTGGTGAAGTCAAACTCTTTGACTACCACATCAAAACAGATGTTCCAACTCCGCGATGCCTGCTTTATCCTATAAAGCATCTTGCACACATTTCCGCTGCTCCCACTGTCTACGAAGCCCTCTGGCTGTGTACTTATAGACGCTCTCTTCCAAAACATCATTTATAAAAGCAGTCATGACACCCAACCACCAGATATCGTAGTCATGGTATGTAGCCGTAGCAAGTAGGATCTGGATGGACTTAAGCATAGCTCCTTAGAAAAGGTTTCATCATAATCCATACCTGGTCAATGATGCAAACCTTTAACAAGTCTAGCTTTGAAAGTCTCAACTTTTCCATGTACACCAAGTAATCTTCTCAAGATATACTTGCTCCTGATGGGGATTTAACCCTTCAGATAAAGCAACCAAAGTCCATACTTTGTTGGTGTATAAGGATTCCATCTCAGATCGCTAAGTATCCATCCATTCTTACAGAGTCCCACTCCTGATGGCCAGCTCGAAACTAGTTGGGTCATCATCTCATGATGTAATCCTCGCTCCCACTATCATAGAGAAACCAAAGTATCTCTCAGGTGGGTGAGGAACCCTACTAGATCGGTAGAGAGGCTGAGGTTCGTTGGTTACTATTGAATCCTTCGGTTCTACCAAATCATCTGCTGTAGTTCGCATAGCTGGAACTGCTTCCAGTTCTACCTCATGACCACTAATTTTTCCACAAGAAATTCCCTTTCACAAAGGTGGCATGCTGAGAAATAAAACACTTTTGTTTCTCGGTTTGGTAGAAGATATCCCTTGCGAATGCATAGGATATCCAACAAACTTCCACAGATCTGATTTTGCCTCGAGCTTGTCCGGATTTTTCTTTTTAGCCATAGGCCGGACAACCCCAAATCTTAACCAACTTAAGATATGGGCTCTTCCCTTTCTATATCACATATGAAGTAGTAGGCATCTGATTTGATTGAAGCCCTATTCAATAGGCATGCAGCTTCTTAAGTGCATAAGTCCCAAAAGGAAATAGGAAACTCAGTAGTACTCATCATAGAGCACACCATATCACATAGGGTGCTAATACTCCGCCCCGATACACCGACGTGCGGTGGTGTATACGGAGGAGTAATGCTGAGAGAGAATCTCATTCTCCTTTAGAATAGTCCAGGATTTCCATGCTCAAGTTTTCTCCTCCCTGATCACATCAAAGGACATAATACTTATACCTGTATTTTGGTTCTCTACTTCTGACTTATATTCTGTGAATATCTCAAAAGGTTCGGACTTATGTTTCAACAGGAACATATGTCTGATTCTTGAGAGATCATCAGAGAATGTAACGAAGTAAAAAGAACCGGTCTTGGCATGTGTAGACATGGGACCTTATATACATCACTATGTATCAGTCCCAAGAGTTCATTAACTCTTTCTCTGTTTCGAATAAACAGAGCTATGGTCATCTTATCTTTGTGACATGACTGGCAAGTTTCACAAGATGTAAATTCAAACTGATTTAAATATGCATCTAAAATGTAACTTGAGCTAGTCGGGTCACATTGATATGACCTAGTCTACAATACCTCAAGAAGGAATCATTCATTTCTGAACTCTTCTTCTTGTGTGTGTTCTGTATACTAGGAACTGTAGTTTGATTTAGAACGTCAATGCTTTTAGATAACGTGCCTGAACCGATCAACTTTTGAAATAGGAAATGTTCAAAACATTATCCAACAATACAAAATTATATCCTTTCTTCACTAATAAAGAGACTGATATGATGTTGTATATCAGGTTCGGTATCTAATAACATTTGTTCAGAATCAATGTATTCTGGTAATACAGGGTGACAGTGACCAACAGACTTGGCTGCAACACTTACACCGTTTTCTGTCTCATGAAACTTATCACCCGTCCTCAGTACTCTACCTTTCTGTAGCCCATGTAACAGATTACATATGCGGGATCCTGATCCGGTATCACATACCCAGGACGTAAAGGATTCTGAGAAACAGTTCTCTGTAATGAACACACCCGAAGATGATACATCAGTATGCCCTTTCTTCGTTTGGGCGGCACGGGAAATCTGGTATTCCCCTATTTCCTGCTCGGTCTTATAACAATTATAAGTTGGAGCGGGACCAACGTTCCCCAGCCCAGAATAACAAGCGGGTTCGGTCAATACATCCATATTATTATCTTGATTAAGGCGTGATATGGTCTCTACCTGAAGAGAGAGAGAAGAAAACACTCAGCGTATGCTCTTGCAAGATCAGATTGGTTATTATTTTATCTAATCAGGATGGCTCCCACTGTTTTTATCAAATCTTCCTTCAAACCCTAAAAGGAAAGACTAGTCGGGATTAATTACACGCTACAAGTTCGCCAATCTTTCAGCCAGGCCAGTGTCGGTATTTTGAGGGAGGTCCCTCGTGCTTTCGCACGAACCTAATTAATGTAAACCTCGTTTTCCCAGAGGCGTAACCCAGTTAACACCTTTCTAGACACCTACTTGATCGGCTAATTATAATGTATAAAACTCTCCCAGGAGTAACTCTTACTCGCAGCGGGTATCGGGATCCAACTATCTCATAGAAGGTATGCAATCTCATTGCAAATTTCAACACTTGAAATTCCCGATAATATTTTACTCCTAGCGTCCTATGACCTTGACGCAGGCCAACAAACCATAGTCCGCTAGTTAAGTTCAACCCGTCATTTCTTGATTGAATCAAACCCACCCACACAACCCTTGACGCAGGCCAACAAAGTCGCACGACTACCCTAATCCAATCTGCATCATATGCATAAACAGATAAATACTAGTTAGCTACCGCACACTATGCCTTGACGCAGGCAAACAAACGTAGCATGAATACTAAGTAGGACTTATCTGAAATGACGGAGGGCTACGACAGGTTTTTCTGAAAACCTATTGCGTAATGAACTTGATATCGTTGTAGAATCAAATGGTTTTAAAATGGAGTGTTTTTTAGGCTTTTCTAGTTTTGCTAAAGGGGTCACTCCCGGTGAAGGGATCATCGGCCATTTTCTCGTCGAATGAGGTGCGGGATATATCATATATATCACTGGGCAAAGCAGAAACTATAGAAGCAATCAAAAGACAAACCGATTGTGTAGCATCTGCCAGTTATTGCTAAAGGGGTCACTCTCGGTGAAGGGATCTCGGCCCTTACCTCATCGAATAAGGTGCAGGATGTTCAACAAGGAACACCGCGATGCAAAGCAAGAACTGTAGCTACCTGTTTTTGAAAATTCGATTCCACAACATCTTTTAGGTTTCTTTTTCTTTCATTAATCATATTAATGAAGTCCCATCAATTAAGTCACCTAAACATCACAGATAAATACGACATACACTTATGCCATCCGTATTCGCCTCGATGCCCCCTCGTGCACCGTTAGGTTATGTAACTAACGGCAGAGCGGGGCAGTGCTAGCGCGGGCGTAAAACATAAATAACGTCTATATAATATATCATATATACTATATACAGCATTTATCACAGAACATCAAATGATCACATCACGGATATCGCAGCAGAAGAAACATCATATGAAATATTGGATATACTAGGACATCTGTGTTTTATTTTGAGCCTCTATAAAACACGGATTCCACGGTCGCGATGAATAGACAAACCCACACCCCTAGACCCCTACGAGAGCGACAAGCAACCCTACCAATTCTAGAGTTAGGAGACCCGGACTCGACTCCTCGAGTTGGTCTCCCACTGGACCCTAGAACCCGGTTACTTGTGCTCCCCTCCTTGGGTCTATCCTAGTGCGGAAAAGTAAATAATATACATCAACGGTGACATCTTCCGCAACCTGGAAGTGCCCCAATAAAAGAATATTACATACAAATTTTTACATGAATGAAAATGAAAAACACTCATCTTACATAAAACCCCCCCGGGCTATTCAAACACGACGATCCAATATAACATATCTAGCAACACATAACATCACATGTCATCAACGTAAGTAAACATGCGTATCCCAATTGTCGTTGACATATAGCAACGAAACCGGCGATATCACAAATTACACTTACGGTCCCAGAAAAGAAAGTGTAAAACTACAACAGTTGGAATCCGCAACCTACTTAGACATCGCATGCCTAATCAAATGAATTTCTTAGACATCGCATGCCTAACAATTATAAACCCCGCATTTCAGTCTCATTATCGAAAACTCTTTTCAATATCAAGTTAGGCAATTCAACAAGATTCCCGACATCCTGATCGAATGCTCGTCGCAAACTTTAGTAAATAGCCGCACCCCCGATGCCGTCGACGAAGTGCACTGAGAAGGAACACCGCTGCCGCGAGCACCCGAACAAATGCTTTTGGCTACGGGGTTCTCCTACAGCCACTTGGTCGGGACTAAGGGGCGTGGCTATCTATTAAGTTTACCCGGCGAGTATCCGCATACGCTACGTGATTGCGACGGACTTTTGATCACATCAAAATTCCGTGGCAACCGATCATTTGAGACTAAACTTCTATGTTTATAACATTCAAAATAGTTATCTCATAACTGCTTGTGGATTCCAAATATTATATCACATTCCAGATAAATAGAAAATGTTAAACTTTCCGATCGAACAATCAAACACCCAAGTTTTCCCGAAAAGCTCAACACATGAAACAAGTTTAAAAACATCCACTTCATGCCACAGTACCAACGGTCCAGCCGTAGAAGGGTCAAGCCAACGCCTCACATATGTAAGTCTACGGTAGCGCCCCGGCCGTCTACGGACGCCAAATGTGGAACAAAAACTTTTTAACTGGCGCTATCGTATACTTTAACCCGGATCTTCCATTATTGCTAAACTAACAAACTGTAAAGAGTGTAGAAAAGTTATACCGAACGATCTGAGTCCTTCGTTCTTTAACCATCATCCCACGCTCCGTTACGGCTGCTCCGATCTCGTCGATCTCCGATCTGCTCGTCCAGGTGGCACCACGTCAACGATTATTTAAACGGGCTCCCGCCTCAGACTCGAGGCAACTCGGTCGTCAAGTTTGCTAGAAGAGATGACCAAGAATGATGTAGAGAATGAGTAGAAGACTTTGCCTCGTTCCGTCCAAAGCTATGGACGAACGGTTAATGAAGTTGCCGTGGGAATCGGGTGATGGAATGAAATGAGCTGTGAAATTCCATACACCCCAAAATCTATCATATCTTTTGTAACCAAATGAAAACATCAAGTGTTAGTGAGAGGGGGGAGGGGCCGGCCATATATATGGAGAGGGGGGGTGAGTGTAGGAGGAGGGGGAGGTAACCATAGGATAAATATCAACAACAAAATATCTTAAGCTTAACAAAAATCATTAATGAAAACAATGACTCATATCCTTAGTCATCCTTTCATTAAATGCAACCAACTAAAACACAACACCAATTAACCTAGTCACTACCTTCTAGAACCTACTAGAAGCACGACTCACCCTCATCCAAGAAAAGATAAATCCGTCTTTAACCGAATGTTAAAAGACGGCTGATAGAAAACTGGAAACTGGCAAATTCCAAAAGTGATCCTGAAACAACTTTCAGGATAACCCCGTAACTGTATAAATATAGCCGCATTTGTATTACGACCGAATACAAATGCAACTGAGACAAAGATATTATACCTACTCAATATAATACTCGGATCCGGCTTAAACCAAAGCCGACCAGTATCATCTGCCCGAAAAATAACACGTGCGTAAACGCACGTGCATTTTCCGAACCCTGCCATAAAACCATACGGCCTCTACAACGTTTCGCCCGAACTTGGGAAACTGTCTGTGGGGGACTCTAATGACTCGTCAGTACCCTGGCAGTGGGTTTAACCACAAACCGTCGGCGGCACTAGCTATGCGTAACGGCTGCCCATGGACTGACCTCAAGGGAGGCCGATGAGCGAACTCATCCGGAAACCCTACTGAGCCTAACAGTGACAATGTATATACAGTCCAGTCCGTTCGTCTATGAGTATCGCATATCTGCCTAGGGGGCTAGTAACGTCAGACCCCCAATAGCAGTATAAGTCGTGTCGGAGTGTAGCCCAATAACACCCTGAGATACTACTGGAGTACCTACCAGTAAATCTCCTGCCATGGCCATGGACTTTGTGTAATGGCTCTCCTAGACACAGCACGACCTCGCCCCCAATACCGGGAGAGACAAATCCCCTGCCGATCCGCTCACGTGCCTCTATATGGCTCAGGACTGTACCCAAAAGCTACCTGTTTGCACGACTCCTTTGAGCCGTGGTAGGGTAGAAATCAAAGCACAGTGGGAACTCACACGAGACAAATGACGACCTCAGGTCGATGAACTAACCTGTACACATGTCACCAGGGAACTGCTATCTGACGATAGGTATAGTACTAACTAGCAGATTCCCGGTGAGTCCTGTCCGGTGTACTCATAACCCAATGAGCACCTGTATACATCTTAGGTGATCCAACTGACACCAGTGGCTTGTGAGACCGGCCACCGCCCCTCGTCGGGGTCTCGACTGTATACACTAGTCTACTCCGGAGTATCGATGCCCTGTCTCGAAACTCCCACGACTAGGGACCACAATTAAGGATATGCATATAAACTACCCAACTCTCACGTATATGATCGCCGTCATACAGTTGGTAGTAAAGCAAGATCCTAAGGGCTCTATCCAAGTGTAACATGTAATCAGTCACCTGAACATGTACACGACTGATAAAGGCAAACCAGATAGCATACTATCATCTCGAGTAAGACTGTCCTACCGGTATAGGTCCTCCGCAATCATTGCAATCACGTACCTGCGATCCAATAATTGACTATGAGGGCACTATCTCCAACAATCTCCCACTTGCACTCAAGGCTAATTATTGCGATGTCGACTACTCACAGCCCGTGTGAAACCGAACATCCAACTCCTCTACTAATCAGTTTCATAAAGCCCGTTTGTAAAACTATTGTGTTCGAGAAATAGCCTCAGTGAGTGGATCCGCCTAGATGTTTCTTTCAATATCTCTCTTAATCTCAAGTTCGCGGAGTAAGCCATCTCCCGAATTGAGTAATACCTGTCTTAGAATATGTCTGGATATCTGATGGGACCTAGTTCATAAATGAACTCCAAATCCAAATTTCTTAGACTGTATCGATCACTGAACTTAATCAGTATCCTTCACCAAGCCTCCCACAGTATCCTCTTGGACCACCTGTCCATAATACCGTCCCTCGTCAAAGGGAAAACTGTAACTCTGACAATCACTCTGTCATCCATGTCACCTTTGAAGCCTGGAATGATAATCGTCTCCCGAAGGAGGCTGCCGTCATCAAATCCGTAGAACATGTACTTATGCTCTAAAACTGCTTCCTTATGTTTCTCCAGGATTGGATTAATACAAACTTATTGCATCTAGTGCAAAAACAACATCTGGTGTGGTACTTGACATCTCATGATTGACTCAATTGCCTAAGCAAGTGATCTGCCAATCATGCACATCCCTCTCCCCTTCAGTCTGTAAGACACCTTTAGAGAGGGTGACTCCATCACCTGCAGGTACACCACCATGCTAGGAGTCAACTATTCTAAAAACCATTAGAATATCTGTCAAAGTACCCACATTGGGAAACTACCCAAATCTATATCTAAAACCATAGATCCAGAAACCAGAATGTCAAATATTATATCCATATCCTGTCTGGAGAAACAACTGTGTGACGACCAAAGTACAACTGATCGTAGTATAGGAATTTTACTTCCTACTTTGTGTATGTCATCTAAATACCATGATATCACACCCTACTACCTTCTTAACAGATCCATCCCCTATTCTGATTGAAGTCAAACCCATGACTGTCACATCAAAATTAGATGATCTATCTCCGCTATAACTGCTCTAGTCTATAAATAGACATAAGCTACTTGCCCACTATACTTCCGATGCTCCCACTGACTACGACAACCCTCCTACCGAGTCTTATAGCCTGGAACAACAGTAGTGTCAAGTCTGGGTAGATAAGAACCTCCCTGTCACCGTCCTTGAGGCTACCGACGTACCTCTCGGGTGTCTGAGGTTACCCACCATATCTGCGGAGTGGCTAATGGAATGTCAAACCTGATTGAATATATAGGTCCTATTAAATTTCCGTAATCGTTCGCTGTTCTGGAATCACTTCCAGTTCTACCATACTCCCACTACTGTTTTCTGAAAAATATCCATTTTACTAAAACTGTGGCGAGTCAAGAACAATATCACTATTGATCTTCCAAATGGTAGAATATCAACCCTCGTCATAGCCAGGGTCAACCCACAAACAGCCATTACAGAAACGTGCCCTGAGTTATCCAGAGTCTGGTTTTAAGCATAAGCTGGACAACTCCCCGTACCTTAACATCTTTTAAGGTACGATCCATTCTATATCCAATACAGAAACTTTGGCACTTATTTAATTGGAACCATATTCAAATCATGCAGCTGTCTCCAGTGCATATCACTTTAATGGAAAGAGGCTAATCAGCATTACTCAACTTAGGAATCCATCCAATTATGAGTAACCTGAAAAAGAAACACGTTTCTCAAAAACCATCACTATCATCTGAATACCAATCACAAGAATCTACATCTTCGAACTCTTTGAAGAATCCCGATACTTGTGATACCTGGTTCTCTACTTTATTCTTATACCCACAACTTCTCAAAATATAGACCTTGTATTTCTACGAAACACTTGTCTAAATACTAGAGAAGTTATAAGTAAATAGAACATAGTACGAGGACCTACCCCTTTGTCCTGATGGACACTAGACAACATACAATACTCTGTATAAGTCCGCTGAGTTGAACAACTCAAAATCTATGCGTCGTAGGTTGAAAACTGTACCCTGGCGATTTCCTCAAATATCACCAATTACAACGAATTCCGATATATTGAGGATAATCACCTAATTCCCAATAACTTACTCCCACTCATTATCTGTAAAACCATACAGATATGAGAATGAAACCTGGTAAATACATACCCTTGGAGTAAGTGTCTAATCAGGAAAACAGTTTTTCTTTAACAATGCACTGAAACATGAAAAATGTTTCGTAGGGGTATCCTGGTATTCATAGTAATGCCTCTTCCAAAATCCAATTCATGACTTTAACCGTATATTTTATTGCCATCTCTCCAAATCCCTTTATTTGTCTTTAGTCGTTACCTTCTGTACACCATCGTTAGGCTAAATAGTTTTCTTCCTTCCCTACCGTTCGGCACCAGCCTATGGTTTGAAAGAAGACTATCCAGTAAGCATAATAGGTGTACCCTCCTAAACCAAGGAGTACTCGCATCTCGAGAGAAGGTGATGATAAAAGACAACTGAATAATACCTTATTCTTTTAAAAGTGAAATAGGAGTGGCGATGAAGTACGCGGTTTTGGTCGTGAATGATATCAGTCGCAATTTACTTTTCCTTCTTTCTAATCCCTTTATTTTGTCTTTAGTTATTGCCTTCTGCACACCCTACTTAGGCTAATTGGTTTTCTTCATTCCCTACCTTTCGGCACCTGCCTATGGTTTGGAATAAGACTATCCAATAAGCGTAATAGGTGTACTCTCCTAAACCAAGGAGCTCTCGCAACCTGAGAGAAGGTGATAATAAAAGACAACTGAATAAACCAATTCTATTTCCCCTGAACTTGGATCCATCCTCGAAGAAGTCCCTTCGAGTTCGTATATAACCATACGATGGATCTATCCAATGGAAGTGGATATCCGTAGTAATACGGGTGTTTTGAGAAATGCAAAGGGTAAAAGAAGGAGTGGCAATGACTTATGCAACATAGACAATCCAAAAGCCAGTATTTTAAGAAGGTTCGGTCAACCTGGTCACTGAGTCATAGTCTAGGGTCGGTCAAAGGTCGCTGCCAAAGAGAGAGAGAAAAGAAATACTCTGCGTGCACTCTAACCTAGATCAGAATGGTTATCACTTTATCTAATCCGGAAACCTCCCACTGTCCTGTCAAATTCTCCTCCAAACCTAAAGAAGAATCAATCGGGATCACCCGAAGAGTAAACCAACTCATAAGTGGGAATCGGGATCCAACTCTCATCGCATGATAACGTGATGGAATGCATCCACGTTACTCATACTCCAGAAGGTATGCGCATACTTGGCAAGTTTCAGTTTCTTTAGAAACTCCCGATACGATTTTTGCCCCATGCTCTTATAACCTTGGCGTTGGTCAAAATGTCATAAGTCACATGCCAAGTTCTACCCGTCACTATCTTGTCAATTTGAACCCACCCGCACATGCCCTTGACGTTGGCCAAAATGTCAGAACGACTGTCCCAAACCAACTCATCTATCTATGCAACAATTGAATACCCAGCAGCTACCAAACACTATGCCTTGGCGTTGGTCAAAATACATAGCTTGAATACTACTGAATACCCAAAAGAAGTGACGGAGGGCTAGGGCTGGTTTTTGGCGAAAAACCTTTAACGTAGTGAACTTGATATCGCTGAAGGAACCTGATAGCTTTTTAAAAAATAGTGGCGAAAACCTGTGCTAAAGAGGTCACTCCCGGTGAAGGGATCTCGGTTCTTTCCTCATGGAATGAGGTGCAGGATATTCCACTGAATACCTCTATGCAAAGCAACTTGTAATCGACTATAGTGAAGTTATTACCCTGACGCAAACTTCTGCCCAAGGGGTCAGTCCCGGTGAATGGATATCAGCCCTTGCCCCGTCAAATGAGGTGCAGGATATTCCACTGAATACCGCTATGCAAAACAAAAGGAAACGTCTTTTCAATAACACTTTTTAAATTTGTTCCAACAACTATAAACAGGTTTGTTTTACTTTGCATTGATCAGAATCAACGCAGTCCCATCAATAATCACACCAGAAAAGAACGAAAATAAAATGTACGTATATGCCATCCGCATTCGTCACTGGGTCCCGTCATCATCCGTTAGGTTACTTAACTAACGACAGAGCGGGGACTGGACTAGCGCGGGTGTAAAACATATACAACATCTAATAATATATAAACCAATATACAATAATCGCTCCAGGCGTGATAATATGCAACATTACAGAAAAGTAATAAGCATCACAGAACAATACAGATAATCTGGGATCCCCGAGTTTCACAGAGCCGCTGCTGAAACCCGACGTTCCCCTATCGTGTGGATAGCCTGTGCAATGAAACCTAGACCCCTACGGATGCGGCAAGTTACCCGCCAAAACCTGAAGCGAGGCAGCCCCCTACAGCAAAGTGAATGGACCACCCAGCACTTCACGGAATCCGGTAATCTTGGGCACCCCTCCTTGGGTCAACCTGTACCCCTACGAGTGCGGCGAATAGTCTGCCAATTTTAGAGTGGGGCCCCTCTGCCTCTCAAAGCCATGAGATGAGGACCCGTTGCCCTCCAGAACCCGGCTATTCGTGCACTCCGTCTCGGGGCAAAACCTAGTACAGTAATGAAAAATAGTACAACAGGTACATCGACCGCAACCTAGTCGTGCCCCAAAAGAATATTATACAACAGGCAGGGACGGCAGTCCACATGTTGGACGCTCGCCCCGCAATATCAAATGTACAAATAAACTCAAAATATACCACCATTGCACACTGCTATCCACCACGACAAATCCGCAACATCACAGCACAACACAGAACATCAACGCGAATGTCATGTTCGTAAACCTGTCTAAAAGAACTATAGCAATCAGACGCGGTTTACCGATCAAATGACATTCCCGGTCAGAGATATAATGTAAGCACTGTAAACTAACATGTTTAAATTTCGATCGACTAAATATCACAAAGTGGGCCCCACAACCAACTGGTGAACAGTAACAAAATCTGGGCCCAAAAGATATATACCAAAAACCACAATTTCCAGAGAAGAACCCACTGAGCAAATTTGGGGGCATGATGACACAGAATGGCCGCGGATCCGCGGCCAAACCATGGGTTTGGCCGCATTTCCGCGGCAGTCTTGTCGAATCATGATCCCAAATTTGTACGGTGTTCTTAGAAAACCCTGCACAGATTTCTGTGATATGTGGAATATTTTTAGGACACCATTTAAAATCAACAGAAACTGTCAAATTGAAAAAATGCGGTTTTTGATTTCCGGTTCGATCGATATTTTAAACGTGTTAGCACAAGTTAGTATAGCAAAATGGTGAGGCTCTGATACCAATGTAAGTCTACGGTAGCGCCCCGGCCGTCTACAGACGCCAAATGCGGAACAAAAACTTTTTAACTGGCGCTATCGTATACTTTAACCCGGATCTTCCATTATTGCTAAACTAACAAACTGTAAAGAGTGTAGAAAGGTTATACCGAACGATCCGAGTCCTTCGTTCTTTAACCATCATCCCACGCTCCGTTGCGGCTGCTCCAATCTCGTCGATCTCCGATCTGCTCGTCCAGGTGGCACCACATCAACGATTCTTTAAACGGGCTCCCGCCTCTGACTCGAGGCAACTCGGTCGTCAAGTTTGCTAGAAGAGACGACCAAGAATGATGTAGAGAATGAGTAGAAGACTTTGCCTCGTTCCGTCCAAAGCTATGGACGAACGGTTAATGAAGTTGCCATGGGAATCGGGTGATGGAATGAAATGAGCTGTGAAATTCCATACACCCCAAAATCTATCATATCTTTTGTAACCAAATGAAAACATCAAGTGTTAGTGAGAGGGGGGAGGGGCCGGCCATATATATGGAGAGGGAGGGTGAGTGTAGGAGGAGGGGGAGGTAACCATAGCATAAATATCAACAACAAAATATCTTAAGCTTAACAAAAATCATTAATGAAAACAATGACTCATATCCTTAGTCATCCTTTCATTAAATGCAACCAATTAAAACACAACACCAATTAACCTAGTCACTACCTTCTAGAACCTACTAGAAGCACGACTCACCCTCATCCAAGAAAAGATAAATCCGTCTTTAACCGAATGTTAAAAAACGGCTGATAGAAAACTGGAAACTAGCAACTTCCAAAAGTGATCCTGAAACAACTTTCAGGATAACCCCGTAACTGTATAAATATACCCGCATTTGTATTACGACCGAATACAAATGCAACTGAGACAAAGATATTATACCTACTCAATATAATACTCGGATCCGGTTTAAACCAAAGCCGACCAGTATCATCTGCCCGAAAAATAACACGTGCGTAAACGCACGTGCATTTTTCGAACCCTGCCATAAAACCATACGGCCTCTACAACGTTTCTCCCGAACTTGGGAAACTGTCTGTGGGGGACTCTAATGACTCGTCAGTACCCTGGCAGTAGGTTTAACCACAAACCGTCAGCGGCACTAGCTATGCGTAACGGCTGCCCATGGACTGACCTCAAGGGAGGCCGATGAGCGAACTCATCCGGAAACCCTACTGAGCCTAACAGTGACAATGTATATACAGTCCGGTCCGTTCGTCTATGAGTATCGCATATCTGCCTAGGGGGCTAGTAACGTCAGACCCCCAATAGCAGTATAAGTCGTGTCGGAGTGTAGCCCAATAACACCCTGAGATACTACTGAAGTACCTACCAGTAAATCTCCTGCCATGGCCATGGACTTTGTGTAATGGCTCTCCTAGACACAGCACGACCTCGCCCCCAATACCGGAAGAGACGAATCCCCTGCCGATCCGCTCACGTGCCTCCATATGGCTCGGGACTGTACCCAAAAGCTACCAGTTTGCACGACTCCTTTGAGCCGTGGTAGGGTAGAAATCAAAGCACAGTGGGAACTCACACGAGAAAAATGACGACCTCAGGTCGATGAACTAACCTGTACACATGTCACCAGGGAACTGCTATCTGACGATAGGTATAGTACTAACTAGCAGATTCTCGGCGAGTCCTGTCCGGTGTACTCATAACCCAATGAGCACCTGTATACATCTTAGGTGATCCAACTGACACCAGTGGCTTGTGAGACCGGCCACCGCCCCTCGTCGGGGTCTCGACTGTATACACTAGTCTACTCCGGAGTATCGATGCCCTGTCTCGAAACTCCCACGACTAGGGACCACAATTAAGGATATGCATATAAACTGCCCAACTCTCACGTATATGATCGCCGTCATAAAGTTGGTAGTAAAGCAAGATCCTAAGGGCTCTATCCAAGTGTAACATGTAATCAGTCACATAAACATGTACACGACTGATAAAGGCAAACCAGATAGCATACTATCATCTCGAGTAAGACTGTCCAACCGGTATAGGTCCTCCGCAATCATTGCAATCACGTACCTGCGATCCAATAATTGACTATGAGGGCACTATCTCCAACAACATGTGGCACGCCGTACTGCCCCAAACCCTAAGGTTCAAAGGGCAATTCAAGACGGTCATATAATCGAGTTAAGGTTTGTTGTCTTCTAGAGGGTCCATCGCATTACTTGCACTACTTAGAATGTTCTTAAACTACGGAAAGATCCAACACTTGGAAATTTCCCGGCAGGGGAAAAAGTGAGTATTTTTATCCGGTCGAACATTTTAACATGTTCTAAAATATCCGGAAAAATACATAGACGAAGTTAAACTTTCCGATCGAAATATCGAGTCCCCAATACAACCCAGAAAACTCAACTCTTGAGTAAACATTAAAATTTCCCAGAAATCACAGCACTAACAGAAAGAAATTACTGTGCAAACCACGTGCCCTGATTCAACACATTGGCCGCGGAACCGCCGCACAAACCAGGGTAGGGCCGCTGTTCCGCGGCGCATCTATCGAGTTGAGGGCACGTGCTGTACAGTAACTCCTAGAAAACCCTGCTGAATTTTTTGGATATTTTTAATCTGGAAAAAATCAACATTTCGGAAAATGTACAGAGAAGGGTTTGAGTTAGGGTTTCGGGGTTCGATCGGGTTTCTAACATCGTCTACACATCGCCTAAAGCTCTAGCTAGGCTCTGATACCACTATAGGGTTCCTAGGCACACTCAAGAGGTTCTACAACTGATCAACGATGCCAAAATCAATATTTTTCATGTGCCGAGAAACCCTAAACAAGATCGATTACTAGAGGTAAGGCGAAACAAGAAACAAGAAAACTACTTTGCTACAAGTGAAAGGGATTACAACCTTTGTAGATCCGGTCCTCCACTTCTTTAGCTCCGTGATGACGTCCCTCCGCTGCGATCATCGGGATCCCGGACTCTAGCGATGGTTTCGTCGGAGAAATGATCGGGCTAGGTCGTTGACTTCGATGCCGAAGATGATCTACGTCGAGGCGACTCAAACTCAGGCTCCATCTTCACTTGGTCATGAACCTTGTGAAGAAAACACCCTATACAACATGGCAAGTGGTAGAGGATGAAGAAATAGAAAGTGGGTTCACTTTGGATTTGGATTTCTCACTTGGAATCATCACTTGGAATTTTCTAGCAATGGTTTTCTTTCTTCATGAAGAAGAAGAAGAAGAAGAAGAAAGAAAAGAATGAATGAATAATCAAAAATAGAAAATCAAGTGATGCTTATCATTTAGCAACCATGGGTGAGGTAACTAATATAGAGAATAAACTAAGGTTTAAGTGAAATGGTTAGGTTAAGGAAAAAACAAAATGGTTGAAGCTTCATGAAACTTCAAGAATGAAACAAAGAAAGCCACCACCATTTTGTTTCTTGCCAAAACAAACAAATAAATAAATAAAAGTCTAACCATAAACCTAAACTTGGTGTATAGCATACACACACCTAAGTTTGCATGTATCATCAAACATGATACAAACAAGTGCACAAAAATATATCACATATACAACTTGTGAACATCAAGTGAGAAAATCCATCTTAAGTGAACAAATACTAGTTAATGTAAAGTAATATATCAAATATACAATTATACATTAAATCATTAAATCAACACTTGATTTAATGATCCGGTCATACTGCATATAACCGACTAATATCAAGTGTATCAATGTATCGAATCAACACTTGATTCGGTAACCCGGCTATATCTCATATAACCGTCTGATGATACAAATCGCGAGAATAGAATACAGTACCACATACTAGTATTATTCTCGGTCCCGCACATATCTCATATGCGCTCCTATTTCGTTTCGCTTGAGCCAGGAAACCTTTGTGTAGGACTTTAAAGACTCTTCAACACGCCGGCAGTACGTGATGATCATATCAAACACCCACAAGCCGCAAGCGGTGTGCTAAACGTAACAGCCACCCGGGTATTGAGCGATCAGAAGATCAACGAGCAATCCCGCTCACACTCCTGTGAATCCAACCAGTGACGCTTGCCGTACAGTCCGGTCACGTCGTCTGATATGTCGCATATCTCGCTTAGGGGTGGTAAACGTCAGACCCCAGTAGCTCGAAAAGTCATGTCGATATGAGGTCTATAACAGTTCAAGAAACTACTGGTAACACTTACCAGTAAATCTCAGCAACCCTGGCCAGGGATTTTCGGTTATAGCTAATCGAATACAGCACAACATCAACTCCCTATACCGGGAGAGACGAATCCCCTCCTATCGCTCATTGCCTCCATGTGATTCGGGACTGTACCCAAAAACCACCGTTTTGCATTCCCGCTTGGATGTGGTAAGGTGGAAATCAAAGCACAGTGGGAATCACACAAGACTCTATGACGATCTCGGGTCTACAGACTAACCTGTACCAGTGTCACCAGAGAACTGCCTTCTGACGTAAGGTATAATACCATCTGGGAGTTCTCGGCGAGTCCGTCCAGTGTACCCAGTCTCCACTGAGCACCCGTATATGATCTCTGATGTCAAACACCAATGGATATGGAATCTTCCATCGCCCATCTGTATGGGTCGAGAAGGTATACACTAGTCTACTCTGGTATATCGATGCCTCGTCTCGATATACCCACGTCTAGAGACCTTGAAGGATGTACTTATAGACTACCATGTCCCCACTAGTATGATCCGCATCATAGTCCAGGTAGTCAAGTACACATCCTAAGGGCTTTACCAACATGTAACAAAGAGACAATCAGTGTACACGTTAAGGTAAAGAGCAACCGGATAGCATACTATCATGTCGAGCAAGAAAGTCCTCCCTATATATGTCCCAGCATCCACTACAATATACATCCTATGTACAGTAATGGCCTCTAGGGCATACATATAACTAACACCGAGCAGGGTTACTGCCCGGTGCCTCTTGGCGAGGGCTTTGATCCTTAAGGATGGACCGGGCAGGGTTGCTGCCCGGTGCCTCTTGGCGAGGGCTTTGATCCATGGCATTGTAGGGTAGGAAGCCACCATCCCTGGATAGCCGAGCATGGTAGCTGCTCGGCTGCCTCTTGGTGAGGGCTTTGATCCCTGGCATTGCGAGGTAGGGAACTACTATCCCGGGATAGCCGAGCAGGGTAGCTGCGCGGCTGCCTCTTGGTGAGGGCTTTGATCCCTGGCGTTGCGAGGTTGGGGCTACCAGCATGGGATAGCCGAGCAGGGTAGCTGCTCGGTTGCCTCTTGGTGAGGGCTTTGATCCCTGGCGTTGTGAGTTAGGGAACTACCATCCCGGGATAGCCGAGCTGGGTAGCCGCTCGGCTGCCTGTTTGCGAGGGCTTTTGATCCCTGGCATTGCGAGGTAGAGAACTACCGGTCGGGGATAGCCGAGTAGGGTAGCCGCTCGGCTGCATCTTGGCGAGGGCTTTTGATCCCTGGCGTTGTGAGGTAGGGAGCTACCAGCCAGGGATAGCCGAGCAGGGTAGCTGCTCGGCTGCCTCTTAGTGATGGCTTTGATCCCTGGCGTTGCGAGGTAGGGAACTACCAGCCCGGGATAGCCGAGCAGGGTAGCCGCTCGGCTGCCTCTTGGTGAAGGCTTTGATCCCTAGCGTTGTGAGGTAGGGGCTACCAGCCGGGGACAGCCGAGCAGGGTAGCCGTTCGGCTGCCTCTTGGTGAGGGCTTTGATCCCTAGCGTTGCGAGGTAGGGAACTACCAGCCCGTGATAGCCGAGCAGGGTTGCTGCTCGGCTACCTCTTGGTGAGGGATTTGATCCCTCGCGTTGCGAGGTAGGGAACTACCAGCCCGGGATAGCCAAGAAGGGTACGAGCTCGGCTACCTCTTGGTGAGGGCTTTGGTCCTTAGCTCGGGAGGGGCCGTACGAGGCTTGCTAAGGATGGACTGAGCAGTGAAGCTGCTCGATTGACTCGTCAGGTTCTTCCCGGTCTTTTCGGTGCGAGTGTCGGGAAGATGGACAGTCGCGGGTGACACGTGTCGTGAACGCGTGGGGGAGGCGAAGCACTATAGCCACGTCGTTTCGATTTCGCCGAGAGAGGCCGGGTGCCTGCCGCATGGAGGTACAGTTATGGGTGAGCGACTGTTGGACTCCTGGGGGTTGTTCGCTATAAAACGGAGGGAGTGTTGATCACTCCACCCTTCACATCCAAAACGTAAGAATGGAGGACTTCCCTTTTACTATCCCCGAGATCGTGAGCTTCGAGGACGTATACCTCTATGACCAGCACTGCACCAACGACACGGTGCAGTTAGTAATAGGCCGCATTGAGGATCACTTCAGCCGGCTGCTTCCCCGGCGTTCCCCCTGCTCCTGCTGTTGAAGTACTCCATCTGGAGGGCGTCGCCGGGGCTCTACAACCCCTTGTCCTAGCAGTTGAAGGAAGAGGCGCTCGGCAAGTTAAGGTCTTTGCGGCGCTTCGGCCTGATTTCGGCTGGTCGGCGGGACCGCTCGGTAGCGCTCATCCTTGAGTGCTACCAATTGAGGCACGGTGCTGACGTCCGCGGGAGGCATCGGGGGCAAATGTCCGAGGCTGCGAGGGCTCGGCTGGCTGAGATATCCTCGGAGTATCACGAGCAATGTTCTCTGCACCCCCTTCCCCCGCTACTGTAATAATTTTTTTCGTTGTAAGGCTGAGGAGCCCACAGTACCTTCTTGAATAAATAATAGTCTTCTTTTTGCTTTGTTTTATTGATCCCTTTATTACATAAACAAAAGATTTCAAGAAAGGTTTACATTGCGTTGAAAAGAAGTACACGCTAGTAGATGCTCTTATTCGTGAAGCTTGAGCCCCTCGGACGCTGGTTGGCCTCCACGACCGGCATAGGGTGCTGAGCTTCGTAGGTACCCGACGTACGCTCCGCTGACATGACAATGATTTGGCCGATTGTCAGCCCGCCGGAAGGGGGACGCTGCTCCTGCTCGCGGTCGGCTTGCCGCTTGTCTCGCAAGTACGCAGCGAGGTGTCCCAATCGGATGAGCTCCTCGATGTAGTCTCAGAGCTGCTTACAGCTTTCCGTGGAGTGGCCTTGCGACCTGTGGAAACCACAGTAGGGTCCCCGGGTGCGCTTCGAGGCCATGTGTGAGATCGGGGGGAACTTGAAGAACCCCTCGCCTTTAACCTCCTCTAGCAGTATAGTCTGGGAGACGTTGAGTGGGGTGTACTCCTGAAACTTCTGGAGGTAGGGCTTTGGCTGCTAGAGTCTTCTTCTCTCTTCCCTAGCCCTTTTCTTTTGGTCGGATTGCTCTGCCCCGGGGAGGTTGGCGTTCACCTCGGACTCGAGCTGGACCTCGCGCTCGGTCCAAGACTTTACCTCGGCCATGGTCTTAGGTTGCGCTAATGCAAAGGAGTGTAACCACTCCTTGTGCCTAAGACCAGACCTAAGTGTTGTGATGACCGTCTCGTCCCGGTGCTCGGGTACCTCGAGAAGGGCGTTGTAGAAGCGGGTGACGTACCCTTTGAACGTCTCTTTGTCTCCGCTCTTGATCGTGAAGAGATGGTCAACTGTCCGTTTCTGCCGCCTGTTCCCGACGAAGTGGCCGAGGAATTGGGTGGCCAGCTCGTCGAAAGTTGAGATCGAACGCGGCGCGAGTCCTTAGAACCAGTCTCGTCCGGAGTGGATGAGAGTGGCCAGGAAGGCTCGGCACTGGGTGGCATCGGAGTTGTCTTGGAAGCTGATTCCTGCGGTGAATGCATCCAAGTGGTCCTTCGGGTCTGACTTGCCATCGAAGAGAGAGACCTTCGGGGGTTTGTTCTGGGAGGAGACATGGACGCCGAGCAGCTCCTCGGTGAAGGGTTTCGTGAGCGAGTCGGTGGCGTACTTAGCCCCGTCGCTCGGATGGTGGCCTTCCCGATGCATGCCTTCGATCTTCTTTTCGAGGGCGTCGAGTCGGCCGTGGTACCTCGACGATTCGGCACAGTCTGATCCCTGGCTTATGCTGTTGGAGACCTACGTCTGGCTTCGGCCCCGGTTCCTCTCAATGAGGTTCCTTAGATCCCCCGGCGAGGTAGTCATCGAGCCCCCATGGCGAGTCCCGTTTGCGCGCCGGTGTCGAGGGAGGGGGTGTCGGTCATGCCTGGGAATAGGCGAGCTGATCGACATCTCCTCGGGAGGGACAGGAGCGCGAAGAGGCTCAGGGCGAGGCGCTCTGGCGACGGACCTCGGTGTCGAAATTTGGGGCGCCCATCGAGCCACAGAGTACGTTGTCCCGGGAGATCTGCGGCCGTGGGAGGTAGCGAGGCGGTGGTCGGCCGTGCCGACGCGAGCAGAATCTTCTCTCCCTCGGTAGGGGTCTCGGTCCCGAGGTGGGGAAGCGGCGACCTGGGGAGCTTGCCCCGCCATTTGGACACGGACGAGCGCGTCCACGACGAACGCGAGTCGATCTATCCAAGCAGCGAGGGCGATGATGGTGTTCAGAGAAGTAGATTCGTCCGCGCCTCCGTTGTGTGGGAGGCGACGGCTAGTGCTTGGATCGTCGCGATGATCGCTCGCCATTAGGTTGAGATCGGAAGACGAACTTTTGTTTTTGTGGAGTCAAGAGTTCCCACAGACGGCGCCAGCTGACAGATGTCGGATCACGTCAAGTTGTTGCCTTCCGTTGATCTGCTGAAGGCGGCGATAGGCAGCTGAGATTGGATCTGGAGGATGGCTCCTGAAGCGTGTGGATCTCAATGGGTTTGAGGTTGTTTGGGCCAAGCTACCTGCAAGGAAGTCCCGGGGTTGTTGGATCACCGACGACCCTCCGACGATCAAGTTAGAGAGGAAATCCGAGCAGAGTAACGGCTTAGTGAGTGGAAAATGACTTACTTGAACCGTCTGAAGGAGGGGTTTATAAAGCGGTTGAAGTAGGCAGGCAGGCGCGAGAATCACGCCGGTCGTTACGCTCCCGACGTCAAGCCCGCGCGATGGGCGGGATCTCGCATTAATGGCTAGACAGGCTCGTTAATGGGGGGATCGTGATAGCGTGGAACGTGGGATGTGGCCGGCGGATATCTCGCTCATGGCGAGATTCGCGGGAGTGAGGCGATTGCGCCTGTGAGTGGTGCTGTTGGTCGGTCAATGAGAACGAGGAAGATGACCTCGGCGGGAGAGCTCACCGACGAGCGGGAGAGCCGAGATATCTTGGTTCTGCGGTAGCCCGGAGACGAGCTAATGGGGTCGAAGAGGCCAACGGTGCAGGGGGCTCGGAGACGAGCCAACAGTTGTTTGTCTGTAGGACGGACATAGGAGTAGTCTGGTCGGCCACTGTAGGTCCTTTCGTGCAAGCTTCATGACACGTCATCTTCCACGTGTCGTCATCTGGGAGATCACCGATATCGAGCATCATTAGATTCAAATCCAGCTACAATAAGTGAAACATCTACACGGTAGATTTGAAACTTTTGCGAAAATTTTTGCCTATAACAAAATATTGTGATCTTTTTATTGTTGCTAAGGAATAACCTCTTAGAAATATACTCCAATTAGGAATTTGCCCCAGAGCTAAGCACAACAAATTTTAAGTTGGCTATCTATCTTGCATGGCCCATAGTCACATAATTCGCGAACTATTCGTCGAATTCGTGAATAATTCGCGAATTTTTGATCAGACGAATTAATCTCCGAATTAATCGTCATAGCCGAACTGGCCGAATAATTCGCGAATTATTCCCGAATTATGTGAAAAACAGCGAATAATTCAAAAAAACAGCAAATAATTCATAAAATCAAAACCCAGCGTCTCATATATTAATTTATTGCTCGAAATCCTTCCCGAACATTTCCCGAACACTTACCGAATCTTTCCTGCCGATTTTTTCCGAATAGTTCTCCGAATCCGAATTTTCGACCTCGCCGAATTACTCCCGAACGACGAATTTGTGACTATGGTACGGCACACAAAATCAATTGTTTGGTGAACCCACAGGCCCTACGAAATCAGCTGTAGTATACTGTTCTATGTGGGTGTTTATAATCCACAAAAGCTTGTGATTTGGGTCATCATGGGCCCATCTTACACCCCTTTACTCTGTAGTTAATGAAATATTGTCAGCCCACCACTCGTTTGCCAATAAATGTTCCATGAGCTACCATAGGCATTAAATAAACACCTACAAGATTCAACGTACGTTCACGTAAAAGAAAAAGGAGCGTGAGGTTATTAAAAGAAGAGTAAATAGTTCTAAGAAGACAAAATATAGTTAACATTGCATTTTATTTCCTTTTTGTTTGTTTGTAAACTAGTGAAGAAAAATAAAGAGCAACTAATAATAAAATGATTTTTCTTATTTTTGATTTTGAATTTATAATTGCAAGTGTCACACGGTCTCTGTGTTTTCATTACAACAAAACAGATATGTGCGTATACTTGGGTCCCACGATACATAGATGTCAATTTTCAATTATGCAACCACGTCCATATACACAAAATAAGCTATATCACTAATTTACCATGATTATATCCTTTCATAGTTTTCATTAATAAACTTTATAAATTGCAAATTAGCATTAAAAACTTAATATTTTTCAAATTATATATAGAGTAAGAGCAAAGGGGACCTACGCAACTCCCCTGCTCAACAAACTACGCATCCTTACATGATTTTGGGTATGGGTCCATGCACTTGAGTGTAGGCTCCACCCACTCTGTGAGGATGTGTACTTGTTGCGCGAGACGCAACCTTTTACTCATAGGGTAATACATATGTGGATATCTATGCCCCTCAATAAAGACGTCAGTGCATGATGATGATCGGTCAAGCTGTTGTGATTACGATAGACATCCGCAGATTTTGAGGCTCGTTGGACACCTTAGTGCAAACAATATTGTGAAAGTATGTCTTAACACCTCTATTAGGTTTATACAAGCATCAAGTGTTGGATATAGTGCCCTCAAAATTAATTATTGGATCGTAAGCACGTGATTGTAATGATTGTGGGATGACCTATACCGGTAGAACAGTCTTACTCGAGATAATAGTATACTATCTGGTTTGTATTTATCATCATGTACATACTTTAGGTGATATTACAGATCATTATTATATATTGATAGAGCCCATAGGATTCTTGCTCGACTACCAGCAGTATGATAGCGATCATATACGTGGAGTTGGGTAGTCTATAAGCACATCCTTAAAAGTGTCCCTAGTCGTGCGAGTTTCGAGACAGGGCATCGATACTCCGAGAGTAGACTAGTGTATACGGATCGAGACCCCGACGAGGGGCAATGGCCGGTCTCACAAGCCATTGGTGCCAGTTGGTTTACCTAAGATAGTATACAGGTGCTCATTGGGTTATGAGTACACCGGACGGACTCGCCGGGAGCTTACTAGTTGGTATTATACCTAACGTCAGATAGCAGTTCTCTGGTGACATGTGTACAGGTTAGTCTATCGATCTGAGATCGTCATTTGTCTCGTGTGAGTTCCTATTGTGCTTTGATTACTACCCTACCACGTCTCAAAGGAGTCGTGCAAACAGATTTTAGTTAGGTACAGTCCCGATCCACATAGAGGCAGTGAGCGGATCGGCAGGGAATTCGTCTCTCCCGGTATTGGGGGTGAGATTGCGCTGTGTTTAGGAGAGCCATTACACGAAGTTCTTGGCCAAGGCAAGTGAGATTAACTGGTAGGTATTCCATTAGTTTCTCAGGGTGTTCTGGGCTACACTCCGACACGACTTATACCGCTTTTGGGGGTCTGACGTTTACCAACCCCCTTGGCCCGATATGCGATACTCATAGACGAACGGACCGGACTGTACGGAGATTGTCACTGTCAGGCACAGTAGGGTTCCTGGATGAGTTCGGTCGTCGGCCTCCCTTTCGCTCAATACCTGGGTAGCCGTTACGTACAGCTAGTGCCACTGACGTGTAGAGTTACTAGTGTTGCGCCACGGCAGCGCCCCGGCCGTCTACTCGAGGCCAAAATGCGGAATCAAATTTTTTTTTCTTAACTTTAACTGGCGCTACCGCGGACAATATACCCGGATCGTGACCATTAACCTAATCCTAGCTAACAAGAGAAAGGGTGAGAGATATACCGAGTGATCCGTATCCTCCGGTCTTCTCGTCGTCGTCCCGATCTCACGCGGAATCCGTCCGTCACCTCCCCGTTGAAAATGGCACCACGTAGCCGGATTCTTTTACGGGCTCTCACCTCTGGACCGAGGCAACTCGGGCGCGAAGTTGGCTAGCCGATGCGTCCAAGATTTGCTGTATGCAAGTGTAGAAAACCTTTGTCTCAAGGGGTTTATGTAGTTGCCATAAAGATGATGGAGGAGAGAATGAACTTTGGAGAGGATGAAGGTGTATCATTTTGCAAGCCAAGAGTGAAAATGAGATGAATCGATCCCTCACATATAAAATGAACTCTCTCATTCTCTCCCCAATAGTGTGGCCGGCCTCTCTCAAGGAAATGGTGGAGAGAAAAAACAATAATACAACAAGGGAGGTGAGTGTAGGAAACTCAAAGAGGTGACCACATCAAAAGGAAATGATAACCATATCAAATCAAAATCAAGATCAACTCTAATCACTAAGAAATGATGTATAAAGCATCTCATGATGATAGAAGCCACAAATGCAAGAAACCCCCTCCATAATAAGTTATTTGCAAACTTGCAAATAACCCCCTCCATCGAAAAGTCCGGCCGGGAAGGAATAAAGGAAAACCGGCCGGAACAGAATGCAAACTGGCAACATCAGAAAACTGATCCCGTAATAAATTACAGGAAAAACCCCGCTACTGCATATACATGCCCGCATTTGTATTCCCACTGAACACAAATGCAAAGAGACAAAATCTACACTGTCTAATACTAGGATCCGGCTTAAACCAAAGCCGGCTAGTAAAAACCGTCCGATCACGATCCGTGCAATACCGCACGTATCTGATCGAACCCTACCATATCTCCATACGGCCTCTACAGCGTTTCGCCCGAAACTTGAGTAACTGAGTGTGGTGGACTCTAAAGACTCGTCAATACTATGGCTGTGGATTTAACCACTAGCACGTTAGAGGTATTAGCCATACGTGACGGGCCACCAGCTATTGACCAAAAGGGACGTCGATGAGCGAACTCATCCTGATACTCTACCGAGCCTGTCAGTGACAATATCCATACAGTCCGGTCCGTTCGTCTATGAGTATCACATGGCGGGCCTAGGGGGTTGGTAAAAGTCAGACCCCCAAAAGCGGTACAAGTCGTGTCGGAGTGTAGCCCAGAACACCCTGAGATACTACTGGAATACCTGTTAGTGTATATGCCCTAGAGGGCATTACTGTATCATACTGGTTTGTATATTACTTAATGGATGCTTGGGATATTCACCTTGTATATACAATCTTGCTCAAAATAGTAGTATGCTATTTGGTTTGTTTCTACTTCAATGTGTACATGTGTTTATTTTTGTATATCGCCTATACACATTAGTAGAGCCCTTAGGATCTTTGCTTGATTACCAGCGATGTGATGGCCGTCACACTAGTGGGCCTGGGTAATCTATAAGCACATCCTTATGCAGGTCCCTGGTCGCAGGACTATCGAGACAGGGCATCGATACTCCGGAGTAGACCAGCGCATGCGCTTCTCATCCCAGTGTGGGAGACGGTCTGTCCCACAGCCGTCAGTACGTCGTACTTGAGATAGTATGCGGGTGCTCGTTAGGTTACGGGTACACTGGACAGGACTCGTCGGGAACTGACTAGTTGGTATTATACCTATCGTCAGTTATCAGTTCCCAGGTGACATGAGTACAGCTTAGTCCGCTGACTTGACACTGTCATTCCGCCTCGAGTGTGTTCCCACTGTACTTTGATCACTACCCTACCACGGCTCAAAGGAGTCGTGCAAACAGGTAGTGGTTGGGTGCAGTCCCGAAGCACTTGGAGACAGTGACGGTTAGACAGGATTCGTCTCTCCCGGTATTGGGGGTTGACATCGCGCTGTGTCTAGGAGAGCCATTACACGAGTAGTCCCTGGCCAGGGAAAACGAGATATACTGGTAGGTTTCCAGTGTTATCTCAGGGTGTTTTGGGCTTCGCTCCGGCACGACTTGTACCGCTATTGGGGGACTGACGTTTACCGCCCCGTAGGCCCGCCATGCGATGTATCAGACGAACAGACCGGACTGTACGGAGAATGTCACACTCAGGCTCAGTAGGAGTTCAGATGGGTTTCGCCTCGTCGGTCTTCTTGTCGGCATTACCTGGGGACCGTTACGCACAGCTAGTGCCGCTTGCGGTCTGTGGTTAAACCCACTGCCAGCGTAGTGTCGAGTCTTTAGAGTCCCACACAGAAAGCTTTTCGCCTTTAGGTAAAAGAGTAGAGGTCGCATGGTATTGCGACAGGTCGCATGGTTTTGCGACAGGGTTCGGTCACATCCGTGCACTTGTGCACGTACAGTGTCCGGACAGTTTACACTAGCGGGCTTTGATTTAAGCCAGATCCTAGTGTACCTTTTGGGATTGGATTTATCCAGTTTGCATTCATGTTTCTCGGAACGCGGATGCGGGTGTGTATGCACAGTTGACAGGGAGGCAGAGGCAGCGGATTCTCATTAGGGTTGTTGACAGTTGACCGTTGACTATTTGACTTTATGCTCAACCCTAATGAGAATATGATATGTGATTAACTATTATATTAATTAAGTATTATGGTGATAGGGTTGTTGACTTGTTGACTTGTTGACTTTGTTGACTTGTTGACTTTTGTGGACTTGTTGACCGGTTGACTAGGCTTGACTAGTTGACCATCATGATAACCATAGCCATCATTTCATGGCAAAGACTTTTGTTTACTTGCTCATTTGTGTAAAATGAGTGCATGAAATGATATGGTTATGGTTGCTTCAAACCATCACATAAGACTTTTTTTTGATATGATGAGTTATGATCACTTTGGATTATGAGAGGGTGAAAGACAAAAGAGAGCCTCATTCTTTCTTGCTCATTCTCTCTCTTGTTCTTGAGCTCTCCTCTTGCTCTCACCCTCAACCTCTTGCTCCATCTCTTGATCTATGGTTCTCTTGTCTCATGAGTTGAGAATCAAGAACTATAGATAAAATCCCATTCTATTTCCTCTCTACTCATTCTAGTTCACTAGGTTTGGCAAACCAAGTGAACTAGTTTCTTCAAAGAACGAAGAAGGAGCTAAAGGTTGGAGCTTTCAAGTGGATCTATCTTCGGCGTACGGAGACGACGAGAAGGAGCCATCGGACCACCATCGGAGCTTGAAGAGAAGGAGTTCAAGACAAGCTAGGTATAACCCTCTAACCGAGTAGCTAGAATCTCTTAGTTTGGATGTTAGATAGATGTTTAACCAAGATCCGGGTTATAGGTCCATGTTACCATCTTTAAGAAAATCGTTTTTTACCAAATTCCGCATTCCCGAAAGTACCGGGAGAGGTAGCATGGACTTACAGTGGTATCAGAGCCTAGTTAAACTCTATCTAACATGTTAGCAAGTAACTAGAAGATCGAACAAAGAAAAAGTCCCGAAAACAAAACCCCAAATTTTCAACTTTCTGTCGATTTTAAAAGTACTGGAAAAACTTTTTGGAACACACCTAAAATCGACTCAGGCTTTTTTAAAGAATCTGCAAAATTTTGGGCCCCTGACTCGATCAAAGCGCCGCGTTTCCGCGGCCGAGTTGACTCGGTCAGGAGTTTTATTTTTTGCAGTTCTCTCTTGGGGGTATTTTGGGATTTTTGGTATATATATTTTCTGCCCAGATTTTCCAGAACGAAAATTTTATTTTGGGGTCCCGAAAATCCGTATTTTTGATCGAACTTCTAAAAGACTTAAGCTAACGGGTTTTCTGTAATGTGATATTTGTATTGAACGTCTACTAATCGCTATATGTCGATTAGTGGGGGTTATACAAATCTGTGATCTGTAATGTTGCTGGAATGTGGATATGAATATGTTGGATTGTCGCGGGTGAATAGCCGGGGGTTGTGAGACGAGAGTTTTCTTTTCTTTCAATTCATGTAAATTTGTAAATTGATGTAATAATTATTTGTATGGCCGCACAACCGGGTCGGGGTTGTAGCCGTCATTGTATAATTTCTTTTTACTGTTTTTGCTCCTAGGATAGACCCATGGAAGGGGTGCACAAACTACCGGGTATGCCGAAGTGTCGAGTGGCCTACTCATGGAGATGAGGGAGGTTACTACGCTTCGGGTACTTGGCGGGTAGTTTGCCGCACCCGTAGGGGTCTTGGGTGGGGTATTTGGCTATTCACCGCGACCGTGTAATTTGTCTTTCGTTACAGGCTCGTACGAATTACAGATTCCTAGTATATCCAATGTATTCATCTGTGATCTGAAATGTTTATCATTGCAGTATATCTATATATGATATTATTTAGGCGTTGCTTATGTTTTACAGACGCGCTAGCCCAGCCCCCGCTCTGTCGTTAGTTAAGTAACCTAACGGGTAATGACGGGGCCCCGTGGCGAATGCGAATGGCATAAGCGTACGTCATATTTTGGTTGTTTTCTGCAATGGTAGGATTAAATGATGGGACGCATTAAAAGAACTAATGCAAGAATATCACGCATTAAAAGAACTAATGCAAGATAATAAACCAAGTTAAAGTCGTTGGAACACTTTCGAAAAACCACTCGGTTCTTTTCAAAACCAACTTTTAAATGCGGAGCTTGAGCCACTCCTTTTAAAAGCTATCTCGTTCCATCGACCAAATCAAGTTCACTACGTTCACGGTTTTGCCAAAACCATTCGTAGCCCTCCGTCGTTTCGTATGAATATTCAATAGTATTCAAGCTGTGTTTGTTGACCTTCGTCAAGGCATAGTGATTGGTAGCTATTGGGTATTCATATGTAGCATAGATAGATGCATTGGTTTGGAACATTCGCATTACCTTGTTGACCTTCGTCAAGGGTATATACGGGTGGATTCAAATTAACCTGGATAATGACGGGCAGAACTTGACATGTGACTTATGATTTGTTGACCTTCGTCAAGGTCATAAGAGCATGGGGCAAAAATTCACATCGGGAGTTTCATAAGTACTGAAACTTGCTAGATTTGCATACCATTTGGAGTGTGATGATTCTGGTAGGATTCCTTCAGTTTCGTCACGCAATGATATTTGGATCCTGATCCTACTGTGAGTATATGCTACTCCTCGGGAAATTTCTCACTTAACGATCAATGCTATAAACCTAGTAGGTGCCTAGAAAGGTGTTAGCGGGGCTACGCCCCCAGGGAAAAGAGGTTCTTTAATTAAGGAACTTCGCGAAAGCGTTGGAAAACCTCCCTCGAAGTACCGACACCGGCCTGGCTGAACGGTTAAGCAAGTATTGTACGGTGGGATTGATCCTGACTAATTCTTCCTTTATGGTTTGAGGAGGGATTCGAGAAACAGTGGGAGCCATCCTGTTTAGACAAACTAAAAACCACTCTAAACTTGCAAGAGCATCATGCTGAGTGTTTCTTCTTCTCTCTCCTAATTGCAGCGACCAATCAACATGACTGGACTTAAGTTACTCCTAGATAAAAACAAACTGACAGGGCCAAACTACAAAGATTGGCTCAGGAATGTCAAGATAGCAATCACTTACGACAAGCTGGGGTATCTTCTTACCACCAAAGCTCCCCTTGTCCCTGGTCCAACTTCCAGCGTCGCGGATAAGGAAATCCGCAAGACTTGGGAGATTGATAGCGCGAAGGCCAAATGCCTCCTGCTTGCCTCGATGGACAACGAACATCAGAGGAGGCACGAGAATATGGACATGGAATCCATATTGCTTCATACAAAAGAACTGTATGGAGAGCAATCTCGTATCGCAAGATACGAAGCGTCAAAAAAGTTATTTTCGAAAAGAATGGCCGTCGGATCATCAGTAGCCGAGCACGTGCTAAAGATGATCGGCTTCATTGAGGAGCTCGCTGACCTAGGGATCACATTGGAGAGTGAGCTATATACGGATATAGTTCTGCAGTCCCTTCCTTCCACTTACGCCCAGTTTATACTGAACTTCAACTTACAAGAAAAAGAAGTTGAACTTTCAGAGCTCCTCAACATGCTGAGGAGCGCAGAGGGCACCCTACAGAAAGGTAGGGATACATCCACTTTGTTTGTAGGAGGATCATCTTCTTCTAGGTACAAGGCGAAAGCCAAGGGAAAGAAGAAGAAGGCCCCCGCCAAACCAAGGGGCGGTGTTAGTAAAGTGGATACGAAGGGAAAAGGTAAAACAACAAAGATAGCGGGGAAGCTTGTGGATAAGGAAGAATGCTTCTATTGTCATAAGAAAGGACACTGGAAGAATGATTGCAGGGCCTGGAAGGCCAGAACACAGGAATTGAAGCAGGTTGCAGCTTCAGCTTCAGGTGTGTATGTTATTGAAAACTGTCTTTCAATAAACTCTACTTCCTGGGTATTGGATACCGGATCAGGATCTCATATATGTAATTCTTTGCAGGCGTTGAGAAACCGTAGGGTTTTGAAGGCAGGTGACATGACCCTCAGAGTTGCGAACGGAGGTAGCATGGATGCTAAAACCGTGGGGGACTATCACCTGGGAATGTCAGATGGACATGTTTTGGTTTTACGTAATTGGTTTTTTGTACCCAACGCAACTTGTAATATCATTTCTGTATCTTTAGTTTCTAAAGAAGGTTATGAATTTGCGTTTGTAAGTAATGTTGTAAACATTCACCTTAATCAAGTTTTGATTGGGTCAGGTACATTGAGTAATGGTATATACGTGTTAAATCAACCGCAGATTTTTAATGTCCAGAATACACACAAAAGAAAGTCTCCAGAAATAAATCAGACTTTCTTATGGCATTGTAGATTGGGTCACATCAATGAGAGAAGGTTGACTAAGTTACATACAGAAGAATATTTGAATGCGTTCGAATATCAATCGTATGACACTTGTCAATCTTGTCTCAAAGGAAAGATGACAAAGACTCCGTTTACTGGACATGGAGTAAGAGCGAGCGAGCTCTTGGGACTCGTACACAGTGACGTGTGCGGTCCAATGTCTACACATGCCCGAAGCGGACATTCTTACTTCATTACTTTTACGGATGACTTCTCAAGGTACGGTTATGTCTTCTTGATGAAACATAAGTCCGAGGCCTTTGGAAAATTCCAGGAGTATAAGAATGAAGTAGAGAAACAGACCGGCAAAAGTATTAAGATTCTAAGATCGGATCGAGGTGGAGAATACTTAAGTGCCGAATTCCTGAATTACTTAAAAGAGAATGGTATTCTCTCTCAGCTTACTCCTCCATACACTCCGCAACATAATGGTGTATCGGAGAGACGGAACCGAACCCTATTGGATATGGTTCGGTCCATGATGAGTAACGCTGAGTTACCGCGATCATTCTGGGGATATGCACTGGAAGCAGCTGCATATCTCTTGAACAAGGCTCCCACCAAGACTGTGCCTACCACCCCATATGAGATGTGGACTGGGAAGAAACCCTGTCTTAAGTATCTTAAGGTATGGGGATGTCCAGCTTTTGTAAAAAAGCAGCATGCGGACAAGCTTGAGGCACGTTCAGTACAGTGTAAGTTTGTGGGATACCCAAGGAACTCCAGGGGGTATCTTTTCTATTCCGCTGAGGAACAAAAGGTTTTTGTTTCTCAACATGCCCGCTTCTTGGAAACTGAGTTTTTGGAAACCCAGATAAGTGGGAGCACAATAGAACTGGAAGAAGTTCCAGAACCACAGACTGTTACTGAAAGCTTAGTGGAACCAGAGGGTTCAACAGAACAGGACATTCCTACGCCGCTCCGCAGGAGTAGTAGGCAGACCATCCGCCCGAGAGATACTACGGTTTTCTCATAGACGGGGATAGAGAGGATTGCATCATAGATTATGATGAGCCTACTAGCTTCCAGCAGGCCGTTCAGAGCGTTGACTCAGTGAAATG
Source organism: Agapanthus africanus (assembly GCA_030015575.1). Lineage (NCBI taxonomy): Eukaryota > Viridiplantae > Streptophyta > Magnoliopsida > Asparagales > Amaryllidaceae > Agapanthus > Agapanthus africanus. Next base: position 231,205,316 of record CM057345.1, read on the forward strand.
GCTAGATGCAATGCGGACTGAAATGGAGTCCATGTACACCAACAAGGTATGGACGTTGGACATTGCTCCAGACGGGGTAAAACCCGTAGGATGCAAGTGGATCTTCAAAAGGAAGATTGGTGTAGATGGGCAGGTTGAGACCTATAAAGCTAGGCTGGTAGCAAAGTGTTTCCGTCAAAGACCTGGCTTGGACTATGACGAAACCTTTTCTCCAGTAGCCATGCTGAAATCCATTCGGATCCTTCTTGCCATTGCTGCCTTCCACGATTATGAGATCTGGCAAATGGACGTAAAGACAGCTTTTCTAAATGGAAATTTAGAGGAGTGTGTCTATATGGACCAACCAGAGGGTTTCATTCAGAGTGGGAGCAGCGGAAAAGTGTGCAAGTTGCTTAAGTCCATCTATGGACTAAAGCAGGCATCGCGGAGTTAGAACATCTGCTTTGATGAGACGGTCAAAGAATTTGGCTTTATCAAAAATCCAGATGAACCATGCATCTATAGTAGATTTGTAGCGAGAACTGTAGTATTCCTCGTTTTATACGTGGATGACATTCTCTTAATAGGAAATGACATTCCTATGCTACAATCTGTCAAGGGGTTCTTGTCACATAGGTTCTCCATGAAAGACCTGGGTGATGCCTCATACATTCTGGGTATCCGGATCTACCGTGACAGATCCAAGAGGATATTAGGACTTTCTCAGTCCAGGTACATCGACACCGTGCTGAAAAGATTCAGTATGGAAGATTCCAAGCGCGGTAACCTGCCGGCTTGTCACGGGATCACCCTCTCTAAAGAGATGTCTCCCAAGACTGATTTGGAGAGGGATCGCATGTCTATTATACCCTACACTTCTGCAGTAGGCTCTATAATGTATGCGATGTTGTGTACCAGACCGGATGTAGCTTATGCACTGAGTGTGGTAAGCCGGTATCAGTCAAACCCTGGGGAGAAACACTGGATAGCGGTAAAGAACATTCTCAAGTACCTGAGAAGGACTAAGGAGATGTTCTTTGTGTATGGCGGAAAAGACCTCCAGATCGAGGCCTTTGCTGACTCCAGCTTCCAGAGTGACAAGGATGATTCCAAGTCCATGTCGGGTTTTGTCTTTACCCTCAATGGAGGGGCGGTGTGTTGGAAGAGTTCCAAACAGGAAACCGTTGCAGACTCGACGATGGAAGCGGAATACATCGCTGCATCTGATGCCGCAAAAGAAGCTGTCTGGATGAGGAAGTTCTTGAAAGAACTTCAGGTGGTTCTGTCCATTGTTGATCCAATACCTCTGTATTGCGACAACAACGGGGCTATAGCTTTAGCGAAGGAACCCAGGTCCCATCAGAAATCCAGGCACATCTTAAGGCGGTATCACCTGATCAGGGAGATCGTAGATCGCCAGGAGATCGAGGTTCGGAGAGTCGCTTCAGAAGATAACACTGCAGATCCATTCACCAAGGCCCTGCCCCAGACTCAGTTCGAGCGGCTGATCGAGATGATAGGTCTTCGATACGCCAGTACATGGCCTTAGTGCAAGTGGGAGATTGTTAGTGTATATGCCCTAGAGGCCATTACTGTATCATACTGGTTTGTATATTACTTAATGGATGCTTGGGATATTCACCTTGTATATACAATCTTGCTCAAAATAGTAGTATGCTACTTGGTTTGTTTCTACTTCAATGTGTACATGTGTTTATTTTTGTATATCGCCTATACACATTAGTAGAGCCCTTAGGATCTTTGCTTGATTACTAGCGATGTGATGGCCGTCACACTAGTGGGGCTGGGTAATCTATAAGCACATCCTTATGCAGGTCCCTGGTCGCAGGACTATCGAGACAGGGCATCGATACTCCGGAGTAGACCAGCGCATGCGCTTCTCATCCCAGTGTGGGAGACGGTCTGTCCCACAGCCGTCAGTACGTCGTACTTGAGATAGTATGCGGGTGCTCGTTAGGTTACGGGTACACTGGACATGACTCGTCGGGAACTGACTAGTTGGTATTATACCTATCGTCAGTTATCAGTTCCCAGGTGACATGAGTATAGCTTAGTCCGCTGACTTGACACTGTCATTCCGCCTCGAGTGTGTTCCCACTGTACTTTGATCACTACCCTACCACGGCTCAAAGGAGTCGTGCAAACAGGTAGTGGTTGGGTGCAGTCCCGAAGCACTTGGAGGCAGTGACGGTTAGACAGGATTCGTCTCTCCCGGTATTGGGAGTTGACATCGCGCTGTGTCTAGGAGAGCCATTACACGAGTAGTCCCTGGCCAGGGAAAACGAGATATACTGGTAGGTTTCCAGTGTTATCTCAGGGTGTTTTGGGCTTCGCTCCGGCACGACTTGTACCGCTATTGGGGGACTGGCGTTTACCGCCCCCTAGGCCCGCCATACGATGTATCAGACGAACAGACCGGACTGTACGGAGAATGTCACACTCAGGCTCAGTAGGAGTTCAGATGGGTTTCGCCTCGTCGGTCTTCTTGTCGGCATTACCTGGGGACCGTTACGCACAGCTAGTGCCGCTTGCGGTCTGTGGTTAAACCCACTGCCAGCGTAGTGTCGAGTCTTTAGAGTCCCACACAGAAAGCTTTTCGCCTTTAGGCAAAAGAGTAGAGGTCGCATGGTATTGCGACAGGTCGCATGGTTTTGCGACAGGGTTCGGTCACATCCGTGCACTTGTGCACGTACAGTGTCCGGACAGTTTACACTAGCGGGCTTTGGTTTAAGCCAGATCCTAGTGTACCTTATGGGATTGGATTTATCCAGTTTGCATTTATGTTCCTCGGAACGCGGATGCGGGTGTGTATGCACAGTTGACAGGGAGGCAGAGGCAGCGGATTCTCATTAGGGTTATTGACAGTTGACCGTTGACTATTTGACTTTATGCTCAACCCTAATGAGAATATGATATGTGATTAACTATTATATTAATTAAGTATTATGGTGATATGGTTGTTCACTTGTTGACTTTTGTTGACTTGTTGACTTTGTTGACTTGTTGACTTTTGTTGACTTGTTGACCGGTTGACTAGGCTTGACTAGTTGACCATCATGATAACCATAGCCATCATTTCATGGCAAAGACTTTTGTTTACTTGCTCATTTGTGTAAAATGAGTGCATGAAATGATATGGTTATGGTTGCTTCAAACCATCACATAAGACTTTTTTTTGATATGATGAGTTATGATCACTTTGGATTATGAGAGGGTGAAAGACAAAAGAGTGCCTCATTCTTTCTTGCTCATTCTCTCTCTTGTTCTTGAGCTCTCCTCTTGCTCTCACCCTCAACCTTTTGCTCCCTCTCTTGATCTATGGTTCTCTTGTCTCATGAGTTGAGAATCAAGAACCATAGATAAAATCCTATTCTATTTCCTCTCTACTCATTCTAGTTCACTAGGTTTGGCAAACCAAGTGAACTAGTTTCTTCAAAGAACGAAGAAGGAGCTAAAGGTTGGAGCTTTCAAGTGGATCTATCTTCGGCGTACGGAGACGACGAGAAGGAGCCATCGGACCACCATCGGAGCTTGAAGAGAAGGAGTTCAAGACAAGCTAGGTATAACCCCCTAACCGAGTAGCTAGAATCTCTTAGTTAGGATGTTAGATAGATGTTTAACCAAGATCCGGGTTATAGGTCCATGTTACCATCTTTAAGAAAATCGTTTTTTACCAAATTCCGCATTCCCGAAAGTACCGGGAGAGGTAGCATGGACTTACAATACCTACCAGTAAATCTCCTGCCTCGGCCGAGAGCTTTGTGTAATGGCTCTCCTAGACACAGCACGACCTCACCCCCAATACCGGGAGAGACGAACCCCTGCAGATCCGCTCACTGCCTCCATGTGGCTCGGGACTGTACCCAACTAAAACCTGTTTGCATGACTCCTTTGAGCCGTGGTAAGGTAGTAATCAAAACACAGTGGGAACTCACACGAGACAAATGACGATCTCAGGTCGATGAACTAACCTGTACACATGTCACCACGGAACTGCTATCTGAAGTCTGGTATAATCCCAACTAGCAGGTTCCCGGCGAGTTCTGTCCGGTGTACTCATAACCCAATGAGCACCTGTATACATCTTAGGTGAACCAACTGACACCAGTGGCTTGTGAGACCGGCCACCGCCCCTCGTCGGGGTCTCGACTGTATACACTAGTCTACTCTGGAGTATCGATGCCCTGTCTCGAAACTCCCACGACTAGGGACCTTTTAAGGATGTGCTTATAGACTCCAGCTCTCACGTATATGATCGCCCTCATACTGCTGGTAGTAAAGCAAGAATCCTAGGGGCTCTATCAACGTGTAATAGCGACGCGTAAGGTCACCTAAAGCAGTACACGATGATAAAGATAAACCAGATAGCATACTATCATCTTGAGTAAGACTGTCCTACTGGGATAGATCCTCCCCAATCAATCACGTGCCTGTGATCCAATAATTGACTCTGAGGGCACTATCTCCAACAATCTCCCACTTGCACTCAAGGCTAATTATTGCGATGTCGCATACTCACAGCCCGTGTAATACCGAACACCCAACTCCTCTACTAGTCAGTCTCACAAAGCTCGTTTGCGAAACTAATGCGTTCGAGGAATAGCCTCAGTGAGTGGATCCGCTGTGATGTTTCTTTCTATGTCTCTCTATATTTCAAGTTCGCGGAGAAAGCCATCTCCCGAAATGATCAATACCTGTCTTAGAATGTGTCTGGATGTCTGATGGGACCTAGCTCATAAATAAACTCCAAATCCAAACTTCTTAGACTGTATCGTCAACTGAACTTAATCAGTGTCCTGCGCCATGCCTTTCCCTCAGTATCCACCTGGACCACCTGTCCAAAATACTGCCCTTCGTCAGAGGGAAAACTATAACTCTGACAGCCACTCTGCCATCCAGGTCACCTTGGAAGCCTGGAATGATAACCGTCTCCTAAAGGAGGCTGCCGTTATCAAATCCCTAGAACATTCACTTATGTTCTAAAGCTGGTTCTGATCGTTTCTCCAGGATTGGATTAACATCAACTTATTGCATCTACTGCAAGAACAACATCTGGTGTGGTACTTGACATCTCATGATTGACTCAATTGCCTAAGCAAGTGATCTGCCAATCATGCGCATCCCTCTCTATTTTAGTCTATAAGACACCTTTAGAGAGGGTGACTCCATCACCTGCAGGTACACTACCGTGCCAGGAGTCGTCCATTCTAAATACTCATAGAATGCTGTCTAAGTACCCTGATTGGGAAACCACCCAAATCTAGATCTAAAACCATAGATCTAGTAACCAGAATGTCTGATATAATATCCAAGTCCCATGTGGAGAAACTACTGTGTGACAACCAAAATATAACCGATTGTAGTATAGGAATATCACTTCCTACTCTGTGTATGTCATCCAAATACTAGGACATCACACCCTACTACCTTCTTAACAGATCTATCCCTATTCTGATGAAGTCAAACCTATGACTGTCACATCAGAAATAGATGATCTATTTCCACTATATCTGCTTTAGTCTATAAATAGACATAAGCCTCTTGCCCACTATGCTTCTGTTTCTCCCACTGACTATGACAACCCTCTGGCAGAGTCATATAGACGTACACTTCTAAAGCCAGTTTAGAATGACGCTATACTCATCCTCTTGCCGGGTCTCACAGTCTGGAACAACAGAAATGGCAAGTCTGGGTAAACAAGAACCTCCCTTCCACCGTCCTTGAGCATACCGAAGTACCTCTCGGGTGCCTGAGATTACCCACTTTATCTGCGGAGTGGCCAATGGAATGTCAATCCAGATTGAATCTTTAGGTTCTTATCAAATCTTCAGTAATCGTTTGCGGTTCTGGAATCACTTCCGGTTCTACCATACTCCCACTACTGTTTTCTAAAAAAAAAACCATCTTTATTAAAACTGTGGCGAGTCAAGAACAATATCACTATTGATCTTCCAGATGGTAGAAAGTCAACCCTCGTCATAGCCTGGGTCAACCCATAAACAGCCATTACAGAAACGTGCCTTGAGTTATCCGGAGTCTGGTTTTAAGCATAAGCCGGATAACTCCCCGTACCTTAACAATGTCAAGATATGAACTGTTCTATATCCAATATAGAAGCAGAGGTACTGATTTAATTGAACCAGATTCAAATCATCCAGCTGTCTCCAGTGCATGTCAACTAAACGGAAAGAGGCCGATCAGCATTACTCAACTTAGGAGAACTTCCAATTATGAGTAACCTGAAAGAGAAGTATGTTCTCTTAACCATTACTATCAACTGAATACCAAACACAAGTATCTAAATCTTCGATCACCTTGAAGAATCCTGATACTTGCAACTCCTGGTTCTCTACTTTATTCAAACACCTATAACTTCTCAAAACTTAGACCCTGTGTTTCTACGAAACACCTGTCTAAGGACTAGAGAAGTCATAAGTAAACCGAATATAGTACGAGGACCAACCCCTCTGTCCTAATGGACACTGGACAACATACAATACTCTGTATAAGTCCCCTGAGTGTAATAACTCATTCCCTGTGTGTTGTAGGTCGAAAACTGTACTATGGTTATGAAGAATTACACCGCTGTTCAATGCTCCTTACCAAACCATCCACTGATATAGGTAAATGTCACAGACATAATTTCAAAAAGGTATATCTCACTCTATAAAAATAGACGTACAGATATATCAATTTGAAATTGGTGCATAACAACGGATATTCAAAACCAAATATTTGTCGTCCGGCAAACAACCCAGGTGACTTCCTCAAATATCACCAATTACAACGAATTCCGATATAATGAGGATGATCACCTAATTCCTAATAACTTACTCCCACTCATCATCTGTAAAACCATACAGATGTGAGAATCATACCTGGTAAATACATACCCTAGAGCAAGTGTCTAATTGGGAAATCAGTTTTCTTTTAACAGTACACAGTGAAACTGAAATATTGAAATGTTTCGAAGGGGTATTCCGGTATTCCTAGTAATGCCTCTTCCATTATCCAGATTCACAACTGTAACCGTATAATTGTTTGCCATCTCTCCAAAATCCCTTTATATGTCTTTAGTCATTACCTTCTGCACACCCCTTTAGGCCAAATGGTTTTCTTCCTGAAAGGTTCCTAGGCACTCTAGTAAGGTCTCACAAGGCATCGAACATGCCATTTTAAAATTTTTGGTGCCGAGAAACCCTAGACTACGGATCGTCGCTAGAATTCTAGGCGAAACAAAAAGCTAGTTAACACTTAACTACTAGGATACGGAAATTACAACCTTTGTAGATCCGGATATCCACCTCTACGGCTCCGCAACGAAGTCTTCTCGCTGTCCATCTCGAAGCTTGGACTCTCGTGACGGCTTCATCGGAGAAACGTGCGGAATAGGTCGTCGGCTTCGTGTCAAAGACGATCTACGTCGAGGTTGCACAAACTCAAGCTCCGACTTCACAAAGTTGTGAAACTTGTGAAGAAAACACCCAAAACAACTTGGAAAGAGGTAGAGGGTGAAGAAATAGGAGGTGGGTTCACTTTAGAATTGGATTTATCTCACTTTAACTCAAGTTGCCATTGATGGACCTTGAGCTTGAAGAAGAAGAAGAAGATGAAGATGAAGAAAGAAAGATAAGTCTTCATATTTTAAAATAAAACTAATATGAATACTTATCATATCTTGACCATGGTCAAGTGTAGAGATTAAACCAAGGTTAGTAAGTGTGGTTAGGGTTAAGGATGAGATAAGGATGGTGGACTTTGTCAAAGCTTCATGAAGCTTCAACATAGCTCCAAAATAAGCCACCATTCTTAACTTAATCCTTTCAAATAAATAAACAAATAAATAAATGAAAAACCAAAACCCTAATCATCACTTAACCATGGTTTAACCCTTTACACTTAATCACATTATCAAGTATCATCAAACATGATACAAAGTAGTGCACTAAAGCATATCACATATACAATGTGCATCAAGTGAGAAAAATCCTTTTAAAGTGAACCAATACTAGTTAATGCAATGCAATATATCAAATATATAATTATGCATTAAATCATTAAATCAACATTTGATTCAATGATCCGGTCATGTCGCACATAACCGACTAGAATCTAATGTATCGATTTATCGAATCAATGATTCGATAACTAGGTCATATCGAATATAACCAATCGAAACATATATCGCGAGAATGAAATGCGGTATCACATACACGCATTATTCTCGGTCCTGTACATATCTCATATGCTCTCCTATTTCGTTTCGCTTGAGCCAGGAAACCTCTGTGTAGGACTCTAAAGACTCGTCAATACGCCGGTAGCAGATGATGATCATATCAAGCACCCACAAGCCGCAAGCGGTCTGCTAAACGTAACGGCCACCCGGGTATTGAGCGATCAGAAGATCGACGAGCTAGCCCGCTCACACTCCTGCGAATCCGACCAGTAACACTTACCGTACAGTCCGGTCTCTTCGTCTGATACGTCGCATATCAAGTCTAGGGGTGGTATACGTCAGACCCCAATAACGCGATAAGTCGTGCTGATGTGAGGCTCGTAACGGGTCGAGAAACTACTGGTAACACTTACCAGCAAATCTCGGATCAGCCCTGGCCAGGGACTTCCCTGTTACGGCCAATCGAGCACAGCGCAACATCAACCCCCAATACCGGGAGAGACGAAACCCCTCCTATCGCTCATTGCCTCCATGTGACTCGGGACTGTGCCCAAAGACCACCGTTTTGCACGCCCTCATGGACGTGGTAAGGTGGAGATCAAAGCACAGTGGGAATCACACAAGACTCTATGACGATCTCGGGTCTACAGACTAACCTGTACAAGTGTCACCTGAGAACTGCCATCTGACGTGAGGTATAATACCATCTGGGAGTTCTCGGCGAGTCCGTCCAGTGTACTCAGTCTCCACTGAGCACCCGTATACCATCTCTGATGTCAAACACCAATGGATATGGGATCATCCATCGCCCATCACATGGGTCGAGAAGCGTATACGCCAGTCTACTCTGGTATATCGATGCCCCGTCTCGATACACCCACGACTATGGACCTTGAAGGATGTACTTATGGACTACCATGTCCCCACTAGTATGATCTGCATCATAGTCCAGGTAGTCAAGTACAAATCCTAAGGGCTTTACCAACATGTAACTATAAGACAGTATAAAGAGACTAGTGTACATGTTAAGATAAATAGCAACCAGATAGCATACTATCATGTCGAGCAAGAAAGTCATCTCTATATATGTCCAAGCATCCAATATAATATACATAATCTGTACAATACTGGCCTCTAGGGCATGTTGCGCCACGGCAGCGCCCCGGCCGTCTTACTCGAGGCCAAAATGCGGAATCAAAATTTTTTCCTTACTCGGAAACCGGCGCTACCGCGGACAAAGAAAACCCGGATCGTAAACCATTAACCTAATGCTAGCTAACTAGAGAGGGGGTGAGAAGTATACCGAGTGATCCGAGTCCTCCGGTCTTCTCGTCATCGTCCCGATCTCCCGCGGAAAGTGTTGCCTCCACATCGTCGCCTCCTCGCCGGAAAGGGCACCACATCGCCTTCTTCTTTTACGGGCTCCCGCCTCAATGCCGAGGCAACTCGCGCATGAAGCCGGCAACTCGACATGCTCAAGATGTGCTGTAGAATGTGTAGTGTAGAGGGTATGTCTCTATGGGGTTTGTTGCCATGGTGATGGAGGAATCAAGAATGGAAAAATGGTGCTTGCATTTTTCTAACAAGAAAATGAGATCATGGATGAGACTCTCAAGATGAAGCTCTCTTCTTCTTCTTCTCTCTTTCTTTTTCTCTCATGAAGAACTTATCATCCATTTCATCAAGTGAGAATGAGAATGGTGGAGGAATGAAACATAATACAAAGGGAGGTGATGTTGGAGATAGTGCCCTCAGAGTCAATTATTAGGTCACAGGTACGTGATTGTAATGATTGAGGGAGGACCTATCCCGGTAGGACAGTCTTGCTCGAGATGATAGTATGCTATCTGGTTTACCTTTATCATCGTGTACTGTTTTAGGTGACCTGACACGTCGCTATTACACGTTGATAGAGCCCCTAGGATTCTTGCTTGACCACCAGCAGTATGAGGGCGATCATATAAGTGGGAGCTGGGGGTCTATAAGCTTATCCTTAAAAGGTCCCTAGTCGTGGGAGTTTCGAGACTGGGCATCGATACTCCATTAGTAGACTAGTGTATACAGTCGAGACCCCGACGAGGGGCGGTGGCCGGTCTCACAAGCCACTGGTGTCAGTTGGATCACCTAAGATGTATACAGGTGCTCATTGGGTTATGAGTACACCGGACAGGACTCGCCGGGAACATGCTAGTTGGTCATATACCAGACGTCAGATGGCAGTTCCCTGGTGACATGTGTGCAGGTTAGTTCATCGACCTGGGGATCGTCATTTGTCTCGTGTGAGTTCCCACTGTACTTTGATTACTACCCTACCACGGCTCAAAGGAGTCGTGCAAACAGGTTTTAGTTGGGTACAGTCCCGAGCCACATGGAGGCAGTGAGCGTATCTTCAGGGGTTCGTCTCTCCCGGTATTGGGGGTGAGGTCGTGCTGTGTCTAGGAGAGCCATTACACAAAGTCCTTAGCCAAGGCAAGGAGATTTACTGGTAGGTATTCCAGTAGTATCTCAGGGTGTTCTGGGCTACACTCCGACACGACTTGTACCGCTTTTGGGGGTCTGACTTTTACCAACCCCCTAGGCCCGCCATGCGATACTCATAGACGAACGGACCGGACTGCACGGATATTGTCACTGACAGGCTCAGTTGGGTGTCGGGGTGAGCTTCCTCATCGACGTCCATTTTGGTCAATAGCTGGTGGCCCGTTACGTATTGGCTTATACCTCTGACGTGCTAGTGGTTAAATCCACAGCCATTGTATTGACGAGTCTTTAGAGTCCACCACACTTTCAGTTACTCAGCTTTCGGGCGAAACGCTGTAGAGGCCGTATGGAGATATGGCAGGGTCCGATCAGATACGTGCGGTATTGCACGGATCAGGATCGGACGGTTTGTACTAGTAGCCGTATAGGTTTATGGCAGGGTTCGATCAGATACGTGCGGTATTGCACGGATCAGGATTGAACGGATAATACTAGCCGGCTTTGGTTTAAGCCGGTCCTAGTTTAGTACAGTGTAGATTTTGTCTCTTTGCATTTGTATCCGGACGGAATACAGATGCGGGTGTGTATGCACAGTATTGGGGTTTTCCTGTAATTTATTACGGGACCAGTTTTCTGGAGTTGCCAGTTTGCATTCCGTTCCGGCCGGTTTTCCTTTGTTCTTTCCCGGCCGGACTTTTTCGATGGAGGGGGTTATTTGCAATTGTGCAAATAACACTTTGTGGAGGGTTTTATTGCATATTGTTTGATATGATAACTTTCATATCTTTTCCACCATACTTTTGCTTTTTGTGATTTGATTGAATGAGGATGAGATTTGAAAGGGTATGGGTTGAATAGTAGTTTAAGCATGGTGTATGTTTCTTTGACCTTGGATATGGTCACCTTTCTTTTGCTCCTACACTCACCTCCCTTTGCATTATGTGTTGATTCCTCCACCATTCTCATTCTCACTAGAAGAGAGTTTTATTCATGGTTGAGAAAAAGAAAGAGTGAAAGAAAAGAGAAGAAGAGGGTTTCATCTTCATCCTTGAGAGTGTTTCATTTTCTTGATCTCATTTCATGATAAGAAAAATGCAAGCACCATTTTTCTTGTCTTGTATCCTCCATCATCCTCAAATGGCAACAAACCCCAAAAGAGACACTACACTAGATAACCTACAGCATATCTTGAGCATGTCGAGTTGCCGGCTTCATGCTCGAGTTGCCTCGGTATTGAGGCGGGAGCCCGTAAAAGACGAAGGCGATGTGGTGCCCTTTCCGGCGAGGAGGCGACGATGTGGACGGAGATCCCGCGAGGAGATCGGAGTGGAGATGAAGACCGGAGGACTTGGATCGTCGGTATATCTCTATTCCCATTCTTGTAGATAGCTTAGACTTGTTAATGGTTACGATCCGGAGTTTAGTGCGCGGTGGTGCCGGTTTGCAAAGTCCGCAAATTTTAAGTTTATCACCGTTTCCGCATTCCGGCGTCGGATTGACGGCCGGGGCGCCGCCGTGCACTTACAGTGGTATCAGAGCCTCGCCATTAACTTAGTCTAGCTTTGTGTAATGTGTTTTTCAGTTCCGATCGATCGAAATGTCCGAAAACCCAAATGCACCCACGACAGTTTCTGTTGAAATTTTTCAGTCTCCAAAATTTTTTCAGGTTGTAAAATATTGATGTACTAGAAAATCTAAGAACTCTGTAAAATTTCGATGAAGTGATTCCACAGTCAGAGCGCGGAAGCGCCGCAGAAACCCCAAATCCGCCGCTCTTCCGCGGTGCACTGTAGACATCACTGCATCATTTTTTTCCAGAGGCTTTTTGGGGATAAATTTGGGTTTCTGGAACATTAAAATTGGGCCCATAATTTCTTTAACTGCTACAGTATTGTTTTGGGGCCCACTTGTTATAATTTGATCGGTCGGATATTTTAAACACATTTTTCACAGTATTTACATTATATCTGCGACCGTGAATGTCACTCGATCGGTAAATCCGGTCTAACTGCTATAGCCCGGTTAGACGGATTTGCGAACGTGACATTCACGTTGATGTTCTATGTATTTGCTGTGATGTTGCGGATCGGTCGTGGGGGATAGCCTGGATGCAATGCTAGTACAGTTTTGTTGTATTATGTATATTTGATATTGCGGGGCGAGCGTCCGACATGTGGACTGCCGTCACTGCCCGTTTGTATTATTCTTTTGGGGCACGACCTGGTTGCGGTCGATGTACCCGTTGTATGTATATTTTACTTTCTGTACTAGGATTACCCCGCGGAGGGGTGCACGGATAGCCGGGTTCTGGAGGGCAACAAGCCCGCATCTCATGGCATTGAAACGGAGGGGGCTTCACTCTAGGATTGGCGGGCTATTCGCCGCACTCGTAGGGGGTACAGGTTGACCCAGGAGGGGTGTCCAAGTTACCGGATTCCGTGAAGTGCTGGGTGGTCCATTCACGGAGCTGAAGGGGGCTGCCTCGCTTCAGGTTTTGGCGGGTGACTTGCCGCGCCCGTAGGGGTCTAGGATTTCATTGCACAGGCTATCCACACGACCAGGGGAACGTCGGGTTTCAGCGGCTCTGTGAAACCCGGGGATCCCAGATATCTGTATTGTTTCTGTGATGCTGTACATTTCTGTGATGTTGCATTTCTTTCACGCCTTGAGCGAAATATAATATATTGGTATATATATTAGTAGATGTTGTATATGTTTTGCATCCGCGCTAGTCCAGTCCCCGCTCTGTCGTTAGTTAGCTAACCTAACGGGTAATGACGGGACCCAGTGGCGAATGCGGATGGCATATACGTACATCAGTATATTTTCGTTCTTTTTGGTGTGATCAATTGATGGGACTGCATTGATTCGGATCAATGCAAGTTAAAACAAACCTAATTTGATGTTGTTGGAACACTTTTCAAAAAGCTGTTATTGCAAGGACGTTCACTTTTGTTTTGCATCGCGGTATTCATTTAGAATATCCTGCTCCTCAGTCGACGAGGCAAGGGCCGAGATCCCTTCACCGGGAGTGACCCCTTGGACAATAAGTTTGCGTCAGGGCATTAACTTCACTATTGCCGATTACTTTTGCTTTGCACCGCGGTATTCATTTGGAATATCCTGCACCTCATTCTACGGGGAAAGAGCCGAGATCCCTTCACCGGGAGTGACCTCTTTAGCGGAAGTTGTCGTCACTATATTTCTAAAAAGCTATCCGTTCCTTCAACGATATCAAGTTCATTACGTTAAAGGTTTTCGCCAGAAACCATTCGTAGCCCTCCGTCATTTCAGTTAAATATTCGGTAGTATTCAAGCTATGTATTTTGACCTCACGCCAAGGCATAGTGTTTGGTAGCTGCCGGGTATTTAGCTGTTGCATAGATAGATGCGTTGGTTTGGGACAGTCGTACTACTATTTTGGCCTACGTCAAGGGTATGTACGGGTGGGTTCAAATTAACCTGGATAATGACGGGTAGAACTTGACATGTGACTTATGATATTTTGACCTCACGCCAAGGTCATAAGAGCATGGGGCAGAAATCTCATCGGGAGTTTCAAAAGAACTGAAACTTGCCAGATATGCGCATACCTTCTGGAGTGTGATACCGTGAGCGGATTCCGTCACGTTATCATGCGATGAGAGTTGGATCCCGATTCCCACTGATGAGTTAGTTTACTCCTCGGGTGACCCCGACTAATTCTTCTTTCAGGTTTGGAGGAGAATTTGAGGTACAGTGGGAGGATTCCAGATTAGATAAATTGGTGACCATTCTGATCTAGGTTAGAGTGCACGCTGAGTGTTTCTTTTCTCTCTCTCTTTGGCAGCGACCATTGACCCGACCCTAAGACTTTGACTCAGTGACCAAGTTGACCGAACCTTCTTAAACACTGGCTTTTGGATTGTCAGAGTTGCAGACCTCATTGCCACTCCTACTTTTACCCTTTTCTCTGGGACACCCCGTATTGCTACGAACGTCCACTTCCATTGGACAAAACCATCGTATGGTTAGATACGAACTCGAAGGAATTCGAGGATGGTTTCCGGTTCTGGAGAAAACGAATAGGATTATTCAGTTGTCTTTTCTTTTCACCTTCTCTCAGGTTGCGAGTACTCCTTGGTTTAGGAGTAGTACACCTATTACGCAAATTGGATAGTCTTCATCCAAACCATAGGCTGGTGCCGACCGGTAGGGAATGAAGAAAACCAGTTAGCCTAAACGGTGTACAGAAGGTATTAAGTTCAGACAAAACAAGGGATTAGTAAGAGGGCAAAGTAAATTGCAACAAATATTCACGACCAAACCAAATATTTCGTTACCACTCCCACATCACCTTTGTATTTCTCCAGGACACTCCGTATCACTACGAAGATCCACAGTTTATTGGATATTCCATCGTATGGTTATATACGAACTCGAAAGGAACTTGTTCCAGTTCGGGGATGGATCCTAGTTCAGGAGAAATAGGAATAAAGTACATTCAGGTGTCTTTTATCTTCACCTTCTCTCATGTTGCGAGTGTTCCTAGGATTGGGACAGTACACCCATTATGCTTATTGGATAGTCTTCTTCCAAACCATAGGCTGGTGCCGAACGGTAGGGAAGGAAGAAAACCATTTGGCTTATGGGGTGTACAGAAGGTAAAGACTAAAGACATATGGAGGGATTTGGAGAGGTGGCAGAGAACTATACGGTTACAGTCGTGAATCTGGAAGAGGCATTACTAGGAATACCAGAATACCCCAATGAAACATTTCAATGTTTCAGTCTCACTATGTACTGTTAAAAGGAAACTGATTTCCCAATTAGATACTTACTCCAGGGTATGTATTTACCAGGTACGATTCTCACATCTGTATGGTTTTACAGATGATGAGTGGGAGTAAGTTATTGGGAATTGGGTGATCATCCTCATTATATCGGGATTCGTTGTAATCGGTGATATTTGAGGAAATCACCTGGGCTGTTTGCCGGTCGGCAAATATTTGGTTTTGAATATCCGCAGTTATGCACCAATTTCAAATTGATATATCTGTACGTCTATTTTCATAGAGTGAGATATACCTTTATGAAATTATGTCTACGACATTTACCTATATCAGTGGATGGTTAGGTAAGGAGCATTAAACAGCGGTGTAATTCTTCATAACCATAAGTACAGTTTTTAACCTACGACACACAGTGAATGAGTTATCAGACTCAAGGGACTTATACAGAGCATTGTATGTTGTCCAGTGTCCATTAGGACAGAGGGGTTGGTCCTCATACTATATTCTGTTTACTTTTAACTTCTCTAGTTCTTAGACATGTGTTTCGTAGAAACACAGGGTCTAAGTTTTGAGGAGTTATAGGTATTTGAATAGAGTAGAGAACCAGGTGTAGCAAGTATCGGGATTCTTCAAAGTGATCGAAGATGTAGATACTTGTGTATGGTATTCAGTTGATAGTAATGATAAAGAGATCTTGCTTCTCTTTCAGGTTACTCATAATTGGAAGTATTCCTAAGTTGAGTAACGCTGATCGGCCTCCTTCCATTTAGTTGACATGCGCTGGGGACAGCTGCATGATTTGAATCTGGTTCAATTAAATCAGTGCCTCTGGTCCTATATGGGATATAGAACAGTTCATATCTTAACGATGTTAAGGTACGGGGAGTTGTCCGGCTTATGCTTAAAACCAGACACTGGACAACTCAAGGCACGTTTCTGTAATGGCTGTTTGTGGGTTGACCCAGGCTATGACACGGGTTGACTTTCTACCATCTGGATGAACAATAGCGATATTGTTCTAGACTCGCCACAGTTTTATTAAAAATGGATTTTTTCAGAAAACAGTAGTGGGAGTATGGTAGAACTGGAAGTGATTCCAGAACCACAAACGATTACTGAAGATTTGATAAGGAACCTAAAGATTCAATCCGGTTTGACATTCCATTGGCCACTCCGCAGATACGGTGGGTAACTTCAGGGACTCGAGAGGTACTACGGTAGCCTCAAGGACGGTGACAGGGAAGTTCTTGTTTACCCACACTTGCCATTGTTGTTGTTCCAGGCTGCGAGACCCGGCAGGAGGATGAGTATAGCGTCATTCTGAACTGCTTTCAGAAGTGTACGTGTATATGACTCTGGCAGAGGGTTGTCGTAGTCAGTGGGAGCAGCGGAAGCATTGGTGGACAGGTAGCTTATGTCTATTTATAGACTAAAGCAGATGTAGCGGAGATAGATCATCTATTTCTGACGTGACAGTCATGGGTTTGACTTCATCAGAATAGGGGATGGATCTGTTGAGAAGGTAGTAGGGTGTGATATCCTGGTATTTGGATGACATACACTACACAGAATAGGAAAGGAAACTCCTATACTACAATCGGTTATACTTTGGTCGTCACACAGTGTTTTCTCCACATGGGACTTGGACATCATATCAGACATACTGGTTACTAGATCTATGGTTTTAGATCTAGATTTGGGTGGTTTCCCAATCTGGGTACTTTGACAGCATTCTAAGGGTATTTAGAATGGACGACTCCTGGCACGGTAGTGTACCTGCAGGTAATGGAGTCACCCTCTCTAAAGGTGTCTTACAGACTAAAGGGGAGAGGGACGTGCATGATTGGCAGATCACTTGCTCAGGCAATTGAGTCAATCGTGAGATGTCAAGTACCACACCAGATGTTGTTCTTGCACAAGATGCAATAAGTTGACATTAATCCAATCCTGGAGAAACAGTCGGAAGCAGTTTTAGAACATAAGTGGATGTTCTAGGGATATGATAACGACAGCCTCATTCAGGAGACAGTTATCATTCCAGGCTTCCAAGGTGACATGGACGACAAGGAGGTTGTCAGAGTTATAGTTTTCCTTCTGATGAGGGGCAGTATTTTGGACAGGTGGTCCAAGGAAATACTGAGGGAGGCATGGCACGCAGGATACTGATTAAGTTCAGTTGACGATACAGTCTAAGAAGTTTGGATTTGGAGTTCATTTATGAGCTAGGTCCCATCAGACATCCAGACATATTCTGAGACTGGTATTACTTTTTTCGGGAGATGGCTTTCTCCGCGAACTTGAGATATAGAGAGACATAGAAAGAAACAACTAAGCGGATCCACTCACTGAGGCTATTCCTCGAACGCAATAGTTTCGCAAACGAGCTTTGTGAGACTGACTAGTAGAGGAGTTGGATGTTCGGTATCACACGGGCTGTGAGTATGCGACATCGCAATAATTAGCCTTGAGTGCAAGTGGGAGATTGTTGGAGATAGTGCCCTCAGAGTCAATTATTAGGTCACAGGTACGTGATTGTAATGATTGAGGGAGGACCTATCCCGGTAGGACAGTCTTGCTCGAGATGATAGTATGCTATCTGGTTTACCTTTATCATCGTGTACTGTTTTAGGTGACCTGACACGTCGCTATTACACGTTGATAGAGCCCCTAGGATTCTTGCTTGACCACCAGCAGTATGAGGGCGATCATATAAGTGGGAGCTGGGGGTCTATAAGCTTATCCTTAAAAGGTCCCTAGTCGTGGGAGTTTCGAGACTGGGCATCGATACTCCATTAGTAGACTAGTGTATACAGTCGAGACCCCGACGAGGGGCGGTGGCCGGTCTCACAAGCCACTGGTGTCAGTTGGATCACCTAAGATGTATACAGGTGCTCATTGGGTTATGAGTACACCGGACAGGACTCGCCGGGAACATGCTAGTTGGTCATATACCAGACGTCAGATGGCAGTTCCCTGGTGACATGTGTGCAGGTTAGTTCATCGACCTGGGGATCGTCATTTGTCTCGTGTGAGTTCCCACTGTACTTTGATTACTACCCTACCACGGCTCAAAGGAGTCGTGCAAACAGGTTTTAGTTGGGTACAGTCCCGAGCCACATGGAGGCAGTGAGCGTATCTTCAGGGGTTCGTCTCTCCCGGTATTGGGGGTGAGGTCGTGCTGTGTCTAGGAGAGCCATTACACAAAGTCCTTGGCCAAGGCAAGGAGATTTACTGGTAGGTATTCCAGTATTATCTCAGGGTGTTCTGGGCTACACTCCGACACGACTTGTACCGCTTTTGGGGGTCTGACTTTTACCAACCCCCTAGGCCCGCCATGCGATACTCATAGACGAACGGACCGGACTACACGGATATTGTCACTGACAGGCTCAGTTGGGTGTCGGGGTGAGCTTCCTCATCGACGTCCATTTTGGTCAATAGCTGGTGGCCCGTTACGTATTGGCTTATACCTCTGACGTGCTAGTGGTTAAATCCACAGCCATTGTATTGACGAGTCTTTAGAGTCCACCACACTTTCAGTTACTCAGCTTTCGGGCGAAACGCTGTAGAGGCCGTATGGAGATATGGCAGGGTCCGATCAGATACGTGCGGTATTGCACGGATCAGGATCGGACGGTTTGTACTAGTAGCCGTATAGGTTTATGGCAGGGTTCGATCAGATACGTGCGGTATTGCACGGATCAGGATTGAACGGATAATACTAGCCGGCTTTGGTTTAAGCCGGTCCTAGTTTAGTACAGTGTAGATTTTGTCTCTTTGCATTTGTATCCGGACGGAATACAGATGCGGGTGTGTATGCACAGTATTGGGGTTTTCCTGTAATTTATTACGGGACCAGTTTTCTGGAGTTGCCAGTTTGCATTCCGTTCCGGCCGGTTTTCCTTTGTTCTTTCCCGGCCGGACTTTTTCGATGGAGGGGGTTATTTGCAATTGTGCAAATAACACTTTGTGGAGGGTTTTATTGCATATTGTTTGATATGATAACTTTCATATCTTTTCCACCATACTTTTGCTTTTTGTGATTTGATTGAATGAGGATGAGATTTGAAAGGGTATGGGTTGAATAGTAGTTTAAGCATGGTGTATGTTTCTTTGACCTTGGATATGGTCACCTTTCTTTTGCTCCTACACTCACCTCCCTTTGCATTATGTGTTGATTCCTCCACCATTCTCATTCTCACTAGAAGAGAGTTTTATTCATGGTTGAGAAAAAGAAAGAGTGAAAGAAAAGAGAAGAAGAGGGTTTCATCTTCATCCTTGAGAGTGTTTCATTTTCTTGATCTCATTTCATGATAAGAAAAATGCAAGCACCATTTTTCTTGTCTTGTATCCTCCATCATCCTCAAATGGCAACAAACCCCAAAAGAGACACTACACTAGATAACCTACAGCATATCTTGAGCATGTCGAGTTGCCGGCTTCATGCTCGAGTTGCCTCGGTATTGAGGCGGGAGCCCGTAAAAGACGAAGGCGATGTGGTGCCCTTTCCGGCGAGGAGGCGACGATGTGGACGGAGATCCCGCGAGGAGATCGGAGTGGAGATGAAGACCGGAGGACTTGGATCGTCGGTATATCTCTATTCCCATTCTTGTAGATAGCTTAGACTTGTTAATGGTTACGATCCGGAGTTTAGTGCGCGGTGGTGCCGGTTTGCAAAGTCCGCAAATTTTAAGTTTATCACCGTTTCCGCATTCCGGCGTCGGATTGACGGCCGGGGCGCCGCCGTGCACTTACAGGTGAGTGTAGGAGAAGAGTGTTGGAGATAGTGCCCTCAGAGTCAATTATTGGATCACAGGCACGTGATTGCAATGATTGAGGGAGGACCTATCCCAGTAGGACAGTCTTACTCGAGATGATAGTATGCTATCTGGTTTATCTTTATCATCGTGTACTGCTTTAGGTGACCTGACACGTCGCTATTACACGTTGATAGAGCCCCTAGGATTCTTGCTTGACGACCGGCAGTATGATGGCGATCATATACGTGGGAGCTGGGGTCTATAAGCACATCCTTAAAAGGTCCCTAGTCGTGGGAGTTTCGAGACTGGGCATCGATACTCCATTAGTAGACTAGTGTATACAGTCGAGACCCCGACGAGGGGCGGTGGCCGGTCTCACAAGCCACTGGTGTCAGTTGGTTCACCTAAGATGTATACAGGTGCTCATTGGGTTATGAGTACACCGGACAGGACTCGCCGGGAACCTGCTAGTTGGTCTTATACCAGACGTCAGATAGCAGTTCCCTGGTGACATGTGTACAGGTTAGTTCATCGACCTGAGATCGTCATTTGTCTCGTGTGAGTTCCCACTGTGCTTTGATTACTACCCTACCACGGCTCAAAGGAGTCGTGCAAACAGGTTTTAGTTGGGTACAGTCCCGAGCCACATGGAGGCAGTGAGCGGATCTGCAGGGGTTCGTCTCTCCCGGTATTGGGGGTGAGGTCGCGCTGTGTCTAGGAGAGCCATTACGCAAAGCCCTCGGCCGAGGCAGGAGATTTACTGGTAGGTATTCCAGTAGTATCTCAGGGCGTTCTGGGCTACGCTCCGACACGACTTGTACCGCTTTTGGGGGTCTGACTTTTACCAACCCCCTAGGCCCGCCATGCGATACTCATAGACGAACGGACCGGACTGTACGGATATTGTCACTGACAGGCTCAGTAGGGTGTCAGGATGGGTTCGCTCATCGACGTCCCTTTTGGTCAATAGCTGGTGGCCCGTCACGTATTGGCTTATACCTCTGACGTGCTAGTGGTTAAATCCACAGCCATAGTATTGACGAGTCTTTAGAGTCCACCACACTTTCAGTTACTCAGCTTTCGGGCGAAACGCTGTAAAGGCCGTATGGAGATATGGCAGGGTCCAATCAGATACGTGCGGTATTGCACGGATCAGGATCGGACGGTTTGTACTAGTGGCCGTATAGTTATATGGCAGGGTTTGATCTGATACGTGCGGTATTGCACGGATCAGGATCGAACGGATTTTACTAGCCGGCTTTGGCTTAAGCCGGTCCCAGTCTAGTACAGTGTAGATTTTGTCTCATTGCATTTGTATCCGGTCGGAATACAGATGCAGGTGTGTATGCACAGTGTCGGGGTTTTTCCTGTAATTTATTACGGGACCAGTTTTCTGGAGTTGCCAGTTTGCATTCCGTTCCGGCCGGTTTTCCTTTGTTCTTTCCCGGCCGGACTTTTCCGATGGAGGGGGTTATTTGCAGTTTTGCAAATAACTCTTAGTGGAGGGTTTTCTTGCATAAAGATCTATTATGATAGCTTTCTTTTCTTGCACCTTGACTTTCTTTAATTGTGATTTGGAAAGGGTATGGGCTTGATGTTAGTTGAAGCATGCTTGCATGTTTTCTTGTCTTGAGTTGTGGTCACCTCCTTCTTGATCCTACACTCACCTCCCTTCTTGTTTATGTTATGATATTCATTCCTCCACCTTCTTCTTCTCACTTGAGATGATAAGTTTTTCATGAGAGAAAAAAAGAACACTAGAGAGAAGAAAAAGAATGAGAGAGTTCATCTTTATTTTGTGAGGAATTCTTCATCTCCTTCTTCTTCTTGTTATGGAAAAATGAAAGCACCATTTTTCCTAACCCCATTCCTCCATCAAGGCAACTACAAACTCCAAATGAGACTAGCATGATCTACTACACTTTCTACAGCACTTCTTGAGCATGTCGAGTTGCCGGCTTCATGCTCGAGTTGCCTCGGTATTGAGGCGGGAGCCCGTAAAAGACGAAGGCGATGTGGTGCCCTTTCCGGCGAGGAGGCGACGATATGGAGACTACACTTTCCGCGGGAGATCGGGGCGATGATGAGAAGACCGGAGGACCGGATCTCTTGGTATACTTCTCTTCCCATCTCTTGTTAGCTAGCGTAGGTTAATGGTTATCGATCCGGGTTTTCTTTGTCCGCGGTAGCGCCGGTTTCCGAGTAAGGAAAAATTTTGATTCCGCAATTTGGCCTCGAGTAAGACGGCCGGGGCGCTGCCGTGGCGCAACATGGTATCAGAGCCACGCCATTAACCTTACCTAGCTTCGTTTGATGTGTTTGCGTTTCCGATCGACCGAAATTTCCAAAAACCGTATTTTTATTGCACATCAGTTTCTGTCGAAATTTTTTGAAGTCCAAAAATTTTTCAGGTGGTTGCAGAATGATATGCAGGGAAATATAAGCATAATGAAAAAAATTTGTACCCTGAACTGTTCATACGACCGCGGAAGGGCGGCCAAAAGCTTGCTGGCGCCGCGCTTCCGCGGCAATGTGAACTGTTCACCCCCTCAAAATTTTTTAGTATGTTCCTCAGTGAGAAATGTGGTTTCTGGGATATTAAAATTGGGCCCAGGTTTTCTGTGAGTGCTACAGTTTTGTTTGGGGGCCCACTTGTTAATTTTTGGTCAATCGGAAAATTTTAAACACATTATTTCACAGTATTTACATTATATCTGTGACCGTGAATGTCACTCGATCGGTAAATCCGGTCTAACTGCTATAGCCCGGTTAGACGGATTTGCGAACGTGACTTTCACGTTGATGTTCTATGTTTATGCTGTGATGTTGCGGATCGGTCGTGGGGGATAGCCTGAATGCAATGCTAGTACAGTTTTGTTGTATTATGTACATTTGTTATTGCAGGGCGAGCGTCCGACATGTGGACTGCCGTCACTGCCTGTTTGTATTATTCTTTTGGGGCACGACCTGGTTGCGGTCGATGTACCCGGTGTATGTATATTTTTACTTTCTGTACTAGGTTTGCCCCGCGGTGGGGTGCACGGATAGCCGGGTTCTGGAGGGCAACGGGCCCGCATCTCAGGGCATTGAGACGGAGGGGGCTTCAGTCCAGGATTGGCGAGCTATTCGCCGCACTCGTAGGGGGTACAGGTTGACCCAGGAGGGGTGCCCAAGTCACCGGATTCCGTGAAGTGCTGGGTGGTCCATTCACGGTACTGAAGGGGGCTGCCTCGCTTCAGGTTTTGGCGGGTGACTTGCCGCGCCCGTAGGGGTCTAGGATTTCATTGCACAGGCTATCCACACGACCAGGGGAACGTCGGGTTTCAGCAGCGGCTCTGTGAAACCCGGGGCTTCCAGATATCTGTATTGTTCTGTGATGCTGTACATTTCTGTGATGTTGCATTTTATTCACGCCTTGAGCGAAATACTATATATTGGTATATATATTAGTAGATGTTGTATATGTTTTACACCCGCGCTAGTCCAGTCCCCGCTCTGCCGTTAGTTAGCTAACCTAACGGGTGATGACGGGACCCAGTGGCGAATGCGGATGGCATATACGTACGTCAGTATATTTTCGTTCTTTGTGGTGTGATCAATTGATGGGACTGCATTGATTCGGATCAATGCAAGATAAACAAACCTAATCTGATGTTGTTGGAACATTTTTCAAAAAAAGCTGTTATTGCAAGGACGTTCACTTTTGTTTTGCATCGTGGTATTCATTTGGAATATCCTGCTCCTCAGTCGACGAGGCAAGGGCCGAGATCCCTTCACCGGGAGTGACCCCTTGGACAAAAGTTTGCGTCAGGGCATTAACTTCACTATAGCCGATTACTTTTGCTTTGCATCGTGGTATTCAGTTGGAATATCCTGCACCTCATTCTACGGGGAAAGAGCCGAGATCCCTTCACCGGGAGTGACCTCTTTAGTAAAGGTTTTCGTCACTATATTTTCTAAAAAGGTTATCCAGTTCCTTCAACGATATCAAGTTCATTATGGTAAAAGGTTTTTCGCCAAAAACCATCCGTAGCCCTCCGTCATTTCAGATTAGTATTACTTAGTATTCGTGCTACGTATGTCGTGCATTGCCGAGGCGTAGTGTTCGGTAGCTGTGTAATATTTTTCTGTCGCTTGGATAAGTGGATTGGTTAGGACAGTCGTACAGTTATGTTGGCATTGTCAAGGACTCGTACGGGTGGGTTTAATGCAATGAAGATAATGACGGGCTGGACTTGACTAGGACTCTTTGATATGTTGGCATTGTCAAGGTCACTTGGGTCCTAGGGGTAAAAACAGACATCGGGAGTTTCAAAAGAACTGAAACTTGCCAGGCATGCGCATACCTTCTGGAGTGTGGTGACTTGAGTGGATTCCGTCAAGTTATCATGCGATGATAGTTAGGATCCCGATTTCCACTGATGAGTTGGTTTACTCCTCGGGTGATCCCCGACTAATTCTTCTTTCAGGTTTGGAGGAGAATTTGAGATACAGTGGGAGGTTTCCTGATTAGATAAATTGGTAACCATTCTGATCTAGGTTAGAGTGCACGCTGAGTGTTTCTTCTCTCTCTCTTTGGCAGCGACCATTGACCCGACCCTGGACTATGACTCAGTGACCAAGTTGACCGAACCTTCTTAACACTGGCTTTTTGGATTGTCAGAGTTGCAGACCTCATTGCCACTCCTACTTTTACCCTTTTCTCCAGGACACCCCGTATTACTACGAACGTCCACTTCCATTGGACAAAACCATCGTATGGTTATATACGAACTCGAAGGACTTCGAGGATGGTTTCTGGTTCTGGAGAAAACGGATAGGATTATTCAGTTGTCTTTTCTTTTCACCTTCTCTCAGGTTGCGAGTACTCCTTGGTTTAGGAGTAGTACACCTATTACGCAAATTGGATAGTCTTCTTCCAAACCTTAGGCTGGTGCCGAACGGTGGGGAATGAAGAAAACCAATTAGCATAACGATGGTGTACAGAAGGTATTAAGTTTAGACAAAGCAAGGGATTAGTAAGAGGGCAAAGTAAGTTGCGACTGCTATTCACGACCAAACCAAGTATTTCTTCGCCAACCCTAAATCACCTTTGTATTTCTCCAGGACACTCCGTATCACTACGAAGATCCACAGTTTATTGGATACTCCATCGTATGGTTATATACGAACTCGAAAGGAACTAGTTCCAGTTCGGGGATGGATTCTGGTTCAGGAGAAATAGGAATAAAGTACATTCAGGTGTCTTTTATCTTCACCTTCTCTCGCGTTGCGAGTGCTCCTAGGATTAGGACAGTACACCCTTTATGCTTTTTGGATAGTCTTCTTCCAAACCATAGGCTGGTGCCGAACGGTAGGGAAGGAAGAAAACCAATTGGCCTAAAGGGGTGTGCAGACGGTAATGACTAAAGACATATAAAGGGATTTGGAAAGATGGCAAAGAGATATACGGTTACAGTTGTGAATCTGGATAATGGTAGAGGCATTACTAGGAATACCAGGATACCCCACAGAAACATTTCAATGTTTCAGTTTCACTGTGTAATGTTAAAAGAAAAACTGTTTTCCCGATTAGACACTTACTCCAGGGTATGTATTTACCAGGTATGATTCTCACATCTGTATGGTTTTACAGATGAGGAGTGGGAGTAAGTTATTGGGAATTGGGTGATCATCCTCATTATATCGGGATTCGTTGTAATCGGTGATATTTGAGGAAGTCACCTGGGTTGTTTGCCGGTCGGCAAATATTTGGTTATGAATATCCGCTGTTGTGCACCAATTTCAAATTCATATATCTGTACGTCTATTTTCATAGAGTGAGATATACCTTTTGATATTATGTCGATGACATTTACCTATATCAGTGGATGGTTAGGTAAGGAGCATTAAACAGCGGTGTAATTCTTCTTAACCATAAGTACAGTTTTCAACCTACGACACACAGTGAAAGAGTTGTTAGACTCAGCGGACTTATACAGAGTATTGTATGTTGTCCAGTGTCCATTAGGACAGAGGGGTTGGTCCTCGTACTATATTCGGTTTACTTATGACTTCTCTAGATTTTAGACAGCTGTTTCGTGGAAACACAGGGTCTAAGTTTTGAGGAGTTATAGGTATTTGAATAGAGTAGAGAACCAGGTGTAGCAAGTATCGGGATTCTTCAAGGTGATCGAAGATGTAGATACTTGTGTATGGTATTCAGTTGATAGTAATGATGAAGACAGATTGCTTCTCTTTCAGGTTACTCATAATTGGAAGCATTCCTAAGTTGAGTAACGCTGATCGACCTCCTTCCATTTAGTTGACATGCACTGGAGATAGATGCATGATTTGAATCTGGTTCAATTGAATCAGTGCCTCTGGTTCTATATTGGATATAGAACAGTTCATATCTTAACGATGTTAAGGTACGGGGAGTTGTCCGGCTTATGCTTAAAACCAGACTCCGGATAACTCAAGGCACGTTTCTGTAATGGCTTTTTGTGGGTTGACCCAGGCTATGACGAGGGTTGACTTTCTACCATCTGGCAGATCAATAGAAATATTGTTCTAGACTCGCCACAGTTTTATTAAAAATGGATTTTTTCAAAAACAGCAGTGGGAGTATGGTAGAACTGGAAGTGATTCCAGAACCGCAAACGATTACTGAAGATTTGATAAGGAACCTAAAGATTCAATCTGATTTGACATTCCATTGGCCACTCCGCAGATAAGGTGGGTAACTTCAGGCACCCGAGAGGTACTCCGGTAGCCTCAAGGACGGTGACAGGGAAGTTCTTGTTTACCCACACTTGCCATTGTTGTTGTTCCAGGCTGCGAGACCCGTCAGGAGGATGAGTATAGCGTCGTTCTAAATTAGCTTTGGAAGTGCACGTCTATATGACTCTGCCAGAGGGTTGTCGTAGTCAGTGGGAGCAGCGAAAGCATTGGTGGACATCAGGCTTATGTCTATTTATAGACTAAAGCAGATGTAGCGGAGATAGATCATCCATTTCTGATGTGACAGTCATAGGTTTGACGTCATCAGAATAGGGGATGGATCTGTTGAGAAGGTAGTAGGAAGTGATATTCCTATACTACGATCGGTTATACTGAGGTCGTCACACAGTGGTTTCTCCACAAGGGACTTGGATATTATATCAGACATACTGGTTACTAGATCTATGGTTTTAGATCTAGATTTGGGTGGTTTCCCAATCTGGGTACCTTGACAGCATTCTATGAGTATTTAGAATGGACGACTCCTGGCATGGTAGTGTACCTGCAGGTAATGGAGTCACCCTCTCTAAAGGTGTCTTACAGACTAAAGGGGAGAGGGATACGCATGATTGACAGATAACTTGCTTAGGCAATTGAGTCAATCATGAGATGTCAAGTACCACACCAGATGTTGTTCTTGCAGCAGGTGCAATAAGTTGATATTGATCCAATCCTGGAGGAACAGTCGGAAGCAGTTTTAGAACATAAGTGAATGTTCTAGGGATATGATAACGGCAGCCTCCTTTAGGAGACAGTTATCATTCCAGGCTTCCAAGGTGACATGGACGACAAGGAGGTTGTCAGAGTTATAGTTTTCCTTCTGAGGAGGGGCAGTATTTTGGACAGGTGGTCCAAGGCAATACCGAGGGAGGCTTTGCGCAGGATACTGATTAAGTTCGGTTGATGATACAGTCTAAGAAGTTTGGATTTGGAGTTCATTTATGAGCTAGGTCCCATCAGACATCCAGACATTCTAAGACAGGTATTGCTTATTTCGGGAGATGGCTTTCTCCGCGAACTTGAGATATAGAGAGACATAGAAAGAAACATCACAGCGGATCCACTCACTGAGGCTATTCCTCGAACGCAATAGTTTCGCAAACGAGCTTTGTGAGACTGACCAGTAGAGGAGTTGGGTGTTCGGTATCACACGGGCTGTGAGTATGCGACATCGCAATAATTAGCCTTGAGTGCAAGTGGGAGATTGTTGGAGATAGTGCCCTCAGAGTCAATTATTGGATCACAGGCACGTGATTGCAATGATTGAGGGAGGACCTATCCCAGTAGGACAGTCTTACTCGAGATGATAGTATGCTATCTGGTTTATCTTTATCATCGTGTACTGCTTTAGGTGACCTGACACGTCGCTATTACACGTTGATAGAGCCCCTAGGATTCTTGCTTGACGACCGGCAGTATGATGGCGATCATATACGTGGGAGCTGGGGTCTATAAGCACATCCTTAAAAGGTCCCTAGTCGTGGGAGTTTCGAGACTGGGCATCGATACTCCATTAGTAGACTAGTGTATACAGTCGAGACCCCGACGAGGGGCGGTGGCCGGTCTCACAAGCCACTGGTGTCAGTTGGTTCACCTAAGATGTATACAGGTGCTCATTGGGTTATGAGTACACCGGACAGGACTCGCCGGGAACCTGCTAGTTGGTCTTATACCAGACGTCAGATAGCAGTTCCCTGGTGACATGTGTACAGGTTAGTTCATCGACCTGAGATCGTCATTTGTCTCGTGTGAGTTCCCACTGTGCTTTGATTACTACCCTACCACGGCTCAAAGGAGTCGTGCAAACAGGTTTTAGTTGGGTACAGTCCCGAGCCACATGGAGGCAGTGAGCGGATCTGCAGGGGTTCGTCTCTCCCGGTATTGGGGGTGAGGTCGCGCTGTGTCTAGGAGAGCCATTACGCAAAGCCCTCGGCCGAGGCAGGAGATTTACTGGTAGGTATTCCAGTAGTATCTCAGGGCGTTCTGGGCTACGCTCCGACACGACTTGTACCGCTTTTGGGGGTCTGACTTTTACCAACCCCCTAGGCCCGCCATGCGATACTCATAGACGAACGGACCGGACTGTACGGATATTGTCACTGACAGGCTCAGTAGGGTGTCAGGATGGGTTCGCTCATCGACGTCCCTTTTGGTCAATAGCTGGTGGCCCGTCACGTATTGGCTTATACCTCTGACGTGCTAGTGGTTAAATCCACAGCCATAGTATTGACGAGTCTTTAGAGTCCACCACACTTTCAGTTACTCAGCTTTCGGGCGAAACGCTGTAAAGGCCGTATGGAGATATGGCAGGGTCCAATCAGATACGTGCGGTATTGCACGGATCAGGATCGGACGGTTTGTACTAGTGGCCGTATAGTTATATGGCAGGGTTTGATCTGATACGTGCGGTATTGCACGGATCAGGATCGAACGGATTTTACTAGCCGGCTTTGGCTTAAGCCGGTCCCAGTCTAGTACAGTGTAGATTTTGTCTCATTGCATTTGTATCCGGTCGGAATACAGATGCAGGTGTGTATGCACAGTGTCGGGGTTTTTCCTGTAATTTATTACGGGACCAGTTTTCTGGAGTTGCCAGTTTGCATTCCGTTCCGGCCGGTTTTCCTTTGTTCTTTCCCGGCCGGACTTTTCCGATGGAGGGGGTTATTTGCAGTTTTGCAAATAACTCTTAGTGGAGGGTTTTCTTGCATAAAGATCTATTATGATAGCTTTCTTTTCTTGCACCTTGACTTTCTTTAATTGTGATTTGGAAAGGGTATGGGCTTGATGTGAGTTGAAGCATGCTTGCATGTTTTCTTGTCTTGAGTTGTGGTCACCTCCTTCTTGATCCTACACTCACCTCCCTTCTTGTTTATGTTATGATATTCATTCCTCCACCTTCTTCTTCTCACTTGAGATGATAAGTTTTTCATGAGAGAAAAAAAGAACACTAGAGAGAAGAAAAAGAATGAGAGAGTTCATCTTTATTTTGTGAGGAATTCTTCATCTCCTTCTTCTTCTTGTTATGGAAAAATGAAAGCACCATTTTTCCTAACCCCATTCCTCCATCAAGGCAACTACAAACTCCAAATGAGACTAGCATGATCTACTACACTTTCTACAGCACTTCTTGAGCATGTCGAGTTGCCGGCTTCATGCTCGAGTTGCCTCGGTATTGAGGCGGGAGCCCGTAAAAGACGAAGGCGATGTGGTGCCCTTTCCGGCGAGGAGGCGACAATATGGAGACTACACTTTCCGCGGGAGATCGGGGCGATGATGAGAAGACCGGAGGACCGGATCTCTTGGTATACTTCTCTTCCCATCTCTTGTTAGCTAGCGTAGGTTAATGGTTATCGATCCGGGTTTTCTTTGTCCGCGGTAGCGCCGGTTTCCGAGTAAGGAAAAATTTTGATTCCGCAATTTGGCCTCGAGTAAGACGGCCGGGGCGCTGCCGTGGCGCAACAAAGAGAATGGGTGACCACAACCAAACATCATCATAACAATCTCACATCAACATGAAATCAATCCTAATCCTATCTCATCAACAAAAAGCAAATGATAAAGATGGATAAGAAAGGTATCAAAAAATGCTTTCATAATAAAACATCTTACAAATAAAACCTCCACCTAATGTTATTTGCAAAACTGCAAACAACCCCCTCCATCGGAAAAGTCCGGCCGGGAAAGAACAAAGGAAAACCGGCCGGAACGGAATGCAAACAGGCAACTCCAGAAAACTGGTCCCGTAATAAATTACAGGAAAACCCCGACACTGTGCATACACACCCGCATCTGTATTCCGACCGGATACAAATGCAAAGAGACAAAATCTACACTGTACTAGACTAGGACCGGCTTAAGCCAAAGCCGGCTAGTAAAATCCGTTCGATCCTGATCCGTGCAATACCGCACGTATCAGATCGAACCCTGCCATATAACTATACGGCAACTAGTACAAAACTGTCCAATCCTGATCCGTGCAATACCGCACGTATCTGATCGGACCCTGCCATATCTCCATACGGCCTCTACAGCGTTTCGCCCGAAAGCTGAGTAACTGAAAGTGTGGTGGACTCTAAAGACTCGTCAATACTATGGCTGTGGATTTAACCACTAGCACGTCAGAGGTATAAGCCAATACGTAACGGGCCACCAGCTGTTGACCAAAAGGGACGTCGATGAGGAAGCTCACCCCGACACCCAACTGAGCCTGTCAGTGACAATATCCGTACAGTCCGGTCCGTTCGTCTATGAGTATCGCATGGCGGGCCTAGGGGGTTGGTGAAAGTCAGACCCCCAAAAGCGGTACAAGTCGTGTCGGAGTGTAGCCCAGAACGCCCTGAGATACTACTGGAATACCTACCAGTAAATCTCCTGCCTCGGCCGAGGGCTTTGCGTAATGGCTCTCCTAGACACAGCGCGACCTCACCCCCAATACCGGGAGAGACGAACCCCTGAAGATCCGCTCACTGCCTCCATGTGGCTCGGGACTGTACCCAACTAAAACCTGTTTGCACGACTCCTTTGAGCCGTGGTAGGGTAGTAATCAAAGCACAGTGGGAACTCACACGAGACAAATGACGATCCTCAGGTCGATGAACTAACCTGTACACATGTCACCAGGGAACTGCTATCTGACATCTGGTATAAGACCAACTAGCAGGTTCCCGGCGAGTCCTGTCCGGTGTACTCATAACCCAATGAGCACCTGTATACATCTTAGGTGAACCAACTGACACCAGTGGCTTGTGAGACCGGCCACCGCCCCTCGTCGGGGTCTCGACTGTATAAACTAGTCTACAAATGGAGTATCGATGCCCAGTCTCGAAACTCCCACGACTAGGGACCTTTTAAGGATGTGCTTATGGACCCCAGCTCGCACGTATATGATCGCCATCATACTGCTGGTCGTCAAGCAAGAATCCTAGGGCCTCTATCAACGTGCAATAGCGACATGTCAGGTCACCTAAAGCAGTACACGATGATAAAGATAAACCAGATAGCATACTATCATCTCGAGTAAGACTGTCCTACCGGGATAGGTCCTCCCTCAATCATTGCAATCACGTGCCTGTGATCCAATAATTGACTCTGAGGGCACTATCTCCAACAATCTCCCACTTGCACTCAAGGCTAATTATTGCGATGTCGCATACTCACAGCCCGTGTGATACCGAACACCCAACTCCTCTACTAGTCAGTCTCACAAAGCTCGTTTGCGAAACTATTGCGTTCGAGGAATAGCCTCAGTGAGTGGATCCGCAGTGATGTTTCTTTCTATGTCTCTCTATATCTCAAGTTCGCGGAGAAAGCCATCTCCCGAAATGAGCAATACCTGTCTTAGAATGTCTGGATGTCTGATGGGACCTAGCTCATAAATGAACTCAAAATCCAAACTTCTTAGACTGTATCGTCAACCGAACTTAATCAGTATCCTGCGCCAAGCCTCCCTCAGTATTGCCTTGGACCACCTGTCCAAAATACTGCCCCTCCTCAGAAGGAAAACTATAACTCTGACAACCTCCTTGTCGTCCATGTCACCTTGGAAGCCTGGAGTGATAACCGTCTCCTAAAGGAGGCAGCCGTTATCATATCCCTAGAACATTCACTTATGTTCTAAAACTGCTTCGGACTGTTTCTCCAGGATTGGATCGATATCAACTTATTGCATCTAGTGCAAGAACAACATCTGGTGTGGTACTTGACATCTCATGATTGACTCAATTGCCTAAGCAAGTGATCTGCCAGTCATGAGTATCCCTTTCCCCTTTAGTCTATAAGACACCTTTAGAGAGGGTGATTCCTTCAACTGCAGGTGCACTACCGTGCCAGGAGTTGTCCATTCTAAATACTCATAGAATGCTGTCAAGGTACCCAGATTGGGAAACCACCCAAATCTAGATCTAAAACCATAGATCTAGTAACCAGTATGTCTGATATAATATCCAAGTCCTATGTGGAGAAAACACTGTGTGACGACCAAAATATAACCGATCGTAGTATAGGAATATCACTTCCTACTACCTGCTCAACAGATCCATCCCCTATTCTGATGACGTCAAACCCATGACTGTCACATCAGAAACAGATGATCTAACTCCGCTATATCTGCTTTAGTCTATAAATAGACATAAGCCTGATGTCCACCAATGCTTCCGCTGCTCCCACTGACTACGACAACCCTCTGGCAGAGTCATATAGACGTGCACTTCTAAAGATAGTTTAGAATGACGCTATACTCATCCTCCCACCGGGTCTCGCAGCCTGGAACAACAACAATGGCAAGTGTGGGTAAACAAGAACTTCCCTGTCACCGTCCTTGAGGCTACCGGAGTACCTCTCGGGTGCCTGAAGTTACCCACCGTATCTGCGGAGTGGCTAATGGAATGTCAAATCAGATTGAATCTTTAGGTTCCTTATTAAATCTTCAGTAATCGTTTGCGGTTCTGGAATTACTTCCAGTTCTACCATACTCCCACTGCTGTTTTTGAAAAAATCCATTTTTAATAAAACTGTGGCGAGTTTAGAACAATATTTCTATTGATCTGCCAGATGGTAGAAAGTCAACCCTCGTCATAGCCTGGGTCAACCCACAAACAGCCATTACAGAAACGTGCCTTGAGTTATCCGGAGTCTGGTTTTAAGCATAAGCCGGACAACTCCCCGTACCTTAACATCGTTAAGATATGAACTGTTCTATATCCAATATAGAACCAGAGGCACTGATTTAATTGAACCAGATTCAAATCATGCAGCTGTCTCCAGTGCATGTCAACTAAATGGAGAGAGGCCGATCAGCGTTACTCAACTTAGGAATGCTTCCAATTATGAGTAACCTGAAAGAGAAGCAAGTTCTCTTAATCATTACTATCAACTGAATACCATACACAAGTATCTACATCTTCGATCTCTTTGAAGAATCCCGATACTTGCTACAGCTGGTTCTCTACTCTATTCAAATACCTATAACTCCTCAAAACTTAGACCCTGTGTTTCTACGAAACACATGTCTAAGAACTAGAGAAGTCATAAGTAAACCGAATATAGTACGAGGACCTACCCCTCTGTCTTGATGGACCCTGGACAACATACAATACTCTGTATAAGTCCGCCGAGTCTAACAACTCTTTCACTGTGCGTCGCAGGTTGAAAACTGTACTTATGGTTAAGAAGAATTACACCGCTGTTTAATGCTCCTTACCTAACCATCCACTGATATAGGTAAATGTCATCGACATAATATCAAAAGGTATATCTCACTCTATGAAAATAGACGTACAGATATATCAATTTGAAATTGGTGCATAACCGCGGATATTCAAAACCAAATAACTGCCGACCGGCAAACAACCCAGGTGACTTCCTCAAATATCACCGATTACAACGAATCCCGATATAATGAGGATGATCACCCAATTCCCAATAACTTACTCCCACTCCTCATCTGTAAAACCATACAGATGTGAGAATCATACCTGGTAAATACATACCCTGGAGTAAGTGTCTAATCGGGAAATCAGTTTTTCTGTTAACAGTACACAGTGAAACTGAAACATTGAAATGTTTCGTCGGGGTATCCTGGTATTCTTAGTAATGCCTCTTCCATTTTCCAGATTCACAACTGTAACCGTATAATTCTTTGCCATCTTTCTAAATCCCTTTCTGTGTCTTTAGTCATTACCTTCTGTACACCCCTTTAGGCCAAATGGTTTTCTTCCTTCCCTACCGTTCGGCACCAGCCTATGGTTTGGAAGAAGACTATCCAATAAGCATAATGGGTGTACTGTCCTAGTCCTAGGAGCACTCGCAACGCGAGAGAAGGTGAAGATAAAAGACACCTGAATGTACTTTATTCCTATTTCTCCTGAACCATAATCCATCCCCGAACTGGAACAAGTTCCTTTCGAGTTCGTATATAACCATACGATGGAGTATCCAATAAAATGGGATCTTCGTAGTGATACGGAGTGTCCTGGAGAAATACAAAGGTGATTTAGGGTTGGCGAAGAAATACTTGGTTTGGTCGTGAATATCAGTCGCAATTTACTTTGCCCTCTTACTAATCCCTTGCTTTGTCTAAACTTAATACCTTCTGTACACCATCGTTATGCTAATTGGTTTCCTTCATTCCCTACCGGTCGGCACCAGCCTAAGGTTTGGAAGAAGACTATCCAATTTGCGTAATAGGTGTACTACTCCTAAACCAAGGAATACTCGCAACCTGAGAGAAGGTGAAAAGAAAAGACAACTGAATAATCCTATCCGTTTTCTCCAGAACCAGAAACCATCCTCGAAGTCCTTCGAGTTCGTATCTAACCATACGATGGTTTTGTCCAATGGAAGTGGACGTTCGTAGTAATACGGGGTGTCCTGGAGAAAAGGGTAAAAGTAGGAGTGGCAATGAGGTCTGCAACTCTGACAATCCAAAAAGCCAGTGTTAAGAAGGTTCGGTCAACTTGGTCACTGAGTCATAGTCCAGGGTCGGGTCAATGGTCGCTGCCAAAGAGAGAGAGAAAAGAAACACTCAGCGTGCACTCTAACCTAGATCAGAATGGTTATCACTTTATCTAATCTGGAAACCTCCCACTGTACCTCAAATTCTCCTCCAAACCTGAAAGAAGAATTAGTCGGGGTCACCCGAGGAGTAAACCAACTCATCAGTGGGAATCGGGATCCAACTATCATCGCATGATAACGTGACGGAATCCACTCACGTCACCACACTCCAGAAGGTATGCGCATGCTTGGCAAGTTTCAGTTCTTTTGAAACTCCCGATAATTGTTTTTACCCCTAGGACCCAAGTGACCTTGACAATGCCAACAAATCAAAGAGTCCTAGTCAAGTTCTACCCGTCATTATCTTGATTGCATTAAACCCACCCGTACGAGTCCTTGAGAATGCCAACAAGACCGCACGACTGTCCTAACCAATCCACTTATCCATGTGACAGAAAAGCATTACATAGCTACCGAACACTACGCCACGGCAATGCACGACAAACGCAGCACGAATACTAAGTAATACTAATCTGAAATGACGGAGGGCTACGACTGGTTTTTGGCGAAAAACCTTTAACGTAATGAACTTGATATCGTTGAAGGAACTGGATAACCTTTTAGAAAATATAGTGACGAAAACATTTACTAAAGAGGTCACTCCCGGTGAAGGGATCTCGGCTCTTTCCCCGTAGAATGAGGTGCAGGATATTCCAACTGAATACCACGGTGCAAAGCAAAAGTAATCGGCTATAGTGAAGTTATTGCCCTGACGCAAACTTCTGTCCAAGGGGTCACTCCCGGTGAAGGGATCTCGGCCCTTGCCTCGTCGACTGAGGAGCAGGATATTCCAAATGAATACCACGATGCAAAACAAAAGTGAACGTCCTTGCAATAACAGCTTTTTGAAAAATGTTCCAACAACATCAGAATAGGTTTGTTTATCTTGCATTGATCCGAATCAATGCAGTCCCATCAATTGATCACACCACAAAGAACGAAAATATACTGACGTACGTATATGCCATTCGCATTCGCCACTGGGTCCCGTCATCACCCGTTAGGTTAGCTAACTAACGGCAGAGCGGGGACTGGACTAGCGCGGATGTAAAACATATACAACATCTACTAATATATATACCAATATATAGTATTTCGCTCAAGGCGTGAATAAATTGCAACATCACAGAAATGTACAGCATCACAGAACAATACAGATATCTGGAAGCCCCGGGTTTCACAGAGCCGCTGCTGAAACCCGACGTTCCCCTGGTCGTGTGGATAGCCTGTGCAATGAAATCCTAGACCCCTACGGGCGCGGCAAGTCACCCGCCAAAACCTGAAGCGAGGCAGCCCCCTTCAGTACCGTGAATGGACCACCCAGCACTTCACGGAATCCGGTAACTTGGGCACCCCTCCTGGGTCAACCTGTACCCCCTACGAGTGCGGCGAATAGCCCGCCAATCCTGGACTGAAGCCCCCTCCGTCTCAATGCCCTGAGATGCGGGCCCGTTGCCCTCCAGAACCCGGCTATCCGTGCACCCCACCGCGGGGAAAACCTAGTACAGAAAGTAAAATATACATACACCGGGTACATCGACCGCAACCAGGTCGTGCCCCAAAAGAATAATACAAACAGGCAGTGACGGCAGTCCACATGTCGGACGCTCGCCCCGCAATAACAAATGTACATAATACAACAAAGCTGTACTAGTATTGCATCCAGGCTATCCCCCACGACCGATCCGCAACATCACAGCATAAACATAGAACATCAACGTGAAAGTCACGTTCGCAAATCCGTCTAACCGGGCTATAGCAGTTAGACCGGATTTACCGATCGAGTGACATTCACGGTCGCAGATATAATGTAAATACTGTGAAATAATGTGTTTAAAATATCCGATCGATCAAATAATTAACAAGCGGGCCCCAAAAGAAAACTGTAGCACTCACAGAAAAACTGGCCCAATTTTAATATCCCAAAAGCCCTATTTTTGGCCCATAAGACAACTGGAGAAAAATTACCAAGTGGGCCCACCATAGTGCGGCGGAAGAGCGGCAGAATGGTGGGTATTGCCGCGCTTCCGCGCTTGGATTATGGGTTCACTTTGTCGTTTTTTCCCAGAGTTCTTAGAACTACTTACACATCTTTCTGAGACCACCTGAAAAATTTTTAGACACCAAAAAATTTCAACAGAAACTGATGTGAACTAAAATACGGTTTTTGAGATTTTGGTCGATCGGATAAGTAAAACGCATTAGAACAAGCTAGGTAAGGTTAATGGCGTGGCTCTGATACCATGTTGCGCCACGGCAGCGCCCCGGCCGTCTTACTCGAGGCCAAAATGCGGAATCAAAATTTTTTCCTTACTCGGAAACCGGCGCTACCGCGGACAAAGAAAACCCGGATCGTAAACCATTAACCTAATGCTAGCTAACTAGAGAGGGGGTGAGAAGTATACCGAGTGATCCGAGTCCTCCGGTCTTCTCGTCATCGTCCCGATCTCCCGCGGAAAGTGTTGCCTCCACATCGTCGCCTCCTCGCCGGAAAGGGCACCACATCGCCTTCTTCTTTTACGGGCTCTCGCCTCAATGCCGAGGCAACTCGCGCATGAAGCCGGCAACTCGACATGCTCAAGATGTGCTGTAGAATGTGTAGTGTAGAGGGTATGTCTCTATGGGGTTTGTTGCCATGGTGATGGAGGAATCAAGAATGGAAAAATGGTGCTTGCATTTTTCTAACAAGAAAATGAGATCATGGATGAGACTCTCAAGATGAAGCTCTCTTCTTCTTCTTCTCTCTTTCTTTTTCTCTTATGAAGAACTTATCATCCATTTCATCAAGTGAGAATGAGAATGGTGGAGGAATGAAACATAATACAAAGGGAGGTGAGTGTAGGAGAAGAGAATGGGTGACCACAACCAAACATCATCATAACAATCTCACATCAACATGAAATCAATCCTAATCCTATCTCATCAACAAAAAGCAAATGATAAAGATGGATAAGAAAGGTATCAAAAAATGCTTTCATAATAAAACATCTTACAAATAAAACCTCCACCTAATGTTATTTGCAAAACTGCAAACAACCCCCTCCATCGGAAAAGTCCGGCCGGGAAAGAACAAAGGAAAACCGGCCGGAACGGAATGCAAACAGACAACTCCAGAAAACTGGTCCCGTAATAAATTACAGGAAAACCCCGACACTGTGCATACACACCCGCATCTGTATTCCGACCGGATACAAATGCAAAGAGACAAAATCTACACTGTACTAGACTAGGACCGGCTTAAGCCAAAGCCGGCTAGTAAAATCCGTTCGATCCTGATCCGTGCAATACCGCACGTATCAGATCGAACCCTGCCATATAACTATACGGCAACTAGTACAAAACTGTCCAATCCTGATCCGTGCAATACCGCACGTATCTGATCGGACCCTGCCATATCTCCATACGGCCTCTACAGCGTTTCGCCCGAAAGCTGAGTAACTGAAAGTGTGGTGGACTCTAAAGACTCGTCAATACTATGGCTGTAGATTTAACCACTAGCACGTCAGAGGTATAAGCCAATACGTAACGGGCCACCAGCTATTGACCAAAAGGGACGTCGATGAGGAAGCTCACCCCGACACCCAACTGAGCCTGTCAGTGACAATATCCGTACAGTCCGGTCCGTTCGTCTATGAGTATCGCATGGCGGGCCTAGGGGGTTGGTGAAAGTCAGACCCCCAAAAGCGGTACAAGTCGTGTCGGAGTGTAGCCCAGAACGCCCTGAGATACTACTGGAATACCTACCAGTAAATCTCCTGCCTCGGCCGAGGGCTTTGCGTAATGGCTCTCCTAGACACAGCGCGACCTCACCCCCAATACCGGGAGAGACGAACCCCTGAAGATCCGCTCACTGCCTCCATGTGGCTCGGGACTGTACCCAACTAAAACCTGTTTGCACGACTCCTTTGAGCCGTGGTAGGGTAGTAATCAAAGCACAGTGGGAACTCACACGAGACAAATGACGATCCTCAGGTCGATGAACTAACCTGTACACATGTCACCAGGGAACTGCTATCTGACATCTGGTACAAGACCAACTAGCAGGTTCCCGGCGAGTCCTGTCCGGTGTACTCATAACCCAATGAGCACCTGTATACATGTTAGGTGAACCAACTGACACCAGTGGCTTGTGAGACCGGCCACCGCCCCTCGTCGGGGTCTCGACTGTATACACTAGTCTACAAATGGAGTATCGATGCCCAGTCTCGAAACTCCCACGACTAGGGACCTTTTAAGGATGTGCTTATAGACCCCAGCTCCCACGTATATGATCGCCATCATACTGCTGGTCGTCAAGCAAGAATCCTAGGGCCTCTATCAACGTGCAATAGCGACATGTCAGGTCACCTAAAGCAGTACACGATGATAAAGATAAACCAGATAGCATACTATCATCTCGAGTAAGACTGTCCTACCGGGATAGGTCCTCCCTCAATCATTGCAATCACGTGCCTGTGATCCAATAATTGACTCTGAGGGCACTATCTCCAACAGGGCATACATACAACTAACACTTCCTTCCTTACCGTTCGGCATCAGCCTATGGTTTGGAAGAAGAATATCCAATAAGCGTAATGGGTGTACTGTCCTAGTCCTAGGAACACTCGCAATGCGAGAGAAGGTGAAGATAAAAGACAACCGAATAAACCTTAGAAATAGGTGATTTAAGATTGGCGAAGAAATACTTGGTTTGGTCGTGAATAGCAGTCGCAATTTATTTTGCCCTCTTACTAATCCCTTGCTTTGTCTTAACTTAATACCTTCTGTACACTGTTTAGGCTAACTGGTTTTCTTCATTCCCTACCATTCGGCACCAGCCTAGGGTTTGGAAGAAGACTATCCAATTTGCGTAATAGGTGTACTATCTGCTAAACCAAGGAGTACTCGCAACCTGAGAGAAGGTAAAAGGAAAAGACAACTGAATAGTCCTATTCGTTTTCTCCAGAACCAGAAACCATCCTCGAATTCTTTCGAGTTCGTATATAACCATACGATGGTTTTGTCCAATGGAAGTGGACGTTCGTAGTAATACGTGGTGTCCTGGAGAAAAGGGTAAAAGTAGGAGTGGCAATGAGGTTTGCAACTCTGACAATCCAAAATCCAGTGTTAAGAAGGTTCGGTCAACTTGGTCACTGAGTCGTAGTCTAGGGTCGGGTCAATGGTCGCTGCCAAAGAGAGAGAGAAAAGAAACACACAGCGTGCACTCTAACCTAGATCAGAATGGTTATCACTTTATCTAATCAGGAAACCTCCCACTGTAACGTCAAATTCTTCCCCAAACCTAAAAGAAGAATTAGTCGGGATCACCTGAGGAGTAAACCAACTCATCAGTGGGAATCGGGATCCAACTATCATCGCATGATAACGTGAAGGAATCCACTCACGTCACCACACTCCAGAAGGTATGCGCATGCCTGGCAAGTTTTAGTTTCTTTAGAAGCTCCCGATAAAAGTTTTTACCCCTAGGACCCAAGTGACCTTGACACAGTCAACAAATCAAAGAGTCCTAGTCAAGTTCAACCCGTCATTATCCTGGATTGCATTAAACCCACCCGTACGAGCCCTTGACACAGTCAACAAGGCCGCACGACTGTTCTAACCAATCCTATTAATGTGCTACAAACAAACACTACTTAGCTACCGCACACTACGCCTTGACACAGTCAACAAACGCAGCACGAATACTAAGCAATACTTGTAAGAAATGACGGAGGGCTACGTCTAGTTTTTGGCGAAAAACTTTTAACGTAATGAACTTGATATCCTTGAAGGAACTGCATAGTTTTTTATAAAAATATAGTGACGAAAACCTTTGCTAAAGAGGTCACTCCCGGTGAAGGGATCTCGGCTCTTTCCCCGTAGAATGAGGTGCAGGATATTCCAACTGAATACTACGATGCAAAGCAAAAGGCAATCGGCTATAGTGAAGTTATTGCCCTGACGCAAACTTCTGTCCAAGGGGTCACTCCCGGTGAAGGGATCTCGGCCCTTGCCTTGTCGACTGAGGAGCAGGATATTCCAACTGAATACCACTGTGCAAAACAAAAGAGAACGCCCTTACAATAACAGCTTTTTGAAAAAGTGTTCCAACAACATTAG
This sequence comes from Agapanthus africanus, assembly GCA_030015575.1. Taxonomy (NCBI): domain Eukaryota; kingdom Viridiplantae; phylum Streptophyta; class Magnoliopsida; order Asparagales; family Amaryllidaceae; genus Agapanthus; species Agapanthus africanus. Next base: position 231,246,919 of record CM057345.1, read on the forward strand.
AATAGGTTTGTTTATCTTGCATTGATCCGAATCAACACAGTCCCATCAATTGATCACACCAATAAAGAACGAAAACGTACGTATATGCCATCCGCATTCGCCACTAGGTCCCGTCATCACCCGTTAGGTTAGCTAAGTAACGACAGAGCGGGGACTGGACTAGCGCGGATGCAAAACATATACAACATCTACTAGTATATATATAAATATATAATATTCGCTCAAGGAGTGATAAAATGCAACATCACAGAAATGTACAGTATCACAGAACAATACAGATATCTGGGATCCCCGGGTTTCACAGAGCCGCTGCTGAAACCCGACGTTCCCCTGGTCGTGTGGATAGCCTGTGCAATGAAAATCCTAGACCCCTACGAGCGCGGCAAGTCACCCGCCAAAACCTGAAGCGAGGCAGCCCCCTTCAGCAACGTGAATGGACCACCCAGCACTTCACGGAATCCGGTAACTTTGGCACCCCTCCTTGGGCCAACCTGTACCCCCTGCGAGAGCGGGGAACAGCCTGCCAATTCTAGAGTAAAGCCCCCTCCGTCTTAATGCCATGAGATGCGGGCTCGTTGCCCTCTAGAACCCGGTTGTCCGCGCACCCCTCCACGGGGTAAACCTAGTACAGAAAGTAAAATATACATACAACGGGTACATCGACCGCAACCTGGTCGTGCCCCAAAAGAATAATACAAACAGGCAGTGACGGCAGTCCACATGTCGGACGCTAGTCCCGCAATATCAAATGTACATATAAAACAAAACTGTACTACCACTGCAACCAGGCTATCCCCACGACCGATCCGCAACAATACAGCACAACACAGAACATCAATGTGAATGCCACGTTCGCAAATCCGTCTAAAAGGGCTATAGCAGATAGACTGGATTTACCGATCGAGTGACATTCACGGTCGCAGATATAATGTAAATACTGTGAACTAATGTGTTTAAAATATCCGATCGATCAAATTTTATCGAAGTGGGCCCCAAGCATTACTGTAGCACTTAAAGAGAGTCTAGGCCTAAAAAGAATATTCCAAAAACCCTATTTTCAACCCAGGTGCTCACTGCAAATATTTGGTCCAATGAATAGTAAAAATGGCCGCGGAACCATGGCAAATACGTGGGTTTGGCCGCGGTTCCACGGTGGAATAGTGAGATCACGCGACCAAATTTTCACAGAATGCTTAGAATTCCCTGCACATGTCACTGCAATGTACTAAAAAATTTTTGGAGCCCAAAAAATTTCGACAGAAAACTGTGCAAATGAAAATGGGTTTTCGCAAAATCCGTTCGATCGAACTTGTAAACAGGTTAGAGCAAGCTAGACTAGGTTAATGGCGTGGCTCTGATACCATGTTGCGCCACGGCAGCGCCCCGGCCGTCTACTCGAGGCCAAAATGCGGAATCAAATTTTTTTTTCTTAACTTTAACCGGCGCTGCCGCGGACAATATACCCGGATCGTGACCATTAACCTAATCCTAGCTAACAAGAGAAGGGGTGAGAGATATACCGAGTGATCCGTGTCCTCCGGTCTTCTCATAGTCGTCCCGATCTCACGCGGAATCCTTCCGTCACCTCCTCATCGGAAAGGGCACCACGTAGCCGGATTCTTTTACGGGCTCTCACCTCTAGACCGAGGCAACTCGGGCGCGAAGTTGGCTAGCCGACGCGTCCAAGATTTGCTGTAGGCAAGTGTAGAAAACCTTTGTCTTAAGGGGTTTATGTAGTTTCCATAAAGATGATGGAGGAGAGAAAGAACTTTGGAGAGGATGAAGGTGTATCATTTTGCAAGCCAAGAGTGAAAATGAGATGAATCAATCCCTCACATATAAAATGAACTCTCTCATTCTCTCCCCAATAGTGTGGCCGGCCTCTCTCAAGGAAATGGTGGAGAGAAAAAACAATAATACAACAAGGGAGGTGAGTGTAAGAAACTCAAATAGGTGACCACATCAAAAGGAAATGATAACCATATCAAATCAAAATCAAGATCAACTCTAATCACTAAGAAATGATGTATAAAGCATCTCATGATGATAGAAGCCATAAATGCAAGAAACCCCCTCCACAATAAGTTATTTGCAAACTCCCCTCCATCGAAAAGTCCGGCCAGGAAGGAACAAAGGAAAACCGGCCGGAACGGAATGCAAACTGGCAACATCAGAAAACTGATCCCGTAATAAATTACAGGAAAAACCTCGCTACTGCATATACATGCCCGCATTTGTATTCCCACTGAACACAAATGCAAAGAGACAAAATCTACACTGTCTAATACTAGGATCCAGCTTAAACCAAAGCCGGCTAGTAAAAACCGTCCGATCACGATCCGTGCAATACCGCACGTATCTGATCGAACCCTGCCATATCTCCATACGGCCTCTACAGCGTTTCGCCCGAAACATGAGTAACTGAGTGTGGTGGACTCTAAAGACTCGTCAATACTATGGCTGTGGATTTAACCACTAGCACGTCAGAGGTATTAGCCATACGTGACGGGCCACCAGCTATTGACCAAAAGGGACGTCGATGAGCGAACTCATCCTGACACCCTACTGAGCCTGTCAGTGACAATATCCGTATAGTCTGGTCCGTTCGTCTATGAGTATCGCATGGCGGGCCAAGGTGGTTGGTAAAAATTAGACCCCCAAAAGCGGTACAAGTCGTGTCGGAGTGTAGCCCAGAACAACCTGAGATACTACTGGAATACCTACCAGTAAATCTCCTGCCTCGGCCGAGGGCTATGTGTAATGGCTCTCCTAGACACAGCGCGACCTCACCCCCAATACCGGGAGAGACGAACCCCTGCAGATCCGCTCACTGCCTCCATGTGGCTCGGGACTGTACCCAACTAAAACCTGTTTGCACGACTCCTTTGAGCCGTGGTAGGGTAGTAATCAAAGAACTGTGGGAACTCATACGAGACAAATGACGATCTCAGGTCGATGAACTAACCTGTACACATGTCACCAGGGAACTGCTATCTGACGTCTGGTATAATCCCAACTAGCAGGTTCCCGGCGAGTCTTGTCCGGTGTACTTATAACCCAATGAGCACCTGTATACATCTTAGGTGAACCAACTGACACCAGTGGCTTATGAGACCGGCCACCGCCCCTCGTCGGGGTCTCGACTGTATACACTAGTCTACTCTGGAGTATCGATGCCCTGTCTCGAAACTCCCACGACTAGGGACCTTTTAAGGATGTGCTTATAGACTCCAGTTCTCACGTATATGATCGCCCTCATACTGCTGGTAGTCAAGCAAGAATCCTAGGGGCTCTATCAACGTGTAATAGCGACGCGTAAGGTCACCTAAAGCAGTACACGATGATAAAGATAAACCAGATAGCATACTATCATCTTGAGTAAGACTGTCCTACTGGGATAGGTCCTCCCCAATCATTGTAATCACATACCTGTGATCCAATAATTGACTCTGAGGGCACTGTCTCCAACAACTAGGAACTCTCACATGGGTCTACAAGGCATCAACCATGCCCGATTTAAAATTTAAACATGCCGAACAACCCTAAACAAGATCTTTAAACTAGAGATTAGGCGAAATAAAGCATGTTAAACACTTTAACATCTAAGAGTTTGGGATTACAACCTTTGTAGTCTGGTCCTTCGGTTCATAAGCTCCGTGTTGAGGTCCCTTCGCTGCGATCATTATGTACCCGGACTCTAGAGAGGCTCCACGAAGAGAATGATGCAAGCTTACTTCCGATCTTCAATAACAAAGATAATCTACGTTGAACTTTCTTTAACACAAGCTCTCACTCAAAAATGAAGTGAACACCCTAATCTAAATGGTTAGGATAGATTAGGATGATGAAGTAGGATTTTAGCTCTTTTTTATTATCATAATCTCACACTAATCCATCACAAAACCGAAAGCTAGAAAGCTTTGCAAGGAGGAAGAAGAAGAATGAATGAATAAAATCCTTCTGTGATGAATAATGAAAATGTTTTGATAACTACAAATGCAAGCATGGTTGACCAAAGAAAAAGCTAACCAATGTAGAGAGTTAACTAGGGTTAAAGTGTGTGGGTTGGGTTAGGAAATATCTTGCAAAATATCTATGCAAGAAACAAAATAAAAGCTTCTAGAAGCTTCTAGAAAAGATTAACCCAAATCAAACCCTAACCATGTTTAATCTCTACTAATCATGTTGCATTAGTAATCATAACTTGTACAATATTATATATTACATATACAATATTTATTGTAACAAAATAAAATAATAAAATTAACATATATCGCATGTATATCAATGTATTACTCGAGTGAGAAAAAGAATCTTTTAGTGAGCTTATATCAGTTAATGTAATTTAATATATCAAATATATAATTATACATTAAATTATCGAATCAACACTTGATCCGATAATCCGGCTATTTCACAAATAACTGACTAATATAATCTGTATCAGTTCATCGAATCAACACTTGATCCGATGACCCGGCTATATCACATATACCCGGCCGATATCTCATATCGCGAGAATATAATACGGTATCACATACACGTATTGTTCTCGGTCCCGCACATATCATATATGTGCTCCTACTCCGTTTTGCCTGAGTCAAGAAATCTCTGTGTAGGACTCTAAAAAATCATCAATACGCCGGTAGTAGGTAATGATCATATCAAACACCCACAAGCTACAAGCGGTCAGCTAAACGTAACTGCTATGCAGGTATTGAGCGATCAGAAGATCAACAAGCAAGCCTGTACATTCTCCTGTGAATCCAGTTAGTAACACTCCCGTACAGTCCGGTCTCTTCGTCTCATATGACGCATATCTCGCCTAGGGGTGGTAAACTCCAGACCCCATTAGCTTGATAAGTTGTGTCGATATGAGGACTATAACTGTTCGAGAAACTACTGATAACACTTACCAGTAAATCTCAGTAACCCTGGCCTGGGATTTCCAGTTATAACCAATCGAACACAGCGCAACATTAACTCCCTAGACCGGGAGAGACGAATCCCCTCCTATCGCTCATTGCCTCCATGTGATTCGGGACTGTACCCAAAAGCCATCTTTTTGCACGCCCTCTTGGACGTGGTATGATGGAAATCAAAAGGACAGTGGGAATCACACAGGACTCTATGACGATCTCGGGTCTACAGACTAACCTGTACCAGTGTCACCAGAGAACTGCCATTTGACGTGAGGTATAATACCATCCGGGAGTTCTCGGCGAGTCCGTCCAGTGCACCAGTCTCTACTGAGCACCCGTACACCATCCTTGATGTCAAACATCGATGGATATGGGATCATCCATCGCCCATCATATGAGTCAAGATGCGTATACGCTAGTCTACTCTGGTGTATCGATGCCCTGTCTCGATACACCCTCGACTAGGAACAGTTATAGGATGTACTCGTCGACTACCGTGGCCCCACTAGTATGATCTCATCATAGTCCCAGTAGTCGAGTACATATCGTAAGGGCTTTATCAACAAGTAACATAGAGACAATAAGAGTACATGTTAAGATAAAGTGCAACCAGATAGCATACTATCATGTCGAGCAAGAAAGTCCTCCTTATATATGTCCAAGCATCCACTACAATATACATCGTATGTACAGTAATGGCCTCTAGGGCATACATATAACTAACAATCTCCCACTTGCACTAGGGCCATCTGTTGTGGTATCACATACCCAACAATTTGCTGTGGTTGAAGTATCTTATACTCAACTATCCCATAAAAGTCTTTACTGGGAAAAAGTACTTTGTGAGTGGATCCGCGCTGTTGTCCTCTGTGTCTACTCTCCTAATCTCGATCTCCCTGGAGATCAACCATCTCCATGATCAGGTGATACTGCCTAAGAATTATATCTGGATTTTTGATGGGATGGAGGTTTCTAGGACGAAGCCATAGCTCCATTGTCACACAATGGCAGGAACGAAGTTCATCTCATGAACTGATATATATCCAGACTACCTTTTTAGTAGCATCCTTGGTAACGATGTATCTTGCCTTTAATTGTCTAGTATGTCACGGTATGTACCCTGGAACTCTTCCAACATACCGTCCGTCCACTGAAGGTAAAGACAATGCCTGCGACTGACATTCATTCGTCCTTATCACCCTGGAACCTTTCCAGTGATTCTCCCCAGGATCGATTGATACCATCTCACTAAAACTAGTGATAATCCTAACATCCAATTAGATCTATCTCATAGATCCAAACCCAGGATTTAGGAGGTATCTTTTTGATACTATATGGAGAATCCTTGTGATAAGCGGAGATTGACCGAGCGTAGCATAGGAAACTCCTTCCCTATCAAGAGTATGTCATCCACGTACTCTACGAGGATCACCACCATACTCTCTACTACCATTTTGTATATACAAGGTTCATCTACCATTTTGATGAAGTCAAACTCTTTGACTACCACATCAAAACAGATGTTCCAACTCCGCGATACCTGCTTTATCACATAAAACATCTTGCACACATTTCCGCTGCTCCCACTATCTACGAAGCTCTCTGGCTGTGTACTTATAGACGCTCTCTTCCAAATCATCATTTAGAAAAGCAGTCATGACACCCAACCACCAGATATCGTAGTCATGGTATGTAGCAGTGGCAAGTAGGATCTGGATGGACTTAAGCATAGCTTTGAAAGTCTCAACTTTTTCATGTACACCAAGTAATCTTCTCAAGATATACTTTCTCCTGATGGGGATTTAACCATTCAGATAAAGCAACCAAAGTCCATACTTTGTTGGTGTATAAGGGTTCCATCTCAGATCACTAAGCGTCCAGCCATTCTTACAGAGTCCCACTCCTGATGGCCAGCTCGAAACTAGTTGGGTCATCATCTCATGATGCAATCCTCGCTCCCACTTGTTGGAGATAGTGCCCTCAGAGTCAATTATTGGATCACAGGCACATGATTGCAATGATTTAGGGAGGACCTATTCCGGTAGGACAGTCTTACTCAAGATGATAGTATGCTATCTGGTTTATCTTTATCATCGTGTACTGCTTTAGGTGACCTGACATGTCACTATTGCACGTTGATACAGCCCCTAGGATTCTTGCTTGACTGCCAGCAGTATGAGGGCGATCATATACGTGGGAGCTGGTAGTCTATAAGCACATCCTTAAAAGGTCCCTAGTCGTAGGAGTTTCGAGACAGGGCATCGATACTCCAGAGTAGACTAGTGTATACAGTTGAGACCCCGACAAGGGGCGGTGGCCGGTCTCGTAAGCCACTGGTGTCAGTTGGTTCACCTAAGATGTATACAGGTGCTCATTGGGTTATGAGTACACCGGACAGGACTCGCCGGGAACATTCTAGTTGGTCTTATACCTGACGTCAGATAGCAGTTCCCTGGTGACATGTGTACAGGTTAGTTCATCGACCTAAGGATTGTCATTTGTCTCGTGTGAGTTCCCACTGTACTTTGATTACTACCCTACCACGCTCAAAGGAGACGTGGAAACAGGTTTTAGTTGGGTACAGTCCCGAGCCATATGGATGCAGTGAGCGGATCTTCAGGGGTTCGTCTCTCCTGGTATTGGGGGTGAGGTCGCGCTGTGTCTAGGATAGCCATTACACGAAGTCCTTGGCCAAGGCAGGAGATTTACTGGTAGGTATTCCAGTAGTATCTCAGGGTGTTCTGGGCTACACTCCGACACGACTTGTACCGCTTTTGGGGGTCTGACTTTTACCAACCACTTAGGCCCGCCATGCGATGCTCATAGACGAACGGACCGGACTGTACGGATATTGTCACTGACAAGCTCAGTAGGGTGTCAGGATGAGTTCGCTCATCGACGTCCCTTTTGGTCAATACCTGGTAGCCCGACACGTATTGGCTTATACCTCTGACGTGCTAGTGGTTAAATCCATAACCAAGGTATTGACGAGTTTTTAGAGTCCCCCACATTCAGTTGCTCAAGTTTCGGGCGAAACGCTGTAGAGCCGTATGGAGATATGGCAGGGTTCGATCAGATACGTGCGGTATTGCACGGATCAGGATCAGACGGATAATACTAGCGGGCTTTGGTTTAAGCCGGATCCTAGTATAGTACAGTGTAGATTTTGTCTCATTGCATTTGTATTCGGTCGGAATACAATACGGGTGTGTATGCACAGTAGCGGGGCTTTCCTGTAATTTATTACGGGACCAGTTTTCTGGAGTTGCCAGTTTGCTTTCCGTTTCGGCCATATTTCTTTGTATCTTTCATTGGCCGAATTTTGGTGGAGGAGGGCTTATTTGCATTTATGCAAATAAGCATTTGTGGAGGGTGTTATAAGCATCTTGTAGTGTCATGATGGCTGCACCATCCCTTGACCATTTGACTTCTTCTTTCATGATTGCTTGACTTTGTGATGAGATGATGAGGTTGGTGGAGTGTGGGTTTGTGTTTGTGATCATTTTCTTTCATGATATCATTTGATCTCTCTCACTTGCATTATTGTGTGGCTCCCTTCATTTTGATACACACTTCTCCCCATTCTCCTTGCATAGGCCGGCCACTAGAGGGGTGGGGGTTGATTCATTTTGGTGTGGGATTTTTCACTCTCTTGATGCTTGCAAAAATCCCCAAGTTGATCTCTAAAAGTTCATATCTCCTTTCCTCCACTAAAAGGCAACATCCACTACCCCAAATGAGACATGAGTTCTACACACATTCTACAGCAAACCTTGGGCACGTCGGCTCGCCAACTTCTTGCCCGAGTTGCCTCGGTCCAGAGGTGGGAGCCCGTAAAAGAAGCAGGCGACGTGGTGCTTTCCGGTGAGGAGGTGGAGACCGGACATTCCGCGGGAGATCGGGACGACGGCGAGAAGACCGGAGGACACGGATCGCTCGGTATATCTCTCTTCTCCATCTTATAGTTAGCTAGAACTAGTTTAATGGTACGATCCGGGTTGATAGTGCGCGGTGGTGCCGGTTTTAAAAGTTTAAGTAAATCACCGCTTTCGCATTCTGGTGTCGGATTGACGGCCGGGACGCCGCTGTGCACTTACAATGGTATCAGAGCCTCGCCATTAACCTAGTCTAGCTTTGTCTAATGTGTTTACATTTCCGATGGAACAAAAAAATTCCAAAATCCGCGTTTTGAATAGCATCAGTTTCTGTCGAAATATTTTGGACTCCAAAAATTTTTCAGGTTATCTCAGAATACTGTGCAAGGAAGTAGGAGAACTCTGGTAAAATTTTGTTGCATGAACCCATCATACCACCGCGGAACCGCGGTGGTATGATGTTTGGGCCGCGGTTCCGCCGCTACCTTGTAAGTTCAGTGTATCAATTTTTTACAGAGGCCTCCTGACTTGAAAATAGGGCTTTTGGAACATTCTTTTTGGGCCCAGAATTTCTTTATGTGCTACAATAGTACTTGGGGCCCCACTTAGGAATATTTGATCGATTGAAAATTTTAAACACATTAGTTCACAGTATTTACATTATATCTGCGACCGTGAATATCATTTGATCGGTAAATCCTGTCTAACTGCTATAGCCCGGTTAGACGGATTTGCGAACGTGATATTCACGTTGATGTTCTGTGATGTTGCGGATTGGTCGTGGGGATAGCCTTGATGCAATGCTAGTACAATTTTTTTGTTGTATTATGTACATTTGATATTGCGGGGCGAGCGTCCGACATGTGGATTGCCGTCACTGCGTGTTTGTATTATTCTTTTGGGGCACGACCAGGTTGCGGTCGATGTACCCGTTGTATGTATATTTTAATTTCTGTACTAGGATTGCCCCGCGGAGGGGTACACGGATAGCCGGGTTCTAGAGGGCAACAAGCCCGCATCTCATGGCATTGAGACGGAGGGGGCTTCACTCTAGAATTGGCGGGCTATTCACCGCACTCGTAGGGGTTACAGGTTGACCCAGGAGGGGTGCCCAAGTTACCGGATTCCGTGAAGTGCTGGGTGGTCCATTCATGTTGCTGAAGGGGGCTGCCTCGCTTCAGGTTTTGGCGGGTAACTTGCCGCGCCCGTAGGGGTCTAGGATTTTCATTGCACAGGCTATCTACACGACCAGGGGAACGTCGGGTTTCAGCGGCTCTGTGAAACCCGGGGATCCCAGATATCTGTATTGTTCTGTGATGCTGTATATTTCTGTGATGTTGCATTTTATCACGCCTTGAGAGAAAATTATATATTGATATATATATTAGTAGATGTTGTATATGTTTTGCATCCGCGCTAGTCCAGTCCCCACTCTGTCGTTAGTTAGCTAACCTAACGGGTAATGACGGGACCCAGTGGCGAATGCGGATGGCATATACATACATCGGTATATTTTCGTTCTTTGTGGTGTGATCATTTGATGGGACTGCGTTGATTCGGATCAATGCAAGTTAAAAACAAACTTAATCTGATGTTGTTGGAACACTTTTCAAAAAGCTGTTATTGCAAGGACGTTCACTTTTGTTTTGCATCGTGGTATTCAGTTGGAATATCCTGCTCCTCAGTCGACGAGGCAAGGGCCGAGATCCCTTCACCGGGAGTGACCCCTTGGACAAAAGTTTGCGTCAGGGCAATAACTTCACTATAGCCGATTAGTTTTGCTTTGCATCGTGGTATTCAGTTGGAATATCCTGCACCTCATTCTACGGGGAAAGAGCCGAGATCCCTTCACCGGGAGTGACCTCTTTAGCAAAGGTTTTCGTCATTATATTTCTAAAGCTATCCGTTCCTTCAACGATATCAAGTTCATTACGTTAAAGGTTTTCACCAGAAACCATTCGTAGCCCTCAGTCGTTTCATATGGGTGGTCAATAGTATTCAAGCTATGTTTGTTGGCCAAAGTCAAGGCATAGTGATTGGTAGCTATTGGGTATTCATATGCAGCATAGATAGATGCGTTGGTTTGGGGCAGTCGTATAGCCTTGTTGGCCAAAGTCAAGGGCTTGTATGGATGGGATCAAATTAACCTGGAGAATGACGGGTAGAACTTGACATGTGACTTATGATTTGTTGGCCAAAGTCAAGGTCATAAGAGCATGGGGCAAAAATCACATCGGGAGTTTCAAAGAAACAGAAACTTGCCAGATATGCGCATACCTTCTGGAGTGTGATGACGTGAGCGGATTTCGTCACGTTATCATGCGATGATAGTTGGATCCCGATTCCCACTGATGAGTTGGTTTACTCCTCGGGTGATCCTGACTAATTCTTCTTTCAGGTTTGGAGAAGAATTTGAGGTTACAATGGGAGGTTTCCAGATTAGATAAATTGGTAACCATTCTGATCTAGGTTAGAGTGCACGCTGAGTGTTTCTTTTCTCTCTCTCTTTGGTAGCGACCTTTGACCTAACCCTAGACTATGACTCAGAGACCAAAATTAACCGAACCCTTTTAACACTGGATTTTGGATTGTCAGAGTTGCAGACCTCATTGCCACTCCTACTTTTACCCTTTTCTCCAGGACACCCCGTATTATTACGAAAGTCCACTTCCATTGGACAAAACCATCGTATGGTTATATACGAACTCGAAAGGATTTATTCGAGGATGGTTTCCAGTTCTGGAGAAAACGAATAGGACTATTCAGTTGTCTTTTCCTCTTACCTTCTCTCAGGTTGCGAGTGCCCCTTAGATTAGGGGATAGTACACCCATTACGCAAATTGGACAGTCTTCTTCCAAACCATAGGCAGGTGCCGACCGGTAGGGAATGAAGAAAACCAATTAGCCTAAACGGTGTACAGAAGGTATTAAGTTAAGACAAAGAAAGGGATTGGAAGGAGGGCAAAGTAAATTGCGACTGATATTCATGACCAAACCAAGTATTTCATTACCACTCCCACTTCACCTTTGTATTTCTCCAGGACACTCCGTATCACTACGAAGATCCACAGTTTATTGGATACTCCATCGTATGGTTATATACGAACTCGAAAGGAACTTGTTCCAGTTCGGGGATGGATTTTGGTTCAGGAGAAATAGGAATAAGGTTTATTCGGGTGTCTTTTATCTTCAACTTCTCTCGCATTGCGAGTGTTCCTAGGATTGGGACAGTACACCCATTATGCTTATTGGATAGTCTTCTTCCAAACCATAGGCTGGTGCCGAACGGTAGGGAAGGAAGAAAACCATTTGGCCTAAAAAGGTGTACAGAAGGTAATGACTAAAGACATATGAAGGGATTTAGAGAGATGGCAGAGATTTATACGGTTACAGTTGTGAATCTGAGAATTTGGAAGAGGCATTACTAGGAATACCAGGATACCCCTACGAAACATTTCAATGTTTCTGCTTCACTGTGTACTGTTAAAGGAAAACTGATTTCCCGATTAGATACTTACTCCAGGGTATGTATTTGCCAGGTATGATTCTCACATCTGTATGGTTTTACAGATGATGAGTGGGAGTAAGTTATTGGGAATTAGGTGATCATCCTCATTATATCGGGATTCGTTGCAATCGGTGATATTTGAGGAAGTCACCGGGGTTATTTGCCGGACGACGAATATTTGGTTTTGAATATCCATTATAATCCACCAATTTCAAATTGATATATCTGTACGTCTATTTTTATAGAGTGAGATATACCTTTTTGAAATTATGTCGATGGTATTTACCTATATCAGTTGATGGTTAGGTAAGGAGAATTAAACAACGGTGTAATTCTTCTTAACCATAAGTACAATTTTCAACCTACAACATACAGGGAGTGAGTTTTTAGACTCAAGGGACTTGTACAGAGTATTGTATATTGTCCAGTGTCCATTAGGACAGAGGGGTTGGTCCTCGTACTATATTCGGTTTGCTTATGACTTCTCTAGTTTTTAGACAGGTGTTTCGTGGAAACACAGGGTCCGAATTTTGAGAAGTTATAGGTATAAGAATAAAGTAGAGAACCAGGTATTGCAAGTATCGGGATTCTTCAAAGTGATCGAAGATGTAGATACTTGTGAATGGTATTCAGTTGATAGTAATGATTAAGAGAACTTGCTTCTCTTTCAGGTTACTCATAATTGGAAGTATTCCTAAGTTGAGTAACGCTGATCGGCCTCTTTCCATTTAGTTGACATGCACTTGAGACAGCTGCATGATTTGAATCTAGTTCAATTAAATCAGGGCCTCTGTTTCTATATTGGATATAGAACATTTCATATCTTAACGATGTTAAGGTACGGGGAGTTGGAAAATTACATCGGGAATTTCAAGTGTTGAAATTTGCAATGAGATTGCATACCTTCCATGTGATGGTTGGATCCCGATCCCACTGTGGGCAATAGTTGCTCCTAGGAGAGTTTTACAGTTTACAATTAGCTAACTCATTAGGTGTCTAGAAAGGTGTTAACGGGGCTCCGCCTCTGAGATAACGAGGTTTACTCTAATTAGGTCCGTGCGAAAGCACGGGGAACCTCCCTCAAAGTACCGACACTGGCCTGGCTGAACGGTTAGCGAAGTTGTAGACTGTAATTAATCCTGGCTAGTTTTTCTTTTTAAGGTTTGAAAGAAAAACTTGATAAAAAGCAGTGGGAAACATCGATTAGACAAGATAATAAACCAATCTAATCTGTGCAAGAGCTTTCGCTGAGTGTATTCTTTTCTCTCTCTTAATGGCAGATACCAATGACTGGACTTAAGCTTCTACTAGATAAAAACAAACTGAATGGGACCAACTATAAAGACTGGCTGAGGAATCTGAAAATCGCCTTGACTTATGATAAAGTATCATATGTCCTCACGACTTCAGCCCCGCCCGTCCCTGGTCCAAAATCCTCTGTTGCGGACATTGAAGTCCGCAAGACATGGGACGCTGACTGTGCCACGGCCACATGCCTCGCACTTGCATCGATGGACAACACACATCAAAAGCAGCACGAGGACATGGACATTCACGGTATATTGCTCCATACAAAGTAGTTGTATGGGGAGCAATCCCGCGTATTACGATACGAAGCATCAAAGAAACTGTTTCAGATGCGAATGGCCCCTGGCACACCAGTAGGAGACCATGTTTTGAAGATGATAGCTCTTATAGAAGATCTTGAGGACCTTGGATGGACAATGGACAATGAACAATATATAGATATTATTCTGCAGTCCCTCCCCTCCACCTTTGCTCAGTTCATAGTGAACTTCAACATGCATGGCATGGAGAAGGATCTCCCTGAACTCCTTAATATGTTAAGGAGTGCAGAGAGCACTATGAAGTTAGCAAAAACTCCCGTTATGACTATTGGACAGTCTTCTTCTTCTCGCCCGAAAGCTAAGGCCAAGGGAAAGAAAAAGAAGAAACCCACTAATCCTAAGGGCGGAGTTAAAAAGGTAAAGGGAAAAGGAAAGTCCACAGCTGGAGACACGGGGAAAGGCGAGTGTTTTAATTGCCACAAGACAGGACATTGGAAGCGCAATTGAACGGAGTACCTAAGTCTCAAGAAGAAGCATGGTGATGCTTCTGCTTCAGGTGCGTTTGTGAAGGAAAACTGTTTTTCTATAAACTCTGCTTCCTGGGTATTGGATACCGGTTCAGGTTCTCACATTTGCAATTCTATGCAGGGGCTGAGAAATAGCAAGGTTTTGAAGACAGGTGACCATACTCTCCGCGTTGGAAATGGTTGCAATGTACATACAGTCGCAGTGGGAGAGTATCACTTGGGGTTGCCATCTGGATGTATTTTGATTTTGAATCCATGTTATTTTGTACCAAGTATGCTATGTAATATAATATCCGTTTCTTTGTTGGACAATGAAGGATATAATTTTGTGTTGCAGAACAATGTTATGAACATTCACCTAAATCAAATGTTGGTTGGGTATGGTACGCTTAATAACGGAATATATGTCCTAAATCAACACACAGTTTTCAGTATACAACACACTAATAAAAGAAAACTTTCAGAATTAAATGAAGCTTTTCTTTGGCATTGTAGACTTGGTCATATTAACGAAACAAGACTAAACAGGTTACACAAAGATGGATATTTAAACTCTTTTGAATATAAATCTTATGCGACTTGCCAGTCTTGTATCAAGGGTAAAATGACCAAAACTCCGTTTACCGGACACGGAGAAAGAGCTACTCAGCTCCTTGGCCTCATACATAGTGATGTATGTGGGCCAATGTCTACACAGACTAGAGGCGGTTTTTCATACTTCATTACATTCACCGACGATTTCTCAAGATTCGGTCATGTATTTTTATTAAAGCACAAGTCCGACGCTTTCGAGAAATTCGTTGAATATAAACAAGAAGTAGAAAAACAAACCGGCTTGAGTATTAAGATGCTTCGATCAGATCGAGGTGGAGAGTATCTCAGTACAGAATTTGCAAACTTCCTAAAAGAGAATGGAATTCTCTCTCAGTCACTCCTCCTTACACACCACAGCACAACGGTGTGTCGGAACGACGGAATAGGACCCTATTAGATATGGTCCGGTCCATGATGAGTGACGCTGAGTTACCAGTCTCGTTTTGGGGGCATGCGTTGGAGACTGCAGCGTTTCTGCTAAACAGGGTTCCAACCAAAGCCGTGTCTACCACGCCATATAAGATATGGAATGGGAAGAGACCATCTCTTAAGAGAATTAAGATTTGGGGTTGCCCGGCCTATGTTAAAAAGCAGAATCCGGACAAACTCGAGACACGGTCAGTCATGTGTAACTTTGTGGGATATCCAAAGAATTCTTATGGATATCTGTTCTACCACAGAGAGGAACAAAAAGTGTTTGTTTCTCAGTATGCCACATTCTTGGAAAAAGAGTTTTTCACAGATAAAGATGATGGTAAGGTAGTAGATCTAGAAGAGGTTCTGGAGACACAAACTTCAAATGACGATTTGGTTGAACCGGCTGTTGCAACAGAAAATGAAGAACCTCGGCCACTCCGTAGGTCTGGTAGGACTTCTCGCCCACCGGAGAGGTACTACGGTTTTCTCATTGATGGTAACGGAGAAGATTGCATCATGAATGATGATGATCCTACCAGTTTTCAACAAGCTATCACTAGTAGTGACTCTGTGAAGTGGCTGGATGCCATGAGATCCGAAATGGAGTATATGTACACCAACAAAGTATGGACTTTGGACGTTGTACCCCCTGGGGTAAAACCTATAGGGTGCAAATGGATCTTTAAAAGAAAGATTGGTGTGGATGGGCAGGTAGAGACCTATAAGGCAAGACTTGTGGCGAAAGGTTTTCGTCAAAGACCAGGTTTGGACTATGACGAAACTTTTTCGCCCGTAGCCATGCTTAAATCCATTCGGATCCTACTTGCTATTGCTGCTCACTACGACTATGAAATCTGGCAGATGGACGTTAAAACAGCATTTCTAAATGGAGATTTTGAAGAATGCGTTTATATGGATCAGCCAAAGGGCTTCATTGACAGTGGGAGCAGCGAGAAAGCATGTAGATTGCTTAAATCCATATATGGGTTAAAGCAGGCATCTCGGAGTTGGAACATCTGTTTCGATGATGTTATCAAAGAGTTTGATTTCATCAAAAATCCAGATAAACCTTGTGTTTATAAGAAGGCTGTAGGAAGAGCTGTCACATTCCTCGTATTGTACGTGGATGACATTCTTCTGATAGGAAATGATATTCCTATGCTACAGTCGGTCAAATCATTCTTATCACTAAGGTTCTCCATGAAGGACCTGGGTGATGCCACATACATCCTGGGCATAAGGATCTATAGGGATAGATCCAAAAAGTTATTGGGATTGTCCCAAACCAGGTACATCAACACCATCCTAAAGAGGTTTAGTATGGAAGACCCCAAGCGGGGTGCCTTACCCGCTTGCCATGGAGTCACTCTCCCCAAAGATTCTTGTCCAAAGACCGATGAAGAGAGAGCTCGCATGAGCATTATACCTTATTCTTCGGCAGTAGGATCTATAATGTATGCGATGTTATGTACATGCCCAGATGTGGCTTATGCACTTAGTGTTGTAAGCAGGTATCAATCCAACCCAGGGGAGAACCACTGGACAGCTGTGAAGAACATTCTTAAGTACTTACGAAGGACTAAAGAATTGTTCTTGGTGTATGGTAATACAGATCTCCAAATGGAGGCCTTTACCGATTCGAGCTTCAAGAGTGATAAGGATGACAGCAAATCTATCTCAGGGTTTGTATTTACCCTCAATGGAGGGGCGGTAAGTTGGAAGATTTCCAAACAAGATACCGTTGCAGATTTTACGATGGAAGCTGAGTACATTGCTGCAAATGATGCCGCCAAGGAAGCCGTCTGGATGAAGAAGTTCGTCTCGGAGCTAGGAGTAGTTCCAACCATTATTGATCCAATACCTTTGTATTGTGACAATAATGGGGCGATGGCGTTAGCCAAGGAGCCCAGATCCCATCAGCGGTCCAGACATATCCTGAGGCGCTTTCATTTGATCCGGGAGATTGTAGATCGCCGCGAGATCGAGATTAAGAGAGTAGATACAAAGAACGACGCCGCGGATCCACTCACCAAGGCCCTCCCTCAGCCACAGCATGAGCGACTTTTTGAGATGTTGTGTATGAGATACGCCAATAACTGGCCTTAGTGCAAGTGGGAGATTGTTGGATATATGTATGCCCTAGAGGCCATTATGTGATAGTGGATGTATCTATACATGTATATATATATTCAGTTTGCATTCTTGCTCGACATGATAGTATGCTATCTGGTTCTTCTTTATCTGACATGTTGATTTGATCATGCTTTTATTCATTCATACATGCTGATAAAGCCCTGAGGATATCGGCTTGACTACTCTGATTATGATGGAGATCATACTAGTGGGACATCTGTAGTCTATAAGCATATCCTAGAACGTCCCTAGTCGTAGGTATATCGAGACGGGGCATTGATATA
This sequence comes from Agapanthus africanus, assembly GCA_030015575.1. Lineage (NCBI taxonomy): Eukaryota > Viridiplantae > Streptophyta > Magnoliopsida > Asparagales > Amaryllidaceae > Agapanthus > Agapanthus africanus. The sequence continues at coordinate 231,264,747 of CM057345.1, forward strand.
CCAGAGTAGACTAGCATATATGATACTAGACCCATACGATGGGCGATGGATGTTCCCACATTCATCGATGTTTGACATCAAGATCACATACGGGTGCTCAGTGGTGACTGAGTACACTGGACGGACTCACCGAGAACTCCTATATGGAATTATATCTATCGTCGGATAGCAGTTCTCAGGTGACACTGGTACAGGTTAGTCTGTAGACCCGAGATCGTCATGGAGTCTTGTGTGTTCTCCCACTGTACTTTGATTGCCACCCTACCACGGCTCTACTGAGTCGTGCAAACAGGTGGCCGTTGGGTGCAGTCCCGAGACACACGAAGACGATGAGCGATAGGAGGGGTTTCGTCTCTCCCGGTATTGGGAGTTGATGCTGTGCTGTGCCCGACTGGTTATAACAGCAAGTCCCAGGCCAGGGCTAATGAGATTTGCTGATAAGTGTTATCAGTAGTTTCTCGATCTGTTATAGACCATTCACCGGCATGACTTATTGAGTTATTGGGGTCGACGTGACCATCCCTAAGCTCGATATGCAGTATATCTGATGAAGAGACCGGACTGTACGGTAGTGTTGCCGGATGGCTCGACGGGAGTTGTAGCAGGTTCGCTTGTTGTCTTCTGATCGCTCAATACCCAGGTGGCCGTTACGTTTAGCTGACCGCTTGCGGCTTGAGGGTACTTGATATGATCATCACCCTCTGCCGGCGTATTGACGAGTCTTAGAGTCCCACAAAGGAGTTACCCAGTCCAGGCGAAACGTTGTGGTGCGCGTATGCGATATGCGCATGCACCCGATTGAAATGTGCGTATATGATACCGAACATTGATCGGGTGAACTGCTTTTGGTGGGGTCATATGAGATATGACCGGATTGATAAATCAAGTGTTGATTTATCATTTAACCATTAGTTTTCTCACTTAAAACCTTTTCTTGGATGATGGATGTGTGCATGCATGTGTGCTTTTCTTTCTTTCTTTCATGCTAGTTTCATGCACATGTGGATGTGCATACATGCACACATACATACACTCATCCATCATGGTTGTTAGCATATGGAAATGGTGGCAATATAAGACTCACACCATGGATTATATAATGGATTATTATTTGATTTTGGATTTAAAAGAAAATGAAAAGGAAAGGATAATCATTCTTGCTTCTACATTCTTCCTTTGACCTAGCCATGCTCAACTACCACTAACCTAGGGTTATCCTTCTCTTTATCATTTAAAACTCAAGTTAAATAATGTCTCCATCACTTTAACCATGGTTCATAGTGAGAAGAAATAAAATATATATTGATATATTTCTTTTTCTTCTCATGAGTTATCTTTTTACCTCTTGTTAAAAATTGCCACCATCTTCTTCCTCTTTCTCTTTTGCTCTCTAGCTTTTTCTAGTGAGTAAATACCACTTAAAGATGGTTTTTGAAGTGAGAAACTTAACCACAACTTCATTCTACACAAGCTTAGCCGTTTTGTTTAGAGTGTTCTCTTCAGTTTTACGAAGTTGCGAGCTTCGACGGAGATCTCCGTGGTGGATCGTCGTGGACACAAGAGGACTTCAAGAGGACCTCCGTTCAACACCCTAGAGACCAAGGAGTCCAGCGAAAGGGAGCTACAAAGGTTGTAGTCTCGAAACCCTAGATTAGTTCGCTTTATATTTCGAAACCCTAATTTTCTAGGATCGATTCCTTTGCATGTTCGTTTAGCACCATAAAAATTTAAACTTTGGGTCATGTGATGCTTCAAAACTCTTCATAGGGTGCTAGACTAACCTTACATCGAGAAACCCTAAACTAGATCGTTAACTAGAGATTAGGCGAAACTACAAACATGCAAACAACTTTGCTAATAAGTGAAAGGGATTACAACCTTTGTAAATCCGGTTCACCACTTCTTTAGCTCCGTGTTGATGTCCCTCTGCTGCGATCATCGGATCCCGGACTCTAGAAATGGTTTCGTCAGAGAAATGATCGGGCTAGGTCATTGACTTCGAGGCCGAAGATGATCTACGTCGGGGAGACTCAAACTCAAGCTATTCCTTCACTTGGTCGAAAACTTTGTGAAGAGAACACCCTATACTACATGGCAAGTGGTAGAGGATGAAGAAATAGGAAGTGGGTTCACTTTAGAATTGGATTTCTCACTCTTTTTACCATGGCACCATTGGAGCTCTCAAGCTTTTGTGAGCTTGATGAAGATGAAAAAGAAGAAAGAATCATTTCAATTAAAAGAATAATATCAATACTTATCCTTTTAATCATGGCACCTTGGTTGAGTTAAGCCCTCATGCTTAACTCATGTAGAGATTTAACCAAACCATTAGGTTAAAGGTTGGGTTAACTAATATCTTTAAACATATGACAAAAGAGTTGACTTTGTCAATGTTTATCAAGCTTCATGAAGCTTGATAACTTTGACCAAAGTCACACTCTTTTGTTATATGCTTAGGAAAATAGTAAACCCTAATCTAACCTTGACTTGGTTCAAATCTCATACACACAACTTGTTTGTATCATCAAACATGATACAAACATGTACACTTGCATATATCACATATAAACAATGTGCACATTCAAGTGAGAAAATCAATCTTAAGTGAACCAATACTAGTTAATGTAAAGTAATATGTCAAATATATAATTATACATTAAATCATTAAATCAACACTTGATTTAACGATCCGGTCATATCGCATATAACCGACTAATATCAATAGTAACAACTTATCGAATCAACACTTGATCTGATAATCCGGGTATATCGCATACAACCGATCAATGTCACAAATCGTGAGAATAGAATACAGTATCGCATACTGGTATTATTCTCGGTCCCGCACATATCTCATATGCGCTTCTATTTCGTTTCGCTTGAGCCAGGAAACCCCTGTGTAGGACTCTAAAGACTCATCAATACGCCGACAGTAGGTGATGATCATATCAAACACCCACAAGCCGCAAGCGGTCTGCTAAACGTAACGGCCACCCGGGTATTGAGCGATCAGAAGATCAACGAGTAAGCCCGCTCACACTCCTGTGAATCCAATGAGTAACACTACCGTACAGTCCGGTCTGTTCGTCTGATATGTCGCATATCTCGTCTAGGTGTGGTAAACGTCAGACCCCAATAACTCGATAAGTCGTGTCGATATGAGGCTCATAACGGGTCGAGAAACTACTGGTAACACTTACCAGTAAATCCCTATAGCAGCCTTGGCCAAGGACTTCCTGTTATAGCCAATCGAGCACTGCGCAACATCAACTCCCTATACCGGGAGAGACGAAACCCCTCCTATCGCTCATTGCCTCCATGTGATTCGGGACTGTACCCAAAAGCCACCTTTTTGCACGCCTTCTTGGACGTGGTATGATGAAAATCAAAGCACAGTGGGAATCACACAAGACTCTATGACGATCTCGGGTCTACAGACTAACCTGTACCAGTGTCACCAGAGAACCGCCATCTGACGTAAGGTATAATACCATCTGGGAGTTCTCGGCAAGTCCGTCCAGTGTACCCAGTCTCCACTGAGCACCCGTATATCATCTCTGATGTCAAACACCAATGGATATGGGATCATCCATCGCCCATCTGTATGGGTCGAGAAGGGATACGCTAGTCTACTCTGGTATATCGATGCCCCGTCTCGATACACCCACGACTAGGGACTTTGAAGGATGTACTTATGGACTACCACGTCCCCACTAGTATGATCCGCATCATAGTCCAGGTAGTCAAGTACACATCCTAAGGGCTTTACCAACATGTAATAGAGAGACAATCAGTGTACACGTTAAGGTAAAGAGTAACCAGATAGCATACTATCATATCGAGCAAGAAAGTCATCCCTCTATATGTCCAAGCATCCACTACAATATACATCCTATGTATAGTAATGGCCTCTAGGGCATACATATAACTAACAATCTCCTACTTGCACTAGGGCCATATGATAGCAGTGGTTGTAGTATCTCATACTCAACCATCCCATAAAAGTCTCTCTCTGGGAAAAGGCCTTTGTGAGTGGATCCGCCGTATTGTCCTCTGAGTCTACTCTCCTAACCTCGATCCCCTGGAGATCAACCATCTCCACGATCAGGTGATACTGCCTAAGAATACGTCTGGATCACTGATGGGACGGGCGTTCCTCGGTATAAGCCATAACTCCATTGTCACACAATGGGAGGAACAAAGTTCATCTCATGAACTAATATACACCCAGACTTACTCTTTGGTAGCATTTTTAAGCAGCGATGTATCTTGCCTTTAATCGTCTAGTATGTCACGGTATCTAGCTTGGAACTCTTCCAACATACCGTCCCTCCACTGAGGGTAAAGACAATGCCTGTGACTGACATTCAGTCGTCCTTATCACCCTGGAACCTTTCCAGTGATTCTCCCCAGGATCCATTGATACCTTCTCACTACAACTAGTGAGTATCCTAACATCCAATTAGATCTATCTCATAGATCCAAAACCCAGGATTTAGTAGGTATCACTTTGATCCTATATGGAGAATCCTTGTGATAAGCGGAGATTGACCGAGCGTAGCATAGGAAACTCCTTCCCTATCAAGAGTATGTCATCCACGTACTCTACGAGGATCACCACCATACTCCCTACTACCTTTTTGTATATACAAGGTTCATCTACCATTTTGATGAAGTCAAACTCTTTGAGTACCATATCAAAACAGACGTTCCAACTCCGCGATGCCTGCTTTATCACATAAAACATCTTGCACACGTTCCGTTGCTCTCACTGTCTACGAAGCCCTCTGACTGTGTACTTATAGACTCTGTCTTCTAAATCATTATTTAGAAAAGCAGTCATGACACCCAACCGCCAGATATCGTGGTCGTGGTATTTAGCCGTGGCAAGTAGGATCTGGATGGACTTAAGCATTGGCCTCAGAAAAGGTTTCATCATTAGCCACAACTGGTCTATGATGCAAACCTTTAACGAGTCTAGCTTTGAAAGTCTCAACTTTTCCATGTACACCAAGTAATCTTCTCAAGATATACTTGCTCCTGATGGGGATTTAACCCTTCAGATAAAGCAACCAAAGTCCATACTTTGTTGGTGTATAAGGATTCCATCTCAGATCGCTAAGCATCCAGCCATTCTTACAGAGTCCTACTCCTGATGGCCAGCCCGAAACTAGTTAGGTCATCATCACATGATGCAATCCTTGCTCCCACTATCGTAGAGAAACCAGAGTATCTCTCAGGTGGGTGAGGAAACCTACTAGATCGGCGGAGAGGCTGAGGTTCGTCGGTTGCTATTGAATCCTTTGGTTCTACCAAATCATCAGCTGCAGTTTGTATAGCTGGAACTGTTTCCAGTTCTACCTCATAACCAAGAATTTCTTCATAAGAAATTCCCTTTCACAAAGGTGGCATGCTGAGAAACAAAACATTTTTGTTCCTCGGTTAGGTAGAAGATATTCCCTTGCATATGCTTGGGATATCCAACAAACTTCCACAGATCTGACTTTGCCTCGAGCTTGTCCGGATTTTGCTTTCTTAGACATAGGCCGGACAACCCCAAATCTTAACTGACTTAAGAGATGGGCTCTTCCCTTTCCATATCTCATATGAAATGGTAGGCATCTGATTTGATCGGAACCCTATTCAATAGGTATGTAACTTCATAAGTGCATAACTCCCTAAAAGGAAATAGGAAACTCAGTAGTACTCATCATAGAGCACACCATATGACATAGGGTGTTATTGCTCCACCCCGATATACCATCGTGCTATGGTGTATACGGAGGAGTAATGCTGAGAGAGAATCTCATTCTCCTTTAGAATAATCCAGGAATTCCGTGCTCAAGTATTCTCCTCCTTGATCACATTAAAGGACATAATACTTATACCCGTTTTGTTTCTCTACTTCTAACTTATATTCTGTGAATATCTCAAAAGGTTCGGACTTGTGTTTCAACAGGAACATATGTCTGAATCTTGAGAGATTATCAGAGAATGTAATGAAATACAAAGAACCGGTCTTAGCATGTGTAGATAGAGGACCTACATACATCAACATGTATCATCCCAAGGGTTCACTAACTCTTTCTCTATTTCCAATAAACAGAGCTGAGGTCATTATATCTTTGTGACATGACTCGCAAGTTTCATAAGATGTAAATTCAAACTGATTTAAATATGCATCTACTATGTAACTTAAGCTAGTCGGGTCACATTGATATGACCTAGTCTACAAGACCTCAAGAAGGATCCGTTCATTTCTGAACTCTTCTTCTTTTGTGTGTTCCGTATACTAAGAACTGTAGTTTGATTTAGAACATTAATGCTTTTAGATAACGTGCCTGAACCGATCAACTCTTGATATAGGAAATGTTCAAAACATTATCCAACAATACAAAATTTTATCATTTCTTTACTAATAAAGAGACTGATATGATTTTGTATATCAGGTTCGATATCTAATAACATTCGTTCAGAATCAATGTATTTGGGATACAGGGTGACAGTGACCAACAGACTTGGCTGCAACACTTGCACCGTTTTCTGTCTCATGAAACTTATCACATGTTCTCAGTTCTCTACCTTTCTGTAGCCCTATGTAACAGATTACATATCTGGGATCCTGATCCGGTATCAAATACCCAGGACGCAGAGGATACTGAGAAATAGTTCTTTGTAATGAACATACCCGAAGATGATGCATCAACATGCACTTTCTTCGTTTAGGCGGCACGGGAAATCTGGTATTCCCCAATTTCCTGCCCTGTCTTATAACAATTATAAGTTGGAGCGGGACCACCGTTCCCTGGCTCAGTACAACAAGCGGGTTCGGTCAATATATCCATTTTATTATCTTGATTAAGGCGTGATATGGTCGCTACCTGGAGAGAGAGAGAAGAAAACACTCAGCGTGCTCTCTTGCAAGAATAGTTTGGTTATTATTTTATCTAATCAGGATGGCTCCCACTGTTTTTATCAAATCTTCCTTCAAACCCTAAAAGGAAAGACTAGCCGGGATTAATTACACGCTACAAGTTTGCCAATCTTTCAGCCAGGCCAGTGTCGGTACTTTGAGGGAGGTCCCCCGTGCTTTCGCACGAACCTAATTAATGTAAACCTCGTTTTTCCAGAGGCGTAACCCCATTGACACCTTTCTAGACACCTACTTGTAGGGTTCCTAGGCACACTAATGAGGTCTCACAAGGCATCAACCATGCCAATTTCAAATTTTACAAGTGCCGAGAAACCCTAATACGGATCGTTAACTAGAATTTTAGGTGAAACAAATACAAGTAAACGAATTTACTCTAAGTGAACGGAAATACAACCTTTGTAGATCCGGTTCTCCACCTCCATAGCTCCGTGTAGATGTCCCTCCGCTGTACAAATCGGATCTTGGACTCTAGTGTCGGTTTCATCGGAGAAATAGGCGGGCTAGGTCATCGACTACGATGCCGAAGATGATCTACGTCGAGGCATCACAAGATCAAGCTCCCACTTCACCAAGTCATGAAACTTGTGAAGAAAACACCCTATAATACTTGGCAAGAGGTAGAGGATGAAGAAATAGGAAGTGAGTTCACTTTAGAATTGGATTTCTCACTTGATTTCATTACTTGCCATTGATGTAGAAAGCTTTTCTTTCTTGCTCATGAAGAAGAAGAAGAAAAAGATATTATAAGTGTTGTTAAAAATAGAAAATAAAATCAAAACTTATCATTTTCTAACCTTGGTTAGGTGTAGAGAATGTACTAGGGTTAAGTGGAATGGTTAGGGTTAAGTATGAGACAAAATGGTCACTTTAGTCAAAGCTTCAAGAAGCTTCAAAGAAAAACAAAACTAGCAACCATTTCATTTCATATCTTTTCCAAAATAAATAAATAAATAAATTAGTAAGAAAAATAAAACCCTAATCATTAACTTAACCAAGGTTTAATTCTTTACACTTAACCAAGTAAACATGTATCATCAAACATGATACAATCAAGTGCACAAAAGTATATCACATATACAACTTGTGATATTCAAGTGAGAAAATCCATTCAAAGTGAACCAATACTAGTTAATGCAAAGTAATATATCAAATATATAATTATACATTAAATCACTAAATCAACACTTGATTTAACGATCCGGTCATATCGCATATAACCGACTAGTATTCTATGTATCGGCTTATCGAATCAATCGTTGATTCGACAACTAGGTTATATCGCATATAACCTAATCGATACATTCATCGCGAGAATGGATTACGGTATCACATACACGCATTATTCTCGGTCCCGCACATATCTCATATGCACTCCTATTTCGTTTCGCTTGAGCCAGGAAACCTCTGTGTAGGACTCTAAAGACTCGTCAATACGCCGGCAGCAGGTGATGATCATATCAAACACCCACAAGCCGCAAGCGGTCCGCTAAACGTAACGGCCACCCAAGTATTGAGCGATCAGAAGATCAACAAGCAAGCCCGCTGACACTCCTGTGAATCCAACCAGTAACACTTACCGTACAGTCCGGTCTGATCGTCTGATATGTCGCATATCTCGCCTATGGGTGGTAAACGCCAGACCCCAATAGCTTGATAAGTCGTGTCGATATGAGGTCTATAACAGTTCGAGAAACTACAGGTACCACTTACCAGTAAATCTCAGCAACCCTGGCCAGGGATTTCCGGTTATAGCCAATCGAACACAGCGCAATATCAACTCCCTATACCGGGAGAGACGAATCCCCTCCTATCGCTCATTGCCTCCATGTGATTCGGGACTGTACCCAAAAACCACCGTTTTGCAGGCCCTCTTGGACGTGGTAAGGTGGAAATCAAAGCACAGTGGGAACCACACAAGACTCTATGACGATCTCGGGTCAACAGACTACTCTGTACCAGTGTCACCAGAGAACTGCCATCTGACGTAAGGTATAATACCATCTGGGAGTTCTCGGCGAGTCCGTCGAGTGTACCCAGTCTCCACTGAGCACCCGTATATCATCTCTGATGTCAAACACCAATGGATATGGGATCATCCATCGCCCATCCGTATGGGTCGAGAAGGTATACGCTAGTCTACTCTGGTATATCGATGCCCCGTCTCGATATACCCACGACTAGGGACTTTGAAGGATGTACTTATGGACTACCATGTCCCCACTAGTATGATCCGCATCATAGTCCAGGTAGTCAAGTACACATCCTAAGGGCTTTACCAACATGTAACAGAGAGACAATCAGTGTACACGTTAAGGTAAAGATCAACCAGATAGCATACTATCATGTCGAGCAAGAAAGTCCTCCCTATATTTGTCCCAGCATCCACTACAATATACATCCTATGTATAGTAATGGCTTCTAGGGCATACATATAACTAACAATCTCCCACTTGCACTAGGGCCATCTGATAGCAGTGGTTGTAGTATCTCATACTCAACCATCCCTTAAAAGTCTCTCTCTGGGAAAAGGCCTTTGTGAGTGGATCCGCCGTGTTTTCCTCTGTGTCTACTCTCCTAACCTCGATCACCCTGGAGATCAACCATCTCCATGATCCGGTGACACTGCCTTAGAATATGTCTGTATCACTGATGAGACCGGCGTTCCTTGGCATAAGCCACAACTCCATTGTCTCACAATGGTTGGAACGTAGTTCATCTCATGAACCAATATACACCTAAACATCCTCTTTGGTAGCATCTCGAGCAGCGATGTATCCTGCCTTTATCGTCTAGTTAGCCACGGTATCTAACTTGGAACTCTTCCAACATACCGTCCCTTTACTGAGGGTAAAGACAATGCCTGCGACTGACATTCAGCCGTCTTTATCACCCTGGAACCTTTCCAGTGATTTTCCCCAGGATCAATTGATACCGTCTCACTACAACTACTGAGAATCCTAACATCCATTTAGATCTATCTCATAGATCCAAAATCCAGGATTTAGGAGGTATCATTTTGATCCTATGTGGAGAATCATTGTGACAAGCGGAGATTGATCGAGCGTAGCATAGGAAACTCCTTCCCTATCAAGAGTATGTCATCCGCGTACTCTATGAGGATCATCACCATACTCCCTACTACCTTATGTATATACAAGGTTCATCTACCATTTTGATGATGTCAAACTGTTTGACTAACACATCAAAACAGATGTCCCAACTCCGCGATACCTGCTTCATCCTATAAAGCATCTTGTACACGTTTCCGCTGCTCCCACTGTCTACGAAGCTCTCTGGCTGTGTACTTATAGACGTTCTCTTCTAAAACATCATTTAGAAAAGAAGTCATGGTACCCAACCGCCAGATATCGTAGTCATGGTATGTAGCCGTGGCAAGTAGGATCTGGATGGACTTAAGCATAGCTACTTGAAAAGGTTTCATCATTATCCACGCCTGGTCGATGACGAAAAGCTTTAACAAGTCTAGCTTTGAAAGTCTCAACCTTTCCATCTACACCAAATAATCTTCTCAAGATATACTTGCTCCTGATGGGGATTTAACCCTTCAGATATAGCAACCAAAGTCCATACTTTGTTGGTGTATAAGGATTCCATCTCAGATCGCTAAGCATCCAGCCATTCTTACAGAGTCCCACTCCTGATGGCCAGCTCGAAACTAGTTGGGTCATCATCTCATGATGCGATCCTCGCTCCCACTGTCATAGAGAAACCGAAATATCTCTCAGGCGGGTGAGGAACCTTACTAGATCGGCGGAGAGGCTGAGGTTCGTTGGTAACTATTGAATCCTTTGGTTCTATCAAATCATCAGCTGCAGTTTTGTATAGCTGGAACATTTCCAGTTCTACATAACAGATCTTGCCTCGAGCTTGTCCGGATTATGCTTTTAGATATAGCCCGGACAACCCCAAATCTTAACCAACTTAAGATATGGGCTCTTCCCTTTCCATATCACATATGAAGCGGTAAGCAACTGATTTGATTGGAACCCAATTCAATTGGTATGCAGCTTCTTAAGTACATAACTTCCACAAGGAAACAGGTAACTCAGTAGTACTCATCATAGAGCGCACCATATCAAATAGGGTGCAATTGCTCCGCCCCGATATACCATCGTGCTATGTTGTATACAGAGGACTAATGGTGAGAGAGAATCTCAGTCTCCTTTAGAATAGTCTAGGAATTCTGTGCTCAAGTATTCTCCTCCCTGATCGCATCAAAGGACATAATACTTATACCCTCAATTTGGTTCTCTACTTCTAACTTATATTCCGTGAATATCTCAAAAGGTTCGGACTTGTGTTTCAACAGGAACATATGTCTGAATCTTGAGAGATCATCAGAGAATGTAATGAAGTACAAAGAACCAGTCCTGGCATATGTAGACAGGGAACCTTACATACATCAACATGTATCATCCCAAGAGTTTACCAACTCTTTCTCTGTTACCAATAAACAGAGCTGTGGTCATCTTATCTCTGTGACATGACTGGCAAGTTTCAGAAGATGTAAATTCAAACAGATTTAAATATGCATCTATGTGCAACTTAGCTAGCCGGGTCGCATTGATATGACCTAGTCTACAATACCTCAAGAAGGATTCGTTCATTTCTGGACTCTTCCTCTTGTGTGTGTTCTGTATACTAAGAACTGTAGTTTGATTTAGAACATCAATGCTTTTAGATAACGTGCCTGAACCGATCAACTTTTGATATAGGAAATGTTCAAAACATTATCCAACAATACAAAATTTTACCATTTCTTTACTAATAAAGAGACTGATATGATTTTGTATATCAGGTTCGGTATCTAATAACATTCGTTCAGAATCAATGTATTGGTAATACAGGGTGACAGTGACCAACAGACATGGCTGCAACACTTGCCCCATTTTCTGCCTCATGAAACTTATCACCCGTTCTCAGTTCTCTACCTTTCTGTAGCCCTATGTAACAGATTACATATCTGGGATCCTGATCCGGTATCAAATACCCAGGATGCAGAGGATACTGAGAAACAGTTCTTTGTAATGAACACACCCGAAGATGATGCATCAGCATGCACTCTCTTCGTTTGTGCGGCACGGGAATTCTGGTAATCCCCAATTTCCTGCTCTGTTTTATAACAATTATAAGTTGGAGCGGGACCAATGTTCCCTAGCTCAGTATAACAGGCGGGTTCGGTCAATATCCGTATTATTATCTTGATTAAGGCGTGATATGGTCGCTACCTGGAGAGAGAGAGAAGAAAACACTCAGCGTATGCTCTTGCAAGATCAGATTGGTTATTATTTTGTCTAATCAGGATGGCTCCCACTGCTTTTTATCAAATCTTCCTTCAAATCCTAAAAGGAAAGACTAGCCGGGATTAATTACACACTACAAGTTCGCCAATCTTTCAGCCAGGCCAGTGTCGGTACTTTGAGGGAGGTCCCCCGTGCTTTCGCACGAACCTAATTAATGTAAACCTCGTTTTCCTAGAGGCGTAACCCCGTTGACACCTTTCTAGACACCTACTAGGTCGGCAAATTGTAATGTGTAAAACTCTCCCAGGAGTAACTCTTACTCGTAGCGGGTATCGGGATCCAACTATTTCATAGAAGGTATGCAATCTCATTGCAAATTTCAACACTTGAAATTCCCGATAATTTTGCCCCTAACCTCCTATGACCTTGACAAAGGCCAACAAACAATAGGATGCCAGTCAAGTTCAACCCGTCATTTCCTGATTGAATTAAACCCATCCGCACGACCTTTGACAAAGGCCAACAAGGTCGCACGACTACCCTAACCCAATCTGCATCATATGCATAAGCAGATAAGCACCAGTTAGCTACCGCACACTGCGCCTTGACAAAGGCCAACAAACGCAGCACGAATACTAACTACTACTTATCTGAAATGACGGAGGGCTACGACAGGTTTTTCTGAAAACCTATTGCGTAATGAACTTGATATCGTTGTAGAATCAAATGATTTTAAAATGGAGTGTCTTTGAGGCTTTTCTAGTTTTGCTAAAGGAGTCACTCCCGGTGAAGGGATCGTCGGTCCTTTTCTCGTCGAATGAGGTGCAGGATATATCATATATATCACTGTGCAAAGCAAAAACTCTTAAAAGGAATCAAAGGACAAACCGAGTGTTTAGCATCTGCCAGTTATTGCTAAAGGAGTCACTCCCGGTGAATGGATCTCGGTCCTTTCCTCATCGAATAAGGTGCAGGATATATCATATATACCGCTATGCAAAGCAAGAACTGTAGCTACCTGTTTTATTTTTGAAATTCAATTCTACAACATCTTTAAGTTTCTTTTCTTTCATTAATCACATTAATGAAGTCTCATCATTTAAATACCTAAACATCACAGATAAATACGACGTACACTTATGCCATCCGCATTCGCCTCGATGTCCGCTCGTGCACCGTTAGGTTAGGTAACTAACGGCAGATCGGGGCAGGGCTAGCACGGGTGTAAAACATAAGTAACATCTATATAATATATCATATATACTATATACAGTATCCATCACAGAACATATCACATGATCACATCACAGATATCGCAGCAGAAGAATCATATGAAATATTGGATATACTAGGACGTCCGTGTTTTCAATACGAGCCAGTATAAAACACGGATTCCACGGTCGCGATGAATAGCCAAACCCACACCCCTAGACCCCTACGAGAGCGGCAAGCAACCCTACCAATTCTAGAGTTAGGAGACCCGGACTCGACTCCTCGAGTTGGCCTCCCACTGGACTCCAGAACCCGGTTACTTGTGCTCCCCTCCTTGGGTCTATCCTAGTGCGGAAAAGAAAATAATATACAAAAGGTGACATCTTCCGCAACCTGGAAGTGCCCCAATAAAAGAATATTACATACAAGTTTTTACATGAATGAAAATGAAAAACACTCATCTCACATAAAAAGTCCCGGCTATTCAAACACAACGATCCAATATAACATATCCAGTAACACATAACATCACATGTCATCAACGTAAGTAAATATGCGCATCCCAATTGTCGTTGACATATAGCAACGAAACCGGCAATATCACATATTACACTTACGGTCACAGAAAAGAAAGTGTAAAACTACAACAGTTGGAATCCGCAACCTCTTTAGACATCGCATGCCTAGCCAAATGAATTCCTTAGACATCGCATGCCTAACAATTATAAACCCCGCATTTTAGTCTCATTATCGAAAACTCTTTTCAATATCAAGTCGGGCAATTCAACAAGATTCCCGACATCCTGATCGAATGCTCGTCGCAAACTTTAGTAGGCGGCCGCACCCCCGATACCGTCGACGAAGTGCACCAAGGAGGAACACCGCTGCCGCGAGCACCCGAACGGATGCTTTCGGCGACGGGGTTCTCCTATAGTCACTTGGTCGGGGCTATGGAGTGAGGCTGTCTATTAAGTTTACCCGGCGAGTATCCGCATACGCTACATGATTGCGACGGACTTTTGATCAAATCAAAATTCCGTGGCAACCGATCAAGTGAGACTAAAGTGCAATGTTTATAACATTCATTCAGTTATCTCATAACTACTTGTGAATTCCAAATGTTGTATCCCATTCCGGAGAAATAGAAAATGTTAAAATTTCCGATCGAACATGCAAACACCCAAGTTTTCCCGAAACAGCTCAACACATGAAACAAGTTTAAAAACATTCACTTCGTGCCTCAGTACCAACGGTCCAGCCGTAGAAGGGTCAAGCCAACGCCTCACATGTGGCACGCCGTACTGCCCCAAACCCTAAGGTTCAAAGGGCAGTTCAAGAAGGTCACATAATCGAGTTAAGGTTTGTTGTCTTCTAAAGGGACCATCGCGTTACTTGCACTACTTAGAACGTCTTTAAACCACGGAAAAATCCAACACTTGGAAATTTTCCGACAGGGGAAAAGGTGGGTATTTATATCCGGTCGAACTTTTTAACATATTCAAAAATTATCCGGAAAACACATAAACAAAGTTTGATAATCCGATCGAATATACGAACTCCCAATACAACCCCAGAACACTCAACTCTTGAGTCAATTTAAAAATTCCCAGAAAATACAGCATTAAAATGTAAGAGTTACTGTGCAAAAAGTACTGGGAGAAGGGACAAAATTGCCGCGGAACCGCCGCATTAGCCATGCTAATGCCGCGGTTCAGCTGCACTGTAGTGGAATCATGATCTCGTTTTTCACAGTTTTTCTTAGAAAACCCTACTGAATTTTCTGCATATTTTTAATATTGAAAAATCCACATTTTCAAAAATTGGACAGAGAGTGGTCTCAGATTAGGGTTTCGGGTTCGTTCGGGTTTCAAACATCGTCTACGCATCGCCTAAGGCTCTAGCTAGGCTCTGATACCACTGTAGGGTTCCTAGGCACACTAATGAGGTCTCATAAGGCATCAACCATGCCAATTTCAAATTTTACAAATGCCGAGAAACCCTAATACGGATCGTTAACTAGAATTTTAGGCGAAACAAATACAAGTAAACGACTTTACTCTAAGTGAACGGAAATACAACCTTTGTAGATCCGGTCCTCCACCTCCATAGCTCCGTGTAGACGTCCCTCCGCTGTACAAATCGGATCTTGGACTCTAGTGTCAGCTTCATCGGAGAAATAGGCGGGCTAGGTCATCGACTACGATGCCGAAGATGATCTACGTCGAGGCATCACAAGATCAAGCTCCCACTTCACCAAGTCATGAAACTTGTGAAGAAAACACCCTATACTACTTGGCAAGAGGTAGAGGATGAAGAAATAGGAAGTGGGTTCACTTTAGAATTGGATTTCTCACTTGATTTCATTACTTGCCATTGATGTAGAAAGCTTTTCTTTCTTGCTCATGAAGAAGAAGAAGAAAAAGATATGATAAGTGTTGTTAAAAATAGAAAATAAAATCAACACTTATCATTTTCTAACCTTGGTTAGGTGTAGAGAATGTACTAGGGTTAAGTGGAATGGTTAGGGTTAAGTATGAGACAAAATGGTCACTTTAGTCAAAGCTTCAAGAAGCTTCAAAGAAAAACAAAACTAGCAACCATTTCATTTCATATCTTTTCCAAAATAAATAAATAAATAAATTAGTAAGAAAAAGAAAACCTTAATCATTAACTTAACCAAGGTTTAATTCTTTACACTTAACCAAGTAAACATGTATCATCAAACATGATACAATCAAGTGCACAAAAGTATATCACATATACAACTTGTGATATTCAAGTGAGAAAATCCATTCAAAGTGAACCAATACTAGTTAATGCAAAGTAATATATCAAATATATAATTATACATTAAATCATTAAATCAACACTTGATTTAACGATCCGGTCATATCGCATATAACCGACTAGTATCCTATGTATCGGCTTATCGAATCAATCCTTGATTCGATAACTAGGTTATATCGCATATAACCTAATCGATACATTCATCACGAGAATGGAATATGGTATCACATACACGAATTATTCTCGGTCCCGCACATATCTTATATGCACTCCTATTTCGTTTCGCTTGAGCCAGGAAACCTCTGTGTAGGACTCTAAAGACTCGTCAATACGCCGGCAGCAGGTGATGATCATATCAAACACCCACAAGCCGCAAGCGGTCTACTAAACGTAACGGCCACCCGGGTATTGAGCGATCAGAAGATCGACGAGCAAGCCCGCTCACACTCCTGTGAATCCAACCAGTAACACTTACCGTACAGTCCGGTCTGATCGTCTGATATGTCGCATATCTCGCCTAGGGGTGGTAAACGCCAGACCCCAATAGCTTAATAAGTCGTGTCGATATGAGGTCTATAACAGTTCGAGAAACTACAGGTAACACTTACCAGTAAATCTCAGCAACCCTGACCAGGGATTTCCGGTTATAGCCAATCGAACACAGCGCAACATCAACTCCCTATACCGGGAGAGACGAATCCCCTCCTATCGCTCATTGCCTCCATGTGATTCGGGACTGTACCCAAAAACCACCGTTTTGCACGCCCTCTTGGACGTGGTAAGGTGGAAATCAAAGCACAGTGGGAACCACACAAGACTCTTTGACGATCTCGGGTCAACAGACTACTCTGTACCAGTGTCACCAGAGAACTGCCATCTGACGTAAGGTATAATACCATCTGGGAGTTCTCGGCGAGTCCGTCCAGTGTACCCAGTCTCCACTGAGCACCCGTATATCATCTTTGATGTCAAACACCAATGGATATGGGATCATCCATCGCCCATCTGTATGGGTCGAGAAGGTATACGTTAGTCTACTCTGGTATATCGATGCCCCGTCTCGATATACCCACGACTAGGGACTTTGAAGGATGTACTTATGGACTACCATGTTCCCACTAGTATGATCCGCATCATAGTCCAGGTAGTCAAGTACACATCCTAAGGGCTTTACCAACATGTAACAGAGAGACAATCAGTGTACACGTTAAGGTAAAGATCAACCAGATAGCATACTATCATGTAGAGCAAGAAAGTCCTCCCTATATATGTCCCAGCATCCACTACAATATACATCCTATGTATAGTAATGGCCTCTAGGGCATACATATAACTAACACTACTTGATCGGTTAATTGTAATGTGTAAAACTCTCCCAGGAGTAACAATTACTCGCAGTGGGTATCGGGATCCAACTATCTCATAGAAGGTATGCAATCTCATTACAAATTTCAACACTTGAAATTCCCGATAATATTTTTCCCCTAGCGTCCTATGACCTTGACAGTGGTCAACAAACCATAGGCTGCTAGTCAAGTTCAACCCGTCATTTCCTGATTGAAGTAAACCCACCCGCACGACCTGATTGTTAAGAATTCTTGATGTGTAGTATAAAATTGTAAAGAAATCACAACCAAAAATTATTTGACCGCAATCAACTACGGTGTCGGATGTAGATTGTTAGTGAGTGCGGATCGTCCACAGGGAAAGTGTAATCGTTCGTCTTTTCGAATTTAGATGAGTCGAAACTTTAAAGAAAAGAAAACAAACAATTCATGATTTAAATTTTGTATTTCAAGAAAAAGAAAATATCTAGATCTAATAACAAGAAAAGATAGAATCAAGAATTTATAGTTTGTTGATTTTTCCAAACCAAATATCAAGAATCGAAATGAGGCTCGTAGGAATCGATCGGATCTATAGATGTGATGTAATCTTACAATTACGTATTCTTATCCTTCGATGAATTGATACTAGATCGATGATGATCGATGAGAATTAGAGACTTCTTGTGAAACTAGGGTTTCATCTTATCTCTTGTTCTTTCGTCGATATCATTCATATTCTAGCCTCTAGTAAATTCAAGAAACGATCGTAGATCCCTAATTTCGAGCGATCACAATCAAGAAAGCATCGCTACGAAACTAGGTCATCGATTCTTGAACTTGCTAGGGTTTACAAAACTCGTAGGACTTAAAAATCGTATTAAGATTTGTTACATCATCATTCTACAATCGTCTCGACTCCTTTACGAGCGGAGTTTTACTCAAACATCACAACAAGAACAACAATTACAAATTGAGATCTAATCATGATGCAAGAATTAAAAGAAAGCAAGATTAAAGAATTTCACCTTTTATTTATATCAACAATTTCATTACATTCGCTCAAGAACTACAAGAGGAAGAATTCGATCGTCGACTTGGCTTCGCTCGTCTCCGTGGATCGCGGATCGGCTTGGATCACTTGCCCGATTGAAGATCGGCTCGGCTCCTAAAAGGTTGAAGGCTTCTCGCTTGATTTGGTACTCAAGATCTTGGATTTGGAGTGGAATTAGGGTTAGGGTTTCGCACAAGCCTTGTCACGAGACTTGTGGAAGAAAATGGTGTAGAATGAACAACCTCATCCCTTAGATCTAGGTTCCTATTTATAGCCATCAAAACCCTAGATCTAGGATTTGAATTTTTAGTTTCCCTCCAAAAGTTTGTTAGATGAAATTTGAATTTCCCTCCAAAAGTTAGTTGAGTGAAATTCAAATTTCCCTCCAAAAGTTTGTTGAGGAAATTTGAATTTCCCTCCAAAAGTTTGTTGGATGAAATTCGAATTTCCCTCCAAAAGTTTGTTAAATGAAATTCAAATTTCCCTCCAAAAGTTAGTTGAGTGAAATTCAAATTTCCCTCCAAAAGTTTGTTGAGGAAATTTGAATCTCCCTCCAAAAGTTTGTTGGATGAAATTCAAATTTCCCTCCAAAAGTTTGTTGAGGAAATTTGAATTTCCCTCCAAAAGTTAGTTAGAGGAGAAACTTCTAGATGTGATTAGTTAGGAGGGAGCTTCTAGAAGAGGTTAGTTAGGAGCTTAATTAGGATTAGCCTTGCTTAATGATCTTTGCTGATCTGGCAGGAGCTTCGAGAGAATTCTGGAATTTAACATATCAGAAATGAATGTGGGCTCAGATATTGTGATTCTGCACCAAAAATTAAGCTCTGATGTGTCCAAAGCGCCGCGGATCCGCAGCCCAAGCAGGCTCCTGCCGCGGATCCGCGACTACTTGTGGGCCTTGGGCTTTGATCTTTCTGGTACAGTCTTGGGATGATTGTTGGGCCTTTATTGTATATATAGAATTGTATAACTCCTTCTGAATTGCTACCAGATCTGAAATGATTTAGTTGGCATATTTTTGATCAGCTCTTTTGCTTTTCTTCCGTATTTCCTGCACAGACTCAAGACAAGTGTTGCGCAAATACAGAAATGATGCGATGCCATGAAATGCGGTCAATTTCTCTTAAAGTGCCGGTTTAAAATTCTAACACATGCAATCTGATATTTTATGACTGATTTGCTAATATGTGAAATATGAATACCGAACACTTCTAAATGAGTGCAAATGATAGGGAAATTGCCATGTTAAAAATACATTATTTTCGACTGATCAAATACCCCCAAACTTAATTTCGATCGTCTCGAGCGAATGTTTTATTAAAAAGAGAAGGCGAAAATAAAGAAAGAGAAAAACTAACTAGCACACTTTCGTAGGCAACACGATTGCACTGAGCATGTGCAACAAGCCTTTAAACCTCTAGGTGTCCCTAGTAGGAGGAGTGTTGTCTCCTGAGGGTTTTCAGTGGATTGCACCCACAAAATCCAATAATAAAAGCAAGATCATGAATATTACATCTAAAGACAAGAATTGTAAAAGAAAAACTTTGAAAATTAGGGTTTCCAACTAAGCTAGCTTTTCGGTTGTCATGAGCCCTATCTTAATGGTCATGAAAAGATGTTAGAAATCACGTCCTCCCTCAATAAAACATCGTCTTATTCTTCATTCCTATCTTTCTTCCAAACATCGATCATATAACCCTGCGTGTGTGTAAAGACATCCCTACACCCGGAGAATTCAATTCAAGCTATCATACTCTTGCCCATCAGCCTCAGTATATATATTTTTTTCGATGAGCTCACACACTTTCATGCGACCGTTAATACTTCTTGAGGTACTAACCGACCGATTACTCATGTGCTTGCTTATTTGGTGTATTTTCCTAGTCTTGCACCACCTTAGGTATAGCAGTGACTCCCAGACCAGTTGGCCTTAGGGCACTAGATGAAGAAGCACCCTTGCTATATATTTTTTTATTTCCCTTGGTGATAACAAACCCAGTGTTCATTTTTCTCACCACTTTATATTTTCTTCATTTTTTTTTATTTTTTTTATTTCCTTCATACTTTTGGCTTTAAGACAAGAGCATTTCAAGGTATCCTCTACTATCCCAGGCTTCAAGACGTGTGTAAGTGCGAATAGCAGGGTATCAACGTTCAAAATGTTTGGCTTTCAGAATAGAAACTATTTTTCGGACTTATTTTTATCCTCAGATTAGTGACGTCCTTCATCTTACTAACCCTTGGGACAACGGCTCATAACTACTTATTACTAGTTCGTATAAGAAAACTTCTAATTTTCTTAGTTTTCTTAAATTTTTCTAATCTCATGGATGTAATTTTTCACTATCTAAACTTTTATTATCTTATTTATATACAAAAAATATTTTTATCGTTTTGAAAATTTTTAAATTTTTATAGGTTTTTCAAAAAATGTTTTGTGCTTATGCAATGTATGATGCAAAATGATGCAAAAATAAGCACAAACCTCCCCCAAACTTGTTTTCAACAGTGTCCTCACTGTTGCCATCTGCTAAATCTCGAAAAACCTGTAAGCTTGGGAGGAATTTATTAGTGGGGGCAAAATATTTAAGTGAAGAACCTCCCCCAAACTTATTTTTGGCTCAAAATTTTGTAAAAATTTTCTTTTCAAGAGCCCGAAAATATACCCCCCAAACTTGAGTTATGCAATGTTAAGCTTTGAAAATCACAAGTGGGGGTCAAAAATCATTGGTCGATGCCAAGCTTTGCAAAGACCGAATGTTAACACCAACCATTCAAAATTTTTATCAATGCAGTGCTCTGGTTGGTGGAAGAAGGAGTGGGGAAAGATTAAGTGGTGGAAGAGAGTGTGTGTGCGTCTCATTTTGGAGAGACGATGCAGTGAATGTGATGGATTACTCGCATTCTTTTTACAGTTCAGAAGAAGGGATGGAGGTTCAATTTCAGTGATTGGGAGATGATTCATCTTAACACCCGTGTCATTTAAAAATGCGAGTTCATCAGCGAAGATCTCCTCAAAAGTTCCATCAATACCCCGATGAATAATGTCATCACAAAGTACGGGGTGATCTTCAGACTCTAAGAACAGTTCATAATCTGTGTTAATTGTTGACCCGGACATCTCAGTGGAAGAGTCCGTATGTGTATTATACATAGTTGGGTCAAACAATAACGTATGAAAAGAGTCTAGATCAATATCAGGAGGATCATCAAATTCGCTGCTGTCGACATCCATTAAGTCGACAGAACAGACCTGAGCAGTAGGTTCGGAGGGTACACTTCCCAACTTGTAAATGTTTAGTTCTATTGACCTATTCCCGAAAGATAGGGTCATAGAACCGTTACGACAGTTGATAATAGCATTAGAAGTGGCCAAAAAGGGGCGACCTAAAATCACCGGAATTTGATTCCGTGGGTTCGCTACAGGTTGTGTATCAATTACAATAAAATCTACCGGGAATATAAATTCTCCGATTTTTATTAACACATCCTCCAGTTCACCCCTAGGTTTGGTGATTGATCGGTCAGTCATCTGGAGAGTGCAATTGGTTGGCTTCAACTCTCCGATCCCTAATTGCTCATAGACTGAATATGGAAGCAAGTCAACACTAGCGCCAAGGTCTAGTAGAGCACGGTTAATGTGTTTTTCCCCAATAGAAACGGAAATAGTAGGATATCCTGGATCCTTACGTTTCCTCGGTAATTGTTGGGGGAAAGCCGTGTCTATTGTTTTTTCCATGAATATCTTTTTGGGCGCTTGAGTCTTCCTCTTTCTAGTGCACAAGTTCTTAAGGGTTTTAGCATAGGACGGAACTTGTTGGATGGCATCTAGAAGAGGGATGTTGGTGTTTACTTGCTTAAAAATGTTCATAATCTTCTCCATATGTGGACTCGATGTGTTAGCCCTTAACTGATTAGGATAAGGTGCTTTAGCAATAAGCGCTGGGTCCATCATAGGAGAAGGAAGTGTTTGTGGAATCGATCCCATAATAGAAGTGGGGATCGTCCGTGGAGGAGTAAAAGAGGTGGGCTGAAGTGGCGAGCCTTTTGGGAAACGAAGAATAGGCTCGGAAGAAGGTGGTGGGGTAGAAGAAATGGGGTCAGAAGTGTGTGTGTGAGGAAAGGTCTCAGCCGGGGTGTTATTGATTGATTTATTAGTATCATCAAACTCTTCCCCAAGGTGATGGTCAAGCACTCTTCCAGATCTCAACGTGATCTCATCCACATGATGTGAATAGCCAGAATTGGGTAAAGGTTGAGCTGGAAGTTTCCCTTTCTCTCGTGCACTCATTTCGGCTTTTAGTTGTGCAATTTGTTCTTCCATCGATTTAATACTCTCGCTTTGGGACGCAGAGTTTTTCTTTATATAATCGACAGAAGATTTCATTTCAGCCGAAACTTGCATGATATTTGTTAAGACCAAATTCATGCATTGTGCAAATGAATAGGATTCATCTGTTCCGGTCAACTGCAAAGGACTAGATGGTGCGGGTGTGTTGACCGGATTTTGAAAATTTTGTGCTTGAAAGGGGTGCTGACTCAATTGTGGTTGCTGTTGTGGTGGAGGGGCCCTTTGGAATTGATTCGGGTTTGGAACCGTGTTTTGAGATTGTGATTGGTTCCAACCAAAATTCGGGTGGTTCCTCCAACCCTGATTGTAACTGGAAGAATATGGATCGTTTCGAGGTCGTTGAAATGCGGCATTAGAATGCTCGTGACCTTGAAACGCAGAGTTTAATGGACATTCTTCCGTTAAATGTGACGGATCAGAACAGCACCCGCAAACAGTTTTGGGGAGCGACATTGGGTTTAGGGAGGCTGCTGCAAATTTGTGTTCCATAGCGTCGAGCTTCTTTTGCATTGCTGCCATTTCAGCTCGGACACCTATGGACACATCTATTTGGTGTACGCCACCCCTATTCAATGGTTGTGTTCCACTCTCCCAAATTAGTGACTTTTCAGCGAACTCTTCTATGTATCGCCAGGCTTCCCCGTCATCTTTGGTCATAAAAGTACCTTGACACATGTTTTCAAGGCTCTGTTTAGTGCTAGGGTTACTACCCTCATATATGATTCGGCAAAGCTCCCATCTCGGGATGCCGTGATGAGGACATTGAACCAATAGATCCTTGAAACGTTCAAAGTATTTTGAAAATGGTTCGGCAGGGAGCTGGGCAAATTGGTTCAGTTCGCTACGGATTCGAGCCGTCTTTTGGACTGGGTAAAATTTCTTAAGGAATGCAGCGACGAATTCTTCCCAATTCGTAATAGAGTGTGCGGTGGTGTTATATAGCCACTTCTCGGCTATATCGCACAAAGTAAATGGAAGAAGTCGTAGACGCATCGCATCCACTGAAAGTTGAGACGTACCCATCATTGCGCATACGTTTTCAAATTTGGTAATGAAAACGTAAGCGTCCTCGGTCTCGAGTCCGTGGTATTTGGGTAAAAGATTGATATACTGGGGCTTTATTTCAAAGTTGTCCCCATTGGCTGGTGGTGTGGATAAGCAGGTTGAAAGAGGACCTCGGGTGGGGTAGCATCTTTCCTGGAGAGAAATGTAGGGTGGAGTAGGATTCTGCGCACCAACGGACGGTGGCAGATTAGGGTTAAAGAAGTTTGATGGATTCGGATCCATCGGTGTGGGTGTGGTAGTAGGTAAAGAAAAGGTAAATGGAGAATTACCGACTTCGGAGTCGATAGGAGGTACGCGGACTAAACGGGCACTAGAATCCCGTGTCCAGCCTATCTTGTACTAAAAAGGGTTAGTACAAGTGGCAGCGTTGACTTATAATTAGGGGTAAAATGAATGCGGTGCTTGCTTTAAAAAGGGACGGATTTTGAAAAAATGATGCGACAAAACAAATGCAGCACACAAACCCTAGAATCTAGGGGTCACCTAGGTCAAAGTCTAGACCGCTCCTAACTGCCAAAAGACAAGTCGCAGGATAAATCCTCCGCTGCCTCTTTGTCCCCCTGTGGCCGGATAAGTGCCAGGTAAGTGGGAAGGAACCACCACTACAGTGGGCCTAATTAATAACCACTAGCCTTAGACACACTCGCCTTAGGCACCACAAGAAAACGCGGATAAGCAATGAATTACCCACGGCCTTCTCTTGTCCTAATTGAGCGCGACGGTCCTTAGAGTCATCTCTAGATTTCTTTTAGTTAATGAGGGTAAATGCGGATGCAAGTTTGTGATTTTCGGGGCCTAGGAAGGGTAATGAAATCCCCACCTAATTTGAATTTGGTCGTGCCCCTTAATTTCCGTATTAATATGCAAACAACCAAGAATCAAAACACGCATAAATTTTTATTTTGCTTTTGTGGCGCAGCGATTTATTTGCAAAGAAACCTGCAATAAAATGTTAATTGGAGCAGATGAGGGGAGAGATAAGAAAGTACAGAGAGTTACTGAGCAAAATTGGTGCAGTGAACAGTCACCACAGCCGCGCTTCCGCCGCAATTGAAGGCTAACACCGCGGATCCGCCGCGTTCCAAGGTGATCTCTGCACGAAAATTTCACAGTAGGTTCCTGTTCACTTGAAATGCTCTCTGGAATTTTCAGAATAATTTTTCTCAAGCTCCAATGATCCCAGATTTCCTCGCAATCAAATCACAAAACACGTATTAGTGTTTGCACGAATTTTGATCACAAAATTTAGATGGAATAAAATTTTCAACTCAAATTTCAAAATACGAACTATTAGCGCACTATCCCCGGCAACGGCACCATTTGATTGATCCGAATTCTTGATGTGTAGTATAAAATTGTAAAGAAATCACAACCAAAAATTATTTGACCGCAATCAACTACGGTGTCGGATGTAGATTGTTAGTGAGTGCGGATCGTCCACAGGGATTGTGCAATTCAATTGTATTTTGATACGTTTGAAATGAAATGTTAAACAACAATAAACGAAAACATGATTCAAGATGTGATTTGTATTCGAGTGTCACTATCCTTTACTCAAGAATCAAGAAACTATAAACAATCAAGAATCGGTTGTTTTGATAATATTTCCAATCAACAATCAAGAATATAAGAGAGGCTCGTAGGAATCGATCGGATCTTTAGACGTGATGCAATCTATAGGGTTTCGTGTTCTTGTCCTTCGAAGAATTGATACTAGATCAATGGTGATCAACGAGAGTTAGGGTTTTCTTGATGAAATTAGGGTTTCATCTCTTAACCCTTATTCTTTCGAGGATACCATTTATATTCTAGCCTCTAGCAATTCCAAGAAACGATCGGAACTCCCCAATCTCGAGCGATGTCGATCAAGAAAGCATCGCAACGAATTGGGTCGTCGATTCTTGAACTTGCTAGGGTTTACAAACTCGTGGGATTCAAGAATCGATTACAAATTTGTTACATAATCATACTAAAGATCGTTTCGACTCCCCGACGAGCGGAGTTTTACTCAAACATCACAACAAGAACAACAATTACAAATTGAGATCTAATCATGATGCAAGAATTAAAAGAAAGCAAGATTAAAGAATTTCACCTTTTATTTATATCAACAATTTCATTACATTCGCTCAAGAACTACAAGAGGAAGAATTCGATCGTCGACTTGGCTTCGCTCGTCTCCGTGGATCGCGGATCGGCTTGGATCACTTGCCCGATTGAAGATCGGCTCGGCTCCTAAAAGGTTGAAGGCTTCTCGCTTGATTTGGTACTCAAGATCTTGGATTTGGAGTGGAATTAGGGTTAGGGTTTCGCACAAGCCTTGTCACGAGACTTGTGGAAGAAAATGGTGTAGAATGAACAACCTCATCCCTTAGATCTAGGTTCCTATTTATAGCCATCAAAACCCTAGATCTAGGATTTGAATTTTTAGTTTCCCTCCAAAAGTTTGTTAGATGAAATTTGAATTTCCCTCCAAAAGTTTGTTAAATGAAATTCAAATTTCCCTCCAAAAGTTAGTTGAGTGAAATTCAAATTTCCCTCCAAAAGTTTGTTGAGGAAATTTGAATTTCCCTCCAAAAGTTTGTTGGATGAAATTCGAATTTCCCTCCAAAAGTTTGTTAAATGAAATTCAAATTTCCCTCCAAAAGTTAGTTGAGTGAAATTCAAATTTCCCTCCAAAAGTTTGTTGAGGAAATTTGAATCTCCCTCCAAAAGTTTGTTGGATGAAATTCAAATTTCCCTCCAAAAGTTTGTTGAGGAAATTTGAATTTCCCTCCAAAAGTTAGTTAGAGGAGAAACTTCTAGATGTGATTAGTTAGGAGGGAGCTTCTAGAAGAGGTTAGTTAGGAGCTTAATTAGGATTAGCCTTGCTTAATGATCTTTGCTGATCTGGCAGGAGCTTCGAGAGAATTCTGGAATTTAACATATCAGAAATGATTGTGGGCTCAGATATTGTGATTCTGCACCAAAAATTAAGCTCTGATGTGTCCAAAGCGCCGCGGATCCGCAGCCCAAGCAGGCTCCTGCCGCGGATCCGCGGCTACTTGTGGGCCTTGGGCTTTGATCTTTCTGGTACAGTCTTGGGATGATTGTTGGGCCTTTATTGTATATATAGAATTGTATAACTCCTTCTGAATTGCTACCAGATCTGAAATGATTTAGTTGGCATATTTTTGATCAGCTCTTTTGCTTTTCTTCCGTATTTCCTGCACAGACTCAAGACAAGTGTTGCGCAAATACAGAAATGATGCGATGCCATGAAATGCGGTCAATTTCTCTTAAAGTGCCGGTTTAAAATTCTAACACATGCAATCTGATATTTTATGACTGATTTGCTAATATGTGAAATATGAATACCGAACACTTCTAAATGAGTGCAAATGATAGGGAAATTGCCATGTTAAAAATACATTATTTTCGGCTGATCACGACCCTTGACAGAGGTCAACAAGGTCGCACGACTACCCTAAATCAATCACATCATATGCTTATACAGATAAGCACTAATCAGCTACCGCACACTACGCCTTGACAGAGGTCAACAAACGCAACACGAATACTAACCAGTACATATCTGAAATGATGGAAGGCTACGACAGGTTTTGTAAGTGCACGGCGGCGCCCCGGCCGTCAATCCGACGGCCAAATGCGGAAGCGGTGATAAACTTTAATTTTTTACATGAACTGGCGAACCGCCGCACACTAATACCCGGATCGAACCACTAACTAGTCCTAGCTATCAACAAGAAAGGGAAGAGAGATATACCGACGATCCAAGTCCTCCGGTCTTCTCATCATCGTCCCGATCTCCTGCGGAATGTCCCGTCTCCTCCTCGTCGCCGGAAGTGCACCACATCGCCTACTTCTTTTACGGGCTCCCACCTCAATGCCGAGGCAACTCGGGCACGAAGCCGGCTACTCGACGTGCCCAAGATTTGCTGTAGAATATGGTGTAGAACTTGTGTCTCAATTTTGGGGTAGTGGAGGTGCCATTTTTGGTGGAGGAAAGAAAGGATTTTTGGAGATCAACTAGAGAGCTCTTTTCTTAGCACAATATGAACCAAAAATGCGACACAAAATGAATCAATCAACCACACCTCAAAAGTGGCCGGCCCCCCATTTTCTCTTGTGAATGGAGAGAGAGAAAAGACAAGGGGGGGAAGGAACCATCATACAAGGGAGAGGTCAAGTCATGATGTGTAGAAATGATGACTAGAAAAACCGACACACCAAAACCATCCATCAAACATGATGACTCAAAAAGTCATGCCATCATGAAGAAATCAAGTCAAAGGATGGTGCTATAATCATGACATGATAAAAATGCAAAGACCCCCTCCACAAATGCCTATTTGCAACAATGCAAATAAACCCTCCTCCACCAAAATTCGGCCATTGAAAGATACAAATGAAAATGGCCGAAATGGAAAGCAAACTGGCAACTCCAGAAAACTGGTCCCGTAATAAATTACAGGAAAACCCCGATACTGTGCATACACACCCGCATTTGTATTCCGACCGAAATACAAATGCAATGAGACAAAATCTACACTGTACTATACTAGGATCCGGCTTAAACCAAAGCCGGCTAGTAATATCTGTTCGATCCTGATCCGTGCAATACCGCACGTATCTGATCGAACCCTGTCATAAAACCATACGGCCACTATTACAAATTGTCCGATCCTGATCCGTGCAATACCGCACGTATCTGATCGGACCCTGCCATATCTCCATACGGCCTCTACAACCTTTCGCCCGAAAGCTGAGTAACTGAATGTGGGGGACTCTAAAGACTCGTCAACACCTTGGTCGTGGATTTAACCACTAGCACGTCAGAGGTATAAGCCAATACGTAACGGGCTACCAGGTATTGACTAAAAGGGACGTCTGTGAGCGAACTCAGCCTGGCGACCCCACTGAGCCTGTCAGTGACAATATCCGTACAGTCCGGTCCGTTCGTCTATGAGCATCGCATGGCGGGCCTAGGGGGTTGGTAAAAGTCAGACCCCCAAAAGCGGTACAAGTCGTGTCGGAGTGTAGCCCAGAACACCCTGAGATACTACTGGAATACCTACCAGTAAATCTCCTTGCCTCGGCCGAGGGCTTCGTGTAATGGCTCTCCTAGACACAGCACGACCTCACCCCCAATACCGGGAGAGACGAACCCCTGCAGATCCGCTCACTGCCTCCATATGGCTCGGGACTGCACCCAACTAAAACCCGTTAGCACGACTCCTTTGAGCCGTGGTAGGGTAGTAATCAAAGTACAGTGGGAACTCACACGAGACAAATGACGATCCCCAGGTCGATGAACTAACCTGCACACATGTCACCAGGGAACTGCCATCTGACGTCTGGTATATGACCAACTAGCATGTTCCCGGCGAGTCCTGTCCGGTGTACTCATAACCCAATGAGCACCTGTATACATCTTAGGTGATCCAACTGACACCAGTGGCTTATGAGACCGGCCACCGCCCCTCGTCGGGGTCTCGACTGTATACACTAGTCTACTTTGGAGTATCGATGCCCTATCTCGAAACTCACACGACTAGGGACCATTTAAGGATATGCTTATAGACCCCCAGCTCCCACTTATATGATCGCCCTCATACTGCTGGTGGTCAAGCAAGAATCCTAGGGGCTCTATCAACGTGTAATAGCAACTTGTCAGGTCACCTAAAACAGTACACGATGATAAAGGTAAACCAGATAGCATACTATCATCTCGAGTAAGACTATCCTACCGGGATAGGTCCTCCATCAATCATTGCAATCACGTACCTGTGACCTAATAATTGACTCTGAGGGCACTATCTCCAACAATCTCCCACTTGCACTCAAGGCTAATTATTGCGATGTCGCATACTCACAGCCCGTGTGATACCGAACACCCAACTCCTCTACTAGTCAGTCTCACAAAGCTCGTTTGCGAAACTATTGCGTTCGAGGAATAGCCTCAGTGAGTGGATCCGCCTTGATGTTTCTTTCTATATCTCTCTATATCTCAAGTTCGCGGAGAAGCCCATCTCCCGAAATGAGCAATACCTGTCTTAGAATGTGTCTGGATGTCTGATGGGACATAGTTCATAAATGAACACCAAATCCAAACTTCTTAGACTGTATCGTTAACTGAACTTAATCAGTATCCAGCGCCATGCCTCCCTCAGTATTGCCTTGGACCACCTGTCCAAGATACTGCCCCTCATCAGAAGGAAAAACTATAGCTCTGACAACCTCCTTGTCGTCCATGTCACCTTGGAAGCCTGGAATGATAACTGTTTCCCGAATGAGGCTGTCGTTATCATATCCCTAGAACATCCACTTATGTTCTAAAACTGCTTCCGACTGTTTCTCCAGGATTGGATTAATGTCAACTTATTGCATCTAGTGCAAGAACAATGTCTGGTGTGGTACTTGACATCTCATGATTGACTCAATTGCCTGAGCAAGTGATCTGCCAATCATGCACATCCCTCTCCCCTTTAGTCTGTAAGACACCTTTAGAGAGGGTGACTCCATCACCTGCAGGTACACTACCGTGCCAGGAGTCGTCCATTCTAAATACTCTTAGAATGTTGTCTAAGTACCCTGATTGGGAAACCACCCAAATCTAGATCTAAAACCATAGATCTAGTAACCAATATGTCTGATATAATGTCCAAGTCCCATATGGAGAAACTACTGTGTGACGACCAAAGTATAACCGATTGTAGTATAGGAGTTTCTTTTCCTACTCTGTGTATGTCATCCAAACACCATGACATCACACCCTACTACCTTCTCAACAGATCCATCCCCTATTCTGATGAAGTCAAACCCATGACTGTCACGTCAGAAATAGATGATCTATCTCCGCTACTGGTGCTTCAGTCTATAAATAGACATAAGCTACCTGTCCACCAATGCTTCCGCTGCTCCCACTGACTACGACAACCCTCTGGCAGAGTCATATACACGTACACTTCTAAAGGTAGTTTAGAACGACGCTATACTCATCCTCCCGCCGGGTCTCGCAACCTAGAACAACAGCAATGGCAATTTTGGGTAAACAAGAACTTCCCTGTCACCGTCCTTGAGGCTACCGTAGTACCTCTCGGGTGTCTGAAGTTACCCACCTTATCTGCGGAGTGGCCAATGGAATGTCAATCCAGATTGAATTTTTTGGTTCCTATGAAATCTTCAGTAATCGTTTGTGGTTCTGGAATCACTTCCAGTTCTACCATACTCCCACTACTGTTTTCTGAAAGAATCCATTTTTAATAAAACTGTGGCGAGTCTAGAACAATATCGCTATTGTTCATCCAGATGGTAGAAAGTCAACCCTCGTCATAGCCTGGGTCAACCCACAAACAGCCATTACAGAAACGTGCCTTGAGTTGTCCAGTGTCTGGTTTTAATCATAAACCGGACAACTCCCCGTACCTTAACATCGTTAAGATATGAACTGTTCTATATCCTATATAGGGCCAGAGGCACTGATTTAATTGAACCAGATTCAAATCATGCAGCTGTCTCCAGTGCATGTCAACTAAATGGAAGGAGGCCGATCAGCGTTACTCAACTTAGGAATGCTTCCAATTATGAGTAACCTGAAAGAGAAGCAATTTCTCTTAATCACTACTATCAACTGAATACCATATACAAGTATCTACATCTTCGATCACTTTGAAGAATCCCGATACTTGCTACACCTGGTTCTCTACTCTATTCAAATACCTATAACTTCTCAAAATTCAGACCCTGTATTTCCACGAAATACCTGTCTAAAAACTAGAGAAGTCGGAAGTAAACCGAATATAGTACGAGGACCAACCCCTCTGTCCTGATGGACCCTGGACAACATACAATACTCTGTATAAGTCCCTTGAGTCTGATAACTCATTCACTGTGTGTCGTAGGTTGAAAACTGTACTTATGGTTAAGAAGAATTACACCGCTGTTTAATGCTCCTTACCTAACCATCCACTGATATAGGTAAATGCCATCGACATAATATCAAAAAGGTATATCTCACTCTATAAAAATAGACGTACAGATATATCAATTTGAAATTGGTGCATAACAGCGGATATTCAAAACCAAATATTTGCCGACCGGCAAACAACCCAGGTGACTTCCTCAAATATCACCGATTACAACGAATCCCGATATAATGAGGATAATCACCTAATTCCCAACAACTTACTCCCACTCATCATCTGTATAACCGTACAGATGTGAGGATCATACCTGGTAAATACATACCCTGGAGTAAGGACTAATTGGGAAATCAGTTTTCCTTTAACAGTACACAGTGAAACTGAAACATTGAAATGTTTCGATGGGGTATCCCGGTATTCCTAGTAATGCCTCCTCCAGATTCACGACTGTAACCGTATAATTCTTTGCCACTTCTCCAAATCCCTTCATATGTCTTTAGTCATTACCTTCTGCACACCCCTTTAGGCCAAATGGTTTTCTTCCTTCCCTACCGATCGGCACCAGCCTATGGTTTGGAAGAAGACTATCCAATAAGCATAATGGGTGTACTGTCCTAATCCTAGGAACACTCGCAATGCGAGAGAAGGTGAGGATAAAAGACAACCGAATGAACTTAATTCCTATTTCTCCTGAACCAGAATCCATCCCCGAACTGGAACAAGTTCCTTTCGAGTTCGTATATAACCATACGATGGAGTATCCAATAAACTGCGGATCTTCGTAGTGATACGGAGTGTCCTGGAGAAATACAAAGGTGATTTAGGATTGGCGAAGGAATACTTGGTTTGGTCGTGAATATCTGTTGCAATTTACTTTGCCCTCTTACTAATCCCTTGCTTTGTCTAAACTTAATACCTTCTGTACACCATCGTTAGGCTAATTGGTTTTCTTCATTCCCTACCGGTCGGCACCTGCCTATGGTTTGGAAGAAGACTATCCAATTTGCGTAATAGGTGTACTATCTCCTAAACCAAGGAGTACTCACAACTTGAGAGAAGGTAAAAGGAAAAGACAACTGAATAATCCTATCCGTTTTCTCCAGAACCGGAAACCATCCACGAATAAATCCCTTCGAGTTCGTATCTAACCATACGATGGTTTTGTCCAATGGAAGTGGACGTTCGTAGTAACACGGGGTGTCCTGGAGAAAACGGTAAAAGTAGGAGTGGCAATGAGGTTTGCAACTCTGACAATCCAAAAGCCGGTGTTAAGAAGGTTCGGTCAACTTGGTCACTGAGTCATAGTCTTAGGGTGGGGTCAATGGTCGCTGCCAAAGAGAGAGAGAAAAGAAACACTCAGCGTGCACTCTAACCTAGATCAGAATGGTTACTAATTTATCTAATCTAGAATCCTCCCACTGTACCTCAAATTCTCCTCCAAACCTGAAAGAAGAATTAGTCGGGGTTACCCGAGGAGTAAACTAACTCATCAGTGGGAATCGGGATCCAACTATCATCGCATGATAACGTGACGGAATCCGCTCATGTCATCACACTCCAGAAGGTATGCGCATATCTGGCAAGTTTCAGTTCTTTTGAAAACTCCCGATGTGATTTCTGCCCTATGCTCTTATGACCTTGACTTTGGCCAACATATCATAAGTCACATGTCAAGTTCTACCCGTCATTCTCCAGGTTAATTTGAATCCACCCGTACATACCCTTGACTTTGGCCAACATGGCAGTACGACTGTTCCAAACCAACGCATCTATCTATGCTGCATATGAATACCCAATAGCTACCAATCACTGTGCCTTGACTTTGGCCAACATACACAGCTTGAATACTATTGACCACCCATATGTAACGACGGAGGGCTACGAATGGTTTCTGGCGAAAACCTTTAACGTAATGAACTTGATATCGTTGAAGGAACGGATAGCTTTTAAAAATATAGTGACGAAAACCGTTGCTAAAGAGGTCACTCCCGGTGAAGGGATCTCAGCTCTTTCCCCGTAGAATGGGGTGCAGGATATTCCAACTGAATACCACGGTGCAAAGCAAAAGTAATCGGCTATAGTGAAGTCATTGCCCTGACGCAAACTTTTGTCCAAGGGGTCACTCCCGGTGAAGGGATCTCGGCCCTTGCCTCGTCGACTGAGGAGCAGGATATTCCAACTGAATATCACGATGCAAAACAAAAGTGAACGTCCTTGCAATAACAGCTTTTTGAAAAGTGTTCCAACAACATCAGATTAGGTTTGTTTTTTTTTTTTTTTTTAACTTGCATTGATCCGAATCAATGCAGTCCCATCAATTGATCACACCAAAAAGAACGAAAATATACTGATGTACGTATATGCCATCCGCATTCGCCACTGGGTCCCGTCATTACCCGTTAGGTTAGCTAACTAACGACAGAGCGGGGACTGGACTAGCGCGGATGTAAAACATATACAACATCTACTAATATATATACCAATATATTATATTCGCTCAAGGCGTGAATAAAATGCAACATCACAGAGAATGAACAGCATCACAGAAGCAATACAGATATCTGGGATCCCCGGGTTTCACAGAGCCACTACTGAAACCCGACGTTCCCCTGGTCGTGTGGATAGCCTGTGCACCTAGACCCCTAAGGGCGCGGCAAGTCACCCGCCAAAACCTGAAGCGAGGCAGCCCCCTTCAGCGCCGTGAATGGACCACCCAGCACTTCACGGAATCCGGTAACTTGGGCACCCCTCCTGGGTCAACCTGTACCCCCTACGAGTGCGGCGAATAGCCCGCCAATTCTAGAGTGAAGCCCCCTCCGTCTCAATGCCATAAGATGCGGGCTTGTTGCCCTCTAGAATCCGGCTATCCGTGCACCCCTCCGCGGGGTAACCCTAGTACAGAAAGTAAAATATACATACAACGGGTACATCGACCGCAACCAGGTCGTGCCCCAAAATAATAATACAAACAGGCAGTGACGGCAGTCCACATGTCGGACGCTCGCCCCGCAATATCAAATGTACATAATACAACCACAACTGTACTAGCATTGCATCCAGGCTATCCCCCACGACCGATCCGCAACATCACAGCAAAAACAGAACATCAACGTGAAAGTCACGTTCGCAAATCCGTCTAACTGGGCTATAGCAGTTAGACCGGATTTACCAATCAAGTGACATTCACGGTCGCAGATATAATGTAAATACTGTGAAATAATGTGTTTAAAATATCCGATCGATCAAACTTTAACAAGTGGGCCCCCAAGTACTACTGTAGCACATCAAGAAATTCTGGGCCCAAAATTAATATTCCAAAACCCCAATTTTAACCCCAGAAAGGAACTGTAGAAATTGGATACAGTGATCACTCCAATGTGCGGCGGGACCGCGGCCCAAAGGGGGGTTTGGCCGCGGTTCCGCGCTCCCATTGGTGAATCACAGTGTCGAATTTCTACAGTATCCTTATAATTTCCAGTACATCAATTTTATACAACCTGAAAAATTTTTCGACACCGAAAATTTCCAACAGAAAACTGATGTGATCAAAATATGGTTTTTGGAATTTTGGTCGATCGGAAATGCAAAACACATTAAACCAAGCTAGACTAAGTTAATGGCGAGGCTCTGATACCACTGTAAGTGCACGGCGGCGCCCCGGCCGTCAATCCGACGGCCAAATGCGGAAGCGGTGATAAACTTTAATTTTTTACTTGAACTGGCGAACCGCCGCGCACTAATACCCGGATCGAACCACTAACTAGTCCTAGCTATCAACAAGAAAGGGAAGAGAGATATACCGACGATCCAAGTCCTCCGGTCTTCTCATCATCGTCCCGATCTCCTGCGGAATGTCCCGTCTCCTCCTCGTCGCCGGAAGTGCACCACATCGCCTACTTCTTTTACGGGCTCCCACCTCAATGCCGAGGCAACTCGGGCACGAAGCCGGCTACTCGACGTGCCCAAGATTTGCTGTAGAATATGGTGTAGAACTTGTGTCTCAATTTTAAGGTAGTGGAGGTGCCATTTTTGGTGGAGGAAAGAAAGGATTTTTGGAGATCAACTAGAGAGCTCTTTTCTTAGCATAATATGAACCAAAAATGCCACACAAAATGAATCAATCAACCACACCTCAAAAGTGGCCGGCCCCCCATTTTCTCTTGTGAATGGAGAGAGAGAAAAGACAAGGGGGGGAAGGAACCATCATACAAGGGAGAGGTCAAGTCATGATGTGTAGAAATGATGACTAGAAAAACCAACACACCAAAACCATCCATCAAACATGATGACTCAAAAAGTCATGCCATCATGAAGAAATCAAGTCAAAGGATGGTGCTATAATCATGACATGATAAAAATGCAAAGACCCCCTCCACAAATGCCTATTTGCAACAATGCAAATAAACCCTCCTCCACCAAACTTCGGCCATTGGAAGATACAAATGAAAATGGCCGAAACGGAAAGCAAACTGGCAACTCCAGAAAACTGGTCCCGTAATAAATTACAGGAAAACCCCGATACTGTGCATACACACCCGCATTTGTATTCCGACCGAAATACAAATGCAATGAGACAAAATCTACACTGTACTATACTAGGATCCGGCTTAAACCAAAGACGGCTAGTAATATCTGTTCGATCCTGATCCGTGCAATACCGCACGTATCTGATCGAACCCTGCCATAAAACCATACGGCCACTAGTACAAACTGTCCGATCCTGATCCGTGCAATACCGCACGTATCTGATCGGACCCTGCCATATCTCCATACGGCCTATACAACCTTTCGCCCGAAAGCTGAGTAACTGAATGTGGGGGACTCTAAAGACTCGTCAACACCTTGGTCGTGGATTTAACCACTAGCACGTCAGAGGTATAAGCCAATACGTAACGGGCTACCAGGTATTGACTAAAAGGGACGTCTGTGAGCGAACTCAGCCTGACGACTCCACTGAGCCTGTCAGTGACAATATCCGTACAGTCCGGTCCGTTCGTCTATGAGCATCGCATGGCGGGCCTAGGGGGTTGGTAAAAGTCAGACCCCCAAAAGCGGTACAAGTCGTGTCGGAGTGTAGCCCAGAACACCCTGAGATACTACTGGAATACCTACCAGTAAATCTCCTTGCCTCGGCCGAGGGCTTCGTGTAATGGCTCTCCTAGACACAGCACGACCTCACCCCCAATACCGGGAGAGACGAACCCCTGAAGATACGCTCACTGCCTCCATGTGGCTCGGGACTGTACCCAACTAAAACCTGTTTGCACGACTCCTTTGAGCCGTGGTAGGGTAGTAATCAAAGTACAGTGGGAACTCACACGAGACAAATGACGATCCCCAGGTCGATGAACTAACCTGCACACATGTCACCAGGGAACTGCCATCTGACGTCTGGTATATGACCAACTAGCATGTTCCCGGCGAGTCCTGTCCGGTGTACTCATAACCCAATGAGCACCTGTATACATCTTAGGTGATCCAACTGACACCAGTGGCTTGTGAGACCGGCCACCGCCCCTCGTCGGGGTCTCGACTGTATACACTAGTCTACTTTGGAGTATCGATGCCCTGTCTCGAAACTCACACGACTAGGGACCATTTAAGGATATGCTTATAGACCCCCAGCTCCCACTTATATGATCGCTCTCATACTGCTGGTGGTCAAGCAAGAATCCTAGGGGCTCTGTCAACGTGTAATAGCAACTTGTCAGGTCACCTAAAACAGTACACGATGATAAAGGTAAACCAGATAGCATACTATCATCTCGAGTAAGACTGTCCTACCGGGATAGGTCCTCCATCAATCATTGCTATCACGTACCTGTGACCTAATAATTGACTCTGAGGGCACTATCTCCAACAGGTTTTTCTGAAAACCTATTCCGTATTGAACTTGATATCGTTGTAGAATCAAATGATTTTAAAATGGAGTGCTTTTGAGGCTTTTCTAGTTTTGCTAAAGGGGTCACTCCCGGTGAAGGGATCGTCGGCCCTTTCCTCATCGAATAAGGTGCAGGATATATCATATGTACCGCTGTGCAAAGCAAGAACTATAGGAGCAATTAAAAGACAAACCGAGGGTTGTAGCATCTTCCAGTTATTGCTAAAGGAGTCACTCCCGGTGAAGGGATCTCGGTCCTTTCCTTATCGAATAAGGTGCAGGATATTCTACAAGGAACACCGCGATACAAAGCAAGAACTGTAGCTACCTGTTTTTGAAAATTCGATTCCACAACATCTTAGGTTTATTTTCTTTGATTAATCACATTAATGAAATCCCATCATTTAAATCACCTAAACATCACAGATAAATACGACGTACACTTATGCCATCCGCATTCGCCTCGATGTCCCCTCGTGCACCGTTAGGTTAGGTAACTAACGGCAGATTGGGGCAGGGCTAGCGCGAGTGCAAAACATAAGTAATGTCTATATAATATATCATATATATCATATACAGTATCTATCATTACATATCAAATGATCACATCACAGATATCGCAGCAGAAGAAACATATGAAACATTGGAAATACTAGAACGTTCGTGTTTTCAATACGAGCCTGTATAAAACACGGATTCCACGGTCGCGATGAATAGCCAAACCCACACCCCTAGACCCCTACGAGAGCGGCAAGCAACCCTATCAATTCTAGAGTTAGAAGACCCGGATTCGACTCCTCGAGTTGGTCTCCCACTGGACTCCAGAACCCGGTTACTTGTGCCCTCCTCCTTGGGTCTATCCAAGTGCGGAAAAGTAAATAATATACATCAACGGTGACATCTTCCGCTACCTGGAAGTGCCCCAATAAAAGAATATTACATACAACCAATTTTACTTGAATGAAAATAAAAACTCTCATCTCACATAAAACCCCCGGCTATTCAAAACGCGACGATCCAATATAACATATCCTGCAACAAATAACATCACATGTCATCAACGTAACTAAATGTGCGCATCCCAATTGTCGTTGACATATAGCAACGAAACCGGCGATATCACATATTACACTTATGGTCGTAGAAAAGAAAGTGTAAAACTACAACAGTTGGAATCTGCAATCTCCTTAGACATCGCATGCCTAACCAATGAATTCCTTAGACATCACATGCCTAACAATTATAAACCCCGCATTTTAGTCTCTATATCGAAAACACTTTTCAATATCAAGTCGGGCAATTCAACAAGATTCCCGGCATTTTGAGCGAATGCTCGTCACAAACTTTAGTAGACGGCCGCACCCCCGATGCCGTCGACGAAGTGCACTAAGGCGGAACACCGCTGCCGCGAGCACCCGAACGGATGCTTTTGGCGACGGGGTTCTCCTACAGTCACTTAGTCGGGGCTATGGGGCATGGTTGTCTATTAAGTTTACCCGGCGAGTATCCGCGTACGGTACATGATTGCGACGGACTTTTGATCACATCAAAATTCCGTGGCAACCGATCAAGTGAGACTAAAGTGCTATGTTTATAACATCCAAATCAGTTATCTCATAACTCCTTGAGGATTCCAAATATTGTATCACATTCCAGATAAATAGAAAATGTTAAACTTTCCGATCGAACAGTCAAACACCCAAGTTTTCCCGAATGGTTTTCAACACTTGAAATAAGTTTAAAAACATCCATTTCATGCCACAGTACCAACGGTCCAGCCGTAGAAGGGTCAAGCCAACGCCTCACATGTGGCACGCCGTACTGCCCCAAACCCTAAGGTTCAAAAGGCAGTTCAAGACGGTCACATAATCGAGTTAAGGTTTGTTGTCTTCTAGAGGGTCCATCGCGTTACTTGCACTACTTAGAACATTCTTAAACAACAGAAAAATCCAACACTTAGAAATTTCTCGGCAGGGGAAAAAGTGGGTATTTATATCCGGTCGAACTTTTTAACAGTTTCTAAAATATCCGGAAAAACAAACACGAAGTTAAATTATCCGATCAAATTAACGAGTCCACAATAAAACCCTAGAAAACTTAACACTTGAGTGGAATTAAAAAATTCCCATAAAAAATTGCCAAGAAAAGACCTAAGAATAAATATATGAAATTTCAGGGACTAAGTCCAAATTTTGGCCGCGGAACCGCCGCCAAACACATGGTTTCGCCGCGGTTCCACGGTGAAATTATTGATTTAGAGGACCGTACTTCACAGTAATTCTTAGTTTTTCCTGCTTGTTTTTCTGAGAATTTTTAATTCACAAAAATCCACTGTTTTGAAAAATGTACAGAGAAGGGTTTTGTCGGGGTTTATGGGTTCGATCGGACTTCTAACTTTGTCTACACTTCGCCTAAAGCTCTAGCTAGGCTCTGATACCACTGTAGAGTTCATAGGCACACTCAAGAGGTTCCACAAGGCATCAACCATGCCAAACAAAAATTTTCCGGTGCCGAGAAACCCTAAACTAGATCGTTAACTAGAGATTAGGCGAAACTACAAACATGCAAACAACTTTGCTAATAAGTGAAAGGGATTACAACCTTTGTAGATCCGGTTCACCACTTCTTTAGCTCCGTGTTGACGTCCCTCCACTGCGATCATCGGATCCCAGACTCTAGAAATGGTTTCGTCGGAGAAATGATCGGGCTAGGTCATTGACTTCGAGGCCGAAGATGATCTACGTCGGGGAGACTCAAACTCATGCTATTCCTTCACTTGGTCGAAAACTTTGTGAAGAGAACACCCTATACTGCATGGCAAGTGGTAGAGGATGAAGAAATAGGAAGTGGGTTCACTTTAGAATTGGATTTCTCACTCTTTCTACCATCGCACCATTGGAGCTCTCAAGCTTTTGTGAGCTTGATGAAGATGATGAAGAAGAAATAATCATTTCAATTAAAAAAATAATATCAATACTTATCCTTTAAATCATGGCACCATGGTTGAGTTAAGCCCTCATGCTTAACTCATGTAGAGATTTAACCAAACCATTAGGTTAAAGGTTGGGTTAACTAATATCTTTAAACATGACAAAAGAGTTGACTTTGTCAATGTTTATCAAGCTTCATGAAGCTTGATAACTTTGACCAAAGTCACACTCTTTTGTTATATGCTTAGGAAAAAAGTAAACCCTAATCTAACCTTGACTTAGTTCAAATCTCATACACACAACTTGTTTGTATCATCAAGCATGATACAAACATGTACACTTGCATATATCACATATAAACAATGTGCACATTCAAGTGAGAAAATCAATCTTAAGTGAACCAATACTAGTTAATCTAAAGTAATATATCAAATATATAATTATACATTAAATCATTAAATCAACACTTGATTTAACGATCCGGTCATATCGCATATAACCGACTAATATCAATAGTAACAACTTATCGAATCAACACTTGATCTGATAACCCGGCTATATCGCATACAACCGATCAATGTCACAAATCATGAGAATAGAATACAGTATCGCTTACTGGTATTATTCTCGGTCCCGCACATATCTCATATGCGCTTCTATTTCGTTTCGCTTGAGCCAGGAAACCCCTGTGTAGGACTCTAAAGACTCGTCAATACACCGGCAGTAGGTGATGATCATATCAAACACCCACAAGCCGCAAGCGGTCTGCTAAACGTAACGGCCACCCGGGTATTGAGCGATCAGAAGATCAACGAGCAAGCCCGCTCACACTCCTGTGAATCCAACGAGTAACACTACCGTACAGTCCGGTCTCTTCGTCTGATATGTCTTATATCTCGTCTAGGGGTGGTAAATGTCAGACCCCAATAACTCGATAAGTCGTGTCGATATGAGGCTCATAACGGGTCGAGAAACTACTGGTAACACTTACCAGTAAATCCCTATAGCAGCCTTGGCTATGGACTTCCTGTTATAGCCAATCGAGCACTGCGCAACATCAACTCCCTATACCGGGAGAGACGAAACCCCTCCTATCGCTCATTGCTTCCATGTGATTCGGGACTGTACCCAAAAGACACCTTTTTGCACGCCCTCTTGGACGTGGTATGATGGAAATCAAAGCACAGTGGGAATCACACAAGACTCTATGACGATCTCGGGTCTACAGACTAACTTTTACCAGTGTCACCCGAGAACTGCCATCTGATGTAAGGTATAATACCATCTGGGAGTTCTCGGCGAGTCCGTCCCGTGTACCCAGTCTCCACTGAGCACTCGTATATCATCTCTGATGTCAAACACCAATGGATATGGGATCATCCATCGCCCATCTGTATGGGTCGAGAAGGGATACGCTAGTCTACTCTGGTATATCGATGCCCCGTATCGATACACCCACGACTAGGGACTTTGAAGGATGTACTTATGGACTACCACGTCCCCACTAGTATGATCCGCATCATAGTCCAGGTAGTCAAGTACACATCCTAAGGGCTTTACCAACATGTAACAGAGAGACAATCAGTGTACACGTTAAGGTAAAGAGTAACCAGATAGCATACTATCATATCGAGCAAGAAAGTCATCCCTATATATGTCCAAGCATCCACTACAATATACATCCTATGTATAGTAATGGCCTCTAGGGCATACATATAACTAACACTTTGGTCGTCACACAGTGGTTTCTCCACAAAGGATATGGATATTATATCAGACATTCTGGTTACTAGATCTATGGTTTTAGATCTAGATTTGAGAAGTATCCCAATCTGGGTACTTAGACAGAATTCTATGAGTATTTAGAATGGTCAACTCCTGGCACGGTAGTATACCTGCAGGTGATGGAGTCACCCTCTCTAAAGGTGTCTTACAGACTAAAGGGGAGTGGGATGTGTATGATTGGCAGATCACTTGCTTAGGCAATTGAGTCAATCATGAGATGTCAAGTACCACACCAGATATTGTTCTTGCAGTGGATGCAATAAATTGATATTTATCCAATCCTGGAGAAACAGTCGGAAGCAGTTTTAGAACAAAAGTGGATGTTCTAGGGATATGATAACGACAGCCTCATTCGGGAGACAGTTATCATTCCAGGCTTCCAAGGTGACTTGGACGACAGGGAGGTTGTCAGAGTTATAGTTTTCTTTCTGACGAGGGGCAGTATTTTGGACAGGTGGTCCAAGGCAATACTGAGGGTGGCATGGCGCAGGATACAGATTAAGTTCAGTTGACGATACAGTCTAAGAAGTTTGGATTTGGAGTTTATTTATGAGCTAGGTCCCATCAGACATCCAGACACATTCTAAGACAAGTATTGTTCATTTTGGGAGATGGCATTCTCCGCGAACTAGAGATATAGAGAGACATAGAAAGAAACATCAAAGCGGACCCACTCACTGAGGCTATTCCTCGAACGCAATAGTTTCGCAAACAAGCTTTGTGAGACTGACTAGTAGAGGAGTTGGGTGTTCGGTAACACACGGGCTGTGAGTATGCGACATTGCAATAATTAGCCTTGAGTGCAAGTGGGAGATTGTTGGAGATAGTGCCCTCAGAGTCAATTATTGGATCACAGGCACGTGATTGCAATGATTGAGGGAGGACTTATTCCGGTAGGACAGTCTTACTCAAGATGATAGTATGCTATCTGGTTTATCTTTATCATCGTGTACTGCTTTAGGTGACCTGACATGTCACTATTGTACGTTGATAGAGCCCCTAGGATTCTTGCTTGACTGCCAGCAGTATAAGGGCGATCATATACGTGGAAGCTGGTAGTCTATAAGCACATCCTTAAAAGGTCCTTAGTCTTGGGAGTTTCAAGACAGGGCATCGATACTCCAGAGTAGACTAGTGTATACAGTCGAGACCCGGACGAGGGGCGGTGGCCGATCTCACAATCCACTGGTGTCAGTTGGTTCACCTAAGATGTATACAGGTGCTCATTGGGTAATGAGTACACCGGACATGACTCGCCGGGAACATGCTAGTTGGTCTTATACCTGACGTCAGATAGCAATTCCCTGGTGACATGTGTACAGGTTAGTTCATCGACCTGAGGATCGTCATTTTTCTTGTGTGATTTCCCACTGTACTTTGATTACTACCCTACCACGCTCAAAGGAGACGTGCAAACAGGTTTTAGTTGGGTACAGTCACGAGCCACATGGAGGCAGTGAGCGGATCTTCAGGGGTTCGTCTCTCCTGGTATTGGGGGTGAGGTCGCGCAGTGTCTAGGAGAGCCATTACACGAAGTCCTTGGCCAAGGCAGGAGATTTACTGGTAGGTATTCCAGTAGTATCTCAGGGTGTTCTGGGCTACACTCCGACACGACTTGTACCGCTTTTGGTGGTCTGACTTTTACCAACCCCCTAGGCCCACCATGCGATGCTCATAGATGAACGGACCGGTCTGTACGGATATTGTCGCTCAGTAGGGTGTCAGGATGAGTTCGTTCAACGATGTCTCTTTTGGTCAATACCTGGTAGCCCGTCACGTATTGGCTTATACCTCTGACGTGCTAGTGGTTAAATCCACAACCAAGGTATTGACGAGTCTTTAGAGTCCCCCACATTCAGTTGCTCAAGTTTCGGGCGAAACGCTGTAGAGGCCGTATGGAGATATGGCAGGGTTCGATCAGATACGTGCGGTATTGCACGGATCAGGATCGGACGGATAATACTAGCGGGCTTTGGTTTAAGCCGGATCCTAGTATAGTACAGTGTAGATTTTGTCTCATTGCATTTGTATTCGGTCGGAATACAAATGCGGGTGTGTATGCATAGTAGCGGGGCTTTCCTGTAATTTATTACGAGACCGGTTTTCTGGAGTTGCCAGTTTGCTTTCCGTTTCGGCCATATTTCTTTGTATCTTTCATTGGCCGAAGATTGGTGGAGGAGGGCTTATTTGCATTTATGCAAATAAGCATTTGTGGAGGGTGTTATTTGCATCTTGTAGTGTCATGATGGTTGCACCATCCCTTGACCATTTGACTTCTTCTTTCATGATGGCTTGACTTTGTGATGAGATGATGAGGTTGGTGGAGTGTGGGTTTGTGTTTGTGATCATTTTCTTTCATGATATCATTTGATCTCTCTCACTTGCATTATTGTGTGGCTCCCTTCATTTTTATACACACTTCTCCCCATTCTCCTTGCATGGGCCGGCCACTAGAGGGGTGGGGGTTGATTC
Source organism: Agapanthus africanus (assembly GCA_030015575.1). NCBI lineage: Eukaryota > Viridiplantae > Streptophyta > Magnoliopsida > Asparagales > Amaryllidaceae > Agapanthus > Agapanthus africanus. The sequence goes on from CM057345.1 coordinate 231,309,732, forward strand.
ATTTTGGTGTGGGATTTTTCACTCTCTTGATGCTTGCAAAAATCCCCAAGTTGATCTCTAAAAGTTCATATCTCCTTTCCTCCACTAAAAGGCAACATCCACTACCCCAAATGAGACATGAGTTCTACACACATTCTACAGCAAACCTTGGGCACGTCGGCTCGCCAACTTCGTGCCCGAGTTGCCTCGGTCCAGAGGTGGGAGCCCGTAAAAGAAGCAGGCGACGTGGTGCTTTCCGGCGAGGAGGTGGAGACCGGACATTTCGCGGGAGATCTGGACGACGGCGAGAAGACCGGAGGACATGGATCGCTCGGTATATCTCTCTTCCCCATCTTGTAGTTAGCTAGGACTAGTTTAATGGTACGATCCGGGTTTATAGTGCGCGGTGGTGCCGGTTTGAAAAGTTTAAGTAAATCACCGCTTCCGCATTCCGGCGTCGGATTGACGGCCGTGGCGCCGCCGTGCACTTACACCACTGTCATAGAGAAACCGAAGTATCTTTCAGGTGGGTGAGGAACCCTACTAGATTGGCGGAGAGGCTGACGTTCGTTGGAACTACCGAATCCTTTGGTTCTACCAAATCATCAGCTGCAGTTTTCTATAGCTGGAACTCTTTCCTGTTCTACCTCATGACCACTAATTTTTCACAAAAAAATTCCCTTTCATAAATGTGGCATGTTGAGAAACAAAACATCTTTTGTTCCTCGGTTAGGTAGAAGATATACCCTTGCGAATGCTTGGGATATCCAACAAAGTTCTACAGAACTGACTTTGCCTTGAGCTTGTCCTGATTATGTTTCTAGACATAGGCTGGACAACCCCAAATCTTAACATACTTAAGATATGGGCTCTTCCCATTCCATATCACATATGAAGTGGTAGGTAACTGATTTGATTGGAACCCTATTCAATAGGTATGCAGCTTCTCAAGTGCACAAGTCCCAAAAGGAAATAGTAAACTTAGTAGTACTCATCATAGAGCGCACCATATCAAATAGGGTGTGTTTGCTCCGCCATGATACACCTACGTGCTGTGGTGTATACGGAGGAGTAATGCTGAGAGAGAATCTCATTCTCCTTTAGAATAGTCCAGGAATCTCCGTGCTCAAGTATTCTCCTCCCTGATCTCATCAAAGGACATAATACTTATACCCGTTTTTGGTTCTCTACTTCTAACTTATATTCTGTGAATATCTCAAAAGCTTTGGACTTGTGTTTCAACATGAACATATGTCTGAATCTTGAGAGATCATCAGAGAATGTAACGAAGTACAAAGAACCGGTCTTGGCATGTGTAGAAAGGGGACCTTTGTACATCAGTATGTATCAATCCCAAGAGTTCACTAACTCTTTCTCTGTTTCCAATAAACAGAGCTATGGTCATCTTATCTTTGTGACATGACCGGCAAGTTTCACAAGATGTAAATTCGAACTAATTTAAATATGCATCTAAATGTAACTTAGCTAGTCGGGTCGCATTGATATGACCTAATCTACAATGCCTCAAGAAGGATTTTTTCATTTCTGAACACTTCGTCTTATGTGTGTTCTGTATACTAAGAACTGTAGTTTGATTTAGAACGTCAATGCTTTTAGATAACGTGCCTGAACCGATCAACTCTTGATATAGGAAATGTTCAAAACATTATCCAACAATACAAAATTATACCCTTCTTTACTAATAAAGAGACTGATATGATATTGTATCTCAGGTTCAGTACCTAATAACATTCATTCAGAATTAATGTATTTGTTAATACAGGGTGATAACTACCAACAGACTTAGCTGCAACACTTGCACCATTTCTATCTCATGAAATTTATCACCCGTTCTCAATTCTCTACCTATCTGTAGCCTTATGTAACAAATTACATATGTGGGATCCTGATCCGGTATCAAATACCCAGGACGTAAAGGATATTGAGAAACAGTTCTGTCTAATGAACACACCCGAAGAAGATGCATCAACATGCACTTTCTTCGTTTGAGCGGCACGGGAATTCTGGTAATCCCCTATTTCCTGCTCTGTCTTATAACAATTATAAGTTGGAGCGGGACCAACGTTACCCAGCTCAGTATAACAAGCGGGTTCGGTCAATACATCCGTATTATTATCTTGATTAAGGCGTGATATGGTCGCTACCTTGAGAGAGAGAGAAGAAAACAATCAGCGTATGCTCTTGCAAGTTTATATTGGTTATCTAATATATCTAATTAAGATGTCTCCTACTTTTTTAGTCAAATCTTCCTTCAAATCCTTAAAGGAAAGACTAGCCGGGATTAATTACACCCTATAAGTTCGCCAATCTTTCAGCCAGGCCAGTGCTGGTACTTTGAGGGAGGTTCACCGTGCTTTCGCACGGACCTAATTAAAATAAACCTCGTTTTCCCTGGGGCATTGCCCCGTTGACACCTTTCTAGACACCTACTTGATCGGCTAATTGTAATGTGTAAAACTCTCCCAGGAGTAACTATTACTCGCAGCGGGTATCGGGATCCAACTATCTCATAGAAGGTATGTAATCTCATTGCAAATTTCAACACTTGAAATTCCCAATAATATTTTACCCCTAGCGTCCTATGACCTTGACACAGGCCAACAAACCATAGTCCGCTAGTCAAGTTCAACCCATCATTTCCCGATTGAATTAAACCTACCCGCGCGACCCTTGACGCAGGACAACAAAGTCGCACGACTACCCTAACTCAAGCGCATCATATGCTTTTGCAGATAAGCATAAATAGCTACCGAACACTACGCCTTGACGCAGGCCAACAAACGTAGCACGAATACTATGAAGTAATTATCTGAAATGACGGAGGGCTACGGCAGGTTTTTAAGAAAACCCTTTCCGTAATGAACTTGATATCGTTGTAGAATCGAGTGATTTTAAATGGAGTGTTTTTGAGGCTTTTCTAGTATTGCTAAAGAGGTCACTCCCGGTGAAGAGATCGTCGTCTCTTTCATCATCGAATAAGGTGCAGGATATTTCAGAAATATCACTATGCAAAGCAAAAACTATAGAAGCAATCAAAAGACAAACCATGTTTGTAGCATATGCTAGTTTCTCTAAAGAGGTCACTCCCGGTGAAGGGATCTCGGCTCTTTTCTTATTGAATAAGGTGCTGGATGTTCTACAAGGAACACCGCTATGCAAACCAAGAACTAGAGCTACAAGTTTTTAAACAAGTTTCTACAATATCTTTAGGTTTCTTTTATTTCATTAATCTCATTAATGAAGTCCCATTTTAATTATGCTTCACAAGCATCAGATATGAAACGAAAACAACAATATATAATATATATCTCTTATATATAATATAAACATTCGTCTCAAGCAGTAATATGATCTCATCACAGAACATTGCAGCAGATGAACATATATGAAATATTGGATATACTAGGACGTCCGTATTTTAATACGAGCCTGTATAAAACACGGATTCCACGGTCTTGATGAATAGCCAAACCCACATCCCTAGACCCCTACGAGAGCGGCAAGTAACCCTGCCAGTTCTAGAGTTAGGAGACCTGGTCTCGACTCCTCGAGATGGTCTCCCACTGGACCCTAGAACCCGGTTACTTGTGCTCCCCGCCTTGGGTCTACCTAATGCGGAAAAGTAAATAGTATACAATGGTGACATCATCCTTAGCCCGGAAGTGCCCCAATGAAAGAATATTACATACAATTGAATTTTACATGAATGAAAATGAAAAACTCTCATCTAACATAAAACTCTCGGCTATTCAAACATGACGATCCAATATAACATATCACTGCAACACATAATATCTCATATCATCAACGTAAGTAAGTATGAATACACCGATTGTCGTTGATGTATAGTAACAAAAACCGGCAATACAACTACATACTACACTTACGGTCACAGAAAAGAAAGTGTAAAACTACAACAGTTGAAATCCACAACCTTCTTAGACATCGCATGCCTAACCAAATGAATTCGTTAGACATCGCATGCCTAACAATTATAAACCCCGCATTTCAGTCTCATTATCGAAAACCCTTTTCAATATCTAGTCGAGCAATTCAACAAGATTTCCGAAAACCTGATCGAATGCTCGTCGCAAAATTTAGTAGACGGCCGCACCCCCGGATGCCGTCGACGAAGTGCACTAAGGCGGAACACCGCTGCCGCGAGCAACCGAACGGATGCTTTTGGCAACGGGGTTCTCCTACAGTCACTTTGTCGGGGCTATGGGGCGTGGCTGTCTATTAAGTTTACCCGGCGAGTATCCGCGTACGCTACATGATTGCGACGGACTTTTGATCGCATCAAAATCCCGTGGCAACCGATCATTTGAGACTGAACTGCTAGATTTATAATATTCAAATTAGTTATCTCATAACTACTTGTGGATTCCAAATATTGTATCACATTCCAGATAAATAGACAGTGTTAAAATTTCCGATCGAATAAACAAACACCCAAGATTTCCCAAATAGTTCTCAACACTTGAAATTAGTTTTAAAACATCCATCACATGCCACAGTACCAATGGTCCAGCTGTAGAAGGGTCAAGCCAACGCCTCACATGTGGCACGCCGTACTGCCCCAAATCCTAAGCTTTAGAGGCAGTTCAGACGATCACATAATCGAGTTAAGGTTTGTTGTCTTCTAGAGGGTCCACCGCGTTATTTGCACGACTTAGAACGTTCTTAAACTACGGAAAAATTCAACACTTGGAAATTTTCCGTCAGGGGAAAAAGTGAGTTATTGATATCCGTTCGAACATTTTAACACGTTCTAAAAATTACCTGGACAAACTAAACGAAGCTATACTTTCCGATCGAATCAACAAGTTCCCAATACAACCCAGATAACTCAACACTTGAGTAAATTAAAAATTCCCAGAAACATGCAATAGCACCTACGGATATTACTGTTGAAAACCGATCCCTTAATGCTACTGTTTCGCCGCGGAACCGCCGCTCAAGTAAGGGTATTGCCGCGGTTCCGCGGCGCAATAATGGTATTTTGGGCTCGTTTTTTTACAGTAACACATAAAATCAACTGCTGAATATTCTGAGAAATTTTAATATGAAAAATACCAACGTTTTAAAAAATTTCCAGAAACTAGGGTTTTACGGGTATTCGGAGTTCGATCGGACTTTAAACTTCGTCTAGACATCGCCTAAAGCTATAGTTTGGCTCTGATACCACTGTAGGGTTACAAGGCACTCTCACAACGGTCTACAAGGCATCAACCATGCCCGATTTAAAATTTAGACGTGCCGAACAACCCTAACCAAGATCTTTAAAATAGAGATTAGGCGAAACAAAGCATGCTAAACACTTTAACATCTAAGATTTTGGGATTACAACCTTTGTAGTCCGGTCCTTCGCTTCATAAGCTCCGTGTTGAGGTCCCTTCGCTGCGATCATCATGTACCCGGACTCTAGAGAGGCTCCACGAAGAGAATGATGCATGCTTGCTTCCGATCTTCGATAACAAAGATGGTCTACCTTGAAGTTTCTTTAACACAAGCTCTCACTCACAAATGAAGTGAACACCCTAATCTAAATGGCTAGTATAGATTAGGATGAAGTAGGATTTTAGATCTCTTTTATTATCATAATCTCACACTAATACATCGCAAAACCCAAAGCTAGAAAGCTTTGCAAGGAGGAAGAAGAAGAAGGAATGAATAAAATCCTACTGTGATGAATAATGAAAATGTTATGATAACTACAAATGCAACCATGGTTGACCAAAGAAAAAGCTAACCAATGTAGAGAGTTAACTAGGGTTAAAGGGTGTCGGTTGGGTTAGGAAATATCTTGCAAAATATCTATGCAAGAAACAAAATAAAAGCTTCTAGAAGCTTCTAGAAAAGATTAACCCAAATCAAACTCTAACCATGTTTAATCTCTACTAATCATGTTGCATTAGTAATCATAACTTCTTACAATATTATATATCACATATACAATACTTATTGTAACAAAATAAAATAATACAATTAACATATATCACATATATATCAATGTATTACCCGAGTGAGAAAAAGAATCTTTTAGTGAGCTTATATCAGTTAATGTAATTTAATATATCAAATATATAATTATACATTAAATTATCGAATCAACACTTGATCCGATAATCCGGCTATTTCACAAATAACTGACTAATATAATTTGTATCGGTTCATTGAATCAACACTTGATCCGATGACCCGGCTATATCATATATACCCGGCCGATATCTCATATCGCGAGAATCTAATACGGTATCACATACACGTATTGTTCTCGGTCTCGCACATATCATATATGTGCTCCTACTCTGTTTTTCCTGAGTCAAGAAACCTCTGTGTAGGACTCTAAAGAATCGTCAATACGCCGGTAGTAGGTGATGATCATATCAAACACCCACAAGCTGCAAGCGGTCAGCTAAACGTAACAGCCACCCAGGTATTGAGCGATCAGAAGACCAACAAGCAAGCCTGTACATTCTCCTGCGAATCCAGTCAGTAACACTCCTGTACAGTCCGGTCTCTTCGTCTGATATGTCGCATATCTCGCCTAGGGGTGGTAAACGCCAGACCCCATTAGCCCGATAAGTCGTGTCGATATGAAGTTTATAACAGTTCGAGAAACTACTGATAATAGTTACCAGTAATTCTCAGCAACCCTGGCCAGGGATTTCCAGTTATAGCCAATCGAACATAGCGCAACATCAACTCCCTATACCGGGAGAGACGAATCCCCTCCTATCGCTCATTGCCTCCATAGGATTCGGGACTGTACCCAAAAGCCACCTTTTTGCACGCCCTCTTGGACGTGGTATGATGGAAATCAAAGCACAGTAGGAATCACACAAGACTCTATGACGATCTCGGGTCTACAGACTAACCTGTACCAGTGTCACCAGAGAACTGCCATCTGACGTGAGGTATAATACCATCTGGGAGTTCTCGGCGAGTCCGTCCAGCATACCCAGTCTCTACTGAGCACCCGTACACCATCCTTGATGTCAAAAACCGATGGATACAGGATCATCCATCGCCCATCATATGGGTCAACATGCGTATATGCTAGTCTACTCTGGTGTATCGATGCCCTGTCTCGATACACCCTTGACTAGGAACAGTTATAGGATGTACCCGTCGACTACCGTGGCCCCACTAGTATGATCTCATCATAGTCCCAGTAGTCGAGTACATATCCTAAGGGCTTTATCAACATGTAACATAGAGACAATAAGAGTACATGTTAAGATAAAGTGCAACCAGATAGCATACTATCATGTCGAGCAAGAAAGTCCTCCTTATATATGAACAAGCATCCACTATAATATACATCGTATGTACAGTAATGGCCTCTAGGGCATACATATAACTAACATGACGTGCTTGTGGTTAAACCCACTGCCAGCGTATCGATGAGTCTTTAGAGTCCCACACAGAGGGTTTCCCTAGTTCGGGCGAAACGTTGTAGATGCCGTATTGTTTTATGGCAGGGTTCAATCATATACGTGCACTTGTGCACGGATCATGATCGAATGGATCATACTAGTGGGCTTTGGTTTAAGACGGATCCTAGTATTAGATTGTTGGATTACTTTCTTTTCATAGTATTCGTATTCAGTCGGAATACGGATGCGGGTATGTATATACGGATGAGGGGTGATCTTGTAATTCGTTATGAGATTTCTTTAGTTGATGCCATATCTTTTTGTTGGATTAAACATTTAGTTTAAATGTTTAGTGGAGGAAAATGTGAGTACAATTTTTGTCCATATGCATCAATTCATGTCACATGCACTTGGTGACTCATGGTCTTGGTTCTTGTGACCATTTATTATGACATGGACTGACTTTGGAGCAAATTATGTTTGTGGGGATATTTTTAGAGAGAGAGGGCTGTTTTGAGCCATAGGATTATTCTCTTGAGTTGGTTTTATATATTTTCTCTTAAAAATATCTCACACAATAAACAAGTCACTTTCCTCACTTGCTTCTCTTTCTTGAGCTCACATCTTCCTCCAATGGCTTCTTCTTCAACCTCCACCCATCCTTCTCATGAGTTGAGAATCTATGGGTGTATTGAGAAAAAGTTATCACTGTTAGTTATATGTATGCCCTAGAGACCATTACTGTACATATGATGTATATTGTAGTGGATGCTTGGACATATATAGTGAGGACTTTCTTGCTCGACATGATAGTATGCTATCTAGTTGCTCTTTATCTTAACATGTACACTAATTGTCTCTATGTTACATGTTGATAAAGCCCTTAGAATGAGTACTTGACTACCAGGATTATGATGCAGATCATACTAGTGGGGACAGAGTAGTTGGTAAGTACATCCTTCAAATGTTCCTAGTCGTGGGTGTATAGAGACAGGGCATCGATATACCAGAGTAGACTAGCGTGTACGCTTCTCGACCTATGTGATGGGCGATGGATGATCCCATATCCATTGGTGTTTGACATTAGAGATAGTATATGGGTGCTCAGTGGAGACTGGGTACACTAGACGGACTTGCCGAGAACTCTCAGATGGTATTATACCTCACGTCAGATGGCAGTTCTCTGGTGACACTGGTACAGATTAGTCTGTAGACCTGAGATCGTCATAGAGTCTTATGTGATTCCCACTGTGTTTTGATTTCCACCTTACCACATTCAAGAGAACGTGCAAAACGGTGGTTTTTGGGTATAGTCTCGAGTCACATGGAGGCAATGAGCGATAGGAGGGTATTCGTCTCTCCCGGTATAGGGAGTTGATGTTGCGATGTGCTCGATTGGCTATAACAGGAAGTGCCTGGCCAGGGCTGACTCCGAGATATACTGGTAATTGTTATCAGTAGTTTCTCGACCCGTTATGAGCCTCACATCGGCACGACTTATCGGTTACTGGGGTTTGACGTTTACCACTATTAGACTGGATATGCGACATATCAGACGAAGAGACCGGACTGTACGGTAGTGTTACTGTTTGGATTCGTTGGAGTGTGAGCAGGCTTGCTTGTTGATCTTCTGATCGCTCAATACCCGGGTGGCCGTTACGTTTAGCAGACCGCTTGCGGCTTGTGGGTGTTTGATATGATCATCACCTACTGCCGGCGTATTGACGAGTCTTTAGAGTCCTACATAGAGGTTTCCTGGCTCAAGCGAAACGGAGTAGGAGCACATATGTGATATGTGCGGGACCGAGATTAATGCGTTTATGTGATACCAAATTCTATTCTCGCGATATATGTATCGATTAGTTATATGAGATATAGCCCGGTTATCAGATCAAGTGTTGATTCGATATAAGGATACATTTGATATTGGTCGGTTATATGTGATATGACCGGATTATTAAATCAAGTGTTGATTTAATAATTTAATGTATAATTATATATTTGATATATTACATTACATTAACTAATATTAGCTCACTTAAATATTCATTTTTCTCACTTGATGATACATTGATATATATGTGATATATGTTAAAAGTATAGTTTTCTTTATGCACACTTTGTAGGGTTCCTAGGCACTCTAACAAGGTTCTACAAGGCATCAACCATGCCCGATTAAAAAAAAATAGCCGTGCCGAACAACCCTAACCAAGATCGTATACTAGAGATTATGCGAAAACTAGCAAGTTAAACATTTTAACTACAAGTGAAAGGGATTACAACCTTTGTAGATCCGGTCCTTCACTTCTAAAGCTCTGTGTTGACGTCCCTTCGCTGCGATCATCGGGATCCCAGACTCTAGCGATGGTTTCTTCGGAGAAATGAGCAGGCTAGGTCGTTGACTTCGAGGCCGAAGATGATCTACGTCGAGGAGACTCAAACTCAAGCTATTCCTTCACTTGGTCATGAACTTTGTGAAGAGAACACCCTATACTACATGGCAAGTAGTAGAGGATGAAGAAGTAGGAAGTGGGCTCACTTTAGAATTGATTTTCTCACACTTTTTCTCATGGCACCATTAGAGCTAGCAAGCTTTTCATGGAGCTTGATGAAGAAGAAGAAGAAGAAAGAATAATCATCATATGAATTAATTCCCTCAATAATGTAACCATGGGTGAGTTAAGCTATCATGCTTAACTCATGTAGAGAATTGACCAAGGTATTAGGTTAAGGGTTAAGTTAAAGAATCTCAAGAGAAATGACAAAAGAGTGGACTTTGTCAAAGTTTCTCCAAGCTTCTTCAAGCTTGATAACTTTGACTAAGTTCAACTCTTTAGCTAAATCTTAAGATTAAACAATAACCCTAATCTTAAATCTAATCTTGGTACAAGTCTCATATACCCATCTTGTATGTATCATCAAGTATGACATAAACATATGTACACAAATATATATCACATATACACTTATGCACAAACTAGTGAGAAAATAAATCTTAAGTGAGCTAATACTAGTTAATGTAATGTAATATATCAAATATATAATTATACATTAAATTATTAAATCAACTCTTGATTTAATAATCTGGCTATAACCGACAAATATCAAAAGTAACAACTTATCGAATCAACACTTGATCCGATAACCCGTCTATATCGCATACAACCGATCAATGTCACAAATCGCGAGAATAGAATATGGTATCTCATATCGTATCAATCTCGGTCCCGCACATATCACATATGCACTCCTACTCCGTTTCGCTTGAGCCAGGAAACCCCTGTGTAGGACTCTAAAGACTCGTCAATACGCCGGCAGTAGGTGGTGATCATATCAATCACCCACAAGCCGCAAACGGTCTGCTAAACGTAATGGCCATCCGGGTATTGAGCGATCAGAAGATCAACGAGCAAGCCTGCTCACACTCCTGCGAATCCAATCAGTAACACTTACCGCACGGTCCGGTCTGTTCGTCTGATATGTCGCATATCTCGCCTAGGGGTGGTAAACGTCAGACCCCAGTAGCTTGATAAGTCATGCCGATGTAAGGTCCACAACAAGCGCGAAACTACTGATAACACTTACCAGTAAATCACGGCAACCCTGGCCAGGGATTTCCAGTTATGGCCAGTCGAGCATAGCGCAACATCAACCCCTAATACCGGGAGAGACGAATCCCCTCCTATCGCTCATTGCCTCCATGTGAATCGGGACTGTACCCAAAATCCACCTGTTTGCACGAATCAGTAGAGCCGTGGTAGGGTGGAAATCAAAGCACAGTGGGAGACACACAAGACTCTATGACGATCTCGGGTCAACAGACTAGCCTGTACCAGTGTCACCAGAGAACTGCCATCTAACGTGAGGTATAATACCATCTGGGAGTTCTCGGCGAGTCCGTTCAGTGTACCCAGTCTCCACTGAGCACCCGCATACCGTCTTTGATGTCAAACACCAATGGATATGGGATCATCCATCGCCCATCACATGGGTCGAGAAGATATACGCTAGTCTACTCTGGAATATCGATGCCCGTCTCGATTTTCCCACGACTAGGAACATTGAAGAATGTACTCATTGACAACCCAGGCCCTACTAGTATGATCTACATCATAGTCCTGGAAGTTGAGTACACATCCTAAGAGCTTTATCAACATGTAATAGAGAGACAATAAGTATACATGTTAAGATAAAGAGCAACCAGATAGCGTACTATCATGTTGAGCAAGAAAGTCCTACCTATATATGTCCTAGCATCCACTACAATATACATATTATGTACAGTAATGGCCTCTAGGGCATACATATAACTAACAATCTCCCACTTGCACTAGGGCCATCTGTAGCAGTGGTTGCAGTATCTCATACTCAACCATCCCATATAAGTCTCTCTTTAGGAAAAAGCCTTTGTAAGTGGATCCGCCGTGTTGTCCTCTGAGTCTACTCTCCTAACCTCGATCACCCTGGAGATCAACTATCTCCATGATCAGGTGATACTACCTCAGAATTTGTCTGGGTCACTGATGGGACCGTGGTTCCTTGGTCAAAACCACACTTCCATTGTCATACAATGGTAGGAACCTAGTTCATCTCATGAACTAATATACACCGAAACTGCCTCTTTGGTAGTATCTTTGATAGCGATGTCACCAGCCTTTATCGTCTAGTTTGCCACGGTATCTTAGCTTGGAACTCTTCCAACATATCGTCCCTCCACTGAGGGTAAAGACAATGCCTGCGACTGACATTCAGTCGTCCTTATCACCCTGGAACTTTTCCAGCGACTCTCCCCAGGATTAACTGATACCATCTCACTGCAACTAGTGAGAATCCTAACATTCAATTAGATCTATCTCATAGATCCAAAACCCAGGATTTAGGAGGTATCACTTTGATCCTATATGGAGAATACATGTGATAAGAGGAGATTGACCGTGCGTAGTATAGGAAACTCTTTTCCTATTAAGAGTATGTTGTCCGCGTACAATACGAGGATGGCCACCTTGCTCTCTACTACCTTTTTGTATGTACAAGGTTCATCTACCATTTTGATGAAGTCAAACACTTTGACTACCACATCAAAACAGACGTTCCAACTCCGCGATGCTTGCTTTAACCTGTAAAGCGACTTGCACACGTTTCCGCTGCTCCCACTGTTTACGAAGCCCTCTAGCTGTGTACTTATAGACGTTCTCTTCTAAATCTATATTTAGAAAAACAGTCATAACACCCAACCACCAGATTGTAAGGTTTGCTTATCACCCTATAATGAGTTTTGAAGCATCACATGTGTCAAAGTTTGGATTTTGATGGTGCTAAACAAGCATGTAAAGGAATCGATCCTAGAAAATTAGGGTTGTGAAACTTAAAGCGAACAAAACTAGGGTTTCGAGACTAAAACCTTTGTAGCTCCCTTTCGCTGGACTCCTTGGTGTCTTGGGTGTTGGAAGAAGGTCCTCTTGAAGTCCTCTTACGTCCACGACGATCCACCCGGAGTTCGCCGTCCAAGATCGCAACTTCGAGAATCGAAGAGAACACTCTAAACAAATTGGCTAAACTTGTGTAGAATGATGTTGTGGTTTAGAATCTCACTTCAAAAACCTTTCTTTATGTTTATATTACTCACTAGAAGAAACTAGAGAGCAAATATGAAGGAGGAAGAAGATGGTGGCAATATTTTAACAAGAGATGAAGAAATGATAACCTTGAAAAGAAATGAAATATATCCTTTTATATTTTATTCCTTCTCACATCCAACCATGGTTAAGTGATGGAGAGATTATTTAACTTGAGTTTTAAATCATAAAGAGAAGGATAACTCAAGGTTAGAGGTAGGTGAGCTTGGTTAGGTAAAAAGAAGAATGTAGAAGCTAGAAAAAATTATCCTTTTCTTTTCAATTTTGTTTTAAACACAAAATCAAATAATAATCCATCATTTAATCCATGGTGTGAGTCTTATATTGCCACCATTTCCATGTATAAACAACCATGATAGATGGGTGTATGTATGTGTGTATGTATGCACATCCATATGTGCATGAAACATGATAGAAAGAAAGAAACACATACATACATGCATACATCCATCATGTCCAAGAAAGGTTTTAAGTGAGAAAACTAATGGTTAAGTGATAAATCAACACTTGATTTATCAATACGGCCATATCACAAATGACCCTACCAAAAGCAAGCCGCCCGATCAATGTTCGGTATCCTATACGCGCATTTTAATCGGGTGCATGCGCATATCGCATACGCGCACCACAACATTTCGCCTGAACTGGGTAACTCCTTTGTGGGACTCTAAGACTCGTCAATACGCCGGCAGAGGGTGATGATCATATCAAGTACCCCCAAGCCGCAAGCGGTCATCTAAACGTAACGGCCACCCGGGTATTGAGCGATCAGAAGAAAACAAGCGAACCTGCTACAACTCCCGTCGAGCCAACCGGCAACACTACCGTACTGTCCGGTCTCTTCGTCATATATACTGCATATCGAGTTTAGGGATGGTCACGTCGACCCTAATAACTCAATAAGTCGTGCCGGTGAATGGTCTATAACAGATCGAGAAACTACTGATAACACTTATCAGTAAATCTCAGCAGCCCTGGCCAGGGACTTACTGATATAACCAGTCGGGCACAGCACAGCATCAACTCCCTATACCGGGAGAGACGAAACCCCTCCTATCGCTCATCGCCTTCGTGTGTCTTGGGACTGTACCCAACGGCCGCCTGTTTGCACGACTTAGTAGAGTCGTGGTAGGGTGGCAATCAAAATACAGTGGGAGAACGCACAAGACTCTATGACGATCTCGGGTCTACAGACTAACCTGTTCCAGTGTCACCTGAGAACTGCTATCCAACGATAGATATAATTCCATATAGGAGTTCTCGGTGAGTCCGTCCAGTGTACCCAGTCAGCACTGAGCACCCGTATATGATCTTGATGTCAAACATTGATGAATGTGGGAACATCCATCGCCAATCGTATGGGTCTAGTATCACATACGCTAGTCTACTCTGGTATATCAATGCCCCGTCTCGATATACCTACGACTAGGGACTTTCCAGGATATGCTTATAGACTACAGATGTCCCACTAGTATGATCTCCATCATAATCAGAGCAGTCAAGCCAATATCCTCAGGGCTTTATCAGCATGTATGAGTGAATAATAAGCAAGATCATGTTGGAGATAGTGCCCTCAGAGTCAATTATTGGATCACAGGCACGTGATTGCGATGATTGAGGGAGGACCTATCCCGGTAGGACAGTCTTACTCAAGATGATAGTATGCTATCTGGTTTATCTTTATCATCGTGTACTGCTTTAGGTGACCTGACAGGTCGCTATTACACGTTGATAGAGCCCCTAGGATTCTTGCTTGACGACCAGCAGTGTGATGGCGATCATATACGTGGGAGCTGGGGTCTATAAGCACATCCTTAAAAGGTCCCTAGTCGTGGGAGTTTCGAGACTGGGCAGCGATACTCCATTAGTAGACTAGTGTATACAGTCGAGACCCCGACGAGGGGCGGTGGCCGGTCTCACAAGCCACTGGTGTCAGTTGGTTCACCTAAGATGTATACAGGTGCTCATTAGGTTATGAGTACACCGGACACGACTCGCCGGGAACCTGCTAGTTGGGATTATACCAGACGTCAGATAGCAGTTCCCTGGTGACATGTGTACAGGTTAGTTCATCGACCTGAGATCGTCATTTGTCTCGTGTGAGTTCCCACTGTACTTTGATTACTACCCTACCACGGCTCAAAGGAGTCGTGCTAACGGGTTTTAGTTGGGTGCAGTCCCGAGCCATATGGAGGCAGTGAGCGGATCTGCAGGGGTTCGTCTCTCCCGGTATTGGGGGTGAGGTCGCGTTGTGTCTAGGAGAGCCATTACACAAAGCCCTCGGCCGAGGCAGGAGATTTACTGGTAGGTATTCCAGTAGTATCTCAGGGTGTTCTGGGCTACACTCCGACACGACTTGTACCGCTTTTGGGGGTCTGACTTTTACCAACCCCCTAGGCCCGCCATGCGATACTCATAGACGAACGGACCGGACTGTACGGATATTGTCACTGACAGGCTCAGTAGGGTGTCAGAATGAGTTCGCTCATCGACGTCCCTTTTGGTCAATAGCTGGTGGCCCGTCACGTATGGCTAATACCTCTGACATGCTTGTGGTTAAATCCACAGCCATAGTATTGACGAGTCTTTAGAGTCCACCACACTCAGTTACTCAAGTTTCGGGCGAAACGCTGTAGAGGCCGTATGGAGATATGGCAGGGTTCGATCAGATACGTGCGGTATTGCACGGATCGTGATCGGACGGTTTTTACTAGCCGGCTTTGGCATAATCCGGATCCTAGTATTAGACAGTGTAGATTTTGTCTCTTTGCATTTGTATTCAGTGGGAATACGAATGCGGGCATGTATATGCAGTTGCGGGGTTTTCCTGTAATTTATTACGGGATCAGTTTTCTGTAGTTGCCAGTTTGCAGTCCGTTCCGGCCGGTTTTCCTTTGTTCTTTCCCGGCCGGACTTTTCCGATGGAGGGGGTTATTTGCAAGTTTGCAAATAACATTTGTAGAGGGGGTTTCTTGCATTTGTGGCATTATGATAAGTTAAGCATCTTTGCTTTTTCATGATGGATTGCTTTTTGTGATTAGATCTTGATGAGAGTTGATTTGATATTGTTATCATAACCTTTTGATGTGGTCACCCATTCTCTTTTCCTACACTCACCTTCCTTCTTTTTTTGTGATTTCCTCCACCATATTTCCTAAAGGGGGCCGGCCACACATAGAGAGGGAAAGGGATTTCATTTTGGTGAGGGTGGAAAATTATTCTCATTCTCATTTTGAATCAAAGTTCATAAGCTTTCTCAAAAGTTCTTCCTCCACCTCCATCATCCTTATGGCAACTACATAAACCCCTTGAGACAAAGGTTTTCTACACTTGCCTACAGCAAATCTTGGACGCGTCGGCTATCCAATTTCGCGCCCGAGTTGCCTCGGTCCAGAGGTGGGAGCCCGTAAAAGAATCCGACTATGTGGTGCCCTTTTTCCGACGAGGAGGTGACGGACGAGGATTCCGCGGGAGATCGGAGTGGAGACGAAGACCGGAGGACACGGATCGCTCGGTATAGCTTCTACCCCATTCTCTTGTTTGCTAGCATTAGGTTAATGGTCACGATCCGGGTTTTATTGTCCGCGGTAGCGCCAGTTTAAAGTTAAGAAAATTTTGATTCCGCATTTTGGCATCGAGTAGACGGCCGGGGCGCTGCCATGGAGCAACATGGTATCAGAGCCACGCCATTAACCTAGTCTAGCTTTGTCTAATGTGTTTTAGATTTCCGATCGAACAATTTTCCAAAAACCGTATTTTTCTTCACATCAGTTTCTGTCGAAATTTTTTGGAGTCCAAAATTTTTTCAGGTTGTAGAAAAGTGATATACTGGAAGTTCTAAGAACACTGGAAAAATTTGGTGCCCTGATCCTTCCGTACGACCGCGGAACCGCGGCCATAACCCCACTTTGGCCGCGGTTCCACCGCAGGAATGTGGATTCACGTCATCATTTTTTTGCAGTGGGCTTGTGGGCTGGAAATAGGGGTTTTGGTATATTCCTTTTGGGCCCAGAATTTCTTTATGTGCTACAGTAATGCTTGGGGCCCACTTGGTAAAATTTGATCGATCGGATATTTTAAACACATTAGTTCACAGTATTTACATTATATCTCCGACCGTGAATGTCACTTGATCGGTAAATCCTGTCTAACTGCTATAGCCCGGTTAGACGGATTTGCGAACGTGACATTCACGTTGATGTTCTGTGTTGTGCTGTGATGTTGCGGATTGGTCGTGGGGGATAGCCTGGATGCAATGCTAGTACAGTGTTTTGTTGTATTATGTACATTTGATATTGCGGGGCGAGCGTCCGACATGTGGACTGCCGTCACTGCCTGTTTGTATTATTATTTTGGGGCACGGCCAGGTTGCGGTCGATGTACCAGTTGTATGTATATTTTACTTTCTGTACTAGGTTTGCTCCGCGGAGGGGTGCACGGATAGCCGGGTTCTAGAGGGCAACGAGCCCGCATCTCATGGCATTGAGACGGTGGGGGCTTTACTCTAGAATTGGCAGAGCTATTCGCCGCACTCGTAGGGGGTACAGGTTGACCCAGGAGGGGTGCCCAAGTTACCGGATTCCGTGAAGTGCTGGGTGGTCCATTCACGGAACCGAAGGGGGCTGCCTCGCTTCAGGTTTTGGCGGGTGACTTGTAGCGCCCGTAGGAGTCCAGGTTTTTCATTGCACAGGCTATCCACATGACCAGGGGAACGTCGGGTTTCAGTAGCGGCTCTATGAAACCCGGGGATCCCAGATATCTGTATTGTTCTGTGATGCTGTACATTTCTGTGCTGTTGAATTTTATCACGCCTAGAGCGAAAATTATATATTATATATATACTAGTAGATGTTGTATATGTTTTGCATCCGCACTAGTCCAGTCCCCGCTCTGTCGTTAGTTAAGTAACCTAACGGGTGATGACGGGACCCAGTGGCGAATGCGGATGGCATATACGTACATCATTATTTTCGTTCATTTGTGGTGTGATCAATTGATGGGACTGCGTTGATTCGGATCAATGCAAGATAAACAAACCTATTCTGATGTTGTTGGAACATTTTTCAAAAAGCTGTTATTGCAAGGGCGTTCACTTTTGTTTTGCATCGTGGTATTCAGTTGAAATATCCTGCTCCTCAGTCGACGAGGCAAGGGCCGAGATCCCTTCACCGGGAGTGACCCCTTGGACAGAAGTTTGCGTCAGGGCATTAACTTCACTATAGCCGATTACTTTTGCTTTACATCGTGGTATTCAGTTGGAATATCCTGCACCTCATTCTACGGGGAAAGAACCGAGATCCCTTCACCAGGAGTGACCTCTTTAGCAAAGGGTTTTCGTCACTATACTTTTTTTAAAAGTTATGCAGTTCCTTCAACGAAATCAAGTTCATTACGTTAAAAGTTTTTCGCCAAAAACTAGACGTAGCCCTCCATCATTTCTTATAAGTATTACTTAGTATTCGTGCTGCGTTTGTTGACTGTGTCAAGGCGTAGTGTGCGGTAGCTAAGTAGTGTTTGTTTGTAGCATATTAATGGGATTAGTTAGGACAGTCGTGTGGCCTTGTTGACTGTGTCAAGGGCTCGTACGGGTGGGTTTAATACAATCCAGGATAATGACGGGTTGAACTTGACTAGGACTCTTTGATTTGTTGACTGTGTCAAGGTCACTTGAGTCCTAGGGGTAAAAATCACATCGGGAGTTTCTAAAGAAACTGAAACTTGCCAGGTATGCGCATACCTTCTGGAGTGTGGTGACGTGAGTGGATTCCGTCACGTTGTCATGCGATGATAGTTGGATCCCGATTCCCACTGATGAGTTGGTTTACTCCTCGGGTGATCCCGATTAATTCTTCTTTCAGGTTTGGAGGAGAATTTGACGGTACAGTGGAAGGTTTCCTGATTAGATAAAGTGATAACCATTCTGATCTAGGTTAGAGTGCACGCTGAGTGTTTCTTTTCTCTCTCTCTTTGGCAGCGACCATTGACCCGACCCTACACTATGACTCAATGACCAAGTTAACCGAACCTTCTTATAAGACTGGCTTTTAGATTGTCAGAGTTGCAGACCTCGTTACCACTCCTACTTTTACCCTTTTCTCCAAGACACCCCGTATTACTACGAACGTCCACTTCCATTGGAAAAAACCATCGTATGGTTATATACGAACTCGAAGGACTTTATTCGAGGATGGTTTCCGGTTCTGGAGAAAACGAATAGGACTATTCAGTTGTCTTTTCCTTTTACCTTCTCTCAGGTTGCGAGTACTCCTTGGTTTAGGAGATAGTACACCTATTACGCAAATTGGATAGTCTTCTTCCAAACCCTAGCCTGGTGCCGAACGGTAGGGAATGAAGAAAACCAGTTAGCCTAAACGGTGTACAGAAGGTATTAAGTTAAGACAAAGAAAGGGATCAGTATGAGGGCAAAGTAAATTGCGACTGCTATTCACGACCAAACCAAGTTTTTCTTCGCCAATCCTAAATCACCTTTGTATTTCTCCAGGACACTCCGTATCACTACAAAGATCCCAAGTTTATTGGATAATCCATCGTATGGTTATATACGAACTCGAAAGGAACTTGTTCCAGTTCGGGGATGGATCCTGGTTCAGGAGAAATAGGAATAAGGTTTATTCGGTTGTCTTTTATCTTCACCTTCTCTCGCATTGCGAGTGCTCCTAGGATTAGGACAGTACACCCATTATGCTTATTGGATAGTCTTCTTCCAAACCATAGGCTGGTGCCGAACGGTAGAGAAGGAAGAAAACCTTTTGGCCTAAAGGGGTATGCAGAAGGTAATGACTAAAGACTTATAAAGAGATTTGGAGAGATGGCAAAGAATTATACGGTTACAGTTGTGAATCTGGATAATGGAAGAGGCATTACTAGGAATACCGGGATA
Organism: Agapanthus africanus; assembly: GCA_030015575.1. Taxonomy (NCBI): domain Eukaryota; kingdom Viridiplantae; phylum Streptophyta; class Magnoliopsida; order Asparagales; family Amaryllidaceae; genus Agapanthus; species Agapanthus africanus. The sequence continues at coordinate 231,329,651 of CM057345.1, forward strand.
ACCCCATCGAAACATTTCAATGTTTCAGTTTCACTGTGTACTGTTAAAGGAAAACTGATTTCCCGATTAGATACTTACTCCAGGGTATGTATTTACCAGGTATGATTCTCACATCTGTATGGTTTTACAGATGATGAGTGGGAGTGAGTTATTGGGAATTAGGTGATCGTCCTCATTATATCGGAATTCGTTGTAATTGATGATATTTGTGGAAATCACCTGGGTTGTTTGCCGGACGGCAAATATTTGGTTTTGAATATCCGTTGTTATGCACCAATTTCAAATTGATATATCTGTACGTCTATTTTTATAGAGTGAGATATACCTTTTGAAATTATGTCTATGACATTTACCTATATCAGTGGATGGTTAGGTAAGGAGCATTGAACAACGGTGTAATTCTTCTTAACCATAGTACAGTTTTCAACCTACGACACACAGTGAATGAGTTGTTAGACTCAGGGACTTATACAGAGTATTGTATGTTGTCCAGTGTCCATTAGGACATAGGGGTTGGTCCTCGTACTATATTCTGTTTACTTATGACTTCTCTGGTTCGTAGACAGGTGTTTCGTAGAAACACAGGGTCCAAGTTTTTGAGAAGTTATAGGTATAAGAATAAAGTAGAGAACCAGGTATTGCAAGTATCAGTATTCTTCATGGTGATCGAAGATGTAGATACTTGTGGATGGTATTCAGTTGATAGTAATGATTAAGAGAACTTGCTTCTCTTTCAGGTTACTCATAATTGGAAGCATTCCTAAGTTGAGTAACGCAGATCGGCCTCCTTCTATTTAGTTGACATGCACTGGTGACAGCTGCATGATTTGAATCTGGTTCAATTAAATCAGTGCCTCTGTTGGATATAGAACAGTTCATATCTTAACGATGTTAAGGTACGGGGAGTTGTCCGGCTTATGCTTAAAACCAGACTCCGGATAACTCGAGGCACGTTTCTGTAATGGCTGTTTGTGGGTTGACCCAGGCTATGACGAGGGTTGATTTTCTACCATCTAGAAGATCAATAGTGATATTGTTCTTGACTCGCCACATTTTTAAAAGAAATGGATTTTTTCAGAAAACAGTAGTAGGAGTATGGTAGAACTGGAAGTGATTCCAGAACCGCAAACGATTACTGAAGATTTGACAAGAACCTAAAGATTCAATCTGATTTGACATTCCATTGGCCACTCCGCAGATATGGTGGGTAACCTCAGGCACCCGAGAAGTACTTCGGTATGCTCAGGGACGGTGGCAGGGAGGTTCTTGTTTACCCAGACTTGCCATTGCTGTTGTTCCAGACTGTGAGACCCGGCAGGAGGATGAGTATAGCGTCGTTCTAAACTAGCTTTAGAAGTGTACGTGTATATGACTCTGCCAGAGGGATGTCATGGTCAGTGGGAGCAGCGGAAGCTTTGGTGGACAGGTAGCTTATGTCTATTTATAGACTAAAGCAGATATAGTGGAGATAGATCATCTATTTCTGATGTGACAGTCATGGGTTTGACATCATCAGAATAGGGGATGGATCTGTAAAGAAGGTAGTAGGGTGTTATGTCCTGGTATTTGGATGACATACACAGAGTAGGAAGTGATATTCCTATACTACTATCGGTTATACTTTGGTTGTCACACAGTGGTTTCTCCACATAGGACTTGGATATTATATCAGACATTCTGGTTACTGGATCTATGGTTTTAGATCTAGATTTGGGTGGTTTCCCAATCTGGGTACTTTGACAGCATTCTATAAGTATTTAGAATGGACGACTCCTGGCACGGTAGTATACCTGCAGGTGATGGAGTCACCCTCTCTAAAGGTGTCTTACAGACTAAAGGGGAGAGGGATACATATGATTGGCAGATCACTTGCTTAGGCAATTGAGTCAATCATGAAATGTCAAGTACCACACCAGATGTTGTTCTTGCAGTAGATGCAATAAGTTGATATTAATCCAATCCTGGAGAAATAATCGGAAGCAGTTTTAGAACATAAGTGAATGTTTTAGGGATTTGATAACGACAGCCTCCTTTAGGAGACGGTTATCATTCCAGGCTTCCAAGGTGACCTGGATGGCAGAGTGGCTGTCAGATTTATAGTTTTCCCTCTGACGAGGGGCAGTATTTTGGACAGGTGGTCCAGGTGGATACTGAGGGAAGGCATGGCGCAGGATACTGATTAAGTTCAGTTGACGATACAATTTAAGAGGTTTGGATTTGGAGTTCATTTATGAGCTAGGTCCCATCAGACATCCAGACATATTCTAAGACATGTATTGCTCATTTCGGGAGATGGCTTTCTCCGCGAACTTGAGATAAAGAGAGACATAGAAAGAAACACCACAGCGGATCCACTCACTGAGGCTATTCCTCGAACGCAATAGTTTCGCAAACGAGCTTTGTGAGACTGACTAGTAGAGGAGTTGGGTGTTCGGTATCACACGGGCTGTGAGTATGCGACATCGCAATAATTAGCCTTGAGTGTAAGTGGGAGATTGTTGGAGATAGTGCCCTCAGAGTCAATTATTGGATCACAGGCACGTGATTACGATGATTGAGGGAGGACCTATCCCGGTAGGACAGTCTTACTCAAGATGATAGTATGCTATCTGGTTTATCTTTATCATCGTGTACCGCTTTAGGTGACCTGACAGGTCGCTATTACACGTTGATAGAGCCCCTAGGATTCTTGCTTGACGACCAGCAGTATGATGGCGATCATATACGTGGGAGCTGGGGTCTATAAGCACATCCTTAAAAGGTCCCTAGTCATGGGAGTTTCGAGACTGGGCATCGATACTCTATTAGTAGACTAGTGTATACAGTCGAGACCCCGACGATGGGCGGTGGCCGGTCTCACAAGCCACTGGTGTCAGTTGGTTCACCTAAGATATATACAGGTGCTCATTAGGTTATGAGTACACCGGACAGGACTCGCCGGGAACCTGCTAGTTGGGATTATACCAGACGTCAGATAGCAGTTCCCTGGTGACATGTGTACAGGTTAGTTCATCGACCTGAGATCGTCATTTGTCTCGTGTGAGTTTCCACTGTACTTTGATTACTACCCTACCATGGCTCAAAGGAGTCGTGCAAACAGGTTTTAGTTGGGTGCAGTCCCGAGCCATATGGAGGCAGTGAGCGGATCTGCAGGGGTTCGATACTCCCGGTATTGGGGGTGAGGTCGCTCTGTGTCTAGGAGAGCCATTACCCAAAGCCTTCGGCCGAGGCAGGAGATTTACTGGTAGGTATTCCAGTAGTATCTCAGGGTGTTCTGGGCTACACTCCGACATGACTTGTACCGCTTTTGGGGGTCTGACTTTTACCAACACCCTAGGCCCGCCATGCGATACTCATAGACGAACGGACCGGACTGTACGGATATTGTCACTGACAGGCTCAGTAGGATGTCAGGATGAGTTCGCTCATCGACGTCCCTTTTGGTCAATAGCTGATGGCCCGTCACGTATGGCTAATACCTCTGATGTGCTTGTGGTTAAATCCACAGCCATAGTATTGACGAGTCTTTAGAGTCCACCACACTCAGTTACTCAAGTTTCGGGCGAAATGCTGTAGAGGCCGTATGGAGATATAGCAGGGTTCGATCAGATACGTGCGGTATTGCACGGATCGTGATCAGACGGTTTTTACTAGCCGGCTTTGGCATAATCCGGATCCTAGTATTAGACAGTGTAGATTTTATCTCTTTGCATTTGTATTCAGTTGGAATACGAATGCGGGCATGTATATGCAGTTGCGGGGTTTTCCTGTAATTTATTACGGGATCAGTTTTCTGTAGTTGCCAGTTTGCATTCCGTTCCGGCCGGTTTTCCTTTGTTCTTTCCCGGCCGGACTTTCCGATGGAGGGGGTTATTTGCAAGTTTGCAAATAACAATTGTAGAGGGGGTTTCTTGCATTTGTGGCATTATGATAAGTTAAGCATCTTTGCTTTTTCATGATGGCTTGCTTTTTGTGATTAGATCTTGATGAGAGTTGATTTGATATTGTTATCATAACCTTTTGATGTGGTCACCCATTCTCTTTTCCTACACTCACCTTCCTTCTTGTTTTGTGATTTCCTCCACCATATTTCCTAAAGGGGGCCGGCCACACATAGAGAGGGAGAGGGATTTCATTTTGGTGAGGGTGGAAAATTATTCACATTCTCATTTTGAATCAAAGTTCACAAGCTTTCTCAAAAGTGTTAGTGTTTATGCCCTAGAAGGCCATTACTGTATCATACTAGTTTGTATATTACTTAATGGAAGCTTGGGATATTCACATGTATATAACAGTCTTGCTAAACATGGTAGTATGCTACTTGGTTTTTCTATCTTAATATGTGAGTATACGTATTGATAGAGCTCTTAGGATCTTGCTTGACTACCAGCGTTGTGATGGCAGTCACACTAGTGGGGGTTGGGTAGTCTACAAGCACATCCTTATTCAGGTCCCTGGTCGTTGGATTATCGAGACAGAGCATCGATACTCCGGAGTAGACTGGTGTGTACGCTTCTCATCCCAGTTGGGGAGATGGTCTGTCCCACAGCCGTCAGTACGTCGTACTGGAGATAGTATGCAGGTCCTCGTTAGGTTACGGGTACACCGAACAGGACTCACAGGGAATTGTTGGTTGGTTTTATACCAGTCGTCAGTGAACAGTTCCCAGGTGACATGAGTACAGCATAGTACGCAGACTTGACACTGCTAAGTACAGCATAGTCCGCAGACTTGACACTGCTACTTCGCCTCGAGTGTGTCCCACTGTTCTTAGATTACTACCCTACCACGGCTCAAAGGAGCCGTGCAAACAGGTAGCAGTTGGGTGCAGTCCCGAGCACTTGGAGGCAGTGACGGTTAGACAGGATTCGTCTCTCCCGGTATTGGGGGTTGATATCACGCTGTGTCAGAGAGCCATTACGCAAAGTCCCTGGCCAGGGCAAGCGAGATTTGCTGGTAGGTTCCAGTAGTTTCTCAGGGTGTAATGGGCTTCACTCCGACACGACTTATACCGCTATTAGGGGACTGACGCTTGCCGCCCCTAGGCCCGATATGCGATAGTCTAAGACGAACGGACCGGACTGTATGGAGATTGTCACAGCAGGCTCAGTAGGAGTTCGGATGGGTTTCCTCATCGGCCTTCTTATCGACAACTACCTGGGGACCGTTACGTACAGCTAGTGCCGCTTGCGGTCTGTGGTTAAACCCACTGCCAGTGTAGTAGTCGAGTCTCTAGAGTCCCACACAGAGAGTTTCCTACTCCAGGCGAAACGATATAGAGGTCGTATGGTTTTACGACAAAGGGTTCAGACGCATACGTGTGTTTACGCACGTACGACTTTCGGACAGTTTTTACCAGTCGGCTTTGGTTTAAGCCAGTTACTGGTATCCGGTTATTGGATTTATACAGTCTAAAGTTTTTCCGTATTTTTGCGGAAAGGAGGGGCGTTCTCGTAATTGTGCGAGAAGCTTCTAGAAGATGGTGACTAAGGAGGTTTAGGTGTCATATGCATTAAATGGGTTTAGTGAGTCATGAGAGTGATTCATCCATATCATTAATGTACAATAAATGCTTAATGAGTCATGGTTATGAATCACCATTAGATATTTATGAAACTTGATTATTCATCACTTGTTTTTCTTTTATTGATGAATTTTAAAGTTTCATATATATTATGATAACTTACTATTCTGACTTGATAATGTTATTCACATTCTCTCTCCTCAAGCTCTCTCTCTTTAAACCCTAATCCTCACCTCTCATGTGTTGAGAACAAGGATTAGTTAGACTAAACAATCCATAACCCTCACTCTATCTCATCTATCTTCTTTGATTAGCAATCCAAGAAGGTTAGTTGCCTCAAGTTTAGAGGCTAAGCTTGGAGTTTTGCTCTCGGGTGGATCATCTACTACATCGAGAAGGCCGAGGAGGACGAGGAGATCGTAAAGCCGAAGGACTTGGTTCGATAGGTATAATCCCTAAGCATAGTAGTTTAGAACAACTATGTGTTTGGTTAGTTATCGTTTAGCTTCGATTTAAGCGGTTAGTCGATGTTTGTTCACTAAACAAGTTCGTTTTTGAAAATTTCGCCTCCCCACAAGTATTGGGATGTTGTACATCGACTTACAGTGGTATCAAAGTCTCACTAAACAATAAATAACTTTTTTGCAAATTTGTATGAATTTCGAACGGAAAAAACGAAACCGGAAAACCCTAAAATATCAAGTTTCTGTCGATTTATAAATGAAGTCCAAAATTTTTTCAGGGATGTTCAGAAAGCTTAAAATGATAGTAGTAGAACACACAAAAAATTTGGTCCCCTGAATCGCCTACGGCGCCGCGGAACCGCGGCGGATAGCACTGGTCCCGCCGCGCTTCCGCCGCCGAGTTGACGATTCAGGGACCCATTTTTCTTGTGATGGTTCTCTGTGATATTTGGGATTTTCTGGAATATTTAATTTTTGCTCAGGTTTCAGATTTGCAGAGCAGTATTGGAGCAAAATTAAAAGTGTTTAATCGATCGAAATTATACAGTATTTGCTTGTTGGATTATATCTTTGTTTGTATAATGTGTTCGTAAACCTCCCCTAACTGCTAGTATGTCGGTTGGCAGGGGGTTACACATTTCTGTAATGGTTTTTACTGTTTGTGGATATGAACTGTGTTGGACTGTTGAAATGTATAGCCGGGGTTATGTGATGGGTTATTATTTAATTCATTTGATGTAAATGTAATTTGTTGTAATATTATTTTGCGGGGGACATCCAGGTTGCGGTTGTAGCCACCGTTGTATTATTTCATTTTACTGTTTTTTCTCCTAGGACAGACCCAAGGTGGGGTGCACAAACTGCCGGGCGGGTAGTTTGCCGTACCCGTTGGGGTCTTGGGTGGGGTAATGGCTATTCATTACAACTGTGTAATCCGTCTTTTGTTGCAGGCTCAAAACAAACACGGATTACTTGCAAATCCAATAAAGTTCATCTGTGATCTGGAATGCCTATTATTGCGTCTGACGAATGTACAATATCTATATATGATAGCTATTTAGACGTCACTTATGTTTTACACCCGCGCTAGCCCAGCCCCCGCTCTGTCGTTAGTTAAGTAACCTAACGGGTGATGACGGGACCCCGTGGCGAATGCGGATGGCATAAGAGGACGTTGTATTTTCGTTGTTTTCTGCAATGATAGGTTAATGATGGGACGCATTATCTATAATGCAAAGAAAACAAACCAAAGTTTAAATCGTTGGAATAATTTAAAAGAAACCACTCGGTTAATTTTAAAAACAGATATTTTTAAATGCGGAGCTTTAACCACTCCTTTTAAAAGCTATCAGGTTCCTTCGGTTATATCAAGTTCACTACGTTCACGGTTTCGCCAAAACCATTCGTAGCCCTCCGTCATTTCATTTGGGTATTCAGTAGTATTCAAGCTATGCATTTTGGCCAAAGTCAAGGCATAGTGTTTGGTAGCTGCTGGGTTTTCATTTGTTGCATAAGATAGATGAGTTAGTTTGGGACAGTCGTATTATCATTTGACCAAAGTCAGGGGTATATACGGATGGGTTCAAATTGATAAGATAATGACGGGTAGAACTTGACATGTGACTTATGACATTTTGACCAAAGCCAAGGTCATAAGAGCATGGGGCAAAAATATATATCGGGAATTTCTAAAGAAACTGAAATTTGCAAAGAGATGCATACCATTTGGAGTTTGATGAATGTTGGTAGGATTCTTTCAACATTATCATACGATGATATTTGGATCCCGATCCTACTGTGAGTATATGCTACTTATCAGGATATTCGTCACTTAACGATCAATGCTATAAACCAAGTAGGTGTCCAGAAAAGTGTCAGCGGGGTTACGCCCCCAGAGAAAAGAGGTTATTTAATTAAGGAACTTCGCGAAAGCGTTGGAAAACCTCCCTCGAAGTATCGACACTGGCCTGGCTGAACGGTTAAGCAAGTATTGTACGGTGAGAATAGTCCTGGCTAATTCTTCTTTTATGGTTTGAGGAAGGATTCGAGAAACAGTGGGAGCCATCCAGTTTAGATAAACTAAAAACCACTCTAAACTTGCAAGAGCATCATGCTAAAGAGTTTTCTTCTCTCTCTCCTAATTGCAGCGACCCTGAAAATGACTGGACTTAAGTTACTTTTAGAGAAAAATATACTGACAGGGCCAAACTATAAAGATTGGCTGCGGAATGTCAAAATGGCTTTGACCTATGACAAATTGGGGTACATCCTCACCGCTACGGCACCTGCTGTCTCTGGTCCCAAATTGTAACATTTTAAAAATAATTAAATAAATAATTAAATGAATAAAAGTGTTTAAGTGAATTTTAGGATTTTCGGTAAAGTAAAATGTATTTTTCGTAAAACCAAACCGTGATTGTTTTTCACTATAAATTTAAAAATGTCTATTTTAATTATGAAATTACTAGTAAATAGTGTTTATTTAGCCACTTATAAATTTTTGGTTTAATAAAATATTTTTCCTAAATTAATTATTTTAAATATTAACATAAGCTTTATTTTTACACTAAATTAGTGTAAATTACAAATTTAAATGGTTTTAATTTGTAAAAATGAACCATGGCATATTAGAATTTAGTGTGTATCATGCAAAATTTATTTGCAAATTTTTCCTTGTTTCTAGATCTTTCTTGAGTTATTTTAGAAAAGAATTAAAAGAAAATGAATAAAGCATGAAAAGATATTAAGATGATGACATTTTGGAGAAGTTTCTACACCATTTCTCATGTGTTTCTCCCTCTTCCCCTTATTGTGGCCGGCCTCCCCATCACCATGGCTGCCCCCCCCATTTTCCACCTCATTTTTATTCAAAAATCATCAAAAATACTACAAAAATCCAATTTAAATTCCACAAAAACCTAATTATTTCATACCCTTTATTCTCTACTCTTCTCTACATGGATTTTGGAGAGGGAAAGCATGTATTTTTGAGGCTCATTTTCAAGTTTGGACATGAGGTTGTGGAGGTATAAATCCTTCTCTTTTGTTTTATTTCTATTAGATATTTCTTTTAAAGCATAATTAGATTAATTAGATTAATTCTTGTTGCAAATTCTAAAATTCAAGTTATGGTTTGAAAATTCAAGAGGTGGTTTTTGTTAATTAATTAGGGTTATAATAGCTAGTTTAACATCTTTTAGAGTGGAAAATTCTTGCATGGTGGTGGTATAATAAATTGTTGATCGAAATTGTTTAATTTAAACTATTTAGCTAACTAGATTTTTTCTAAAATGTGTTGTGGGTAAAATAAAATTCTTATTAAGGGTGTTATAATTAGATGGTAATTTTAGTGAGAATATTAGCATATTAATTGAATGAAAAACTTAGTTTGATCACTAGATTATTTTGATAATTGGAAAAATAGTAATAAAATGCTATTATTTTGTAAACTAGATTTTAGGAATTTCTAAATAAATGTGATTAAAAATATAATTATAGTTTCATTACATCATTATCATCATAAATTGTGGATTAAGTGATTAATTTATGCAAAATCATGTTTTGAGGTGGAATTGTGGTATTTTGCTTGGAAAATGTTAAAATTGTTAAAAGTTGCAAACTAGAAATTTCAAATAAATGCAAAATTGTGTAATAAAAATATAGTAATGGTTTGTATAGTCTAGTAATGCTATTTAATGAGTTTTATGACCATTGGTTTCATTTAAATGTCAAGTTTCGTTGAAAAACGGTAAATTGGCATTTTCGGGTTTTTCGAAAACGGACGATTTGATCGATTTTAGTTTTTCGATGAATTTGATCATGTTTTACAATATAAGTAATGTGTTTTAAAACTACAAGTTGTTTGATGATGTTATCTCGATCCATCGGAGTTTGTACGCCGATATCGAGCGGTATTTGGTTCTTTTGCGTGGACGGGACATAGGTTTTAACCTGTGCTTGCTCTTCGTATCGTTTGACTTTTGTATGTGATTCGGTTTACGATGCTATTTATATGTTTGCGTCTAGGTACCCTCACGTGGACTGCGGGCGATGAAGAGGAGGATGGCGACACTGTCTTCGGCAGACATGGACCAGGTGAGTAGATGCATATCTACGGGGGGAAGTCGGGTGGATGGCGTTTAGCACCCCCGCAACGTAGAATAGGAATAGTACTTATTGACATTAGGAAACCATACGTGACCCTAGTAGAACCCTAGTATTGACCCTAGGCTGGACTAGACCGATTTAGGAAAACTATATCAGAGGATGAGTACCTTGGAAGAGGTTCGTAGGTTTTAGATAGAAACACACCCGCGCACACACTGAAAATCGACATGGGGTACGTGTATGTGTATATATATAGAACTAGGTATAGGTATATACATATATATACAACACATATAGGTGATTCAGTGATGTGATATGATATCCGAGGTTTGATGAAATAGTATAACTGGGCTTGATGCCGTGATTTTTGACTATACAGTCGTAATAAAGTGTTAGCGGATCATTAGGGAATGAGATAATGAACTTGAATATATAAATTACAAAGAGTGGTGGTGATATTGATGTACATGGGACGCTAGAATAGTACTCGGACTGTAACTTATGACTGATTACGATATGATATATGTATAACTTGATTTCGACATTATATTGGTGTGACCTGATGCCGATATCATATGAGTATGACTTAATCACAATATGATACATATGACATTATACGAATGAGGAGACACCTAGGAGATACTTGACCGTACCCCGACATTGGGATGCCGTACGATGGATTTTACCGTACGAGGCTTAGATTTGATGATTGATCCGCACTCTTGATTCGAGGAAGCCGTACTACGTACGTGACGCTGTTGAGGCGGGATCGCCGACTATTAGAGATATTGATTCAGACCTTAGGTAGACTCTTATTTCTATTGACTAGTTCTTAGGTTTAGTTTTCCTTAGGAGGTTAGATGGACACTAGGTTAGGTTCGAGTCATATAGTGGTAGTAGTATTAGTATATTAAATGAGTAGGTAATATACGTTCGTCTTTACTTTCACACTGTAATCATAATGTTGCATGTTCATACATATGTTGCTATAAATAGTATAAACCTTACCTGTTAGGACACCAGCACCATTACCGATGATGCGCATATTCCACGCACACTTATTTGCCGGCTCACACACATCATCATCGGTAATTGCTATGTCACGTACACTTTAGATCATATTATCTTTTATTGATAGAATCAGTTAACAACTAAACCGATGTAGTATTGTGATCACTCTCTGATGTTAAGTATAAGACATGACATTCATTACTTAGACATTCATGCATTCATATTTTCGTGTTATCATGCAGTATTATGGGCATATGCCGACACTTATCATATAGTACTCATGATTTTGAGATTTGGATTTCTATGAGATTTCTGGATTTTTGGGGAAAACCGCAAAAATATATAAAAACTTCTCTCTCTCTCCTCTTCTCTTTTTTTAAAATAAGATGCGGTTTTCTCGTGATGTATGTGTCGTCCACCATGAGTATTTCATGTTTTCTGATGGATTTCGAGACCCGATTCGAGGAGTGGATGAACCGTCTCGGGTACATGGTGGGCCCGGTATGGTACCCCGGGGCAAGAAGATCGAGTTGTAGACGATGAGCCTGGCAGGGGAAGGCTACCTACCGGTGATGTCTGGCGCGGCGGATATCCAGAGGATACCGACCGTTGTCGTGGGATTTGATGATATGGGCCGATCCGGACTGACGGAGCCCGACATATTGATACTTGAGGTTACATGTGTTGTGTCGATGCTTGACACGGATTTCCATGGATTTCATTGTTGAGATTTCAGATGCTTATACACACTTTACTATGATAACGGCTAAAGGTTCTCATGCATATATATCTGGATTTCAGGATTTGTGACTTTACATTCATGGTGCATGCATTTCATTTCATATGACATAGTACTATATGAGGCACTGACACGACACGGAGTATTTGCACTTACACGTAGTATTACCCTGCTATTACTAGATGTTTGGGATATAGTAGTGTATTATTATGACCTAGGATAGCGTCGTCCATTCGATTTCTTTTCGTAGATGTCTTCTACTCACGAGTTGGCAACTCACCCCCGTTGTGCCAAATTCTTTACAGGTTCGATGTACAGGTTTCCCGTGGCAGCTTGTTGGCACATCTTTTCTTCAGGGCGATTGGCACGGTAGGTTGGTTCACTTGTATCCGAACCACCATTGTACTTTTATTCATTCATTTGTATCTAGTAAGCTCCATCAACCATATTTGTATTACTTGATAAGTTATTGGACCAGTCTTTTACTTCGACCTTAGAGTCGCGCCTGTATTATTCTGATCTGGTGGTTTTGCTTTCTTTTGAGTTTTGAGCCTCGCCCTCTGGCGTTGTATATTATTATGCTTGTTGTGGTTGTTTCCGCCTGTTGGCGTTGATGCTAGCACCCGTTTGGGGATGCTTTTTATTGTTTATTCTTATTATATTTGTTGTACCCGTTTGGGGGCCAGTTTTTACAGAGGAGACTCTGCCGAAATTTTTGGTAAAATTTGCTGATGTTTTTTTTTACTTGTTTTCTTTTCTTTTCTTCTTTTTCTTCTTTTATGGTTTAGATCTCTGGGCTTCGGCTTACTTAGGTCACGTGGCACCTCTAGACGCTTCGTAATCTAAGTGCCGGTCACGTTCCGTACTTTCGGGTCGTGACACAAATCCAGCAATGCGGATAAGGAAATCCGCAAAACCTGGGATTTAGATTGCGCGAAAGTTAAGAGCATCGTGCTTGCTTCAATGAACAATGAACATCAGAGGAGGCACGAGGATATGACCCTAGATGGCATATTTCTCCATACAAAGGAACTTTATGGAGAGCAATCTCGTATAGCAAGATACGAGACCTCTAAGAACTTGTTTCGAACGAGGTTGGCTGTCGGGTCATCAGTGGGAGAACATGTCCTAAAGATGATCGGCTATATTGAAGAGCTCGCAGACCTTGGGACGACTTTGGATAATGAGCTCTATACAGACCTTATTCTCCAGTCCCTTCCTCCCACATACGCCCAGTTTATCCTGAACTTCAACCTTCAAGGAAAAGAAGTTGAACTTCCGGAACTCCTGAACATGTTAAGGAGTGCAGAGGGCACCTTGCAGAAGGCAAGGGAAACACCCGCTATGTTTGTTGGCGGTGCATCTTCTTCCGGGTCCAAGTCTAGGGCCAAAGGAAGGAAGAAGAAGGCCGTCCCCAGACCTAGAGGAGGTGTTAGTAAGGTGGGAGGGAAGGGAAAGAAAAAGTTTGCGGTACCGGTAGTGGGCCAGGATGAGTGCTTCCATTGTCACAGGAAAGGGCACTGGAAGAAGGATTGCAAGGCGTGGAATGCCAAGAACCAGGAACCGAAGCAAGCTGTGGCTTCGACTTCAGGTGTGTTTGTAATTGAGAATTGTCTGTCGATCAACTCTACTTCCTGGGTATTGGATACCGGATCAGGATCTTATATTTGCAATTCATTGCAGGCACTGAGAAACCGTAGAGTGCTGAAGGAAGGTGATATGACCCTAAAGGTTGCTAACGGAGCTAGCGTGGGAGCTGCGTCCGTCGGGGATTATCACCTAGGATTGACGAGTGGACACATTTTGGTTTTACCTAACTGTTATTTTGTACCAAGCTTAACGTGTAATATCATATCAGTTTCCTTGTTATCAAATAAAGGTTATGATTTCACGTTTGTAAGAGATGTTGTTAACATCCACCTTAATCATGGTTTGATTGGGTCCGGTACTCTAAATAACGGTATATATGTTTTAAACCAACTCCAAATTTTCAATGTCCAGAACACACTAAAAAGAAAGTCTCCAGATTTAAATAAAGCTTTCTTATGGCATTGTAGACTGGGTCACATCAATGAGAGAAGGTTAACTAAGTTGCATAGAGAAGGATATTTGGACTCGTTCGAATATCAAACTTATGACAATTGTCAATCTTGTCTCAAAGGAAAGATGACAAAGACTCCATTCACTGGACAAGGAGTAAGAGCGAGCGAGCTCTTAGGACTCATACACAGCGATGTATGCGGTCCAATGTCTACACATGCAAGAGGTGGTTTTTCCTATTTCATTACTTTCACGGATGATTACTCAAGATACGGATTCATTTATCTGATGAAACATAAATCCGAGGCTTTTGAGAAATTCCGAGAGTATAAGAATGAAGTAGAAACCAAACCGGCAAAAGTATCAAGACACTTAGATCTGATCGAGATGGTGAATACTTGAGTGCCGAGTTCCTTGGTTACCTAAAAGAGAAAGGAATTCTCTCTCAGCTTACTCCTCCATACACTCCACAGCATAACGGTGTATCGAAGAGACGGAATCGAACCCTATTGGATATGGTACGATTCATGATGAGTAATGCTGAGTTACCGCGATCTTTCTGGGGTTATGCGCTAGAATCAGCGGCATATCTTTTGAACATGGTTCCTACCAAGACTGTGCCTACCACTCCATATCAGATGTGGAGCGGGAAGAAACCCCATCTACAGTACATAAAGATTTGGGGATGTCCAGCTTTTGTTAAAAAGCAGCATGTGGACAAGCTCGAGGCACGATCAGTAAAGTGTAGTTTTGTGGGATATCCAAAGAACTCCAGAGGATATATATTCTATTACGCAGAGGAGCAAAAGGTATTTGTTTCTCGTAATGCCCATTTTCTAGAACATCAGTTTTTAGAAAAGGAAATAAGTGGGAGCGAAATAGAACTGGAAGAAATTCCAGAACCACAAACTACTACTGAAAGTTTGGTAGAACCAGTAGTTCAAGAAGGACAGGACATTCCCGCACCCCTCCGCAGGAGTAGTGGGCCGTCTCATCCGCCTGAGAGATACTACGGTTTTCTCATAGATGGGGATAGAAAGGATTGCATCATAGATGATGATGAACCTACTGACTTCCAGCAGGCCATTCAGAGCGGCGACTCGGTACGATGGCTAGATGCAATGCGGACCGAAATGGAGTCCATGTACACCAACAAAGTATGGACTTTGGACTTTGCTCCAGATGGGGTAAAACCCATAGGATGCAAATGGATCTTCAAGAAAAAGATTGGTGTAGATGGACAGGTGGAAACCTATAAGGCTAGACTTGTTGCAAAGGGTTTTCGTCAAAGACCTGGTTTGGACTATGACGAAACTTTTTCTCCAATGGCTATGCTCAAATCCATTCGGGTCCTTCTTGCTATTGCTGCCTTCCATGATTATGAAATCTGGCAGATGGACGTAAAGACGGCTTTTCTGAATGGACATTTAGAAGAGAGCGTCTATATGGATCAGCCAGAGGGTTTCAATCAGAGTGGGAGCAGCGGGAAAGTATGCAAGCTGCTTAAGTCCATTTATGGACTAAAGCAGGCATCGCGGAGTTGGAATATCTGTTTTGATGAGACAGTCAAAGAATATGACTTTATCAAAAATCCAGATGAACCGTGCATATATAGTAAAGTTGTAGCCAGAAGTGTCGTATTCCTCGTCTTGTACGTGGATGACATTCTATTGATAGGAAATGACATTCCTATGCTACAATCTATCAAAGGATTCTTGTCACACAGGTTCTCCATGAAAGACCTGGGTGATGCCTCTTACATTCTGGGGATCCGGATCTATCGTGATAGATCCAAGAGGATGTTGGGACTTTCGCAGTCCAGGTACATCGACACTGTACTGAAAAGATTCAGTATGGAAGATTCTAAGCGCGGTAATCTACCGGCTTGTCACGGAATCACCCTCTCCAAAGAGATGTCTCCCAAGACTGATTTGGAAAGGGAACGCATGTCTATTATACCCTACGCTTCTGCGGTAGGCTCTATAATGTATGCGATGTTGTGTACCAGACCAGATGTAGCTTACGCACTGAGCGTGGTAAGCCGGTATCAGTCAGACCCAGGGGAGAAGCACTGGATAGCAGTAAAGAACATTCTCAAGTATCTGAGAAGAACTAAGGAGATGTTCTTGGTTTACGGCGGAAAAGACCTCAGGTTGGAGGCCTTTGCTGATTCCGGCTTCCAGAGTGATAAGGACGATTCCAAGTCCATGTCGGGTTATGTCTTTACCCTCAATGGAGGGGAGGTGTGCTGGAAGAGCTCCAAGCAGGACACCGTTGCTGACTCGACGATGGAAGCGGAGTATATAGCTGCTTGCGATGCCGCAAAAGTAGCAGTCTGGATGAAGAAGTTCCTAACAGAACTTCAGGTGGTTCCTACCATAGTTGATCCAATACCTCTGTATTGTGACAACAACGGAGCTATAGCTTTAGCGAAGGAACCAAGGTCCCATCAGAAGTCCAGACACATCTTGAGGCGGTATCACCAGATCAGGGAGATCATTGATCGTCAGGAGATCGAGGTTCGGAGAGTTGCTTCTGAAGAGAACATTGCTGATCCATTCACGAAGGCCCTACCTCAGATTCAGTTCGAGAGGCTACTCGAGATCATTGGTCTTCGATATGCCAGTACATGGCCCTAGTGCAAGTGGGAGATTGTTAGTGTTTATGCCCTAGAAGGCCATTACTGTATCATACTAGTTTGTATATTACTTAATGGAAGCTTGGGATATTCACATGTATATAACAGTCTTGCTAAACATGGTAGTATGCTACTTGGTTTTTCTATCTTAATATGTGAGTATACGTATTGATAGAGCTCTTAGGATCTTGCTTGACTACCAGTGTTGTGATGGCAGTCACACTAGTGGGGGCTGGGTAGTCTACAAGCACATCCTTATTCAGGTCCCTGGTCGTTGGATTATCGAGACAGAGCATCGATACTCCGGAGTAGACTGGTGTGTACGCTTTTCATCCCAGTTAGGGAGATGGTCTGTCCCACAGCCGTCAGTACGTCGTACTGGAGATAGTATGCAGGTGCTCGTTAGGTTACGGGTACACCGGACAGGACTCACAGGGAACTGTTGGTTGGTTTTATACCAGTCGTCAGTGAACAGTTCCCAGGTGACATGAGTACAGCATAGTCCGCAGACTTGACACTGCTACTTCGCCTCGAGTGTGTCCCACTGTTCTTAGATTACTACCCTACCACGGCTCAAAGGAGCCGTGCAAACAGGTAGCAGTTGGGTGCAGTCCCGAGCACTTGGAGGCAGTGACAGTTAGACAGGATTCGTCTCTCCCGGTATTGGGGGTTGATATCGCGCTGTGTCAGAGAGCCATTACGCAAAGTCCCTGGCCAGGGCAAGCGAGATTTGCTGGTAGGTTCCAGTAGTTTCTCAGGGTGTAATGGGCTTCACTCCGACACGACTTATACCGCTATTAGGGGACTGACGCTTGCCGCCCCCCTAGGCCCGATATGCGATAGTCTAAGACGAACGGACCGGACTGTATGGAGATTGTCACAGCAGGCTCAGTAGGAGTTCGGATGGGTTTCCTCATCGGCCTTCTTATCGACAACTACCTGGGGACCGTTACGTACAGCTAGTGCCGCTTGCGGTCTGTGGTTAAACCCACTGCCAGCGTAGTAGTCGAGTCTCTAGAGTCCCACACAGAGAGTTTCCTACTCCAGGCGAAACGATATAGAGGTCGTATGGTTTTACGACAAAGGGTTCGGACGCATACGTGTGTTTACACACGTACGACTTTCGGACAGTTTTTACCAGTCGGCTTTGGTTTAAGCCAGTTACTGGTATCCGGTTATTGGATTTATACAGTCTAAAGTTTTTCCGTATTTTTGCGGAAAGGAGGGGCGTTCTCGTAATTGTGCGAGAAACTTCTAGAAGATGGTGACTAAGGAGGTTTAGGTGTCATATGCATTAAATGGGTTTAGTGAGTCATGAGAGTGATTCATCCATATCATTAATGCACAATAAATGCTTAATGAGTCATGGTTATGAATCACCATTAGATATTTATGAAACTTGATTATTCATCACTTGTTTTTCTTTTATTGATGAATTTTAAAGTTTCATATATATTATGATAACTTACTATTCTCACTTGATAATGTTATTCACATTCTCTCTCCTCAAGCTCTCTCTTTTCAAACCCTAATCCTCACCTCTCATGTGTTGAGAACAAGGATTAGTTAGACTAAACAATCCATAACCCTCACTCTATCTCATCTATCTTCTTTGATTAGCAATCTAAGAAGGTTAGTTGCCTCAAGTTTAGAGGCTAAGCTTGGAGTTTTGCTCTCGGGTGGATCATCTACTACATCGAGAAGGCCGAGGAGGACGAGGAGATCGTAAAGCCGAACGACTTGGTTCGATAGGTATAATCCCTAAGCATAGTAGTTTAGAACAACTATGTGTTTGGTTAGTTATCGTTTAGCTTCGATTTAAGCGGTTAGTCGATGTTTGTTCACTAAACAAGTTCGTTTTTGAAAATTCCGCCTCCCCACAAGTATTGGGGTGTTGTACATCGACTTACAAAAAGTTCTTCCTCCACCTCCATCATCCTTATGGCAACTACATAAACCCCTTGAGACAAAGGTTTTCTACACTTTCCTACAGCAAATCTTGGATGCGTCGTCTAGCCAACTTCGCGCCCGAGTTGCCTCGGTCCAGAGGTGGGAGCCCGTAAAAGAATCCGGTTACGTGGTGCCCTTTTTCGGACGAGGAGGTGACGGACGAGGATTCCGCGGGAGATCGGAGTGGAGACGAAGACCGGAGGACACGGATTGCTCGGTATAGCTTCTACCCCATTCTCTTGTTTGCTAGCATTAGGTTAATGGTCACGAACCGGGTTTTATTGTCCGCGGTAGCGCCAGTTTAAAGTTAAGAAAATTTTGATTCCGCATTTTGGCCTCGAGTAGACGGCCGGGGCGCTGCCGTGGAGCAACAGATCAAATCAACATGTCAGATAAAGAAGAACCAGATAGCATACTATCATGTCGAGCAAGAATGTATACTGAATATATATACATGTATAGATACATCCACTATCATATAATGGTCTCTAGGGCATACATATATCCAACAATCTCCCACTTGCACTAAGGCCAGTTATTGGCGTATCTCATACCCAACATCTTAAAAAGTCGCTCATGCTGCGGCTGAGGGTGGCCTTGGTGAATGGATCTGCGGCGTTATTCTTTGTGTCTACCCTCCTAATCTTGATCTCGCGGCGATCTACAATCTCCCGGATCAAATGAAAGCGCCTCAGGATGTGTCTGGACCGCTGATGGGATCTGGGCTTCTTGGCTAACACCATAGCCCCATTATTGTCACAATACAAAGGTATTGGATCAATAATGGTTGGAACTACTCCTAGCTCCGAGACGAACTTCTCCATCCAGACGGCTTCCTTGGCGGCATCATTTGCAGCAATGTACTCAGCTTCCATCGTAGAGTCTGCAACGGTATCTTGTTTGGAACTCTTCCAACTCACCGCCCCTCCATTAAGGGTAAATACAAACCTAGAGATAGATTTGCTGTCGTCCTTATCGCTCTGGAAGCTCGAATCGGTAAAGGCCTCCATTTGGAGATCTCCATTACCATACACCAAGAACAATTCTTTAGTCCTTCGCAAGTACTTAAGAATGTTCTTCACAGCTGTCCAGTGATTCTCCCCTGGGTTGGATTGATACCTGCTTACAACACTAAGTGCATAAGCTACATCTGGGCGTGTACAAAACATCGCATACATTATAGATCCTACTGCCGAAGCATAGGGTACAATACTCATGCGAGCTCTCTCTTCATCGGTCTTTGGGCAGGAATCCTTGGAGAGAGTGACCCCATGGCAAGCGGGTAAGGCACCCCGCTTGGAGTCTTTCATACTAAACCTTTTTAGGATGGTGTCAATGTACCTGGTTTGGGACAATCCCAATAACCTTTTGGATCTATCCCTATAGATCCTTATGCCCAGAATGTATGTGGCATCACCCAAGTCCTTCATGGAGAACCTCAGTGATAAGAAAGATTTGGCCGACTGTAGCATAGGAATATCATTTCCTATCAGAAGAATGTCGTCCACGTACAATACGAGGAATGTGACAGCTCTCCCTACAGCCTTCTTATAAACACAAGGTTCATCTGGATTTTTGATGAAATCAAACTCTTTGATGACATCATCGAAACAGATGTTCCAACTCCGTGATGCCTGCTTTAACCCATATATGGATTTAAGCAATTTACATGCTTTCCCGCTGCTCCCACTGTCAATGAAGCCCTCTGGCTGATCCATATAAACGCATTCTTCTAAATTTCCATTTAGAAATGCGATTTTAACGTCGATCTACCAGATTTCATAGTCGCAGCGAGCAGCAATAGCAAGTAGGATCTGAATGGATTTAAGCATGGCTACGGGAGAAAAAGTCTCGTCATAGTCCAAACCTGGTCTTTGACGAAAACCCTTCGCCACAAGTCTTGCCTTATAGGTCTCTACTTGCCCATCTACACCAATCTTTATTTTAAAGATCCATTTGCACCCCACAGGTTTTACCCCAGGGGGTACAACGTCCAAAGTCCACACTTTGTTGGTGTACATAGACTCCATTTCGGATCTCATGGCATCCAGCCACTTCATAGAGTCTTTACTCGTGATAGCTTGCTGAAAACTGGTAGGATTATCATCATCCATGATGCAATCTTCTCCGTCACCATCAATGAGGAAACCGTAGTACCTCTCCGGTGGGCGAGAAGTCCTACCAGACCTACGGAGTGGCCGACGTTCTTCAGTTTCTGCTGCAACAGCCGGTTCAACCAAATCGTCATTTGTAGTTTATGTCTCTAGAACCTCTTCTAGATCCACCACCTTGCCATCATCCTTGTCTGTGAAAAACTCTTTTTCCAAGAATGTGGCATGTTGAGAAACGAACACTTTTTGTTCCTCTTTGTGGTAGTAGATATCCATAAAAATTCTTTGGATATACCACAAAGTTACACATGACTGACCGTGTCTCGAGTTTGTCCGGATTCTGCTTTTTAACATAGGCCGGGCAACCCCAAATCTTAATTCTCTTAAGAGATGGTCTCCTCCCATGCCATATCTCATATGGCGTGGTACACACGGTTTTGGTTGGAACCCTGTTTAGCAGAAATGCTACAGTCTCCAATGCATGCCCCCAAAACGAGACTGGTAACTCAGCATCACTCATCATGGACCAAACCATATCTAATAGGGTCCTATTCCGTCGTTCTGACACACCGTTGTGCTGTGGTGTGTAAGGAGGAGTGAGTTGAGAGAGAATCCCATTCTCCTTTAGGAAGTTTGCAAATTCTGCACTGAGATACTCACCACCTCGATCTGATTGAAGCATCTTGATACTCAAGCCGGTTTGTTTTTCTACTTCTTGTTTATATTCAATGAATTTCTTGAAAGCTTCGGACTTGTGTTTTAATAAAAATACATGACCGAATCTTGAGAAGTCGTCAGTGAATGTAATGAAGTATGAAAAACCGCCTCTAGCCTGTGTAGACATTGGCCCACATACATCACTATGTATGAGGCCCACGAGCTTAGTAGCTCTTTCTCCGTGTCCGGTAAACGGAGTTTTGGTCATTTTACCCTTGATACAAGACTGGCAAGTCGCATAAGATTTATATTCAAAAGAATTTAAATATCCATCTTTGTGTAACTTGTTTAGTCTTGTTTCGTTAATATGACCAAGTCTACAGTGCCAAAGAAAAGCTTCATTTAATTCTGAAAGTTTTCTTTTATTAGTGTGTTGTATACTGAAAACTGTGTGTTGATTTAGGATATATATTCCGTTGTTAAGCGTACCATACCCAACCAACATTTGATTCAGGTGAATGTTCATAACATTGTTCTGCAATACAAAATTATATCCTTCATTGTCCAACAAAGAAACGGATATTATATTACATAGCATACTTGGTACAAAATAACATGGATTCAAAACCAAAATACATCCAGATGGCAACCCCAAGTGATACTCTCCCACTTCGACTGTATGTACATTGGAACCATTTCCAACGCGGAGAGTATGGTCACCTGTCTTCAAAACTTTGCTATTTCTCAGTCCCTGTATAGAATTGCAAATGTGAGAACCTGAACCGGTATCCAATAGCCAGGAAGCAGAGTTTATTGAAAAACAGTTTTCTGTCACAAACGCACCTGAAGCAGAAGCATCACCATGCTTCTTCTTGAGACTTAAGTACTCCGTGCAATTGCGCTTCCAATGCCCTGTCTTGTGGCGATGAAAACATTCGCCCTTCCCCGAGTCTCCAGCCTTGGACTTTCCCTTTCCCTTCACCTTTTTAACTCCGCCCTTAGGATTAGTGGGTTTCTTCTTTTTCTTTCCTTTGGCCTTGGCTTTCGGGCGAGAAGAGGAAGACTGTCCAATAGTCATAACGGGAGTTTTTGCTAATTTCATAGTGCTCTCTGCACTCCTTAACATGTTAAGGAGTTCAGGAAGCTCCTTCTCCATGCCATGCATGTTGAAGTTCACTATGAACTGAGCAAAGGTGGAGGGGAGGGACTGCGGAATAATATCTATATATTATTCATTGTCCATCGTCCATCCAAGGTCCTCAAGCTCTTCTATAAGAGCTATCATCTTCAAAACATAGTCTCCTACTGGTGTGCCAGGGGCCATTCGCATCTGAAACAATTTCTTTGATGCTTCGTATCGTAATACGCGGGATTGCTCCCCATACAACTCCTTTGTATGGAGCAATATACCGTGAATGTCCATGTCCTCGTGCTGCTTTTGATGTGTGTTGTCCATCGATGCAAGCACGAGGCATTTGGCCGTGGCACAGTCAGCGTCCCATGTCTTGCGGACTTCAATGTCCGCAACTGAAGATTTTGGACCAGGGACGGGCGGAGCTGAAGCCGTGAGGACATATGATACTTTATCATAAGTCAAGGCGATTTTCAGATTCCTTAGCCAGTCTTTATAGTTGGTCCCATTCAGTTTGTTTTTATCTAGTAGAAGCTTGAGTCCAGTCATGGGTATCTGCCATTAAGAGAGAGAAAAGAATACAATCAGCGAAAGCTCTTGCATAGATTAGATTGGTTATTATCTTGTCTAATCGATGTTTCCCACTGCTTTTATCGAGTTTTTCTTTCAAACCTTAAAAAGAAAAGCTAGCCAGGATTAATTACAGTCTACAACTTCGCTAACCGTTCAGCCAGGCCAGTGTCGGTACTTGAGGGAGGTTCCCCGTGCTTTCGCACGTATCTAATTAGAGTAAACCTCGTTTTCCCCGAGGCGGAGCCCCGTTAACACCTTTCTAGACACCTAATGAGTTAGCTAATTGTAAACTGTAAAACTCTCCTAGGAGCAACTATTGCCCACAGTGGGATCGGGATCCAACCATCACCTGGAAGGTATGCAATCTCATTGCAAATTTCAACTATTGAAATTCCCGATGTGGTTTTTACCCCTAATACTCGTGACCTTGGCTAAGGTCAACAAATCACGAGTACTAGTCAAGCTCAACCCGTCATTTCTTGATTAATTAGACCCGTTCACATAAACCTTGGCTAAGGTCAACAAAGTCATATGCCCGTCCTAATTAATCAGCATCATATGCATTTGTAGGAAGACATCACTTAGCTACCGTACACTATGCCTTGGCTAAGGTCAACAAACGTAGCACGAATACTAAGTACTCTACTTCCTAAAATGACGGAGGATTGCGGATGATTTTTAAGAAAATCTTTAACGCTTTGAGCTTGATACCGTTGTAGAATCAAATGGTTTTTCAAAAGGGAGTGGCTTAAGCTCCACAGTTTTGAAATATAGCTTTTTCATAAATAGCCGAGTGGTTTTCAAATCCGATTCTACAACATCTTTTCAGGTTTATTTTCTTTACATTAATCACATTAATGTAATCCCATCATTTAAGTCCTTAAGCCAATCACAGAAAAGAAACGAAAATAACACGTACGCTTATGCCATCCGCATTCGCTGCAATGTTCCGTTATGCACCGTTAGGTTACTTAACTAACGGCATACCGGGACGGGACTAGCGCGAGTGTAAAACATAAGCAACGTCTACTATATATCATATATATAATATGTCATTCATCTTAGATATCACAGAACACAGGCAGCAGAAACATAGATATAACGTGGGATATACTAGGACGTCCGTATTTAGTATTTAGCCAGAATAGAAAATATGGATTCCACAGTCGCGATGCATAGCCAATCCCACACCCTGGACCCCTACGAGAGCGGCAAACGACCCTACCAATTCTGGAGTTTAGGAGACCCGGTCTCGACTTCTCGAGATGGCCTCCCACTGAACCTCAGAACCCGGTCACCTGTGCTCCCCTCCTTGGGTCCACCCTAATGCGGAAAAGTAAATAATATACAACACTGGTGGCAGCAACCTCAACCTGGAAGTGCCCCAAATAAAAGAATATTACATTACATTTGAATTTACATGAATGAAAATATAAAACTCTCATCTCACATAAAACCCCCCGGCTATTCAATCGCGACAATCCTGCACATCATATCTCAGCAACACATAATATCTCATATCATCAACGTAAGTAAGTATGCGTACACCGATTGTCGTCGACGTATAGCAACGACAATCGGCAATACCACTACATACTATACTTACGGTCACAGAAAAGAAAGTGTAAAACTGCAATATCTGGAATCCACATTCTCTTTAGACATCGTAAATGCGAAATATCATATATTCCGTATTTCATGTCTAGTAATATGAATTCCACACATTGCATCGCATTCTGGATAAACAGACAGTATTGAAGTTTTCGAACGAGCGATCAAATACCCAGGATTCACTAAAGCTCAACACTTGAGCAGAGTTCAAAACCCCGGAGTGTGACACAGTAGTAGCGGTCCAGCCGTAGAAGGGTCAAGCCAACGCCTCACATGTAGCACGCCGTACTGCCCCAAACCCTAAGGTTCAAAGGGCAGTTCAAGACGGTCACATAATCGAGTTAAGGTTTGTTGTCTTCTAGAGGGACCACCACAAAAAGACTTGCACGTATCTCCAAAGTACTTAAATCCCGTGAATAGTGAGCAAATGATACCCGTTCAAACACTTCAATACTTTCTAATTTACCCCGAAAAACTACGAAATGAAAATACCGATCGAATTTTTGTGTCCAAAACCATCTCCAGAAAATACAGTACTATATTCAGATTAAACATACCTAAAACACTGTACAAGCAGACATAAGAATTATAGTGCAATTTTCATGCAATGATACCACTGTACGGCCGCGGAGCCGCGGCCTAAGAAAGGAATTGCCGCGGTTCCGCGGCCATATGTATTGTTCATGGCATCGTATTTCACCATAATTCTTAGTTTTCCCTGCTGTATTTTTTAAGTATTTTTAACTCTGAAAAAGGTCAGATTTTAGAATTTGTCCAGAGAGGGTCCAAAAAAGTCGTATTTTTGTCCGATCGGGATTTTTACTTCGTAAAATCGTCGCCTAATGTTCTATGTCGGCTCTGACACCAATGTAAGGTTTGCTTAGCACCCTATAATGAGTTTTGAAGCATCACATGTATCAAAGTTTGGATTTTGAAGGTGCTAAACAAGCATGTAAAGGAATCGAGAACCATGGATTAAATGATGGATTATTATTTGATTTTGTGTTTAAAACAAAATTGAAAAGAAAAGGATAATTCTTTCTAGCTTCTACATTCTTCTTTTTACCTAACCAAGCTCACCTACCTCTAACCTTGAGTTATCCTTCTCTTTATGATTTAAACTCAAGTTAAATAATCTCTCCATCACTTAACCATGGTTGGATGTGAGAATGAATAAAATATAAAAGGATATATTTCATTTCTTTTCAAGGTTATCATTTCTTCATCTCTTGTTAAAATATTGCCACCATCTTCTTCCTCCTTCATATTTGCTCTCTAGTTTCTTCTAGTGAGTAACATACACATAAAGAAAGGTTTTTGAAGTGAGATTCTAAACCACAACATCATTCTACACAAGTTTAGCCAACTTGTTTAGAGTGTTCTCTTCGATTCTCAAAGTTGCGAGCTTGGACGGCGAACTCCGGGTGGATCGTCGTGGACGTAAGAGGACTTTAAGAGGACCTTCTTCCAACACCCAAGACACCAAGGAGTCCAGCGAAAGGGAGCTACAAAGGTTGTAGTCTCGAAACCCTAGTTTTGTTCGCTTTAAGTTTCACAACCCTAATTTTCTAGGATATGCTTATAGACTACAGATGTCCCACTAGTATGATCTCCATCATAATCAGAGCAGTCAAGCCAATTTCCTCAGGGCTTTATCAGCATGTATGAGTGAATAGTAAGCATGATCAAATCAACATGTCAGATAAAGAAGAACCAGATAGCATACTATCATGTCGAGCAAGAATGTATACTGAATATATATACATGTATAGATACATCCACTATCATATAATGGCCTCTAGGGCATACATATATCCAACACAGATATCGTAGTCATGGTATGTAGCAATGGCAAGTAGGATCCGGATGGACTTAAGCACAGCTACTGAAAAAGGTTTCATCATTATCCACGCCTGGTCGATGACGAAAACCTTTAACAAGTCTAGCTTTGAAAGTCTCAACTTTTTCATCTACACCAAGTAATCTTCTCAAGATATACTTGCTCCTGATGGGGATTTAACCCTTCAGATATAGCATCCAAAGTCCATACTTTGTTTGTGTACATGGATTCCATCTCAGATCGCTAAGCATCCAGCCATTCTTACAGAGTCCCCACTCTTGATGGCCTGCTCGAAACTAGTTGGGTCATCATCTCATGATGCAATCCTCGCTCCCACCGTCATCGAGAAACCGAAGTATCTCTCAGGCGGATGAGCAACCCTACTAGATCGGCGGAGAGGCTGAGGTTTGTCGGATTCTATTGAATCCTTTGGTTCTAGCAAATCATCTGCTGTAGTTTGTATAGTTGGAACTCCTTCCAGTTCTATCTCATGGCCACTAATTTCTTTATAAGAAATTCCCTTTCACAAAGGTGGTATGTTGAGAAACAAAACATATTTTGTTCCTCTGTTAGGTAGAAGATATTCCCTTGTGAATGCTTGGGATATCCAACAAAGTTCTACAGAACTGACTTTGCCTCAAGCTTGTTCGGATTTTGCTTTTAGACATAGGCCGGACAACCCCAAATCTTAACAAACTTAAGATATGGGCTCTTCCCATTCCATATCACATATGAAGTGGTAGGCAATGGATTTGATTGGAACCCTATTCAATAGGTATGCAGCTTCTCAAGTGCATAACTCCCAAAAGGAAATAGGAAACTCTGTAGTACTCATCATAGAGCGCACCATATCACATCGGGTGTGATTGCTCCGCCCCGATACACCGACGTGCTGTGGTGTATACGGAGGAGTAATGCTGAGAGAGAGAATCTCATTCTCCTTTAGAATAGTCCAGGAATCCCGTGCTCAAGTATTCTCCTCCCTGATCACATCAAAGGACATAATACTTATACCCATTTTTGGTTCTCTACTTCTATCTTACATTCTTTGAATTTCTCAAAAGTTTCAGACATTTGTTTCAACAGGAACATGTGTCCAAATCTTGAGAGATTCTCATTGAATGTAAGGAAGTATAAGGAACCAGTCCTGGCATCTGCAAACAGGGGACCTTTCATACATCACTATGTATTAGTCCCAAGAGTTCACTAACTCTTTCTCTGTTTCCAATAAATGGATCTGTGGTCATCTTATCTCTGTGACATGACCGGCAAGTTTCACAAGATGTAAATTCAAACTAATTTAAATATGCATCTAAATGTAACTTCAGCTAGTCGGGTCACATTGATATGACCTTGTCCACAATGCCTCAAGAAGAATTCGTTCATTTCTGAACTCTTCCTCCTGTGTGTGTTCTGTACGTAAGGAACTGTGGTTTGATTTAGAATGTATATGCTTTAAGATAACGTGCCTGAACCGATCAACTTTTGATATAGGAAATGTTCAAAACATTATCCAACAATACAAAATTATATCTTTCTTTAATAAAAAGAGACTGATATGATGTTGTATATCAGGTTCGGTATCTAATAACATTCGTTCAGAATCAATGTATTCTAGTAATACAGGGTGGTAACTATCAACAGACTTGGCTGCAACGCTTGCACCGTTTCTATCTGATGAAATTTATCACCCGTTCTCAGTTCTCTACCTATCTTAGCCCATGTAACAGATTACATATGCGGGATCCTGATCCGGTATCTCATACCCAGGACGTAAAGGATACTGAGAAACAGTTCTATGTAATGAACACACCCGAAGATGATGCAACAGCATGCACTTTCTTCGTTTGGGCGGCACGTGAAATCTGGTATTCCCCAATTTCCTGCTCTGTCTTATAACAATTATAAGTTGGAGCGGGACCAACGTTCCCCAGCTCAGTATAACAAGCGGGTTCGGTTAATACATCCATATTATTATCTTGATTAAGGCGTGACATGGTCGCTACCTGGAGAGAGAGAGAAGAAAACACTCTGCGTGCACTCTTGCAAGATCAGATTGGATATATATTTTATCTAATCAGGATGGCTCCCACTATTTTTTATCAAATCTTCTTTCAAACCTTAAAAGGAAAGACTAGCCGGGATTAACTACACTCTACAAGTTCGCCAATCTTTCAGCCAGGCCAGTGCCGGTACTTTGAGGGAGGTTCCCCGTGCTTTCGCATGGACCTAATTAAAATAAATCTCGTTTTCCTAGGGGCGTAACCTCGTTGACACCTTTCTAGACACCTACTTGATCGGCTAATTGTAAAGTGCAAAACTCTCCCAGGAGTAACAATTACTCGCAATGGGTATCGGGATCCAACTATCATATAGAAGGTATGCAATCTCATTGCAAATTTCAACACTTGAAACTCCCGATAAAGGTTTTTACCCCTAGCACCTATGACCTTGGCTATGGTCAACAAATCATAAGCACTTGTCAAGTTCTACCCGTCATTTCATGATTAATTAGACCCACCCAGACGACCCTTGGCTAAGGTCAACAAAGTCACATGACTGTCCTAACTAGTCGCATCATATGCTGTGTAGGAAGACATCACTTAGCTACCGTACACTACGCCTCCGCTATGGTTGACAAACGCAGCACGAATGCTAAGTACTCTACTTCCTAAAATGACGGAGGGCTGCGGATGGTTTTTAATAAAACCTTTAACGCTTTGAACTTGATCTCGCTGCAGAATCAAATGGTTTTTAAATGGAGTGTTTTTGAGGCTTTTGCTAGTTTCGTTAAAGAGGTCACTTCCGGTGAAGGGATCTCGGCTCTTTCCTCGTCGAATGAGGTACAGGATATTCACAATACCACTATGCAAAGCAAGAACTAGAAAAGCAGTCAAAAGACAAACCGACGGTTGTATCATCTGCTAGTTATTGCTAAAGAGGTCACTCCCAGTGAAGGGATCTCGGCTCTCTCCTTATCGAATGAGGTGCTGGATGTTCTATAAGGAACACCGCTATGCAAAGCAACAACTAGAGCTACCTGATTTTTGAAATTCGATTCCACAACATCTTTTAGGTTTATTTTCTTTCATTAATCTCATTAATGAATGTCTCATCATTTAAATCCACCTAAACATCACAGATAAATACAACGTACACTTATGCCATCCGCATTCGCCTCGATGTCCCGTCTGCACCGTTAGGTTAGGTAACTAATGGCAGAACGGGGCAGGTCTAGCGCAGGTGTAAAACATAAGCAACGTCTATATAATATATCATATATACTATATACAATATCAATTTGAACATATCACATGATCACATCACAGATAACGTAGCAGAAAACAGCATATGAAATATTGGATATACTTGGACGTCCGTATTTTATTTTGAGCCCCTATAAAACACGGATTCCACGGTCGTGATGAATAGCCAATCCTACACCCGTAGACCCCTACGAGAGCGGCAAGCAACCCTACCGATTCTAGAGTTAGGAGACCCGGACTCGACTCCTCGAGGTGGTCTCCCACTGGACCCTAAAACCCGGTTACTTGTGCTCCCCTCCTTGGGTCTATCCTAATGCGGAAAAGTAAATAATATACAATGGTGACATCATCCTCAGCCCGGAAGTTCCCCAATAAAAGAATATTACATACAATGAATTTTATATGAATGAAAAAGAAAAACACTCATCTCACATAAAAACCCCCGGCTATTCAAACACGACGATCCAATATAACATATCCAGCAACACATAACATCACATGTCATCAACGTAAGTAAATATGCCCATCCCAATTTTCGTTGACATATAGCAACGAAACCGGCGATATCACATATTACACTTATGGTCGCAGAAAAGAAAGTGTAAAACTTACAATAGTTGGAATCCGCAACCTCCATAGACATCGCATGCCTAACCAAATGAATTCCTTAGACATCGCATGCCTAACAATTATAAACCCCGCATTTTAGTCTCACTATCGAAAACTCTTTTCAGTATCAAGTCGGGCAATTCAACAAGATTCCCGACATCCTGATCGAATGCTCGTCGCAAACTTTAATAGACGGCCGCACCCCCGGATGCCGTCGACGAAGTGCACTAAGGCGGAACACCGCTGCCGCGAGCACCCGAACGGATGCTTTTGGCGACGGGGTTCTCCTACAGTCACTTGGTCGGGGCTATGGGGCATGGCTGTCTATTAAGTTTACCCGGAGAGTATCCGCGTACGCTACGTGATTGCGACAGACTTTTGATCACATCAAAATTCCGTGGCAACCGATCAAATGAGACTAAACTGCTAGGTTTATAACATTCAAATTAGTTATCTCATAACTACTTGTGGATTCCAAATATTGTATCACATTCCAGATAAATAGACAATGTTAAACTTTCCGATCGAATAATCAAACACCCAAGTTTTCCCAAATAGCTCAACACTTGAAATAAGTTTAAAAACATCCATTTCATGCCACAGTACCAACGGTCCAGCCGTAGAAGGGTCAAGCCAATGCCTCACATGTGGCACGCCGTACTACCCCAAACCCTAAGGTTCAAAAGGCTGTTCAAGACGGTCACATAATCGAGTTAAGGTTTGTTGTCTTCTAAGGGGTCCATCGCGTTAATTGCACGACTTAGAACGTTCTTAAACTACGGAAAAATCCAACACTTGGAAATTTTCCGGTAGGGGAAAAAGTGAGTTATTGATATCCGGTCGAACTTTTAACACTTTCTAAAATTACCCGGAAAAACTTAAACGAAGTTAAATTATCCGATCGAATCAATGAGTCCCCAATACACCCCAGAAAACTCAACACTTGAGTAAATATAAAAATATCCAGAAGAATCAGGAATTGCAGACGGACATTACTGTGCAAACCACGTGCCATGATTCACCTTTTTGGCCGCGGAACCGCCGCGCAAGCCAGGGTACGGCCGCGGTTCCGCGGCGCATTGATCATGTTAGGAGCATGTGCTGCACAGTAATTCCTAAAAAACACTGCTGATTTTTTTGAGTATTTTTAATTCACAAAAAATCATATTTTGAAAAAAATTCCAGAAACTAGGGTATATCGGGTTTTCCGGGTTCGATCGGACTTTAATCTTCGTCTAGACTTCGCCTAAACTATAGCTTGGCTCTGATACCACTGTAGGGTTCCTAGGTACTCTAGCAAGATTCTACAAGGCATCAACCATGCCCGATTCAAAAAAAATTAGCCGTGCCGAACAACCCTAACCAAGATCGTATACTAGAGATTATGCGAAAACTAGCAAGTTAAACATTTTAACTACAAGTGAAAGGTATTACAACCTTTGTAGATCTGGTCCTTCACTTCTAAAGCTCTGCGATCATCGGGATCCCGGACTCTAGCGATGGTTTCTTCGGAGAAATGAGCGGGCTAGGTCGTTGACTTCGAGGCCGAAGATGATCTACGTCGAGGAGACTCAAACTCAAGCTATTCCTTCACTTGGTTATGAATTTTGTGAAGAGAACACCCTATACTACATGGCAAGTAGTAGAGGATGAAGAAGTAGGAAGTGGGCTCACTTTAGAATTGATTTTCTCACACTTTTTCTCATGGCACCGTTAGAGCTAGAAAGCTTTTCATGGAGTTTGAGGAAGAAGAAGAAGAAGAAAGAATAATCAACATATGAATTAATTCCCTCAATAATGTAACCATGGGTGAGTTAAGCTATCTTACTTAACTCATGTAGAGAATTGACCAAGGTATTAGGTTAAGGGTTAGGTTAAAGAATCTCAAAAGAATTGACAAAAGAGTGGACTTTATCAAAGTTTCTCCAAGCTTCTTCAAGCTTGATAACTTTGACTAAGTTCAACTCTTTTGCTAAATCTTAAGATAAAACAATAACCTAATCTTAAACCTAATCTTGGTACAAGTCTCATACACCCATCTTGTATGTATCATCAAGTATGACACAAACATATGTACACAAATATATATCACATATACACTTATGCACAAACTAGTGAGAAAATAAATCTTAAGTGAGCTAATACTAGTTAATGTAATGTAATATATCGAATATATAATTATACATTAAATTATTAAATCAACTCTTGATTTAATAATCCGGCTATAACCGACTAATATCAAAAGTAGCAACTTATCGAATCAACACTTGATCCGATAACCCGTCTATATCGCATACAACCGATCAATGTCATAAATCGCGAGAATAGAATACGGTATCTCATATCGTATCAATCTCGGTCCCGCACATATCACATATGCGCTCCTACTCCGTGTCGCTTGAGCCAGGAAACCCCTGTGTAGGACTCTAAAGACTCATCAATACGCCGGCAGTAGGTGGTGATCATATCAATCACCCACAAACCGCAAGCGGTCTGCTAAACGTAACGTCCACCCGGGTATTGAGCGATCAGAAGATCAACGAGCAAGCCTGCTCACACTCCTGCGAATCTAATCAGTAACACTTACCGCACAGTCTGGTCTGTTCGTCTGATATGTCGCATATCTCGCCTAGGGATGGTAAACGTTAGACCCCAGTAGCTTGATAAGTCATGCCGATGTAAGTGCCACAACAAGAATGAAACTACTGATAACACTTACCAGTAAATCACGGCAACCCTGGCCAGGGATTTCCAGTTATGGCCAGTCGAGCATAGCGCAAAATCAACCCCCAATACCGGGAGAGACGAATCCCCTCCTATCGCTCATTGCCTCCATGTGAATCGGGACTGTACCCAAAAACCACTTGTTTGCATGTCTCAGTAGAGCCGTGGTAGGGTGGAAATCAAAGCACAATAGGAGACACACAAGACTCTATGAAGATCTCGGATCAACAGACTAAGCTGTACCAGTGTCACCAGAGAACTGCCATCTGACGTGAGGTATAATACCATCTGGGAGTTCTCGGCGAGTCCGTTCAGTGTACCCAGTCTCCACTGAGCACCCGCATACCGTCTCTGATGTCAAACACCAATGGATATGGGATCATCCATCACCCATCACATGGGTCGAGAAGATATACGCTAGTCTACTATGGAATATCGATGCCCCGTCTCGATTTTCCTACGACTAGGAACATTGAAGGATGTACTTATTGACTACCCAGGCCCCACTAGTATGATCTACATCATAGTCCTGGAAGTCGAGTACACATCCTAAGGGCTTTATCAATATGTAATAGAGAGACAATAAGTATACATGTTAAGATAAAGAGCAACCAGATAGCGTACTATCATGTTTAGCAAGAAAGTCCTACCTATATATGTCCCAGCATCCACTACAATATACATCTTATGTACAGTAATGGCCTCTAAGGCATACATATAACTAACACACTTATTATATATGTGATATATATTAGTGTGTCATGCTTGGTTACACATGCAACATGGGTGTATGAGACTTATACCATGCTATGTTTAGGCTAGGGTTTTATTTGTTTTAAGTAATTCAAACATTTGGTTTCTGTCATGGTTGATATTTTGTGCAAACAAGATAACCATTGACAAAGTCAACTTGTTTGTCTAGCTTAGGATATTTACTAACCCTACCCTTAACCATAGTCTATGGTTTATTCTACATAAGTTAGCCAAGATATTATTTCACCATGGTTGCATTTTTAACCTTATGAGTTTATTCTTTAGTTCATAACAACTTCATCTTCTTCTTCCTCTCATTTGAAGCTTTCTAGCTTCATGATAAAGTGATGAACTATGTGAGAAAATGAAATCTAAAGTGAGCAAAATTCCTACTTCATCATCCTCTACTACTTTCCATTTAGTATAGGGTGTTTGCTTCACCAATTTCATGATTAGTGAAGAGATAGCTTGGGTTAGTGTCTCCTCGACGTAGATCATTTTCGTCCTCGAAGACTTCGAAGCAAGCTTGTTCTATTATTCTTGTGGAGCCTCTCTAGAGCCCGAAGTTCATGAACGCAGCGAAGGAACGACTACACGGAGCTAATAAAGTGAAGGACCGGTCTACAAAGGTTGTATTCCTTGCTCACTAGACTTGCAAAGTGTTTGCATTTACTTTTCCGTCGATTTCTAGTTAACGATTCATGGTTAGGGTTAGCTAGAACGGCAAATTTTTGAATTTGGCATGGACGATGCCTCCCGAAACTATGCTGCCATCCTAGGGAACCCTGCAGTGGTATCAGAGCCATGCTAGAAATATATACGAATTTTGTTAAGATTACAAAAGGGAAATACTCCGAAACTTGAAACATGAAATTGCAGTTTCTGTCGATTTTAAATAATTGTCAAATTTTTTTTTAAACAAGTACAGAGTGCTATATGGGATATAACATCAACACTGACAAAATTTGAGGCCATTCTGAAATGTTTTGGCCAGCCACCATACCCATGATCTCGGCCAAATCCGAGCACCTCCGCTCAGTTTTTTTCTGTGCTCAAGTGACTGGGTTTTGGTGTTTCAGGTGTTGTTTATTTTTGCTAATTTTGCATGTGATGTAACTTACACTATAAGCAATTCGGAGTGTTTTGTATTCGTAGTTTTATCATTGTTTCGGGTTATTCGCATGTTGTCTAGACGAAGTTAGAAAGTTCGATCGAATGTCAAAAACCCATTTTTCTATGTTTAACGTATTCGGAAAAATATGCAAGTGATTCCGTGGACCCTCTAGAAGAACGAAACCTTAACTCGATTATGTGACTTTCAGAACCGCCACTAAACCCTAGGGTTTGTGGTAGTTCAGCGTTGTCACATGTGAGGCATTGGTTTGACCCTTCTACGGCTGGTTCATAGGTACTGTGGTATCTTCTGGGTATTATTAAAACTATGCTCAAGTGTTGAGCTGTCGGGAAATTGTGGGACTTTGATGAATGGATCGAAAAGTTTAACGTCGTCCGGATATTATGTGATGGGATACAATACTTGGAATCAAAACTAATTTGAATTTTATAAATCTGGCAGTTTAGTCTCATTTGATCGGTTGCTACGGGATTTTGATGTGATCAAAAGTCCGTCGCAATCACGTAGTGTACGCGGATACTCGCCGGGTAAACTTACTAGATAGCCATGCCCTAAAGCCCCGACCAACTGACTGTAGGAGAACCCTGTCATCAAAAGCATCTGTTCGGGTGCTCGCGGCAGCGGCGTTCCGCCTTAGTTCACTTCGTCGACGGCATCGGGGGGTGCGACCGTCTACTAAAGTTTCCGACGAGCACTCGATCAGGATGTCGGGAATCTTGTTGAATTTCCCGACTTGATATTGAAATGTGTTTTCGAGATCGAGACTAAAATGCGGGGTTTATAATTGTTAGGCATGCGATGTCTAAGAAATTCATTTGGTTATGCATGCGATGTCTAAGGTGGTTGCGGATTCCAACTGTTGTAGTTTTCACTTTCTTTTCTGCGACCGTAAGTGTAATATGTGGTGTATCGCCGGTATCGTTACTATACGTCAATGACAATTAGGATACGCATATTTACTTACGTTGATGACTTGTGATATTATGTGTTGTTGTGATATGTTATATTGGATCGTCGTGTTTGTATAGCCGGGAGTTTTATGTGAGATGAAAGTTTTTCATTTTCATTCATGTAAAATTCATTGTATGTAATATTCTTTTATTGGGGCACTTCCGGGTTGTGGATGATGTCACCATTGTATATTATTTACTTTTCCGCATTAGGATAGACCCAAGGTGGGGAGCACAAGTAACCGGGTTCTAAGGTCCAGTGGGAGACCATCTCGAGGTGTCGAGACCGGGTCTCCTAACTATAGAAATGGTAGGGTTGCTTGCCGCTTTTGTAGGGGTATACGGGTGTGGGATTGGCTATTCATCACGACCGTGGAATCCGTGTTTTATACAGGCTTAATTTAAAACACGAAAATCCTAGTATATCCAATATTTCATATGCGTTTTCTGCTGCGATATCTGTGATGTGAACATTTGATATATTGATGAGATGAATACAGGATATAGTATATGTGATATATTATATAGACGTTGCTTATGCTTTACACCCGCGCTAGCACTGCCCCGCTCTACAGCTAGTTACCAAACCTAACGGTGCACGAGGGGACATCGAGGCGAATGCGGATGGCATAAGCGTTCGTTGTATTTATCTATGATGTTTAGGTAACTTAAAATGATGGGACTTCATTAATGAGATTAATGAAAGAAAATAAACCTAAAGATGTTGTGGAATCGAATTTTCAAAAACAGGTAGCTCTAGTATTTGCTTTGCATAGCGATATTCCTTGTAGAATATCCAGCACCTTATTCGATAAGGAAAAGCCGAGATCCCTTCACCGGGAGTGACCTCTTTAGCAATAACTGGTAGATGCTATAACCCTCGGTTTCGGTTTTTGATTGCTTCTATAGTTTTTGCTTTGCATAGTGGTATTTATGAAATATCCTGCACCTTATTCGATAAGGAAAGAGCCGAGATCCCTTCACCGGGAGTGACCTCTTTAGCAAAACTTGTAAAAGCCTAAAAAAACACTCCATTTAAATCATTTGATTCTATAACGATATCGAGTTCATTACGCAAAAGGTTTTCATAAAAAACTGTCATAGCCCTCCATCATTTCAGATAAGTAATAGTTTGTATACGTGCTGCGTTTGTTGGCCTTTGTCAAGGCGTAGTGTGTGGTAGCTGATTACTGCTTATCTGCATAAGCATATGATGCGATTGAGTTAGGGTAGTCGTGCGACCTTGTTGGCCTTTGTCAAGGGTCGTGCTGGTGGGTTTAATTCAATTAGGAAATGACGGGTTGAACTTGACTAGCATCCTATGGTTTGTTGGCCTTTGTCAAGGTCATAGAAGGTTAGGGGCAAAATATTATTGGGAATTTCAAGTGTTGAAATTTGCAATGAGATTGCATAACTTTAGTGAGATAGTTGGATCCCGATACCCACCGCGCGTAAGAGTTACCCCTGGGAGAGTTTTACACATTACAAATAGCCGATCAAGTAGGTGTCTAGAAATGTGACAACGGGGTTAGACCCCTGGGTAAATGCGGTTTATTTTAATTAGGTCCGTGCGAAAGCACGGGGAACCTCCCTCAAAGTACCGGCACTGGCCTGGGTGAAAGATTGGTGAACTTGTAGGGTGTAATTAATCTCGGCCAGTCTTTCCTTTTAGGGTTTGAAGGAAGATTTGATAAAATCAGTGGGAGCCATCCTAATTAAATAAATTAATATCCAATCTATTCTTTCAAGAGCATACGCTGAGTTTTTTCTTCTCTCTCTCTCCATGTACCGACCATGTCACGCCTTAATCAAGATAATAAAACAGATGTATTGACCAAACCCGCTTGTTATACTGTATGGAATATTGGAAGAATAAAACAGATGTATGGAATATTGGTCCCGCTCCAACTTATAATTGTTATAAGACCGAGCAGGAAATTGGGGATTACCTGGATTTCCGTACCGCCCAAACGAAGAAAGTGCATGATGATGCATCTTCTTCGGGTGTGTTCATTACCAAGAACAGTTTCTCAGTATCCTTTACGTCCTGGGTATAAGATACCGGATCAGGATCCCACAAATGTAGTTTGTTACATGGGCTACAGAAAGGTAGAGAACTGAGAATGGGTGATAAGTTTCAAGAGTTGAAAATGGTGCAAGTGTTGCAGCCAAGTATGTTGGCAGTTATCACCCTGTATTACCAAATACATTGATTCTGAACGAATGTCATTAGATACCGAACCTGATATACAACATCATATCAGTCTCTTTATTAAGATAAAGAAGAATATAATTTTGTGCTGTTGGATAATATTTTGAACATTTCCTATATCAAGAGTTGATCGGTTCAGACACGTTATCTAAAAGCGTATACGTTCTAAATCAAACCACAGTTCTTAACGTACAGAACACACACAAAGGGATGAATTCAGAAATGAACGAATCCTACTTGAGGCATTGTAGACTAGGTCATATCAATGCGACCCGACTAGCTGAGTTACATTTATATGCATATTTAAATCAGTTTGAATCTACATCATGTGAAACTTGCCAGTCATGTCACAAAGATAAGATGACCATAGCTCCGTTTATTGGAAACAGAGGAAGAGTTAATGAACTGTTGGGATCGATACATGCTGATGTATGTAAGTCCCCTGTCTACACATGTGTAACGTTTTAGAAATCGTTTTGCGAATTTTCCCGTTTCAGGGCAAAATTGTCGGTTTTTCACGTTTTAACCCGATTTCGATCAAACATCCGTATAAGCTTACCGGCACCTAGTTTAGCTAAAATAAAGCTTGCGTGCAAACTTTGGGAGTATTTGGGAGGTTTTGGTTCAGATAGAATTTTTCCCAAATAAAATATTATTTTAAGCGGTATTTTGTGCACGTAAATCGGGAAAATTTTCCTCTTGTGAATAAATTAATTTTTGTCACTAGAATTATTTTAGAAGCTTCTTTTTAAATATCTAGATATTTCTTTTGTGCAAAAGGATTTGGATTTAAAAAGAAAAGAAAAGGGTGTAAAGGTGGCATTTTCATTTAATGTTGCATTTATTGCTTAAAACTAGAATTTTCTTCATTTTAATTACACAATGTTAGGTTTACCTAGCACCCCATGTAGAGTTTGGAAGCATCACATGTCACAAAGTTCAAATTTTTATGGTGCTAAGCAAGCATACAAAGGATCGATCCTCGAAAATTAGGGTTTCTAAACAGTAAAGGCAACAAAGACTAGGGTTTCGAGACTACAACCTTTGTAGCTCCCTTCGCTAGACACTTTGGCCTCTTGAGTGTTGGAGGAAGGTTCTTTTGAAGTCATCTAGTGTCCATGACGATCCACCCGAAGCTCCTTCGTCCAAGCTATCCACTTCACTTTCCAAGAAAAGAAAAGAAGATAACACTCTAAACAAGTGGGCTAAACTTGTGTAGAATGATGTTGTGGTTCTAATTCTCACTTCAAAAACCTTTCTTGATGTGTATTTTGCTCACTATAAAACACTAGAGAGCAAAAGAAGAAGGAGGAAGAAGATGATGGCTTTTCTTTTTCAAGAAGAGAAAAGATTAACTCTAGAAAAGAAATGAAAATATATCTATATATATTTATTTCTTCTCATCTCAAACCATGGTTAATTGTTTGAGTTATTATTTAATTAGAGTTTAAAACATAGAAGGAAAGTTTAATCCATGGTTAAGGGTAGGTGAGGATGGTTAGGTTAAAGAAGGATGTAGAAACTAGTCAAGAATTATCTTTTCCTTTTCCATTTTGTTTTAAACACAAAATCAAACAATAATCCATATATTTATCCATGGTGTGAGTCTTATATTGCCATCATTTTTAATGTGTAATCAACCATGATCGATGATGTATGTATGTATGCACATCCATATGTGCATGAAACTAGAAAGAAAGAAAAACATACATGCATGCATACATCCATCATATACAAGAAAAGGTTTTAAGTGAGAAAACTAATGGTTAAATGATAAATCAACACTTGATTTATCAATCCGGCCATATCACATACGACCCCACCAAAAGCAAGCCGCCCGATCAATATACGGTATCTTATACGCGCATTTTAATCGGGTCCATGCGCACATCGCATACGCGCACCACAACGTTTCGCCTGGACTAGGTAACTCCTTTGTGGGACTCTAAGACTCGTCAATACGCCGGCAGTGGGTGATGATCATATCAAGCACCCTCAAGCCGCAAGCGGTCAGCTAAACGTAACGGCCACCCGGGTATTGAGTGATCAGAAGAAAACAAGCGAACCTGCTACAACTCCCGTCGAGCCAACCGACAACACTACCGTACAGTCCGGTCTCTTCATTAGATATGCTGCATATCGAGCTTAGGGATGGTCACGTCGACCTCAATAACTCAATAAGTCATGCCGGTGAATGGTCTATAACAGATCGAGAAACTACTGATAACACTTATCAGCAAATCTCAGCAGCCCTGGCCAGGGACTTACTGATATAACCAGTCGGGCAAAGCACAGCATCAACACCCAATACCGGGAGAGACGAAACCCCTCCTATCGCTCATTGCCTTCGTGTGTCTCGGGACTGTACCCAACGGCCACCTGTT
Source organism: Agapanthus africanus (assembly GCA_030015575.1). Taxonomy (NCBI): domain Eukaryota; kingdom Viridiplantae; phylum Streptophyta; class Magnoliopsida; order Asparagales; family Amaryllidaceae; genus Agapanthus; species Agapanthus africanus. Next base: position 231,370,081 of record CM057345.1, read on the forward strand.
TGCACGACTCAGTAGAGCCGTGGTAGGGTGGCAATCAAAGTACAGTGGGAGAACACACAAGACTTTATGACGATCTCGGGTCTACAGACTAACCTGTTCCAGTGTCACCTGAGAACTGCTATCCGACGATCGATATAATTCCATATAGGTGTTCTCGGTGAGTCCGTCCAGTGTACCCAGTCACCACTGAGCACCCGTATATGATCTTGATGTCAAACATCGATGAATGTGGGAACATTCATCGCCCATCGTATGGGTCTAGTATCATATACGCTAGTCTACTCTGGTATATCAATGCCCCGTCTCGATATACCCACGACTAGGGACTTTCCAGGATATGCTTATAGACTACAGATGTCCCACTAGTATCATCTCCATCATAATCAGAGTAGTCAAGCCGATATCCTCAGGGCTTTATCAGCATGTATGAATGAATAAAAGCATGATCAAATCAACATGTCAGATAAAGAAGAACCAGATAGCATATTATCATGTCGAGCAAGAATGAATACTGAATATATATACATGTACAAATACATCCACTATCATATAATGGCCTCTAGGGCATACATATATCCAACAATCTCCCACTTGCACTAAGGCCAGTTATTGGCGTATCTCATACCCAACATCTCAAAAAGTCGTTCATGCTGCAGCTGAGGGAGGGCCTTAGTGAATGGATCCACGGCGTTATTCTTTGTGTCTACTCTCCTAATCTCGATCTCGCGGCGATCTACAATCTCCCGGATCAAATGAAAACGCCTCAGGATGTGTCTGGATCGCTGATGGGATCTGGGTTCCTTGGCTAACGCTATAGCCCCATTATTATCACAATACAAAGGTATTGGATCAATAATGGTTGGAACTACTCCTAGCTCCGAGACGAACTTCTTCATCCAGACGGCTTCCTTGGCGGCATCATTCGCAGCAATGTACTCAGCTTCCATCGTTGAGTCTGCAATGGTATCCTGTTTGGAACTTTTCCAACTTACCTCCCCTCCATTGAGGGTAAATACAAACCCAGAGATAGATTTGCTGTCGTCCTTATCGCTCTGGAAGCTCGTATCGGTAAAGGCCTCCATTTGGAGATCTCCATTACCATACACCAAGAACAATTCTTCAGTCCTTCGTAAGTACTTAAGAATGTTCTTCACAGCTGTCCAGTGATTCTCCCCTGGGTTGGATTGATACCTGCTTACAACACTAAGAGCATAAGCTATATCTGGGCGTGTACATAACATCGCATACATTATAGATCCTACTGCTGAAGCATAGGGTATAACGCTCATGCGGGCTCTCTCTTCATCGGTCGTTGGACAAGAATCCTTGGAGAGAGTGACCCCATGGCAAGCGGGTAAGGCACCCCGCTTGGAGTCATCCATACTAAACCTTTTAAGGATGGTGTTGATGTACCTGGTTTGGGACAATTCCAATAACTTTTTGGATCTATCCCTATAGATCCTTATGCCCAGGATGTATGTGGCATCACCCAGTTCCTTCATGGAGAACCTTAGTGATAAGAAAGATTTGACCGACTGTAGCATAGGAATATCATTTCTTATCAGAAGAATGTCATCTACGTACAATACGAGGAATGTGACAGCTCTTCCAGCCTTCTTATAAATACAAGGTTCATCTGGATTTTTGATGAAATCAAACTCTTTGATAACATCATCGAAACAGATGTTCCAACTCCGAGATGCCTGCTTTAACCCATATATGCATTTAAGCAATATACATGCTTTCCCGCTGCTCCCACTGTCAATGAAGCCCTCTAGCTGATCCATATAAACGCATTCTTCTAAATCTCCATTTAGAAATGCTGTTTTAACGTCCATCTGCCAGATTTCATAGTCGTAGTGAGCAGCAATAGCAAGTAGGATCCGAATGGATTTAAGCATGGCTACGGGCGAAAAAGTTTCGTCATAGTCCAAACGTGGTCTTTGACGAAAACCCTTCGCCACAAGTCTTGCCTTATAGGTCTCTACCTGCCCATCTACACCAATCTTTCTTTTAAAGATCCATTTGCATCCCACAGGTTTTACCCCAGGGGGTACAACGTCCAAAGTCCATACTTTGTTGGTGTACATAGACTCCATTTCGGATCTCATGGCATCCAGCCACTTCACAGAGTCTCCACTCGTGATAGCTTGCTGAAAACTGGTAGGATCATCATCATCCATGATGCAGTCTTCTCTGTCACAATCAATGAGGAAACCGCAGTACCTCTCCGGTGGGGCGAGAAGTCCTACCAGACCTTCGGAGTGGCCGAGGTTCCTCAGTTTCTATTGCAACAGCCGGTTCAACCAAATCGTCATTTGTAGTTTGTGTCTCTAGAACTTCTTCTAGATCCACCACCTTGCCATCATCTTTATCTGTGAAAAACTCTTTTTCCAAGAATGTGGCATACTGAGAAACAAACACCTTTTGTTCCTCTTTGTGTTAGAATAGATATCCATAAGAATTCTTTGGATACCCCACAAAATTACACATGACTGACCGTGTCTCGAATTTGTCCGGATTCTGCTTTTTAATATAGGATGGGCAACCCCAAATCTTAATTCTCTTAAGAGATGGTCTCTTCCCATGCCATATCTCATATGGCGTGGTAGACACGGCTTTGGTTGGATCCCTGTTCAGTAGAAACCCTGCAGTCTCCACTGCATGCCCCAAAAATGAGACAGGTAACTCAGCATCACTCATCATGGATCGGACCATATCTAATAGGGTCCTATTCCGTCGTTCAAACACACCGTTGTGCTGTGGTGTGTAAGGAGGAGTGAGCTGAGAGAGAATCCCATTCTCTTTTAGGAAGTTTGCGAATTCTGTACTTAGATACTCACCACCTCGATCTGATCGAAGCATCTTGATACTCAAGCCGGTTTGTTTTTCTACTTCTTGTTTATATTCAATGAATTTCTCGAAAGCTTCGGACTTGTGCTTTAATAAAAATACATGACCGAATCTTGAGAAATCGTCAGTGAATGTAATGAAGTATGAAAAACCGCCTCTAGCCTGTGTAGACATTGGCCCGCATACATCGCTATGTATGAGGCCTAGGAGCTCAGTAGCTCTTTCTCCTTGTCCGGTAAACGGAGTTTTGGTCATTTTACCCTTGATACAAGACTGGCAAGTCGCATAAGATTTATATCAAAAGAGTTTAAATATCCATCTTTGTGTAACTTGTTTAGTCTTGTTTCGTTAATATGACCAAGTCTACAGTGCCAAAGAAAAGTTTCATTTAATTCTGAAAGTTTTCTTTTATTAGTGCGTTGTATACTGAAAACTGTGTGTTGATTTAGGACGTATATCCCGTTATTAAGTGTACCATACCCAACCAACATTTGATTCAGGTGAATGTTCATAACATTGTTCTGCAATATAAAGTTATATCCTTCATTGTCTAACAAAGAAACAGATATTATATTACATAGCATACTGTAAGTCCATGCTACCTCTCCCGGTACTTTCGGGCATGCGGAATTTGGTGAAAAACAATTTTCTAGAGGCAGTAACATGGACTCAAAACCGGATCTTCGTTAAACATCTAACTAACAACCTAACTAGGAGTTGTTAACTACTCGGTTAGGGGGTTATACCTTTCTTTCTTGAACTCCTTCTTCTTCAAGCCTCGATGGTTGTCCGGATCGGCTTCACCCGGTCGTCTCCTTACGCCGAAGATCGATCCACCTGAAAGCTTCTACCTTTGGCTTCTTCTTCGTACTTTGAAGAAACTAGTTCACTCGGTTTGCTAAACCTTGTGAACTAGAGTGAGTAGAGGAGAGTGTGTTGGGATTTTCTCTATGCTTCTTGGTTCTCAACACATGAGACAACTGAACCATAGACTAAAGAGAGGGAGAGCAAGAGGAAGGAGATGAGAGCTCAAGAACACAAGAGAGAGAATGAAAATGATAGAATGAGAAAGACTTTTCTCACTTGGCTCTCATAATCCAAAACCATCATCACAAAAATAGTAATCAAGTATTGTGTAAATGGTTTAAGTCAAAATGGCTATATCATTTCATGTACTCATATTGCACAAGAGAACAAGCAAGTAAAAAGTCTTTGCCATGAAATGATATCCATTGTCATCATGATGGTCAACTAGTCCAACCTAGTCAACCGGTCAACAAAGTCAACAAGTCAACAAAGTCAACCCCTCAACAACCATGTCACCACAATACTTAATTAATATTATTGTTAATCATATATCATATTCTCATTAGGGTTGAGCAAAAAGTCAATAGTCAACAGTCAACGGTCAACAACCCTAATGAGAATTCTCTGCCTCTGTCTCTCCGTCAACTGTGCATACACACCCGCATCCGCGTTCCGAGAAACACGAATACAAACTGGATAAAACCAATCCCAATACGTACACTAGGATCTGGCTTAAACCAAAGCCCGCTAGTGTAAACTGTCCGGACACTAAACGTGCATAAGTGCACGGATGTGACTGAACCCTGTCGCAAAACCATGCGACCTGTCGCAAAACCATGCGACCTCTACTCTTTTGCCTAAAGGAGAATAGCTTTCTGTGTGGGACTCTAAAGACTCGACACTACGCTGGCAGTGGGTTTAACCACAGACCGCAAGCGGCACTAGCTGTGCGTAACGGTCCCCAGGTAGATGCCGACAAGAAGACTGACGAGGTGAAACCCATCTGAACTCCTACTGAGCCTGAATGTGACAATCTCCGTACAGTCCGGTCTGTTTGTCTGATACATCGCATGGCGGGCCAAGGGGGCGGTAAACGTCAGTCCCATAATAGCGGTACAAGTCGTGTTGGAGTGAAGCCCAATACACCCTGAGATAGCACTGGAAGCCTACCAGTATGTCTCGCTTGCCCTGGCCAGGGACTACTCGTGTAATGGCTCTCCTAGACACAGCGCGATGTCAACCCCCAATACCGGGAGAGACGAATCCTGTCTAACCGTCACTACCTCCAAGTGCTTCGGGACTGCACCCAACTACTACCTGTTTGCACGACTCCTTTGAGCTGTGGTAGGGTAGTAATCAAAGTACAGTGGGAACACACTCGAGGCGAAGTGACAGTGTCAAGTCAGTGGACTAAGCTGTACTCATGTCGCCTGGGAACTGATAACTGACGATAGGTATAATACCAACCGGTCAGTTCCCGACGAGTCCTGTCCAGTGTACTCGTAACCTTACGAGCACTCGCATACTATCTCCAATACGACGTACTGATGGCTGTGGGACAGACCATCTCCCACACTGGGATGAGAAGCGCATGCGCTAGTCTACTCCGGAGTATCGATGCCCAATCTCGGTAGTCCTGCGACTAGGGACCTGCATAAGGATGTGCTTATAGATTACCCAGCCCCACTAGTGTGACTGCCATCACAACGCTGGTAATCAAGCAGATCCTAAGGGCTCCACTAATGCGTATAGGTGATATAATAAAATAAACACATGTACACATTGAAGTAGAAACAAACCAAGTAGCATACTACTATTTTGAGCAAGATTGTATATACAAGGTGAATATCCCAAGCTTCCATTAAGTAATATACAAACTAGTATGATACAGTAATGGCCTCTAGGGCATATACACTAACAATCTCCCACTTGCACTAAGGCCATGTACTGGCGTATCGAAGACCTATCATCTCGATCAGCCGCTCGAACTGAGTCTGGGGCAAGGCCTTGGTGAATGGATTTGCAGTGTTATCTTCTGAAGCAACCCTCCGAACCTCGATCTCCTGGCGATCCACGATCTCCCTGATCAGGTGATACCGCCTCAAGATGTGTCTGGATCTCTGATGGGACCTGGGTTCCTTCGCTAAAGCTATAGCCCCGTTGTTGTCGCAATACAGAGGTATTGGATCAACAATGGACGGAACCACCTGAAGTTCTTTCAAGAACTTCCTCATCCAGACGGCTTCTTTTGCGGCATCAGATGCAGCGATGTATTCCGCTTCCATAGTCGAGTCAGCAACGGTTTCTTGTTTGGAACTCTTCCAACACACCGCCCCTCCATTGAGGGTAAAGACAAAAACCGACATGGACTTGATAATCATACTTGTCACTCTGGAAGCTGGAGTCAGCAAAAGCCTCGATCTGGAGGTCTTTTCCGCCATACACCAAGAACATCTCCTCAGTCCTTCTCAGGTACTTGAGAATGTTCTTTACCGCTATCCAGTGTTTCTCCCCATGGATTGACTGATACCGGCTTACCACACTCAGTGCATAAGCTACATCCGGTCTGGTACATAACATCGCATACATTATAGAGCCTACCGCAGAAGCGTAGGGTATAATAGACATGCGATCCCTCTCCAAATCAGTCTTGGGAGACATCTCTTTAGAGAGGGTGATCCCGTGACAAGCCGGTAGGTTACCGCGCTTGGAATCTTCCATACTGAATCTTTTCAGTATGGTGTCGATGTACCTGGACTGTGAAAGTCCTAATATCCTCTTGGATCTATCACGATGGATCCGGATTACCAGGATGTATGAGGCATCACCCAGGTCTTTCATGGAGAACTTGTGTGACAAGAACCCCTTGACAGATTGTAGCATAGGAATGTCATTTCCTATTAAGAGAATGTCATCCACGTATAAAACGAGAAATACTACAGTTCTCGCTACAAATCTACTATAGATGCATGGTTCATCTGGATTTTTGATAAAGCAAAATTCTTTGACCGTCTCATCAAAACAGATGTTCCAACTCCGTGATGCCTGCTTTAGTCCATAGATGGACTTAAGCAACTTGCACACCTTTCCGCTGCTCCCACTCTGAATGAAACCCTCTGGTTGGTCCATATAGACACACTCCTCTAAATTTCCATTTAGAAAAGCGGTCTTTACGTCCATTTGCCTAATCTCATAATCGTGGAAGGCAGCAATGGCAAGAAGGATCCGAATGGATTTCAGCATAGCCACTGAAGAAAAGGTTTCGTCATAGTCCAAGCCAGGTCTTTGACAGAAACCCTTTGCAACAAGTCTAGCTTTATAGGTCTCAACCTGTCCATCTACACCAATCTTCCTTTTGAAGATCCACTTGCATCCTACGGATTTTACCCCGTCTGGATCAATGTCCAACGTCCATACTTTGTTGGTGTACATGGACTCCATTTCGGTCCGCATTGCATCCAGCCATTTTACCGAGTCAACGCTCTGAACGGCCTGCTGGAAGCTAGTAGGATCATCATAATCTATGATGCAATCCTCTCTATCCCCGTCTATGATAAAACCGTAGTATCTCTCGGGCGGATGTGACTGCCTACTACTCCTGCTGAGCGGTGTAGGAATGTCCTGTAAGTGCACGGCGGCGCCCCGGCCGTCAATCCGACGGCCAAATGCGGAAACGGTGATAAACTTTAATTTTGCGAACTTAGCAAACCGGCACCACCGCGCACTAAACCTCGGATCGGGCCATTAAACTAGATCTAGCTAACAACAAGACGGGTTAGAGATATACCGAGTGATCCGAGTCCTCCGGTCTTCTCGTCGTCGTCCCGATCTTCTGCGGAAACTCCGGTCGTCGCCTCCTCGCCGGAAGGGCACCACATCGCCTGCATCTTTTACGGGCTCCCACCTCAATACCGAGGCAACTCGGGCACGAAGCTGGCAAGTCGACGTGCCCAAGATTTGCTGTAGAAAGTGTAGTGCTTTGTCTCTTTGGGGTTATGTTGCTTTGATGGAGGAATGGATTGGAACTTTCAAGTGGAACTCTCATTTATCAAGCATGGAATGAGATGATGAAATTTCCTTACCAAAAATGAAAACTCTCATTTTTTCTCACCTCTCCAAAATTGTGGCCGGCCATATACATATGAGAATGATGGAGGAAAAAACAAGCATGAAGGGAGGTGATGGTAGGAGAAGAAAAGAGGTGACCACATCCAAACATCAACCATACTTAATTCACATCAAACCCATACCCTTTCTAATCTCATTTAATGCACCATCATGGATGAAAGATGCTAATCCTATCATAATGAATACATATGCAAGAAACCCCCTCCACAAATGTTATTTGCAAACTTGCAAATTACCCCCTCCGTCGGAAAAGTCCGGCCGGGAAAGAACAAAGGAAAACCGGCCGGAACGGAATGCAAACTGGCAACTCCAGAAAACTGGTCCCATAATAAATTACAGGAAAACCCCGATACTGTGCATACACACCCGCATCTGTATTCCGTCCGGATACAAATGCAAAGAGACAAAATCTACACAGTACTAAACTAGGATCCGGCTTAAACCAAAGCCGGCTAGTAATATCCGTCCGATCCTGATCCGTGCAATACCGCACGTATCTGATCGAACCCTGCCATATAACCATATGGCCACTAGTACTTACCGTCCGATCCTGATCCGTGCAATACCGCACGTATCTGATCGGACCCTGCCATATCTCCATACGGCCTCTACAGCGTTTCGCCCGAAAGCTTGAGTAACAGAAAGTGTGGTGGACTCTAAAGACTCGTCAATACTATGGCTGTGGATTTAACCACTAGCACGTCAGAGGTATAAGCCAATACGTGACGGGCCACCAGCTATTGACTAAAAAGGGACGTCGATGAGCGAACTCATCCTGACACCCTACTGAGCCTGTCAGTGACAATATCCGTACAGTCCGGTCCGTTCGTCTATGAGCATCGCATGGCGGGCCTAGGGGGTTGGTAAAAGTCAGACCCCCAAAAGCGGTACAAGTCGTGTCGGAGTGTAGCCCAGAACACCCTGAGATACTACTGGAATACCTACCAGTAAATCTCCTGCCTTGGCCAAGGACTTTGTGTAATGGCTCTCGTAGACACAGCGCGACCTCATCCCCAATACCGGGAGAGACGAACCCCTGAAGATCCGCTCACTGCCTCCATGTGGCTCGGGACTGTACCCAACTAAAACCTCTTTGCACGACTCCTTTGAGCCATGGTAGGGTAGTAATCAAAGCACAGTGGGAACTCACACGAGACAAATGACGATCCCCAGGTCGATGAACTAACCTGTACACATGTCACCAGGGAACTGCTATCTGACGTCAGGTATAAGACCAACTAGCATGTTCCCGGCGAGTCCTGTCCGGTGTACTCATAACCCAATGAGCACCTGTATACATCTTAGGTGAACCAACTGACACCAGTGGCTTGTGAGACCGGCCACCGCCCCTCGTCGGGGTCTCGACAGTATACACTAGTCTACTCTGGAGAATCGATGCCCTGTCTCGAAACTCCCACGACTAGGGACCTTTTAAGGATGTGCTTATAGACTCCAGCTCTCACTTATATGATCGCCCTCATACTGCTGGCAGTCAAGCAAGAATCCTAGGGGCTCTATCAACGTGTAATAGCGACCTGTCAGGTCACCTAAAGCAGTACACGATGATAAAGGTAAACCAGATAGCATACTATTATCTCGAGTAAGACTGTCGTCCCGGGATAGGTCCTCCCTCAATCATTGCAATCACGTGCCTGTGATCCAATAATTGACTCTGAGGGCACTATCTCCAACAATCTCCCACTTGCACTCAAGGCTAATTATTGCGATGTCGCATACTCACAGCCCGTGTGATACCGAACACCCAACTCCTCTACTAGTCAGTCTCACAAAGCCTGTTTGGAAGACTATTGCGTTCGAGGAATAGCCTCAGTGAGTGCATCCGCTCAGATGTTTCTTTCTATGTCTCTCTATATCTCAAGTTCGCAGAGAAAGCCATCTCCCGAAATGAGCAATACCTGTCTTAGAATGTCTGGATGTCTGATGGGACTTAGCTCATAAATGAACTCCAAATCCAAACTTCTTAGACTGTATCGTCAACTGAACTTAATCAGTATCCTGCGCCATGCCTCCCTCAGTATCTGCCTGGATCACCTGTCCAGAATACTGCCCCTCTTCAGAAGGAAAACTATAACTCTGACAACCTCCTTGTCATCTAGGTCACCTTGGAAGCCTGGAATGATAACTGTCCCCCGAATGAGGCAGTCGTTATCATATCCCTAGAACATCCACTTATGTTCTAAAACTGCTTCCGACTGTTTTTCCAGGATTGGGTCAATGTCAACTTATTGCATCTAGTGCAAGAACAACATCTGGTGTGGTACTTGACATCTCATGATTGACTTAATTGCCTAAGCAAGTGATCTGCCAATCATGCACATCCCTCTCTACTTCAGTCTATAAGACACCTTTAGAGAGGGTGAGTCCATTACCTGCAGGTACACTATCATGCCAGGAGTCGTCCATTCTAAATACTCTTAGGATGTTGTCTAAGTACCCAGATCGGGAAACCACCTAAATCTAGATCTAAAACTATAGATCTAGTAACCAGTATGTCTTATATAATGTCCAAGTCCTTTGTGGAGAAACCACTGTGTGACGACCAAAGTATAACCGATCGTAGTATAGGAGTCTCTTTTCCTACTTTGTGTATGTCATCCAAAACCCGGATATCACACCCTACTACCTTCTTAACAGATCCATCCCCTATTCTGATGACGTCAAACCTATGACTGTCACATCTGAAATGGATGATCTATCTCCGCTATATCTGCTTTAGTCTATTAATAGACATAAGCCTGATGTCCACCAATGCTTCCGCTGCTCCCACTGACTACGACAACCCTCTGGCAGAGTCATATAGACGTGCACTTCTAAAACTAGTTTAGAATGACGCTATATTCATCCTCCTGCCGGGTTTCGGAGCCTGGAACAACAACAATGGCAAGTGTGGGTAAACAAGAACTTCCCTGTCACCGTCCTTGAGGCTACCAGAGTACCTCTCGGGTGCCTGAAGTTACCCACCGTATCTGCAGAGTGGCCAATGGAATGTCAAATCAGATTGAATCTTTAGGTTCTTTATCAAATCTTCAGTAATCGTTTGCGGTTCTGGAATCACTTCCAGTTCTACCATACTCCCACTACTGTTTTTGAAAAAATCCATTTTTAATAAAACTGTGGCGAGTCTAGAACAATATTTCTATTGATCTGCCAGATGGTAGAAAATCAACCCTCGTCATAGCCTGGGTCAACCCACAAACAGCCATTACAGAAACGTGCCTTGAGTTATCCAGAGTCTGGTTTTAATCATAAGCCGGACAACTCCCCGTACCTTAACAATGTTAAGATATGAACTGTACTATATCCAATATAGAACCAGAGGCACTGATTTAATTGAACCAGATTCAAATCATGCAGCTGTCTCCAGTGCATGTCAACTAAATGGAGAGAGGCCGATCAACGTTACTCAACTTAGGAATGCTTCCAATTATGAGTTACCTGAAAGAGAAGCAATTTCTCTTTATCATTACTATCAACTGAATACCATACACAAGTATCTACATCTTCGATCACCTTGAAGAATCCCGATACTTGCTACACCTGGTTCTCTACTCTATTCAAATACCTATAACTCCTCAAAACTTAGACCCTGTGTTTCTACGAAACACATGTCTAAGAACTAGAGAAGTTAAAAGTAAACAGAATATAGTATGAGGACCAACCCCTCTGTCCTAATGGACACTGGACAACATACAATACTCTGTATAAGTCCGCCGAGTCTAACAACTCTTTCACTGTGTGTCGTAGGTTGAAAACTGTACTTATGGTTAAGAAGAATTACACCGCTGTTTAATTCTCCTTACCTAACCATCCACTGATATAGGTAAATGTCATCGACATAATATCAAAAGGTATATCTCACTCTATGAAAATAGACGTACAGATATGTCAATTTGAAATTGGTGCACAACAGCGGATATTCAAAACCAAATATTTGCCGATCGGCAAACAGCCCAGATGATCTCCTCAAATATCACCGATTACAACGAATCCCGATATAATGAGGATGATCACCCTATTCCCAATAACTTACTCCCACTCATCATCTGTAAAACCATACAGATGTGAGAATCATACCTGGTAAATACATACCCTGGAGCAAGTGTCTAATCGGGAAATCAGTTTTCTTTTAACAGTACACAGTTGAACTGAAACATTGAAATGTTTCGATAGGGTATCCTGGTATTCCTAGTAATGCCTCTACCATTATCCAGATTCATAACTATAACCGTATAATTCTTTGCCACCTCTCCAAATCCTTTTATATGTCTTTAGTCATTACCTTCTGCACACCCCTTTAGGCCAATTGGTTTTCTTCCTTCCCTACCGTTCGGCCACTGCCTATGGATTGGAAGAAGACTATCCAATAAGCATAATGGGTGGACTGTCCTAGTCCTAGGAGCACTCGCAATGCGAGAGAAGGTGAAGATAAAAGACAACCGAATAAACCTTATTCCTATTTCTCCTGGACCAGAATCCATCCCCGAACTGGAACAAGTTCCTTTCGAGTTCGTATATAACCATACGATGGAGTATCCAATAAACTGTGGATCTTCGTAGTGATACGGAGTGTCCTGGAGAAATACAAAGGTGATTTAGGATTGGCGAAGAAATACTTGGTTTGGTCGTGAATATCAGTTGCAATTTACTTTGCCCTCTTACTAATCCCTTACTTTGTTTTAATCTTAATACCTTCTGTACACCATCGTTAGGCTAATTAGTTTTCTTCATTCCCCACCGTTCGGCACCAGCCTGAGGTTTGGAAGAAGACTATCCAATAAGCGTAATAGGTGTGCTATCTCCTAAACCAAGGAGTACTCGTAACTTGAGAGAAGGCAAAAAGGAAAAGACAACTGAATAATCCTATCCGTTTTCTCTAGAACCGGAAACCATCCTCGAATTCCTTCGAGTTCGTATCTAACCATACGATGGCTTTGTCCAATGGAAGTGGACGTTCGCAGTAATACGGGGTGTCTTGGAGAAAAGGGTAAAAGTAGGAGTGGCAATGAGGTCTGCAACTCTGACAATTCAAAAGCCAGTGTTAAGAAGGTTCGGTCAACTTGGTCACTGAGTCATAGTCTTAGGGTCGGGTCAATGGTCGCTGCCAGAGAGAGAGAGAAAAGAAACACTCAGCGTGCACTCTACCCTAGATCAGAATGGTTACCAATTTATCTAATCTGGAAACCTCCCACTGTACCTCAAATTCTCCTCCAAACCTGAAAGAAGAATTAGTCGGGGTCACCGAGGAGTAAACTAACTCATCAGTGGGAATCGGGATCCAACTATCATCGCATGATAACGTGACGGAATCCGCTCACGCTATCACACTCCAGAAGGTATGCGCATATCTGGCAAGTTTCAGTTCTTTTGAAACTCCCGATGTGATTTTTACCCCATGCTCTTATGACCTTGACTTTGGCCAACATATCATAAGTCACATGTCAAGTTCAACCCATCATTCTCCAGGTTAATTTGAATCCACCCGTACCTACCCTTGACTTTGGCCAAAATGGCAGTACGGCTGTCCCAAACCAACGCATCTATCTATGCTGCATATGAATACCCAACAGCTACCAAACACTGCCTTGACTTTGGCCAACATACACAGCTTGAATACTATTGACTATCCATATGAAACGACGGAGGGCTACGAATGGTTTCTGGCGAAAACCTTTAACGTAATGAACTTGATATCGTTGAAGGAACGGATAGCTTTTTAGAAAATATAGTGACGAAAACCTTTACTAAAGAGGTCACTCCCGGTGAAGGGATCTCGGCTCTTTCCCCGTAGAGTGGGGTGCAGGATATTCCAAATGAATACCACGATGCAAAGCAAAAGTAATCGGCTATAGTGAAGTTAATGCCCTGACGCAAACTTCTGTCCAAGGGGTCACTCCCGGTGAAGGGATCTCGGCCCTTGCCTCGTCGACTGAGGAGCAGGATATTCCAAATGAATACCACGATGCAAAACAAAAGTGAACGTCCTTGCAATAACAGCTTTTTGAAAAGTGTTCTAACAACATCAGAATAGGTTTGTTTAACTTGCATTGATCCGAATCAATGCAGTCCCATCAATTGATCACACCACAAAGAACGAAAATATACTGACGTACGTATATGCCATCCGCATTCGCCACTGGGTCCCGTCATCACCCGTTAGGTTAGCTAACTAACGGCAGAGCGGGGACTGGACTAGCGCGGATGAAAAACATATACAACATCTACTAATATATATACCAATATATTATATTTCGCTCAAGGCGTGAATAAAATGCAATATCACAGAAATGTACAGCATCACAGAACAATACAGATATCTGGGATCCCCGGGTTTCACAGAGCCACTACTGAAACCCGACGTTCCCCTGGTCGTGTGGATAGCCTGTGCAATGAAAACCTAGACCCCTACGGGCGCGGCAAGTTACCCGCCAAAACCTGAAGCGAGGCAGCCCCCTTCAGCGCCGTGAATGGACCACCCAGCACTTCACGGAATCCGGTAACTTGGGCACCCCTCCTGGGTCAACCTGTACCCCTACGAGTGCGGCGAATAGCCCGCCAATTCTAGAGCGAAGCCCCCTCCGTCCCAATGCCATGAGATGCGGGCTTGTTGCCCTCCAGAACCCGGCTATCCGTGCACCCCACCACGGGGCAATCCTAGTACAGAAAGTAAAATATACATACAACGGGTACATCGACCGCAACCAGGTCGTGCCCCAAAAGAATAATACAAACAGGCAGTGACGGCAGTCCACATGTCGGACGCTCGCCCCGCAATATCAAATGTACATAATACAATAACACTGTACTAGCATTGCATCCAGGCTACCCCCACGACCGATCCGCAACATCACAGCAAAACACAGAACATCAACGTGAAAGTCACGTTCGCAAATCCGTCTAACCGGGCTATAGCAGTTAGACAGGATTTACCGATCGAGTGACATTCACGGTCGCAGATATAATGTAAATACTGTGAAATAATGTGTTTAAAATATCCGATCGATCAAAAATTAACAAGTGGGCCCCAAGCAATACTGTAGCACTCACAGAAATTCTGGGCCCAATTTTAATATTCCAAAACACCAAAAATCATCCCAGAAGCCCACTGGAAAAAATTGATGCAGCGAGGACACTAATGTGCGGCGGAACCGCGGCCCAAGGGGGGGTTTGGCCGCGGTTCCGCGCTTCAGTGGTCGATTCACTGTATCGAATTTTTACAGAAGTCTTAGAATTTCCAGTACATTAGTTTTTTACAACCTAAAAAAATTTTGGAGTTCAAAAAATTTCGACAGAAAACTGATGTGAGGAAAAACGCGAGTTTTTGGAATTTTGGTCGATCGGAAATGCAAACACATCAAACAAAGCTAGACGAAGTTAATGGCGAGGCTCTGATACCACTGTAAGTGCACGGCGGCGCCCCGGCCGTCAATCCGACGGCCAAATGCGGAAACGGTGATAAACTTTAATTTTGCGAACTTAGCAAACCGGCACCACCGCGCACTAAACCCCGGATCGGGCCATTAAACTAGATCTAGCTAACAACAAGACGGGTTAGAGATATACCGAGTAATCCGAGTCCTCCGGTCTTCTCGTCGTCGTCCCGATCTTCTGCGGAAACTCTGGTCGTCGCCTCCTCGCCGGAAGGGCACCACATCGCCTGCATCTTTTACGGGCTCCCACCTCAATACCGAGGCAACTCGGGCACGAAGCTGGCAAGTCGACGTGCCCAAGATTTGCTGTAGAAAGTGTAGTGCTTTGTCTCTTTGGGGTTATGTTGCTTTGATGGAGGAATGGATTGGAACTTTCAAGTGGAACTCTCATTTATCAAGCATGGAATGAGATGATGAAATTTCCTTACCAAAAATGAAAACTCTCATTTTTTCTCACCTCTCCAAAATTGTGGCCGGCCATATACATATGAGAATGGTGGAGGAAAAAACAAGCATGAAGGGAGGTGATGGTAGGAGAAGAAAAGAGGTGACCACATCCAAACATCAACCATACTTAATTCACATCAAACCCATACCCTTTCTAATCTCATTTAATGCACCATCATGGATGAAAGATGCTAATCCTATCATAATGAATACATATGCAAGAAACCCCCTCCACAAATGTTATTTGCAAACTTGCAAATAACCCCCTCCATCGGAAAAGTCCGGCCGGGAAAGAACAAAGGAAAACCGGCCGGAACGGAATGCAAACTGGCAACTCCAGAAAACTGGTCCCGTAATAAATTACAGGAAAACCCCGATACTGTGCATACACACCCGCATCTGTATTCCGTCCGGATACAAATGCAAAGAGACAAAATCTACACAGTACTAAACTAGGATCCGGCTTAAACCAAAGCCGGCTAGTAATATCCGTCCGATCCTGATCCGTGCAATACCGCACGTATCTGATCGAACCCTGCCATATAACCATATGGCCACTAGTACTAACCGTCCGATCCTGATCCGTGCAATACCGCACGTATCTGATCGGACCCTGCCATATCTCCATACGGCCTCTACAGCGTTTCGCCCGAAAGCTTGAGTAACAGAAAGTGTGGTGGACTCTAAAGACTCGTCAATACTATGGCTGTGGATTTAACCACTAGCACGTCAGAGGTATAAGCCAATACGTTACGGGCCGCCAGCTATTGACTAAAAATGGACGTCGATGAGCGAACTCATCCTGACACCCTACTGAGCCTGTCAGTGACAATATCCGTACAGTCCGGTCCGTTCGTCTATGAGCATCGCATGGCGGGCCTAGGGGGTTGGTAAAAGTCAGACCCCCAAAAGCGGTACAAGTCGTGTCGGAGTGTAGCCCTGAACACCCTGAGATACTACTGGAATACCTACCAGTAAATCTCCTGCCTTGGCCAAGGACTTTGTGTAATGGCTCTCATAGACACAGCGCGACCTCACCCCCAATACCGGGAGAGACGAACCCCTGAAGATCCGCTCACTGCCTCCATGTGGCTCGGGACTGTACCCAACTAAAACCTGTTTGCACGACTCCTTTGAGCCGTGGTAGGGTAGTAATCAAAGCACAGTGGGAACTCACACGAGACAAATGATGATCCCCAGGTCGATGAACTAACCTATACACATGTCACCAGGGAACTGCTATCTGACGTCAGGTATAAGACCAACTAGCATGTTCCCGGCGAGTCCTGTCCGGTGTACTCATAACCCAATGAGCACCTGTATACATCTTAGGTGAACCAACTAACACCAGTGGCTTGTGAGACCGGCCACCGCCCCTCGTCGGGGTCTCGACTGTATACACTAGTCTACTCTGGAGAATCGATGCCCTGTCTCGAAACTCCCACGACTAGGGACCTTTTAAGGATGTTCTTATAGACTCCAGCTCTCACTTATATGATCGCCCTCATACTGCTGGCAGTCAAGCAAGAATCCTAGGGGCTCTATCAACGTGTAATAGCGACCTGTCAGGTCACCTAAAGCAGTACACGATGATAAACGTAAACCAGATAGCATACTATTATCTCGAGTAAGACCGTCGTCCCGGGATAGGTCCTCCCTCAATCATTGCAATCACGTGCCTGTGATCCAATAATTGACTCTGAGGGCACTATCTCCAACATGTCCTGTTCTTTTGAACCCTCTGGTTCCACTAAGCTTTCAGTAATGGCTCGTGGTTCTGGAATTTCTTCCAGTTCTACTGTGCTCCCACTTATCTGGTTTTCCAAAAACTCAGTTTCCAAGAAGTGGGCATGACGAGAAACAAAAACCTTTTGTTCCTCTTCACAGTAGAAGAAATATCCCTTGGAGTTCTTTGGATATCCCACGAACTTGCACTGTACTGAGCGTGCCTCGATTTTGTCCGCATGCTGCTTTTTGACAAAAGCTAGACATCCCCATGTCTTAATGTGCTTAAGATAGGGTTTCTTCCCACACCACATCTCATATGGTGTAGTAGGCACAGTCTTAGTGGGAACTCGGTTCAAAAGGTATGCAGCTGATTCTAGCGCATACCCCTAGAATGATCGCGGTAACTCAGCTTTACTCATCATGGACCGTACCATATCCAATAGGGTTCGGTTCCGTCTCTCCGATACACCGTTATGTTGCGGAGTGTATGGAGGAGTAAGCTGAGAGAGAATTCCGTTCTCTTTTAAATAGTCCAGGAACTCGGCACTTAAGTATTCACCACCTCGATCCGATCTTAGGATCTAGATACTTTTGCCGGTTTGTTTTTCTACTTCATTCTTATATTCCTGGAATTTTCCAAAGGCTTCGGACTTATGTTTCATTAAGAAGACATAACCGTACCTTGAAAAGTCATCCGTAAAAGTAATGAAGTAAGAATAACCGCTTCGCGCATGTGTAGACATTGGACCGCACACGTCGCTGTGTACGAGTCCTAAGAGCTCGCTCGCTCTTACCCCGTGTCCAGTGAACGGAGTCTTTGTCATCTTTCCTTTGAGACAGGATTGACAAGTGGCATACGATTGATATTCGAACGCATTCAAATATCCTTCTGTATGTAACTTCGTCAACCTTCTCTCATTGATGTGACCCAGTCTACAATGCCACAAGAAAGTCTGATTTATTTCCGGAGACTTTCTTTTGTGTGTATTCTCGACATTGAAAATCTGCGGTAGGTTTAATACGTATATACCATTGCTTAATGCACCTGACCCAATCAGAACTTGATTAAGGTGAATGTTTACAACATTACTTACAAACGCAAATTCATAACCTTCTTTAGAAGTCAAAGATACAGAAATGATATTACAAGTTGCGTTGGGTACAAAATAGCAATTACGCAAAACCAAAACGTGTCCATCTGACAACCCCAGGTGATAGTCCCCCATGGCCTTAGCATCCATGCTAGCTCCGTTTGCAACTTTGAGGGTCATGTCACCTGCCTTCAAAACCCTACGGTTTCTCAACGCCTGCAAAGAATTACAGATATGAGATCCTGATCCGGTATCTAATACCCAGGAAGTAGAGTTTATTGAAAGACAGTTTTCAATAACATACACACCTGAAGCTGAAGCCGCAACCTGCTTCAGATCCTGTGTTCTGGCTTTCCAAGCCCTGCAATAATTCTTCCAGTGTCCATTCTTATGACAATAAAAGCATTCTTCCTTGTCCACAAGCTTTCCCACTTTCTTTGTTGCTTTTGCCTTTCCCTTCGTATCTACTTTACTAACACCGCCCCTTGGTTTGGCGGGGGCTTTCTTCTTCTTTCCCTTGGCTTTCGCCTTGGACCTAGAAGAGGAAGATCCTCCTACAAACAAAGTGGATGTTTCCCTACCTTTCTGTAGGGTGCCCTCTGCGCTCCTCAGCATGTTGAGGAGTTCTGAAAGTTCAACTTCTTTTTCTTGTAAGTTGAAGTTCTGTATAAACTGGGCGTAAGTGGAAGGAAGGGACTGGACAATCAAATCCGTATAGAGCTCATTCTCCAACGTGGTCCCAAGGTCCGCGAGCTCCTCAATGTAGCCAATCATCTTAAGCACGTGTTCCGCTACCGATGATCCGACGGCCAACCTTGCCGAAAATAACTTCTTCGACACTTCGTATCTTGCGATACGAGACTGCTCTCCATACAGTTCTTTTGTATGGAGAAATATGGATTCGAGGTCCATATTCTCGTGCCTCCTCTGATGTTCGTTGTCCATAGAGGCAAGCACGAGGCACTTGGCCTTTGCGCAATCTAGTTCCCAGGTCTTACGGATTTCCTTATCCGCGACGCTGGTTTTGGGACCTGGGAAAGGGAGAGCTTTGGTGGTAAGAAGATACCCCAGCTTGTTGTAAGTGATTACCATCTTGACATTCCTGAGCCAATCTTTGTAGTTTGGCCCTGTCAGTATGTTTTTATCTAGAAGAAACTTAAGTCCAGTCATGTCGATTGGTCGCTGCAATTAGGAGAGAGAAGAAACACTCAGCATGATGCTCTTGCATGTTTAGAGTGGTTTTTAGTTTATCTAAGCAGGATGGCTCCCACTGTCTCTCGAATCCCTCCTCAAACCAAAAAGGAAGAATTAGTCGGCATCAATCTCACCGCGCAATACTTGCTTAACCGTTCAGCCAGGCCAGTGTCGGTACTTCGAGGGAGGTTTTCCAACGCTTTCGCGAAGTTCCTTAATTAAATAACCTCTTTTCCCTGAGGGCGTAGCCCCGCTAACACCTTTCTAGACACCTACTTGGTTTATAGCATTGATCGTTAAGTGAGAAATTTCCCGAGGAGCAGCATATACTCACAGTAGGATCGGGATCCAAATATCATTGCGTGACGAAACTGAAGGAATCCTACCAGAATCATCACACTCTAAATGGTATGCAACACTAGCAAGTTTCAGTTCTTTTGAAACTCCCGATGTGGATTTTTTCCCCATGCTCTTATGACCTTGACTTTGGCCAACAAATCATAAGTCACATGTCAAGTTCTACCCGTCGTTCTCCAGGTTAATTTGAATCCACCAGCACCTACCCTTGACTTTGGCCAACAAGGCAGTACGACTGTTCCAAACTAACGCATCTATCTATGCTGCACATGAATACCCAATAGCTACCAATCACTATGCCTTGACTTTGGCCAACAAACATAGCTTGAATACTATTGACCATCCATGTGAAACGACGGAGGGCTATGAATGGTTTTGGCTAAACCGTGAACGTAGTGAACTTGATATAATCGATGGAACGAGATAGCTTTTAAAAGGAGTGGCTCAAGCTCCCCATTTAAAAGTTGGTTTTGAAAAGAACCGAGTGGTTTTTCGAAAGTGTTCCAACGACTTTTACTTGGTTTATTTTTCTTGCATTAGTTCTTTTAATGCGTGATATTCTTGCATTAGTTCTTTTAATGCGTCCCATCAGTTAATCCTACCATTGCAGAAAACAACCAAAATATGACGTACGCTTATGCCATTCGCATTCGCCACGGGGCCCCGTCATTACCCGTTAGGTTACTTAACTAACGACAGAGCGAGGGCTGGGCTAGCGCGGCTGTAAAACATAAGCAACGCCTAAATAATATCATATATAGATATACTGCAATGATAGCCATTTCAGATCACAGATGAACACATTGGATATACTAGGAATCCGCAATTTGTACGAGCCTGTAACGAAAAGCAGATTACACGGTCGCGGTGAATAGCCAAAACCCTACCCAAGACCCCTACGGGCGCGGCAAACTACCCGCAAAGTACCCGAAGCGAAGAAACCTCCCTCAACCCCGTGAGTAGGCCACTCGGCACTTCGGCATACCCGGTAGTTTGTGCACCCCCTCCATGGGTCTATCCTAGGAGCAAAAACAGTAAAAGGAAATTATACAATGACGGCTACAACCCCGACCCGGTTGTGCGGCCATACAAATAATTATTACACCAATTTACAAATTTACATGAATTGAAAGAAAAGAAAACTCTCGTCTCACAACCCCCGGCTATTCACCCGCGACAATCCAATGAATTCATATACACATTCCAATGACATTACAGATCACAGATTTGTATAACCCCCACTAATCGACATATAGCGATTAGAAGACGTTCAATACAAATATCACATCACAGAAAAACCCGTCAGCTTAAGTCATAAGAAATTCGATCAAAATACGGTTTTTCAGGCCCCAAATACAAAATTTTCGTTCTGGAAAATCTGGGCAGAAAATACATATTCCAAAAATCCCAAAATACCCCTATGAACGAACTGCAAAAATAAAACCCCACGACCGAGTCAACTCGGCCGCGGTTCCGCGGCGGGAGCAAGCTCCCGCCGATAAAACGTGGCGCGTTGATCGATTCAGTGGGTCGAATTTTTGCAGTTTCTTCTAAAAACCCTGAGTCGATTTTTGGTGTATCTCAAATAATTTTTGCAGCACTTTGAAAATCGACAGAAAGTTTGAAATCTCGGTGTATTTCGCGACTTTTTCTCCGATCGAATTTCTTGTTACTATGCTAACATGTTAGGTAGTGTTTAACTAGGCTCTGATACCACTGTAAGTCCATGCTACCTCTCCCGGTACTTTCGGGCATGCGGAATTTGGTGAAAAACAATTTTCTAGAGGCGGTAACATGGACTCAAAACCGGATCTTTGTTAAACATCTAACTAACAACCTAACTAGGAGTTGTTAACTACTCGGTTAGGGGGTTATACCTTTCTTTCTTGAACTCCTTCGTCTTCAAGCTTCGATGGTTGTCCGGATCGGCTTCACCCCGTCGTCTCCTTGCGCTGAAGATCGATCCACCTGAAAGCTTCTACCTTTGGCTTCTTCTTCGTACTTTGAAGAAACTAGTTCACTCGGTTTGCTAAACCTTGTGAACCAGAGTGAGTAGAGGAGAGTGTGTTAGGATTTTCTCTATGCTTCTTGGTTCTCAACACATGAGACAAGTGAACCATAGACTAAAGAGAGGGAGAGCAAGAGGAAGGAGATGAGAGCTCAAGAACACAAGAGAGAGAATGAAAATGATAGAATGAGAAAGACTTTTCTCACTTGGCTCTCATAATCCAAAATCATCATCACAAAAATAGTAATCAAGTATTGTGTAAATGGTTTAAGTCAAAATGGCTATATCATTTCATGCACTCATATTGCACAAGAGAACAAGCAAGTAAAAAGTCTTTGCCATGAAATGATATCCATTGTCATCATGATGGTCAACTAGTCCAACCTAGTCAACCGGTCAACAAAGTCAACAAGTCAACAAAGTCAACCCCTCAACAACCATGTCACCACAATACTTAATTAATATTATTGTTAATCATATATCATATTCTCATTAGGGTTGAGCAAAAAGTCAATAGTCAACAGTCAACGGTCAACAACCCTAATGAGAATCCTCTGCCTCTATCTCTCCGTCAACTGTGCATACACACCCGCATCCGCGTTCCGAGGAACACGAATACAAGCTGGATAAAACCAATCCCACTACGTACACTAGGATCTGGCTTAAACCAAAGCCCGCTAGTGTAAACTGTCCGGACACTAAACGTGCACAAGTGCACGGATGTGACTGAACCCTGTCGCAAAACCATGCGACCTGTCACAAAACCATGCGACCTCTACTCTTTTGCCTAAAGGCGAATAGCTTTCTGTGTGGGACTCTAAAGACTCGACACTACGCTGGCAGTGGGTTTAACCACAGACCGCAAGCGGCACTAGCTGTGCGTAACGGTCCCTAGGTAGATGCCGACAAGAAGACTGACGAGGTGAAACCCATCTGAACTCCTACTGAGCCTGAATGTGACAATCTCCATACAATCCGGTCTGTTCGTCTGATACATCGCATGGCGGGCCTAGGGGGCGGTAAACGTCAGTCCCCTAATAGCGGTACAAGTCATGTCGGAGTGAAGCCCAGTACACCCTGAGTTAGCACCGGAAGCCTACCAGTATGTCTCGCTTGCCCAGGCCAGGGACTACTCGTGTAATGGCTCTCCTAGACACAGTGCGATGTCAACCCTTAATACCGGGAGAGACGAATCCTGTCTAACCGTCACTGCCTCCAAGTGCTTCGGGAATGCACCCAACTACTACCTGTTTACACGACTCTTTTGAGCCGTGGTAGGGTAGTAATCAAAGTACAGTGGGAACACACTCGAGGCGAAGTGACAGTGTCAAGTCAGCGGACTAAGCTGTACTCATGTCACCTGGGAACTGATAACTGACGATAGGTATAATACCAACCGGTCAGTTCCCGACGAGTCCTGTCCAGTGTACTCGTAACCTAACGAGCACCCGCATACTATCTCCAGTCCGACGTACTGATGGCTGTGGGACAGACCATCTCCCATACTGGGATGAGAAGCGCATGCGCTAGTCTACTCCGGAGTATCGATGCCCAGTCTCGATAGTCCTGTGACTAGGGACCTGCATAAGGATGTGCTTATAGATTACCCAGCCCCACTAGTGTGACTGCCATCACAACGCTGGTAATCAAGCAAAGATCCTAAGGGCTCCACTAATGCGTATAGGTGATATAATAAAATAAACACATGTACACATTGAAGTAGAAACAAACCAAGTAGCATACTACTATTTTGAGCAAGATTGTATATACAAGGTGAATATCCAAATCTTCCATTAAGTAATATACAAACTAGTATGATACAGTAATGGCCTCTAGGGCATATACACTAACACATACTTGGTACAAAATAACAAGGGTTCAAAACAAATATACACCCAGATGGCAACCCAAAGTGATACTCTCCCACTGCGACTGTATGTACAATGGAACCATTTCGAATGCGGAGAGTATGGTCACCTGTCTTCAAAACTTTGCTATTTCTCAGTCCCTGCATAGAATTGCAAATGTGAGAACCTGAACCGGTATCTAATACCCCGGAAGCAGAGTTTATTGAAAAACAGTTTTCTGTCACAAACACACCTGAAGCGGAAGCATCCCCATGCTTCTTCTTGTGGTTCAATTACTCCATACAGTTGCGCTTCCAATGTCCTGTCTTGTGGCAATGAAAACATTCGCCTTTCCCTGAGACTCCGGCTTTGGACTTTTCCTTTCCCTTCACCTTCTTAACTCCACCCTTAGGATTGGTGGGCTTCTTCTTTTTCTTTCCCTTGGCCTTAGCTTTCGGGTGAGAAGAGGAAGACTGTCCAACAGTTATAACGGGAGTTTTTGCTGACTTCATAGTGCTCTCTGCACTCCTTAACATATTAAGGAGTTCAGGTAGCTCCTTCTCCATGCCATGCATGTTGAAGTTAACTATGAATTGAGCAAAGGTGGAGGGGAGGGACTGCAGAATAATATCTATATATTGTTCATTATCCATAGTCCACCCAAGGTCCTCAAGATCTTCTATAAGAGCTATCATCTTCAGAACATGGTCTCCTACTGGTGTGCCGCGGGCCATTCGCATCTGAAACAATTTCTTTGATGCTTCGTATCGCAATATGCGGGATTGCTCTCCATACAACTCCTTTGTATGGAGCAATATGGTTTAAATGTCTATATTCTCGTGCTGCTTTTGATGTGTATTGTCCATCAATGCAAGCGCGAGGCATTTGGCCGTGGCACAATCAGCGTCCCATGTCTTGCGGACTTCTTTGTCCGCAATTGAGGATTTTGGACCTGGGACGGGCAGGGTTGAAGCCGTGAGGACATATGATACTTTATCATAAGTCATGGCTATTTTCAGATTCCTCATCCAGTCTTTATAATTGGTCCCATTTAGTTTGTTTTTATCTAGTAGAAGCTTGAGCCCAGTCATTGGTATTTGCCATTAAGAGAGAGAAAAGAATACACTCAGCGAAAGCTCTTGCAAAGATTAGATTGGTTATTATCTTGTCTAATCGATGTTTCCCAGTGCTTTAATCAAGTTTTTCTTTCAAACCTTAAAAAGAAAACTAGCCAGGATTAATTACAGTCTACAACTTCGCTAACCGTTTAGCCAGGCCAGTGTCGGTACTTGAGGGAGGTTCCCCGTGCTTTCGCACGAACCTAATTAAAGTAAACCTCGTTTTCCCAGAGGCGAAGCCACGTTAACACCTTTCTAGATACCTAATGAGATAGCTAATTGTAAACTGTAAAACTCTCCTAGGAGCATATATTGCCCACAGTGGGATCGGGATCCAACCATCATATGGAAGGTATGCAATCTCATTGCAAATCTCAACACTTGAAATTCCCGATATGATTTTTACCCCTAGTACTTATGACCTTAACTAAGGTCAACAAATCATAAGTACCAGTCAAGTTCTACCCGTCATTTCTTGATTAATTAGACCCATCATATGATCCTTAATTATGGTCAACTAAGTCATAAGAATGTCCTAATTAATCTGCATCATATGCAATGTAGGAAGACATCACTTAGCTACCGTACACTACGCCTTAACTAAAGTCAACAAACGTAGCACGAATACTAAGTACTCTTCTTCCTAAAATGATGGAGGGTTGCGGATGATTTTTAAGAAAATCTTTAACGCTTTGAACTTGATATCGTCGTAGAATCAAATGGTTTTCAAAAGGAGAGGCTTAAGCTCCGCAGTTTTGAAATGTAGCTTTTTCATAAATAGCCGAGTGGTTTTTAAATCCGATTCTACAACATCTTTTTAGGTTTATTTTCTTTACATTAATCGCATTAATGTAATCCCATCATTTAAGTCCTTAATCCAATCACAGAAAAGAAACGAAAATAACACGTATGCTTATGCCGTTCGCATTCGGCGCAATATTCCGTTATGCACCGTTAGGTTACTTAACTAACGGCATACCGGGACGGGACTAGCACGGGTGTAAAACATAAGCAACGTCTACTATATATCATATATATAATATGTCATTCAACTCAGATATCACAGAACACAGGCAGCAGAAACATAGATATAATGTGGGATATACTAGGACGTCCGTATTTAGTATTTAGCCAGAATAGAAAATACGGATTCCACAGTCGCGATGAATAGCCAAGCCCACACCCTGGACCCCTACGAGAGCGGCAAGCGACCCTACCAATTCTGGAGTTTAGGAGACCCGGTCTCGACTCCTTGAGATGGCCTCCCACTGAACCCCAGAACCCGGTCATCTGTGCTCCCCTCCTTGGGTCCATCCTAATGCGGAAAAGTAAATAATATACAACACTGGTGGCAGCAACCTCAACCGGAAAGTGCCCCAAATAAAAGAATATTACATTACATTTGAATTTACATGAATGAAAATATAAAACTCTCATCTCACATAAAACCCCCCGGCTATTCAATCGCGACAATCCTGCACATCATATCTCAGCAATACATAATATCTCATATCATCAACGTAAGTAAGTATGCATACACCGATTGTCATCGACGTATAGCAACGACAATCGGCAATACCACTACATACTACAATTACGGTCACAGAAAAGAAAGTGTAAAACTGCAATATCTGGAATCCACATTCTCTTTAGACATCACAAATACGAAATATCACATACTTCGTATTTCATGTCTAGTAATTTGAATTCCACACATTGCATCACATTCCAGATAAACAGACAGTATTAAAGTTTTCGAACGAACGATAAAATACCCAAGATTCACTAAAGCTCAACACTTGAGCAGAGTTCAAAAACCCGGAGTGTGTCACAGTAATAGCAGTCCAGCCGTAGAAGGGTCAAGCCAACGCCTCATATGTGGCACGCCGTACTGCCCCAAACCCTAAGGTTCAAAGGGCAGTTCGAGACGGTCACATAATCGAGTTAAGGTTTGTTGTCTTCTAGAGGGTCCACCACAAAACTTGCACGTATCTCCAAAGTATTTAAACCCTGTGAAAAGTGAGCAAATGAGACCCGTTCGAACACTTCAATACTTTCTAATTTACCCGGAAAAGAAACGAAATGAAAATTCCGATCGAATCGTCGAGTCCAAAACCATCTCCAGAATTTACAGTACTATATTCATATTAAATATACCTAAAACAATATACAAGAATTTATAAGAATTACTGTGCAAACAGGAAGTAATGATGCCTCTGTACGGCCGCGGAGCCGCGGCCTAAGCAAGGATTTTCCGCGGTTCCGCGGCGGTTTGTACGGATCAGGGCTTCGACTTTCACAGTGTTTATTAGTTTTTCCTTCTGTATTTTTTAAGTATTTTTAATTCTAAAAAATGTCAGATTTTATAAATTTTCCAGAGAAGGTCTCGAAACGTCGTATTTTGATCCGATCGGGATTTTTACTTCGTAAAAGTGTCTCCTAATGTTCTAGGTCGGCTCTGATACCAATGTTAGGTTTACCTAGCACCCTATGTAGAGTTTGGAACCATCACATGTCACAAAGTTCAAATTTTTATGGTGCTAAGCAAGCATACAAAGGATCGATCCAGGAAAATTTGGGTTTCTGAACAATAAAGGCAACAAAGACTAGGGTTTCGAGATTACAACCTTGTAGCTCCCTTCGCTAGACTCTTTGGCCTCTTGAGTGTTGGAGGAAGGTTCTCTTGAAGTCTTCTAGTGTCCACGACGATCCACCCGAAGCTCCTTCATCCAAGCTATCCACTTCACTTTCCAAGAGAAGAAAAGAAGATAACACTCTAAACAAGTGGGCTAAACTTGTGTAGAATGATATTGTGGTTCTAATTCTCACTTCAAAAACCTTTCTTGATGTGTATTTTGCTCACTATAAAACACTAGAGAGCAAAAGAAGAAGGAGGAAGAAGATGATGGCTTTTCCTTTTTAAGAAGAGAAAAGATTAACTCTAGAAAAGAAATGAAAATATATCTATATATATTTATTTCTTCTCATCTCAAACCATGGTTAAATGTTTGAGTTATTATTTAATTAGAGTTTAAAACATAGAAGGAAAGTTTAATCCATTGTTAAGGGTAGGTGAGGATGGTTAGGTTAAAGAAGGATGTAGAAACTAGTCAAGAATTATCCTTTCCTTTTCCATTTTGTTTTAAACACAAAATCAAACAATAATCCATATATTTGTCCATGGTGTGAGTCTTATATTGCCATCATTTTCAATGTGTAATCAACCATGATAGATGATGTATGTATGTATGTAAGTATGCACATCCATATGTGCATGAAACTAGAAAGAAAGAAAAACATACATGCATGCATACATCCATCATATACAAGAAAAGGTTTTAAGTGAGAAAACTAATGGTTAAATGATAAATCAACACTTGATTTATCAATCCGGCCATATCACATACGACCCAACCAAAAGCAAGCCGCCCGATCAATATACGGTATCCTATACGCGCATTTTAATCGGGTCCATGCGCATATCGCATACGTCATCACAACGTTTCACCTGGACTAGGTAACTCCTTTGTGGGACTCTAAGACTCGTCAATACGCCGGCAGTGGGTGATGATCATATCAAGCACCCTCAAGCCGCAAGCGGTCAGCTAAACATAATGGCCACCCGGGTATTGAGCGATCAGAAGAAAACAAGCGAACCTGCTACAACTTCCATCGAGCCAACCGGCAACACTACCGTACAGTCCGGTCTCTTCGTCAGATATGCTGCATATCGAGCCTAGGGATGGTCACGTCGACCCCAATAACTCAATAAGTCGTGCCGGTGAATGGTCTATAACAGATCGAGAAACTACTGATAATAATTATCAGCAAATCTCAGCAGCCCTGGCCAGGGACTTACTGATATAACCAGTCGGGCACAGCACAGCATCAACTCCCAATACCGGGAGAGACGAAACCCCTCCTATCGCTCATTGCCTTCGTGTGTCTCGGGACTGTACCCAACGGCCACCTGTTTGCACGACTCAGTAGAGCCGTGGTAGGGTGGTAATCAAAGTGCAGTGGGAGAACACACAAGACTCTATGACGATCTCGGGTCTACAGACTAACCTGTACCAGTGTCACCGGAGAACTGCTATCCGACGATTGATATAATTCCATATAGGAGTTCTCAGTGTACCCAGTCACCACTGAGCACCCGTATATGATCTTGATGTCAAACATCGATGAATGTGGGAATATTCATCGCCCATCGTATGGGTCTAGTATCATATAAGCTAGTCTACTCTGGTATATCAATGCCCCATCTCGATATACCCACGATTAGGGACTTTCCAGGATATGCTTATAGACTACAGATGTCCCACTAGTATCATCTCCATCATAATCAAAGTAGTCAAGCCGATGTCCTCAGGGCTTTATCAGCATGTATGAATGAATAAAAGCATAATCAAATCAACATGTCAGATAAAGAAGAACCAGATAGCATACTATCATGTCGAGTAAGAATGAATACTGAATATATATACATGTACAAATATATCCACTATCATATAATGGCCTCTAGGGCATACATATATCCAACACACAAAAACCCCCTCTCACCTCCTTGGCCGAGCCTCATCCCCCCATTTCTGTCCTAAAAAATTCCAAGCTCATTTCTCACTCTTTTTCAATCAAAAACACAAAAAGAATTCCAAAAATAAATCCAAAAATTCCTATATAAAAATTAAACCAATTTTCCTTCACTAATCCTTCATGGATCTTCAACAAAGCTTGGTTTTTGATTCTAAGAAGATGGATTAAGTTTCATTTTGTGTTCTTGGGAAGGTATAATTCTTACCTTAATCATTATACTTTTGCTTTAATCTTAAACTAGCTAATTTAGTTAGCTATTTATGTGTTTAGTGTAGTTTTTAAATCATGATTAATTCATTATATTTGGTTTAAGAAATTCATGTTAGGGTTAAACTTTGATTAAGTGATTAGTGTTAATTTGAAGTGTTAAATTGTGTTTTGGAAAAGATTAATCTAGTAGAAAATGTTAAATTTTGCTAAAAAGGATTTTGTTTAATTATGCAAAGTTGCTTACTAGATTTTTTGGTAAAACATAATTAGCGAGTGTTAAAAATATAGGATTGGTTTAGATAGCTTAGTTAAGCTATTTTAAGGTATTTGTAATCGTTAGATATGCGTTATCTTGAATCTAGTGCGAAATATTGCGATAGGTTGCTTACTAGATTTCGGGGTTTTTCCGACGTAGGGTTCGTTTTGTCGTAGCGAGGTTATATCTAGTGTATTCCTCGTAATTTTTGTGTTGTGTGCGCGATCGGGACGATCGGGGTCCAGACTTGGTTTTTTGTAGTTTAGCGACCCCAATTAGGGTTTTGGCCGGTATCATGCGCGATAGATGCGCTAAGCGCGCAGCGTAATTTTCGGGGCGTTTTCTTCGCGTTTCGTTGTCTTTTCGTCTTTTTAGGATATTTAGCTTATGTGTTGTACTTATGAATTTTAGGTTCGCAAGCAGGGACTTCGGGTGCTGCGGACAAAGGGAAGCAGGTGGTCGGATTTTCATAGCTCGAGACCATCGGTGAGTAGATTTAACATCTACGGGGAAATCGCCCGTATGGCGTTATGCGTCGGGGCGAATATGATATGATAGCTGCATGTCTTTGCATATTAGTTACTTTCATATGAATGTCATTGCATAGTATTATCTGTTGTACTTGACTCGTACCTTTAGATATAACACATTACTGACGGTTCATGTTGCACGAGCACTAAATTGTATGCTACACCCACACCGTCTGTAATTGCCATGACACGCACAAACACCTACATATGTGATATGGTAGTGGATAGGAATGATTGGAGTAGTAACTCTTATTCTATTGTGCATATGAAATACTGTGGACACATACATACGTGATATTGCATTGGGCAGGAATAGTTGAGATAGTGACCCTTATTCCACTTCACGTATATCTTGCTATAGCTACTTATACATCATGCATTCATATTGACATGTACACCCACATACTTGATTACATGTAGATACTTAAACCTTGCTACACTTACATGTACACCTCAAATGATGCTGCATTTGTTTTCGAAGAAAATTGGGAACCGCATGATGTGTTTTAAAGCTAGATTCAATTTAAAGAGTGGTTTTCCCTTTATATGCTCATATTGATGTTTTATGTTGCATATATCAGTTTTATATGGATTTTACGCATTGAGATATGGATTTCATATGATTTATGGATTTGAGAACCGTGGGGGTATTTTCAAGAAACTATGTATTATTTGAAAACCCGGTTTCTCTTGATGTGATATTTGATGCGTCCACCATGTGATTTCTCGGTTCTGAGATTTGGCTTGTGATACCCGATTCGAGGAGCGGGACGCACCGTCTGCGGGTACATGGTGGACCCGGCATGGTACCCCGGGGCGAGTGGTGATTTCGTGGTGTAGACGATAAGCCTGGCGGTAGGACCACTACCTACCGGTGATTGTATTTGGACTCGGCGGTTATCGTGGGGATACCGACCGGAGTGATGTACGACATATCATCAGGGCTAGTCGTGGTGACAGCACCTGAGTTATGAGGATTTACGTGTCGATGCTAGACACGGGTTTTCATGATGTTTCGAGTGTCGGTGTTTGACACTCAGGTTTTCGTGAGGCTTACAGGGTGTGAGGGGCGATCTGAAGATACGGTGCCTGAGGATTTGGGATTTGATGTGTCAGTGAGGGACACTGTTGTTTTTCCATGCTGATGATTTTGCATGAGATTCTATATTATATATCATCCAACACTCAGGATTTTGTTGATATGCATTACTTCATGTAGTTGTAGTACCCTGATGATGTACCTTTACATGATTGTTACACTTTCACTTATCATACTTATGCTATCAGATTACTTCTGATAGATAGATCGCTATTCATGCATACTTGCGATTACTGTATGATGTTATTTACTATTCACGAGTTGGCAACTCACCCCCGTTGTGCCACAGTGTTTTGCAAGACTTACCCTCTGAGTAGTCGCGGCAGGACGTCTTATCATCTCTACTTTTGCGGATACCGCTACGGTTGGCTGTGAGGCCTTGCTTTTAGGTGGGTTGCGGTTATCTGTTTGTACATTGTGTATCTTTTTGTGGGATCTAGTATTCTCCATCTACCACTATGTTGTATATGACTTAGAGACGACTTGTGAGGATTCAGTGTTATATTTTTGTGGTGACTTTGGGCGCCGGTTTTTTTGAAAAGTTTTACTTCTTTATGCAGTTTTCTTTTATATTTCTTCGCTTCGGCGTCGTATATTTGTTGTGGTGGTTGTCTCCGCCGTTGGGCGTGATTTGCTCCCGTTTAGGATGCTTTTATTATTATCTATGTTGTACCCGTTTTCGGGGTTAGTTTTTACAAAGGAGGTGCTGCCGAAATTTTTAAGAACGAAAACTAAACTTAAAGATTTTTACTTGAAAATTTCTGAATGTTTAAAACTATGTTTTCTCCGTTGATCCAGTTTTGGGTGGTTTAGATTTCTGGGTTTCGGCTTACTTGAGTTGCGTACGCCAGTAGACGTTACGTAGTTCAAGTGCCGGTTACGGGCCAAATTTTGGGTCGTGACAAAGTTGGTATCAGAGCGCTAGGTTTTTTCCTTTCGGAGTGTAGGATGACCTTGGTATGATGGAGTAGGTAGCTTAAGCAGAGTGACGTAGCGTTTGTAGGTTCCGCGGCATACTTACGACACGGTACTCCGCCTAAGTGACCTTAGGACATATTGATTGAAATTCCTTCCGTGATTGATATACATCATTGTGATTCGATTTCCGTTTTCGTATCGAATCTTCTTTCAATTTCCAGCCTATATGCCGCCAAAGACTACGAGGGCACAGAGAGCGGCAGCGAGAGCCGAGGCCAGAGTCGACTCGTCTGAGGCGAGGGTTGACCAGGGCGATACGCCTGTGGTACCGGAGCACATTGCTATGATCGGGGCTGGTATGCAGGACCTGCGCCAGATTGTGGGGACTTTAGTAGAGGCCATTCGAGCACAGGGGCAGGCTGTTGTTCCACCGGTTGCAGGGACCACGATGGTACCTACTGATCCGGCAGTCGTAGTTGCAGCTCCAGAGGTTATTACCGTGTCACTGACGGAGTTCATGAGGACGAGGCCTCCGGTGTTTACTGGCACAGATGTTACTGAGGATCTGCAGTCGTTCATTGACTGGATGGCCAGGATTTGTCGCTCACTCCGATTCTCTGACGAGAGATGGGTAGAGTTTGCGAATTTCCGGCTGGAGGGTATGGCCCAGAAGTGGTGTGAGTCTTTGGAGAGGGGCAGAGCCGCTGGTCTTGCTCCTATGACCTGGGCTGAGTTTGTGACGTCGTTTCTTGCCCGTTTTCTTCCACCGAGCGCCAGGGATGCGCGAGCGCGCAGATTTGAGTCATTACGTCAGACGCCGGGGATGACGGTGTCGGAGTATGATGTATTGTTTACTGAGCTGTCGGTGTATGCTCCATACCTGGTGGCGACTGAGGAGATGAGGGTGAAGAGCTTTGTTCGAGGCCTGCTTACCCAGTTGTTCCTAGCCATCAGCATTCAGCATCGCGACACGTATGCGGCAGCTGTCGATGCAGCCCTATTGGTGGAGGAGCGTCTAGCTGAGTCATCGGTTGTTCCAGAACCGAAATGGACTCGTACGTATGTACCAGCACAGGGACCGAGGTTTGTCCACAGTGGCAGAGTTCTTTCAGACTCAGGGAGTAGCAGAGACGTGGGACGTGGCCAGTTATTCAGTTCTTATTCCCAGGAGGGCCAGCGACCGTCTTATGGATGCTTCGGTTGTGGCAGTTTACATCATCTTGTTCGGAATTGTACTGTAGTGCGTTAGAGAGGGCCAGCAGTACCGCAAGTTACCTTACCACCTTCTCCGCCTCAGAGAGCGTTGCCTCTTATTCCTGTTGTTGCGCCGCGTCAGACTCCTACTCAGAGAGGTCGTGGTCGCGGTGGTTTTGTGCCGAGAGGACGAGGTGGCAGAGGCAGAGGACAGCCAGTAGCCGGTAGAGGGCAGGCACGGGTTTTTTCCTTGACTCACCAGGATGCTCAGGCGTCCAATGCTGTGGTTTCAGGTACCCTTTCCGTATGTTCTTTTGATGCACATGTTCTGTTCGATCCGGGATCTACGCATTCGTATGTTTCTACGCACTTCGTGTCGAGGTTAGGCCGAGAGTCGTGTTTGCTGGATCAGCCGCTAGTCGTGACTACTCCTGTGGGAGAGTCGTTTGTTGCGCGGCACGTGTTTCGATCTTGTGCTGTCCGTTTAGGAGACAGAGATCTGTCCGTCGACTTGATCCTTCTTGAGATGTTGGACTTTGATGTTCTGTTGGGCATGGACTGGCTAGCTACTTGTTATGCGTCCGTGGACTGCCGCGAGAAGACAGTTAGATTTTGTTTTCCCCGCGAGCCAGGGTTTGTTGTGCAGGGGGACCGTGGTGCCGCCCCTCACAGTTTGGTTTCTGTTCTGTGCGCTAGTCGGCTTTTGAGGAGGGGATGTCGGGGATTCTTAGCTTTCATTCATGATACTGGAGCTACGGTGGAGTCGTTGGACCAGGTTTCTACCGTGCGGGAGTTTCACGATGTCTTTCTCGATGAGTTACCTGGGTTGCCGCCAGAGCGCGATATTGAGTTTTGCATTGATCTGATTCCTGGCACGGAGCCTATTTCTATACCGCCTTATCGGATGGCTCCGGCAGAGCTTAGAGCGCTTAAAGATCAATTGCAAGAGTTGCTTGATTTGGGACTTGTGCGTCCGAGTGTTTCGCCGTGGGGAGCTCCTGTTCTGTTCGTCAAGAAGAAGGACGGCAGTTTGAGGCTATGTGTGGATTATCGTCAGTTGAACCGAGTTACGGTGCAGAACAGGTATCCTTTACCCCGCATTGACGATTTATTTGATCAGCTCCAGGGTGCGAAACATTTTTCGAAGATTGATTTGCGTTCGGGTTATCATCAGTTGCGGGTTCAGAATGATGACATTCCGAAGACTGCTTTTCATACGCGCTATGGGCATTATGATTTTTTGGTGATGTCGTTCGGACTTACCAATGCGCCAGCAGCGTTCATGGATCTGATGAACCGGATTTTCAGGCCGTACCTCGACCAGTTCATTATAGTGTTTATTGATGACATACTGGTCTACTCTAGGAGTCATGAGGAGCATGAGCAGCACTAGAGGATTACTTTGCAGATATTGAGAGAGCACCAGCTGTATGCTAAATTCTCAAAGTGCGCATTTTGGCTTGATAGAGTTGACTTCCTGGGTCATGTGGTGACTGGTGATGGTATTCTTCTGGACCCGAGGAAGATCGAGGCTGTACAGCTTTGGCCCAGACCTATATCGGTGATGGAGGTCCGCAGCTTTTTGGGCTTAGCTGGTTATTATCGCCGTTTTGTACAGGATTTCTCGAGTATCGCTGCACCGCTGACTGGACTGACCCGGAAGGGAATTCCTTTTCTCTGGACTGATGCGTGTGTAAGTGCACGGCGGCGCCCCGGCCGTCAATCCGACGGCCAAATGCGGAAGCGGTGATAAACTATAATTTTGCAAACTAGCAAACCGGCACCACCGCGCACTAAACAACCGGATCGAACCATTAACTAGTCCTAGCTAACTACAAGACGGGTTAGAGATATACCGAGTGATCCGAGTCCTCCGGTCTTCTCGTCGTCGTCCCGATCTCCTGCGGAATGTCCGGTCGTCGCCTCCTTGCCGGAAGGGCACCACATCGTCTGCATCTTTTACGGGCTCCCACCTCGATACCGAGGCAACTCGGGCACGAAGCTGGCTAGTCGACGTGCCCAAGATTTGCTGTAGAATGGTGTGTAGAGTTGAGTCTCATTTGGGGTTTTTGTTGCCTTTGTAGATGGAGGAATGAGGTTAAGAAAAATGGTGCTTTCATTTTTCATGCAAGGAAATTGAGATGAAGAAAATTGCCACAAGCTCAAAAATAAACTCCCTCCCTCTCCCTCAATTGTGGCCGGCCTCATCTAGTGGGAAATGGTGGTGGAGTGAAAAACATAATACAAGAGGGAGGTGAGTGTAGTAAAAGGTGGAGGGTGACCACAACCAAACATCATGATAACAATATCATATCAACATCTAATCCTTTCTCATCACAAAAAGCAAAGGAAAAGACTAAGAAAGCATCTCATGATTATGAACCATCATGAAGCCCCACAAATGTATAAAACCCCTCCTCAATAAGTTATTTGCAAACTTGCAAATAACCCCCTCCATCGGAAAGTCCGGCCGGGAAAGAACAAAGGAAAACCGGCCGGAACGGAATGCAAACTGGCAACTCCAGAAAACTGGTCCCGTAATAAATTACAGGAAAACCCAGCTACTGCATATACATGCCCGCATTTGTATTCCCACTGAACACAAATACAAAAAGACAAAATAAAACTACACTGTACTATACTAGGATCCAGCTTAAACCAAAGCCGGCTAGTAATATCCGTCCTATCCTGATCCGTGCAATACCGCACGTATCTGATCGAACCCTGCCATATCTCCATACGGCCTCTACAGCGTTTCGCCCGAAAACTTGAGTAACTGAATGTGTGGTGGACTCTAAAGACTCGTCAACACCATGGTTGTGGATTTAACCACTAGCACGTCAGAGGTATAAGCCAATACATAACGGGCCACCAGCTATTGACCAAAAAGGATGTCGATGAGCGAACTCATCCTGATACCCTACTGAGCCTGTCAGTGACAATATCCGTACAGTCCGGTCCGTTCGTCTATGAACATCGCATGTCGGGCCTACGGGGTTGGTAAAAGTCAGACCCCCAAAAGCGGTACAAGTCGTGTCGGAGTGTAGCCCAGAACACCCTGAGATACTACTGGAATACCTACCAGTAAATCTCCTTCCTTGGCCAAGGACTTCGTGTAATGGCTCTCCTAGACACAGCACGACCTCACCCCCAATACCGGGAGAGACGAACCCCTGAAGATCCGCTCACAGCCTCCATGTGGCTTGGGACTGTACCCAACTAAAACCTGTTTTCACGTCTCCTTTGAGCGTGGTAGGGTAGTAATCAAAGTACAGTGGGAACTCACACGAGACAAATGACGATCCTCAGGTCGATGAACTAACCTGTACACATGTCACCAGGGAACTGCTATCTGACGTCAGGTATAAGACCAACTAGCATGTTCCCGGCGAGTCCTGTCCGGTGTACTCATAACCCAATGAGCACCTATATATATCTTAGGTGAACCAACTGACACCAGTGGCTTGTGAGACCGCCCACCGCCCCTCGTCGGGGTCTCGACTGTATACACTAGTCTACTCTGGAGAATCGATGCCCTGTCTCGAAACTCCCACGACTAGGGACTATTTAAGGATGTGCTTATAGACTGCCAGCTTCCACTTATATGATCGCCCTCATACTGCTGGTGGTCAAGCAAGAATCCTAGGGGCTCTATCAACGTGTAATAGTGACCTGTCAGGTCACCTAAAGCAGTACACGATGATAAAGGTAAACCAGATAGCATACTATCATCTCGAGTAAGACTGTCCTACCGGGATAGGTCCTCCCTCAATCATTGCAATCACGTGCCTGTGATCCAATAATTGACTCTGAGGGCACTATCTCCAACAATCTCCCACTTGCACTCAAGGCTAATTATTGCGATGTCGCATAATCACAGCCCGTGTGATACCGAACACCCAACTCCTCTACTAGTCAGTCTCACAAAGCTCTTTTGCGAAACTATTGCGTTCGAAAAATAGCCTCAGTGAGTGGATCCGCTTTGAAGTTTCTTTCTATGTCTCTCTATAACTCATGTTCGCGGAGAAACCCATCTCCCGAAATGAGCAATACCTGTCTTAGAATATGTTTGGATGTCTGATGGGACCTAGCTCATAAATGAACTCCAAATCCAAACTTCTTAGACTGTATCGACAACTGAACTTAATCAGTATCCTGCGCCATGCCTCCCTCAGTATTGCCTTGGATCACCTGTCCAAAATACTACCCCTCGTCAGACGAAAAAACTATAACTCTGACAACGTCTTTGTCGTCCATTTCACCTTGGAAGCCTGGAATGATAACCGTCTCCTAAAGGAGGCTGCCGTTATCAATTCCCTAGAACATCAACTTATGTTCTAAAACTGCTTCCGATTGTTTCTCCAGGATTGGATCGATATCAACTTATTGCATCTACTGCAAGAACAACATCTGGTGTGGTACTTGACATCTCATGATTGACTCAATTGCCTGAGCAAGTGATTTGCCAATCATGCACATCCCTCTCCCCTTTAGT
This sequence comes from Agapanthus africanus, assembly GCA_030015575.1. Lineage (NCBI taxonomy): Eukaryota > Viridiplantae > Streptophyta > Magnoliopsida > Asparagales > Amaryllidaceae > Agapanthus > Agapanthus africanus. The sequence continues at coordinate 231,408,405 of CM057345.1, forward strand.
CTGTAAGACACCTTTAGAGAGGGTGACCCCATTACCTACAGGTATACTACCGTGCCAGGAGTCGTCCATTCTAAATACTCTTAGAATGCTGTCTAAGTACCCTGATTGGGAAACCACCCAAATCCAGATCTAAAACCATAGATCTAGTAACCAGTATGTCAGATATAATGTCCAAGTCCAATGCGGAGAAACCACTGTGTGACGACCAAAGTATAACCGATCGTAGTATAGGAATATCACTTCCTACTCTGTGTATGTCATCAAATACCAGGACATCACACCCTACTACCATCTTAACAGATCCATCCCTTATTCTGATGAAGTCAAACCTATGACTGTCACATCAGAAACAGATGATCTATCTCCGCTATATCTGCTTAAGTCTATAAATAGACATAAGCCTCTTGCCCACTGTGCTTCCGTTGCTCCCACTGAGTACGACAACCCACTGGCAGAGTCATATAGACGTATACTTCTAAAGCTAGTTCAGAACGACGCTATACTCATCCTCCTGCCGGGTCTCACAGTCTGGAACAATAGCAATGGCAAGTCTGGGTAAACAAGAACCTCCCTGCTACCGTCCTTGAGCATACCGAAGTACCTCTCGGGTGCCTGAGGTTACCCACCATATCTGCGGAGTGGCCAATGGAATGTCAAACCAGATTGAATCTTTAGGTTCCTATCAAATCTTCAGTAAACGTTTGTGGTTCTGGAATCACCTCCAGTTCTACCATACTCCCACTACTGTTTTCTGAAAAATCCATTTTATTTAAAACTGTGGCGAGTCCAGAACAATATCACTATTGATCTTCCAAATGGTAGAAAGTCAACCCTCGTCAAAACCAGGGTCAACCCACAAATAGCCATTACAGAAACGTGCCTTGAGTTGTCCAGTGTCTAGTTTTAATCATAAACCGGACAACTCCCCATACCTTAACAACGTTAAGATATGAACTGTTCTATATCCAATATAGAACCAGAGGCACTGATTTAATTGAACCAGATTCAAATCATGCAACTGTCCCCAGTGCATGTCAACTAAATGGAAGGAGGCCGATCAGCATTACTCAACTTAGGAATGCTTCCAATTATGAGTAACCTGAAGGAGAAGCAAGTTCTCATAATCACTACTATCAACTGAATACCATACACAAGTATCTACATCTTCGATCACTTTGAAGAATCCCGATACTTGCAATACCTGGTTCTCTACTTTATTCAAATACCTATAACTTCTCAAAATTCGGACCCTGTGTTTCCACGAAACACCTGTCTAAAAACTAGAGAAGTCATAAGTAAACCGAATATAGTACGAGGACCAACCCCTCTTTCCTGATGGACCCTGGACAACATACAATACTATAAGTCCCTTGAGTCTGATAACTCAATCACTGTGTGTCGTAAGTTGAAAACTGTACTTATGGTTAAGAAGAATTACACCGCTGTTTAATGCTCCTTACCTAACCATCAACTGATATAGGTAAATGTCATAGACATAATTTCAAAAAGGTATATCTCACTCTATGAAAATAGACGTACAGATATATCAATTTGAAATTGGTGCACGACAGTGGATATTCAAAACCAAATATTTGCCGACCGGCAAACAGTCCAGGTGACTTCCTCAAATATCACCGATTACAACGAATCCCGATATAATTAGGATGATCACCTAATTCCCAATAACTTACTCCCACTCATCATCTGTAAAGCCATACAGATGTGAGGATCATACCTGGTAAATACATACCCTGGAGTAAGGATTGATTGGGAAATCAGTTTTCCTTTAACAGTACACAGTGAAACTGAAACATTGAAATGTTTCGATGGGGTATCCCAGTATTCTTAGTAATGCCTCTTCCAGATTCACGACTGTAACCGTATAATTCTTTGCCACCTCTCCAGATCCCTTTATATGTCTTTAGTCATTACCTTCTGCACACCCCTTTAGGCCAAGTGGTTTTCTTCCTTCCCTACCGTTCGGCACCAGCCTATGGTTTGGAAGAAGACTATCCAATAAGCATAATGGTTGTACTGTCCTAATCCTAGGCGCACTCGCAATGCGAGAGAAGGTGAAGATAAAAGACAACCGAATAAACCTTATTCCTATTTCTCCTGGACCAGAATCCATCCCCGAACTGGAACAAGTTCCTTTCGAGTTCGTATATAACCATACGATGGATTATCCAATAAACTGTGGATCTTCGTAGTGATACGGAGTGTCCTGGAGAAATACAAAGGTGAAGTGGGAGTGGTAACGAAATACTTGGTTTGGTCGTGAATATCAGTCGCAATTTACTTTGCCCTCTTACTAATCCCTTATTTTGTCTTAACTTAATACCTTCTGCACACCATCGTTATGCTAATTGGTTTTCTTCATTCCCTACCGGTCGGCACCTGCCTATGGTTTGGAAGAAGACTATCCAATTTGCGTAATAGGTGTACTATCTCCTAAACCAAGGAGTACTCGCAACCTGAGAGAAGGTAAAAGGAAAAGACAACTGAATAGTCCTATCCGTTTTCTCCAGAACCTGAAACCATCCTCGAATAAATTCCTTCGAGTTCGTATATAACCATACGATGGTTTTGTCCAATGGAAGTGGACGTTCGTAGTAATACGAGGTGTCCTGGAGAAAAGGGTAAAAGTAGGAGTGGCAATGAGGTTTGCAACTCTGACAATCCAAAAGCCAGTGTTAAGAAGGTTCGGTCAACTTGGTCACTGAGTCTTAGTCAGGGTCGGGTCAATGGTCGCTGCCAAAGAGAGAGAGAAAAGAAACACTCAGCGTGCACTCTAACCTAGATCAGAATGGTTATCACTTTATCTAATCTGGAAACCTCCCACTGTAACGTCAAATTCTTCCCCAAACCTGAAAGAAGAATTAGCCGAGATCACCCGAGGAGTAAACCAACTCATCAGTGGGAATCAGGATCCAACTCTCATCGCGTGATAACGTGACGGAATCCGCTCACGCTATCACACTCCAGAAGGTATGCGCATATCTGGCAAGTTTCAGTTCTTTTGAAACTCCCGATGTGGATTTTTACCCCATGCTCTTATGACCTTGACTTTGGCCAACAAATCATAAGTCACATGTCAAGTTCTACCCATCATTCTCCAGGTTAATTTGAATCCACCCGTACCTACCGTTGACTTTGGCCAATAAGGCAGTACGACTGTTCCAAACCAACGCATCTATCTATGCTGCATCTGAATAACCAACAGCTACCAAACACTGTGCCTTGACTTTGGCCAACAAACACAGCTTGAATACTATTAACTATCCATATGAAACGACGGAAGGCTACGAATGGTTTCTGGCGAAAACCTTTAACGTAATGAACTTGATATCGTTGAAGGAACTGATAGCTTTTTAGAAAAATATAGTGACGAAAACCTTTGCTAAAGAGGTCACTCCCGGTGAAGGGATCTCGGCTCTTTCCCCGTAGAATAAGGTGCAGGATATTCCAACTGAATACCACGATGCAAAGCAAAAGTAATCGGCTATAGTGAAGTTAATGCCCTGACGCAAACTTTTGTCCAAGGGGTCACTCCTGGTGAAGGGATCTCGGCCCTTGCCTCGTCGACTGAGGAGCAGGATATTCCAACTGAATACCACTGTGCAAAACAAAAGAGAACGCCCTTGCAATAACAGCTTTTTGAAAAAGTGTTCCAACAACATCAGAAAAGGTTTGTTTTAACTTGCATTGATCCGAATCAACGCAGTCCCATCAATTGATCACATCACAAAGAACGAAAATATACTGATGTACGTATATGCCATCCGCATTCGCCACTGGGTCCCGTCATTACTCGTTAGGTTAGCTAACTAACGACAGAGCGGGGACTGGACTAGCGCGGATGCAAAACATATACAACATCTACTAGTATATACCAATATATTATATTTCGCTCAAGGCGTGATAAAAATGCAACAGCACAGAAATGTACAGCATCACAGAACAGTACAGATATCTGGGATCCCCGGGTTTCACAGAGCCGCTACTGAAACCCGACGTTCCCCTGGTCGTGTGGATAGCCTGTGCAATGAAATCCTAGACCCCTACGGCCGCGGCAAGTTACCCGCCAAAACCTGAAGCGAGGCAGCCCCCTTCAGCAACGTGAATGGACCACCCATCACTTCACGGAATCCGGTAACTCGGGCACCCCTCCTGGGTCAACCTGTACCCCCTACGAGTGCGGCGAATAGCCCGCCAATCCTGGAGTGAAGCCCCCTCCGTCCCAATGCCATGAGATGCGGGCTTGTTTCCTTCTAGAACCCGGCTATCCGTGCACCCCTCCGCGGGGTAATCCTAGTACAGAAAGTAAAATATACATGCAACGGGTACATCGACCGCAACCTGGTCGTGCCCCAAAATAATAATACAAACAGGCAGTGACGGCAGTCCACATGTCGGACGCTCGCCCCGCAATATCAAATGTACATAATTTAACAAAACTGTACTACCACTGCAACCAGGCTATCCCCCACGACCGATCCGCAACATCACAGCAAAACACAGAACATCAACGTGAAAGTCACGTTCGCAAATCCGTCTAACCGGGCTATAGCAGTTAGACTGGATTTACCGATCGAGTGACATTCACGGTCGCAGATATAATGTAAATACTGTGAAATAATGTGTTTAAAATATCCGATCGATCAAATTAAAGCAAGTGGGCCCCAAAGTATTACTGTAGCACATCAAGAAATTCTAGGCCCAATGTTATTATTCCAAAACCCCTATTTTCAGCCCACAAGCCCACTGCAAAGAAATGATGACATGAACCCACATTCCTGCGGCGGAACCACGGCCAAAGAGGGGTTATGGCCGCGGTTCCGCGGTCGTACGGAGGGATCGTGTCATCAAATTTTTCCAGTGTTCTTAGAACTCCCTGCACATCATTCTAAGACAACCTGAAAAATTTTTGGACTCCAAAAAATTTCGACAGAAGCTGATAGTACTTGAAAACGTGATTTCGGGATTTTGTTCGATCGGAAACGTAAAACACATTAGGCAAAGCTAGACTAAGTTAATGGCGAGGCTCTGATACCACTGTAAGTGCACGGCGGCGCCCCGGCCGTCAATCCGACGGCCAAATGCGGAAGTGGTGATAAACTATAATTTTGCAAACTAGCAAACCGGCACCACCGCGCACTAAACACCCGGATCGAACCATTAACTAGTCCTAGCTAACTACAAGACGGGTTAGAGATATACCGAGTGATCCGAGTCCTCCGGTCTTCTCGTCGTCGTCCCGATCTCCTGCGGAATGTCCGGTCGTCGCCTCCTTGCCGGAAGGGCACCACATCGTCTGCATCTTTTACGGGCTCCCAATTCGATACCGAGGCAACTCGGGCACGAAGCTGGCTAGTCGACGTGCCCAAGATTTGCTGTAGAATGGTGTGTAGAGTTGAGTCTCATTTGGGGTTTTTGTTGCCTTTGTAGATGGAGGAATGAGGTTAAGAAAAATGGTGCTTTCAATTTTCATGCAAGGAAATTGAGATGAAGAAAATTGCCACAAGCTCAAAAATAAACTCCCTCCATCTCCCTCAATTGTGGCCGGCTCATCTAGTGGGAAATGGTGGTGGAGTGAAAAACATAATACAAGAGGGAGGTGAGTGTAGTAAAAGGTGGAGGGTGACCACAACCAAACATCATGATAACAATATCATATCAACATCTAATCCTTTCTCATCACAAAAAGCAAAGGAAAAGACTAAGAAAGTATCTCATGATTATGAACCATCATGAAGCCCCACAAATGTATAAAACCCCTCCTCAATAAGTTATTTGCAAACTTGCAAATAACCCCCTCCATCGGAAAGTCCGGCCGGGAAAGAACAAAGGAAAACTGTAAGTGCACGGCGGCGCCCCGGCCGTCAATCCGACGCCGGAATGCGGAAGCGGTGAATAACTTAAATTTTGCGGACTTTGCAAACCGGCACCACCGCGCACTTTAACCGGATCGGACCATTAACTAGTCTAAGCTATCTACAAGAATGGGAATAGAGATATACCGACGATCCAAGTCCTCCGGTCTTCATCTCCACTCCGATCTCCTCGCGGGATCTCCGTCCACATCGTCGCCTCCTCGCCGGAAAGGGCACCACATCGCCTTCGTCTTTTACGGGCTCCCGCCTCAATACCGAGGCAACTCGAGCATGAAGCCGGCAACTCGACATGCTCAAGAAGTGCTGTAGAATGTAGTGTAGAATACGCTTTGTCTCAATAGGGTTTTGTTGCCATGATGGAGGAAAGAGGACAAGGAAAATATGGTGCTTTCATTTTTCCTTGCATGAAAGCAAGATCAAGAAGGAAACTCTCAAGAATGAAGCTCTCTCTTTTTCTTCTCACTTTCTTGAAAGACTTATCATCAAGTGAGAATGAGAATGGTGGAGGAATGATAATATGATAGCAAGAGGGAGGTGAGTGTAGGAGCAAGAGAGGGGTGACCACATCCAAGGTCAACAAAACATCAACCATGCTTAAAAAACACTATGCCACCATAACCTTTCACTTCACTTTAAAACAAGTCAAAGCAAGTTATGGTGCAAAGAAAAGAAAGCTATCATAATCAATATATATTCAAGAAACCCCCTCCACAAATGTTATTTGCACAATTGCAAATAACCCCCTCCATCGGGAAAGTCCGGCCGGGAAAGAACAAAGGAAAACCGGCCGGAACGGAATGCAAACTGGCAACTCCAGAAAACTGGTCCCGTAATAAATTACAGGAAAACCCCAATACTGTGCATACACACCCGCATCTGTATTCCGACCGGATACAAATGTAATGAGACAAAATCTACACTGTACTAAACTAGGACCGGCTTAAACCAAAGCCGGCTAGTAATATCCGTTCGATCCTGATCCGTGCAATACCGCACGTATCTGATCGAACCCTGCCATATAAATCCATACGGCCACTAGTACAAAACTGTCCGATCCTGATCCGTGCAATACCGCACGTATCTGATCGGACCCTGCCATATCTCCATACGGCCTCTACAGCGTTTCGCCCGAAACTTGAGTAACTGAAAGTGTGGTGGACTCTAAAGACTCGTCAACACCTTGGTTGTGGATTTATCCACTAGCACGTCAGAGGTATAAGCCAATACGTGACGGGCTACCAGGTACTGACCAAATGGGACGTCGATGAGGAAGCTCACCCCGACACCCAACTGAGCCTGTCAGTGACAATATCCGTGCAGTCCGGTCCGTTCGTCTATGAGTATCGCATGGCGGGCCTAGGGGGTTGGTAAAAGTCAGACCCCCAAAAGCGGTACAAGTCGTGTCGGAGTGTAGCCCAGAACACCCTGAGATACTACTGGAATACCTACCAGTAAATCTCCTTGCCTTGGCCAAGGACTTTGTGTAATGGCTCTCCTAGACACAGCACGACCTCACCCCCAATACCGGGAGAGACGAACCCCTGAAGATACGCTCACTGCCTCCATGTGGCTCGGGACTGTACCCAACTAAAACCTGTTTGCACGACTCCTTTGAGCCGTGGTAGGGTAGTAATCAAAGTACAGTGGGAACTCACACGAAACAAATGACGATCCCCAGGTCGATGAACTAACCTGCACACATGTCACCAGGGAACTGCCATCTGACGTCTGGTATATGACCAACTAGCATGTTCCCGGCGAGTCCTGTCCGGTGTACTCATAACCCAATGAGCACCTGTATACATCTTAGGTGATCCAACTGACACCAGTGGCTTGTGAGACCGGCCACCGCCCCTCGTCGGGGTCTCGACTGTATACACTAGTCTACTAATGGAGTATCGATGCCCGGTCTCGAAACTCCCACGACTAGGGACCTTTTAAGGATATGCTTGTAGACCCCCAGCTCCCACTTATATGATCGCCCTCATACTGCTGGTGGTCAAGCAAGAATCCTAGGGGCTCTATCAACGTGTAATAGCGACGTGTCATGTCACCTAAAGCAGTACACGATGATAAAGGTAAACCAGATAGCATACTATCATCTCGAGTAAGACTGTCCTACCGGGATAGGTCCTCCCTCAATCATTGCAATCACGTACCTGTGATCCAATAATTGACTCTGAGGGCACTACCTCCAACAATCTCCCACTTGCACTCAAGGCTAATTATTGCGATGTCGCATACTCACAGCCCGTGTGATACCGAACACCCAACTCCTCTACAAGTCAGTCTCACAAAGCTCGTTTGCGGAACTATTGCGTTCGAGGAATAGCCTCAGTGAGTGGATCCGCTTAGTTGTTTCTTTCCATGTCTCTCTATATCTCAAGTTCGCGGAGAAACCCATCTCCCGAAAAGAGCAATACCTGTCTTAGAATGTGTCTGGATGTCTGATGGGACATAGCTCATAAATGAACTCCAAATCCAAACTTCTTAGACTGTATCGTCAACTGAACTTAATCAGTATCCTGCGCGCCATGCCTCCCTCAGTATTGCCTTGGACCACCTGTCCAAAATACTGCCCCTCATCAGAAGGAAAACTATAACTCTGACAACCTCCTTGTCGTCCATGTCACCTTGGAAGCCTGGAATGATAACTGTCTCCTGAATGAGGCTGTCGTTATCATATCCCTAGAACATCTACTTATGTTCTAAAACTGCTTCCGACTGTTTCTCCAGGATTGGATTAATGTCAACTTATTGCATCTAGTGCAAGAACAACATCTGGTGTGGTACTTGACATCTCACGATTGACTCAATTGCCTGAGCAAGTGATCTGCCAATCATGCCCGTCCCTCTCCTCTTTAGTCTGTAAGACACCTTTGGAAAGGGTGACTCCATTACCTGCAGGTACACTACCGTGCCAGGAGTCGTCCATCCTAAATACTCTTAGAATGCTGTCAAGTACCCTGATTGGGAAACCACCCAAATCCAGATCTAAAACCATAGATCTAGTAACCAGTATGTCTGATATAAAATCCATTTCCTTTGTGGAGAAACAACTGTGTGACGACCAAAGTATAACCGATCGTAGTGTAGGAGTTTCTTTTCCTACTCTGTGTATATCATCCAAATACCAGGATATCACACCCTACTACCTTCTCAACAGATCCATCCCCTATTCTGATGAAGTCAAACCCATGACTGTCACGTCAGAAATAGATGATCTATCTCCGCTACATCTGCTCTAGTCTATAAATAGACAGAAGCAACCTGTCCACCAATGCTTCCGCTGCTCCCACTGACTACGACAACCCTCTGGCAGAGTCATATAGACGTACACTTCTAAAACTAGTTTAGAATGACGCTATAGTCATCCTCCCGCCGGGTCTCGCAGCCTGGAACAACAGCAATGGTAATTGTGGGTAAACAAGAACTTCCCTGTCACCGTCCTTGAGGCTACCGTAGTACCTCTCGGGTGCCTGAAGTTACCCACCATATCTGCGGAGTGGCCAATGGAATGTCAATCCAGATTGAATCTTTAGGTTCCTTATCAAATCTTCAGTAATCGTTTGTGGTTCTGGAATCACTTCCAGTTCTACCATACTCCCACTACTGTTTTCTGAAAAAATCCATTTTTAATAAAACTGTGGCGAGTCTAGAACAATATCGCTATTGTTCATCCAGATGGTAGAAAATCAACCCTCGTCATAGCCTGGGTCAACCCACAAACAGCCATTACAGAAACGTGCCTTGAGTTGTCCAGTGTCTGGTTTTAATCATAAACCGGACAACTCCCCGTACCTTAACATCGTTAAGATATGAACTGTTCTATATCCAATATAGAAACAGAGGCACTGATTTAATTGAACCAGATTCAAATCATGCAGCTGTCCCCAGCGCATGTCAACTAAATGGAAGGAGGCCGATCAGCGTTACTCAACTTAGGAATACTTCCAATTATGAGTAACCTGAAAGAGAAGCAAGATCTCTTTATCATTACTATCAACTGAATACCATACACAAGTATCTACATCTTCGATCTCTTTGAAGAATCCCGATACTTGCTATACCTGGTTCTCTACTCTATTCAAATACCTATAACTTCTCCAAATTCGGACCCTGTGTTTCCACGAAACACCTGTCTAAAAATTAGAGAAGTCATAAGTAAACTGAATGTAGTATGAGGACCAACCCCTCTGTCCTGATGGACCCTGGACAACATACAATACTCTGTATAAGTCCCTTGAGTCTGATAACTCATTCACTGTGTGTCGTAGGTTGAAAACTGTACTTATGGTTAAGAAGAATTACACCGCTGTTTAATGCTCCTTACCTAACCATCCACTGATATAGGTAAATGTCGTAGACATAATTTCAGAAAGGTATATCTCACTCTATGAAAATAGACGTACAGATATATCAATTTGAAATTGGTGCATAACAGCGGATATTCAAAACCAAATATTTGCCGACCGGCAAACAGCCCAGGTGATTTCCTCAAATATCACCGATTACAACGAATCCCGATATAATGAGGATGATCACCCAATTCCCAATAACCTACTCCCACTCATCATCTGTAAAACCATACAGATGTGAGAATCATACCTGGTAAATACATACCCTGGAGTAAGTATCTAATCGGGAAATCAGTTTTCTTTTAACAGTACACAGTGAAACTGAAACATTGAAATGTTTCGGTGGGGTATCCCGGTATTCTTAGTAATGCCTCTTCCATTATCCAAATTCACAACTATAACCGTATAATTCTTTGCCACCTCTCCAAATCCCTTCATATGTCTTTAGTCTTTGCCTTCTGCACACCCCTTAGGCCAAATGGTTTTCTTCCTTCCCTACCGTTCGGCACCAGCCTATGGTTTGGAAGAAGACTATCCAATAAGCATAATGGGTGTACTGTCCCAATCCTAGGAACACTCGCAATGCGAGAGAAGGTGAAGATAAAAGACACCTGAATGTACTTTATTCCTATTTCTCCTGGACCAGAATCCATCCCCGAACTGGAACAAGTTCCATTCGAGTTCGTATATAACCACACGATGGAGTATCCAAATAAACTGTGGATCTTCGTAGTGATACGGAGTGTCCTGGAGAAATACAAAGGTGATGTGGGAGTGGTAACGAAATATTTGGTTTGGTCGTGAATATCTGTTGCAATTTACTTTGCCCTCTTACTAATCCCTTGCTTTGTCTGAACTTAATACCTTCTGCACACCATCGTTATGCTAATTGGTTTTCTTCATTCCCTACCGGTCGGCACCAGCCTAAGGTTTGGAAGAAGACAATCCAATTTGCATAATAGGTGTGCTACCCCTAAACCAAGGAGTACTCGTAACCTGAGAGAGGGTAGAAGGAAAAGACAACTGAATAATCCTATCCGTTTTCTCCAGAACCTGAAACCATCCTCGAATAAATTCCTTCGAGTTCGCATCTAACCATACGATGGTTTTGTCCAATGGAAGTGGACGTTCGTAGTAATACGGGGTGTCCTGGAGAAAAGGGTAAAAGTAGGAGTGGCAATGAGGTCTGCAACTCTTGACAATCCAAAAGCCGGTGTTTAAGAAGGTTCGGTCAACTTGGTCACTGAGTCAAAGTCTTAGGGTCGGGTCAAATGGTCGCTGCCAGAGAGAGAGAGAAAAGAAACACTCAGCGTGCACTCTAACCTAGATCAGAATGGTTACCAATTTATCTAATCTGGAATCCTCCCACTGTACCTCAAATTCTTCTCCAAACCTAAAAGAAGAATTAGTCGGGGTTACCCGAGGAGTATACCAACTCATCAGTGGGAATCGGGATCCAACTCTCATCGCATGACAACGTGACGGAATCCGCTCACGGTATCACACTCCAGAAGGTATGCGCATATCTGGCAAGTTTCAGTACTTTTGAAACTCCCGATGTGATTTCTGCCCCATGCTCTTATGACCTTGACTAAGGCCAACAAATCATAAGTCACATGTCAAGTTCTACCCGTCATTGTCCAGGTTGATTTGAACCCACCCGTACAAGCCCTTGACTAAGGCCAACAAGGCTATACGACTGTCCCAAACCAACGCATCTATCTATGCAACATATGAATACCCAACAGCTACCAAACACTGTGCCTTGACTAAGGCCAACAAACACAGCTTGAATACTATTGACTACCCATATGAAACGACGGAGGGCTACGAATGGTTTCTGGCGAAAACCTTTAACGTAGTGAACTTGATATCGTTGAAGGAACGAATAGCTTTTTAGAAAATATAGTGACGAAAACCTTTACTAAAGAGGTCACTCCCGGTGAAGGGATCTCGGCTCTTTCCCCGTAGTATGGGGTGCTGGATATTCATAACCGAATATCTCGATGCAAAGCAAAAGTAATCGGCTATAGTGAAGTTAATGCCCTGACGCAAACTTCTGTCCAAGGGGTCACTCCCGGTGAAGGGATCTCGGCCCTTGCCTCGTCGACTGAGGAGCAGGATATTCCAAATGAATACCACGATGCAAAACAAAAGTGAACGTCCTTGCAATAACAGCTTTTTGAAAAAGTGTTCCAACAACATCAGATTAGGTTTGTTTTTAACTTTGCATTGATCCGAATCAATGCAGTCCCATCAATTGATCACACCAAAAAGAACGAAAATATACTGATGTACGTATATGCCATCCGCATTCGCCACTGGGTCCCGTCATTACCCGTTAGGTTAGCTAACTAACGACAGAGCGGGGACTGGACTAGCGCGGATGTAAAACATATACAACATCTACTAATATATATACCAATATATTATATTCGCTCAAGGCGTGAATAAAATGCAACATCACAGAAATGTACAGCATCACAGAACAATACAGATATCTGGGATCCCCGGGTTTCACAGAGCCACTACTGAAACCCGACGTTCCCCTGGTCGTGTGGATAGCCTGTGCAATGAAATCCTAGACCCCTACGGGCGCGGCAAGTCACCCGCCAAAACCTGAAGCGAGGCAGCCCCCTTCAGCACCGTGAATGGACCACCCAGCACTTCACGGAATCCGGTAACTTGGGCACCCCTCCTGGGTCAAACCTGTACCCCCTACGAGTGCGGCGAATAGCCCGCCAATCCTAGAGTGAAGCCCCCTCCGTCTCAATGCCATGAGATGCGGGCTTGTTGCCCTCTAGAACCCGGCTATCCGTGCACCCCTCCGCGGGGCAATCCTAGTACAGAAAGTAAAATATACATACACCGGGTACATCGACCGCAACCAGGTCGTGCCCCAAAATAATAATACAATCAGGCAGTGACGGCAGTCCACATGTCGGACGCTCGCCCCGCAATATCAAATGTACATAATACAACAAAACAGTACTAGCATTGCATCCAGGCTATCCCCCACGACCGATCCGCAACATCACAGCAAATACATAGAACATCAACGTGAAAGTCACGTTCGCAAATCCGTCTAACCGGGCTATAGCAGTTAGACCGGATTTACCGATCGAGTGACATTCACGGTCGCAGATATAATGTAAATACTGTGAAATAATGTGTTTGAAATATCCGATCGATCAAAAATTAACAAGTGGGCCCTCAAACAAAACTGTAGCACTCACAGAAACCCTGGGCCCAATTTTAATATTCCAAAACCCATATTTTAAGCCCATAAGGCCTCTGAAAAAATTTGGTGATGTGATGTGAATAGTGCGCGGCGGAAGGGCCGCGCGAGGTGGGATTTCGCGGCGGATCCGCGCTCCAAATGTGGAGTTACATCGTCAAATTTTTACAGAACCCTTATATTTCCCAGTACATCAATATTTTACAACCAGAAAAATTTTTCGAGACCAAAAATTTTCAACAGAAACTGATTCGAACTAAAATGCAGTTTTGGAACATTCGATCGATCGAAACAGAAAAACACATTACACCAAGCTAGACTATGTTAATGACGAGGCTCTGATACCACTGTAAGTGCACGGCGGCGCCCCGGCCGTCAATCCGACGCCGGAATGCGGAAGCGGTGAATAACTTAAATTTTGCGGACTTTGCAAACCGGCACCACCGCGCACTTTAACCGGATCGGACCATTAACTAGTCTAAGCTATCTACAAGAATGGGAATAGAGATATACCGACGATCCAAGTCCTCCGGTCTTCATCTCCACTCCGATCTCCTCGCGGGATCTCCGTCCACATCGTCGCCTCCTCGCCGGAAAGGGCACCACATCGCCTTCGTCTTTTACGGGCTCCCGCCTCAATACCGAGGCAACTCGAGCATGAAGCCGGCAACTCGACATGCTCAAGAAGTGCTGTAGAATGTAGTGTAGAATACGCTTTGTCTCAATAGGGTTTTGTTGCCATGATGGAGGAAAGAGGACAAGGAAAATATGGTGCTTTCATTTTTCCTTGCATGAAAGCAAGATCAAGAAGGAAACTCTCAAGAATGAAGCTCTCTCTTTTTCTTCTCACTTTCTTGAAAGACTTATCATCAAGTGAGAATGAGAATGGTGGAGGAATGATAATATGATAGCAAGAGGGAGGTGAGTGTAGGAGCAAGAGAGGGGTGACCACATCCAAGGTCAACAAAACATCAACCATGCTTAAAAAACACTATGCCACCATAACCTTTCACTTCACTTTAAAACAAGTCAAAGCAAGTTATGGTGCAAAGAAAAGAAAGCTATCATAATCAATATATATTCAAGAAACCCCCTCCACAAATGTTATTTGCACAATTGCAAATAACCCCCTCCATCGGGAAAGTCCGGCCGGGAAAGAACAAAGGAAAACCGGCCGGAACGGAATGCAAACTGGCAACTCCAGAAAACTGGTCCCGTAATAAATTACAGGAAAACCCCAATACTGTGCATACACACCCGCATCTGTATTCCGACCGGATACAAATGTAATGAGACAAAATCTACACTGTACTAAACTAGGACCGGCTTAAACCAAAGCCGGCTAGTAATATCCGTTCGATCCTGATCCGTGCAATACCGCACGTATCTGATCGAACCCTGCCATATAAATCCATACGGCCACTAGTACAAAACTGTCCGATCCTGATCCGTGCAATACCGCACGTATCTGATCGGACCCTGCCATATCTCCATACGGCCTCTACAGCGTTTCGCCCGAAACTTGAGTAACTGAAAGTGTGGTGGACTCTAAAGACTCGTCAACACCTTGGTTGTGGATTTATCCACTAGCACGTCAGAGGTATAAGCCAATACGTGACGGGCTACCAGGTACTGACCAAATGGGACGTCGATGAGGAAGCTCACCCCGACACCCAACTGAGCCTGTCAGTGACAATATCCGTGCAGTCCGGTCCGTTCGTCTATGAGTATCGCATGGCGGGCCTAGGGGGTTGGTAAAAGTCAGACCCCCAAAAGCGGTACAAGTCGTGTCGGAGTGTAGCCCAGAACACCCTGAGATACTACTGGAATACCTACCAGTAAATCTCCTTGCCTTGGCCAAGGACTTTGTGTAATGGCTCTCCTAGACACAGCACGACCTCACCCCCAATACCGGGAGAGACGAACCCCTGAAGATACGCTCACTGCCTCCATGTGGCTCGGGACTGTACCCAACTAAAACCTGTTTGCACGACTCCTTTGAGCCGTGGTAGGGTAGTAATCAAAGTACAGTGGGAACTCACACGAAACAAATGACGATCCCCAGGTCGATGAACTAACCTGCACACATGTCACCAGGGAACTGCCATCTGACGTCTGGTATATGACCAACTAGCATGTTCCCGGCGAGTCCTGTCCGGTGTACTCATAACCCAATGAGCACCTGTATACATCTTAGGTGATCCAACTGACACCAGTGGCTTGTGAGACCGGCCACCGCCCCTCGTCGGGGTCTCGACTGTATACACTAGTCTACTAATGGAGTATCGATGCCCGGTCTCGAAACTCCCACGACTAAGGACCTTTTAAGGATATGCTTGTAGACCCCCAGCTCCCACTTATATGATCGCCCTCATACTGCTGGTGGTCAAGCAAGAATCCTAGGGGCTCTATCAACGTGTAATAGCGACGTGTCATGTCACCTAAAGCAGTACACGATGATAAAGGTAAACCAGATAGCATACTATCATCTCGAGTAAGACTGTCCTACCGGGATAGGTCCTCCCTCAATCATTGCAATCACGTACCTGTGATCCAATAATTGACTCTGAGGGCACTACCTCCAACAAAAACCGGCCGGAACGGAATGCAAACTGGCAACTCCAGAAAACTGGTCCCGTAATAAATTACAGGAAAACCCAGCTACTGCATATACATGCCCGCATTTGTATTCCCACTGAACACAAATGCAAAAAGACAAAATAAAACTACACTGTACTATACTAGGATCCAGCTTAAACCAAAGCCGGCTAGTAATATCCGTCCGATCCTGATCCGTGCAATACCGCACGTATCTGATCGAACCCTGCCATATCTCCATACGGCCTCTACAGCGTTTTGCCCGAAAGCTTGAGTAACTGAATGTGTGGTGGACTCTAAAGACTCGTCAACACCATGGTTGTGGATTTAACCACTAGCAAGTCAGAGGTATAAGCCAATACGTAACGGGCCACCAGCTATTGACCAAAAGGGACGTCGATGAGCGAACTCATCATGACACCCTACTGAGCCTGTCAGTGACAATTTCCGTACAGTCCGGTCCGTTCGTCTATGAGCATCGCATGTCGGGCCTAGGGGGTTGGTAAAAGTTAGACCCCCAAAAGCGGTACAAGTCGTGTCGGAGTGTAGCCCAGAACACCCTGAGATACTACTGGAATACCTACCAGTAAATCTCCTGCCTTGGCCAAGGACTTCGTGTAATGGCTCTCCTAGACACAGCACGACCTCACCCCCAATACCGGGAGAGACGAACCCCTGAAGATCCGCTCACTGCCTCCATGTGGCTCGGGACTGTACCCAACTAAAACCTGTTTGCACGTCTCCTTTGAGCGTGGTAGGGTAGTAATGAAAGTACAGTGGGAACTCACACGAGACAAATGACGATCCTCAGGTCGATGAACTAACCTGTACACATGTCACCAGGGAACTGCTATCTGACGTCAGCTATAAGACCAACTAGCATGTTCCCGGCGAGTCCTGTCCGGTGTACTCATAACCCAATAAGCACCTGTATACATCTTAGGTGAACCAACTGACACCAGTGGCTTGTGAGACCGGCCACCACCCCTCGTCGGGGTCTCGACTGTATACACTAGTCTACTCTGGAGAATCGATGCCCTGTCTTGAAACTCCCACGACTAGGGACTATTTAAGGATGTGCTTATAGACTGCCAGCTCCCACTTATATGATCGCCCTCATACTGCTGGTGGTCAAGCAAGAATCCTAGGGGCTCTATCAACGTGTAATAGTGACCTGTCAGGTCACCTAAAGCAGTACACGATGATAAAGGTAAACCAGATAGCATACTATCATCTCGAGTAAGACTGTCCTACCGGGATAGGTCCTCCCTCAATCATTGCAATCACGTGCCTGTGATCGAATAATTGACTCTGAGGGCACTATCTCCAACAGCGTGCGAGCAGAGTTTTCAGCAGTTGAAGCCTCGGTTGGCAACAGCACCAGTTCTTTCTTTACCTTCTGGATCGGGCGGCTATGTTGTTTATTGTGATGCTTCTCGAGTGGGGCTTGGCTGTGTTTTGATGCAGCATGATAGGGTGATTGCATATGCTTCTAGGCAGTAGAAGAAGTATGAGCAGAATTACCCCACTCACGATCTTGAGATGGCAGCGGTAGTCTTTGCATTGAAGATTTGGAGACACTACTTGTACGGAGAGTCGTGTCAGATCTTCACGGATCACAAGAGTTTGAAGTATATCTTCCAGCAGCGGGATCTGAACCTGAGACAGCGCCGATGGATGGAGCTAGTGAAGGATTATAATTGTGAGATCCTTTATCACCCGGGCAAGGCGAATGTGGTAGCTGATGCTTTGAGTCATAGGCCCGGGGGTAGCTTGTCCCAGTTGAGCGCAGTTCGGCGTCAGTCTTCTGCAGATTGGCAGCTCTTGTGTGATAGTAGAGTGCAGTTCGAGTTCACTCCCGCTGGGGGACAGCTTGCTCATATCCGCACCTGTCCAATTCTATTTGATCGTATCCGTGAGGCGCAGCTCAGTGATGCTCGTTTGATTGATATTCTTGAGCTCGTTCGGCAGGGAAGAGTTTCGGAGTTCATGATTGATGACCAGGGTATGCTACGATGTGGGACTCGCTTGTGTGTACCAGATGCTGATGGGTTGAGATGCGAGATCCTAGAGCAGGCACATCAGTCGGCCTTTAGTGTTCATCCAGGTTCCACCAAGATGTACCGTGACTTGAGGGACTTCTACTGGTTGGAAGGGATGAAGCGTGATATATCGGACTTCGTTTCGAGATGCCTGACTTGTCAGCAAGTCAAGGCTGAGCATCAGAGACCGGCTGGAGAGTTGCAGCCTTTACCCGTTCCGGAGTGGAAATGGGAGCAGATTTCCATGGACTTCATTGTGGGTCTATCCAGGACCAGTCGAGGGTATGACTCCATTTGGGTTATTGTAGACCGGTTGACGAAAGCGGCTCACTTTCTTCCAGTGAAGACCACTTTCGGTTATGCTAAGTATGCACAGTTATACATAGATGAGATTGTGCGTTTGCACGGTGTTCCCACATGCATAGTATCCGACAGAGGCACCCAGTTTACTAGCCGTCTTTGGCAGAAGCTTCAGGAAGATTTGGGTACCCGGTTGAGTTTTAGTACCGCTTTTCATCCACAGACCGATGGCCAGTCAGAGCGGACTATACAAATTATGGAGGATATGCTCCGTGCATGCATGCTTGATTTTAGTGGCAGTTGGGATCGTCACTTGCCGTTGATTGAGTTCTCCTACAACAACAGCTTTAAGGAGACTATTCAGATGGCACCTTTTGAGGCTTTATATGGTAGGAAGTGTCGATCACCAGTCTGTTGGACCGAGCTTAGTGAGAGTCTGGTTTTGGGACCCCAGCTAGTTTAGGAGACCACGGAGAAGATCCAGCTGATTCAGGATAGGATGAGAGCAGCCCTGTGCAGGCAGAAGTCTTATGCCGAGCGTCGTCGTCGCAGACTTGAGTTCGCAATGGGGGATCATATATTCCTGAGGATTTCTCCGATGAAGGGCGTTATGCGATTTGGGAAGAGAGGGAAGCTCAGTCCCAGATTTGTAGGTCCTTTCGAGATCCTTGAGCGAGTGGGTTCTGTTGCTTATCGTTTGGCGCTCCCGCCCAGTTTTCCGGATGTTCACCCTATTTTTCATGTGTCGATACTTCGTAGATACCTTCATGATCCTTCTCACACGATTCAGCACGAGACCGTTCAGCTTAAGCGCGATCTTTCGTTCACCGAGCAGCCGGTAGTTATTGTAAGTGCACGGCGGCGCCCCGGCCGTCAATCCGACGCCGGAATGCAGAAGCGATGATTTACTTTAACTTTTTAAACCGGCACCACCGCGCACTATAGAATCCCGGATCGGGCCATTAACCTAACTACAGGATGGGAAGAGAGATATACCGAGTGATCCGTGTCCTCCGGTCTTCTCGTCGTCATCCCGATCTCTCGCGGAAACTCCGGTCTTCGCCTCCTCGCCGGAACGGCACCACGTCGCCGGGTACTTTTATGGGCACCCACCTCTTGACCGAGGCAACTCGGGCACGAAGTTGGCGAGCCGATGTGCCCAAGGTTTGCTGTAGGTTATTTGTAGAACTCTTTGTCTCTTAGGGTTTGTATGGAGTTGCCATATGGTGGAGGAATGAAATGGTCTTTTGGAGGAGGAGCTAAATGGATTTTGTGCAATACAAATGAACAAAAATCCCCACCCTAAATTTTGGGACAGCCCCTCCCTCTCTTTGGCCGGCCATCACCATGAGGAAAATGAGAGTGGAGTGAATTAGAATCCAAAAGAAGTGAGGCACAACATAATGCAAGAGAGAGAGAGAGAGAAAGGGTGATGATAACATGCAATGATCATAATGAAAGTCCAACACTCTATCAACCAATCATCACACCCAAAGTCAAGCCATCATGAACTCAAGAAAGTCAAGGGAGGCAAAACCATCATGATCCAACAAAATGCAAAGACAACCCTCCAAAATGCTTATTTGCACAAATGCAAATAAGCCCTCCTCCACCAATCTTCGGCAAATGAAACATACAAAGAAATATGGCCGAAACAGAAAGCAAACTGGCAACTCCAAAAAACTGATCCCGTAATAAATTACAGGAAAACCCCGCTACTGTGTGTACACACCCGCATTTGTATTCCGACCGAAATACAAATGCAACGAGACAAAATCTACACTGTACAATACTAGGATCCGGCTTAAACCAAAGCCCGCTAGTATTATCCGTCCGATCATGATCCGTGCAATACCGCACGTATCTGATCGAACCCTGCCATATCTCCATACGGCCTCTACAGCGTTTCGCCCGAAACTTGAGTAACTGTGTGTGTGGTGGACTCTAAAGACTCGTCAACACTTTGGTTGTGAATTTAACCACTAGCACGTCAGAGGTATTAGCCTATACGTAACGGGCTACCAGGTATTGACCAAAAGGTACGTCGACGAGCGAACTCATCCTGACACCCTATTGAGCCTGTCAGTGACAGTATCCGTACAGTCCGATCCGTTCGTCTATGAGCATCGCATGGCGGGCCTAGGGGGTTGGTAAAAGTCAGACTCCCAAAAGCGGTACAAGTCCTGTCGGAGTGTAGCCCAGAACACCCTGAGATACTACTGGAATACCTATCAGTAAATCTCCTGCCTTGGCCAAGGACTTTTCATGTACTGGCTCTCCTAGACACAGCGCGACCTCACCCCCAATACCGGGAGAGACGAACCCCTGAAGATCCGCTCACTGCCTCCTTGTGGCTCGGGACTGTACCCAACTAAAACCTGTTTGCACGTCTCCTTTGAGCGTGGTAGGGTAGTAATTAAGGTACAGTGGGAACTCACACGATACAAATAACGATCCTCAGGTCGATGAACTAACCTGTACACATGTCACCAGGGAACTGCTATCCGACGTCAGGTATAAAACCAACTAGCATGTTCCCGGCGAGTCCTGTCCGGTGTACTCATAACCCAATGAGCACCTGTATACATCTTAGGTGAACCAACTGACACCAGTGGCTTGTGAGACCGGCCATCTCCCCTCGTCGGGGTCTCGACTGTATACACTAGTCTACTCTGGAGTATCGATGCCCTGTCTCGAAACTCCCACGACTAGGGACCTTTTTAAGGATGTGCTTATAGACTACCAGCTCCCACGTATATGATCGCTCGCATACTGCTGGCAGTCAAGCTAGAATCCTAGGGGCTCTATCAACGTGTAATAGTGATCAGTAAAGTCACCTAAAGCAGTACACGATGATAAAGGTAAACCAGATAGCATACTATCATCTTGAGTAAGACTGTCCTACCGGAATAGGTCCTCCCTCAATCATTGCAATCACGTGCCTGTGATCCAATAATTGACTCTGAGGGCACTATCTCCAACAATCTCCCACTTGCACTCAAGGCTAATTATTGCGATGTCACATACTCACAGCCCGTGTGATACCGAACACCCAACTCCTCTACTAGTCAGTCTCACAAAGCTCATTTGCGAAACTATTGCGTTCGAGGAATAGCCTCAGTGAGTGGATCCGCTTTGATGTTTCTTTCTATGTCTCTCTATATCTCAAGTTCGCGGAGAAAGCCATCTCCCAAAATGAGTAATACCTGTCTTAGAATGTGTCTGGATGTCTGATGGGACCTAGCTCATAAATGAACTCCAAATCCAAACTTCTTAGACTGTATCGTCAACTGAACTTAATCAGTATCCTGCGCCATGCCTACCTCAGTATTGCCTTGGACCACCTGTCCAAAATACTGCCCCTCATCAGAAGGAAAACTATAACTCTGACAACCTCCTTGTCGTCCAGGTCACCTTGGAAGCCTGGAATGATAACTGTCTCTCGAATGAGGCTGTCGTTATCATATCCCTAGAACATCCACTTATGTTCTAAAACTGCTTCCGACTGTTTCTCCAGGATTGGATCAATGTCAACTTACTGCATCTAGTGCAAAAACAACATCTGGTGTAGTACTTGACTTCTCATGATTGACTCAATTGCCTGAGCAAGTGATCTGCCAATCATGCACATCCCTCTCCACTTTAGTCTGTAAGACACCTTTAGAGAGGGTGACTCCATCACCTGCAGGTACACTACCTTGCATGGAGTCGTCCATTCTAAAATACCTGTAGAATGGTGTCTAAGTACCCAGATTGGGAAACTACCCAAATCTAGATCTAATACCATAGATCCAGTAACCAGAATGTCTGATATAATATCCAAGTCCTATGTGGAGAAACCACTGTGTGACAACTAAAGTATAACCGATCGTAGTATGGGAATATCATTTCCTACTCTGTGTATGTCATCCAAATACCAGGACATCACACCCTACTACCTTCTTAACAGATCCATCCCCTATTCTGATGATGTCAAACCTATGACTGTCACGTCAGAAATAGATGATCTATCTCCGCTATATCTGCTTTAGTCTATAAATAGACATAAGCCACTTGTCCACCAATGCTTCCGCTGCTCCCACTGACTACGACAACCCTCTGACAGAGTCATATAGACGTACACTTCTAAAGCTAGTTCAGAACGATGCTATACTCATCCTCCTGCCGGGTCTCACAGCCTGGAACAACAGCAATGGCAAGTCTGGGTAAATAAGAACCTCCCTGTCACCGTCCTTGAGGCTACCGGAGTACCTCTCGGGTGCCTGAGGTTACCCACCGTATCTGCGGTGTGGCCAATGGAATGTCAAACCAGATTGAATTTTTAGGTTCCTATCAAATCTTCAGTAATCGTTTGTGGTTCTGGAATCACTTCCAGTTCTACCATACTCCCACTACTGTTTTCTGAAAAAATCCTTTTTTATTAAAACTGTGGCGAGTCAAGAACAATATCACTATTGATCTTCCAGATGGTAGAAAGTCAACCCTCGTCATAGCCTGGGTCAACCCACAAACAGCCATTACAGAAACGTGCCTTGAGTTATCCAGAGTCTGGTTTTAAGCATAAGCCGGACAACTCCCCGTACCTTAACATCGTTAAGATACGAACTGTTCTATATCCAATACAGAATCAGAGGCACTAATTTAATTGAACCAGATTCAAATCATGCAGCTGTCTCTGGTGTATGTCAACTAAATGGAAAGAGGCCGATCAGCGTTACTCAACTTAGGAGTGCTTCCAATTATGAGTAACCTGAAAGAGAAGTAAGTTCTCTTAATCATTACTATCAACTGAATACCCTACACAAGTATCTACATCTTCGATCACCTTGAAGAATCCTGATACTTGCAACATCTGGTTCTTTACTTTACTCTTATACCTATAACTTCTCAAAACTTGGACCCCGTGTTTCTACGAAACACTTGTCTAAGAACTAGAGAAGTCATAAGTAAACCGAATATAGTACGAGGACCAACCCATCTGTCCTAATGGACACTGGACAACATACAATAGTCAGTATAAGTCCCTTGAGTCTAATAACTCATTCCCTGTGGGTCGTAGGTTGAAAACTGTACTATGGTTATGAAGAATTACACCGTTGTTTAATGCTCCTTACCTAACCATCCACTGATATAGGTAAATGTCATAGACATAATTTCAAAAAGGTATATTTCACTCTATGAAAATAGACGTACAGATATATCAATTTGAAATTGGTGCATAGCAACGGATATTCAAAACCAAATAATTGCCGACCGGCAAACAACCCAGGTGACTTCCTCAAATATCACTGATTACAACGAATCCCGATATAATGAGGATGATCACCCAATTCCCAATAACTTACTCCCACTCATCATTTGTAAAACCATACATATGTGAGAATCATACCTGGTAAAAACATACCCTGGAGTAAGTATCTAATCGGGAAATCAGTTTTCCTTTAACATTACACAGTGAAACTGAAACATTGAAATGTTTCGTAGGGTATCCTGGTATTCCTAGTAATGCCTCTTCCAGATTCACAACTGTAACCGTATACTTCTTTTCCATCTCTCCAAATCCTTTCATATGTCTTTAGTCATTACCTTCTCTACACCCATTTAGGCCAAATGGTTTTCTTCCTTCCCTACCGTTCGGCACCAGCCTATGGTTTGGAAGAAGACTATCCAATAAGCATAATGGGTGTACTGTCCTAATCCTAGGAGCACTCGCAATGTGAGAGAAGGTGAAGATAAAAGACAACCGAATAAACCTTATTCCTATTTCTCCTGAACCAGAATCCATCCCCGAACTGGAACAAGTTCCTTTCAAGTTCGTATATAACCATACGATGGAATATCCAATAAACCGTGGATCTTCGTAGTGATACGGAGTGTCCTGGAGAAATACAAAGGTGATGTGGGAGTGGTAATGAAATACTTGGTTTAGTCGTTGTAAGTCCACGTTGCGACCCCCGGTGCTTACGGGGAGGCGGAAACGGTATAAAAAACAAATTTTTATCGCAAGAGGCAACATGGACTAAACAAGGTCGGGATCGTGTCTAAACTAAACTAGCAAACTTGCTAAAGAGAGTTAGCTACTATGGAAGATGGTTATACCTAAACTTGAACTCCTTCTTCTTGAAACCTTGTAGAGGTTGATGGTTCTCTTCTCGTCGCCTTCTTCTGTCGAAGATGGATCCACCTCGAGGGTTCGACCTTTGGGCTCTTTCTCGAACTTGGAGTGAACTAGAATTTCCGGCTTGCTAAACCCTTGATCCTAGAGAGAGTAGAGAGTATCTATGGAGTGCTTTCTTTTCAAGGTGATGGATTCTCAACACATGAGAAGGAATCACCTTGAGCTTGAGAAAGAAGAAGATGAAATGAGGAGAGAGAGAGGTTATGATAGAATGAGCTATATTTTTCTTTCTTGCAACCATAATGCCAAAAGAAAAAGAATTATCTAAATAATAATAATTCAAAATGAGAATAGTTGATGGTAGTTTTGGAATGACCACTATCATGCTTCATTAAATGAAATGTAAGCATGAATCAAGGAGGATCTTTACAAAGCATGATGGTGGTCAACATTCAACCATGGTCAACAAGTCAACCATGGTCAACAAGTCAACAAAATCAACCATAACATAATTCTCATTTAATTACTATTATTAATAGATAATCCAAAAATCCATTAGGGTTTGGAAAATGATGACTGTCAAATGTGCATACGCACCCGTTCCGAAACCCTAATGAAAAACCTCATCCTCCGCCTCAAGCAGCTGTGCATACACACCTGCATTCTCGTTCCGAGGAACAAGAATACCGAGATATAAAAGCAACCCCAAAACATATACCAGTATCTGGCTCAAACCAGAGCCTGCCAGTATAATCCGTCCGGACTCCAAACGTGCACAAGTGCGCGGATGAGAACGAACCCTATCGCAAAACCATGCGACCTCTACTCTGTTTTGCCCAGAGGCGAATACCCTCTGTGTGGGACTCTAAAGACTCGACACTACGCTGGCAGTGGGTTTAACCACAGACCGCAAGCGGCACTAGCTGTGCGTAACGGTCCCCAGGTAGATGCCGACAAGAAGGCTGACGAGGTGAAACCCTATCTGAACTCCTACTGAGT
The DNA here is from genome assembly GCA_030015575.1 of Agapanthus africanus. NCBI lineage: Eukaryota > Viridiplantae > Streptophyta > Magnoliopsida > Asparagales > Amaryllidaceae > Agapanthus > Agapanthus africanus. The sequence continues at coordinate 231,433,952 of CM057345.1, forward strand.
CTGAATGTGACATTCTCCGTACAGTCCGGTCTGTTCGTCTGATACATCGCATGTCGGGCCTAGGGGGCGGTAAAACGTCAGTCCCCCAATAGCGGTACAAGTCGTGTCGGAGTGAAGCCCAAAACACCCTGAGATAACACCGGAAGCCTACCAGTATATCTCGCTTGCCCTGGCCAGGGACTACTCGTGTAATGGCTCTCCTAGACACAGCGCGATGTCAACCCCCAATACCGGGAGAGACGAATCCTGTCTAACCGGCACTGCCTCCAAGTGCTTCGGGACTGCACCCAACCACTACCTGTTTGCACGACTCCTTTGAGCCGTGGTAGGGTAGTGATCAAAGTGTAGTGGGAACACACTCGAGGCGAAGTGCCAGTGTCAAGTCAGCGGACTAAGCTGTACTCATGTCACCTGGGAACTGATAACTGACGATAGGTATAATACCAACCTTTCAGTTCCCGACGAGTCCTGTCCAGTGTACCCGTAACCTAACGAGCACCCGTATACTATCTCCAGTACGACATACTGATGGCTACGGGACATACCATCTCCCATACTGGGATGAGAAGCGCATACGCTAGTCTACTCCGGAGTATCGATGCCCTGTCTCGATAGTCCTGCGACTAGGGACCTGTATAAGGATGTGCTTATAGATTACCCAACCCCCACTAGTGTGACTGCCATCACAACGCTGGTAATCAAGCAAAGATCCTAAGGGCTCCACTAATGCGTATAGGTGATATCGCAAAATAAACACATGTACACATTGAAGTAGAAACAAACCAAGTAGCATACTACTATATTGAGCAAGATTGTTTATACAAGGTGAATATCCCAAGCTTCCATTAAGTAATATACAAACTAGTATGATACAGTAATGGCCTCTAGGGCATATACACTAACAATCTCCCACTTGCACTAAGGCCATGTACTGGCGTATTGAAGACCTATCATCTCGATCAGCCGCTCGAACTGAGTCTGGGGTAGGGCCTTGGTGAATGGATCTGCAGTATTTTCTTCTGAAGCAACCCTCCGAACCTCGATCTCCTTGCGATCCACGATCTCCCTGATCAGGTGATACCGCCTCAAGATGTGCCTGGATCTCTGATGGGACCTGGGTTCCTTCGCTAAAGCTATAGCCCCGTTGTGGTCGCAATACAGAGGTATTGGGTCAACAATGGACGGAACCACCTGAAGTTCTTTTAAGAACTTCCTCATCCAGACAGCTTCTTTTGCGGCATCAGATGCAGCGATGTATTCCGCTTCCATAGTCGAGTCTGCAACGGTTTCCTGTTTGGAACTCTTCCAACACACCGCCCCTCCATTGAGGGTAAAGACAAAACCCGACATGGACTTGGAATCATCCTTGTCACTCTGGAAGCTGGAGTCAGCAAAGGCCTTGATCTGGAGGTCTTTTCCGCCATACACCAAGAACATCTCCTTAGTCCTTCTCAGGTACTTGAGAATGTTCTTCACTGCTATCCAATGTTTCTCCCCAGGGTTTGACTGATACCGGCTTACTACACTCAGTGCATAAGCTACATCCGGTCTGGTACACAACATCGCATACATTATGGAGCCTACCGCAGAAGCGTAGGGTATAATAGACATGCGATCCCTCTCCAAATCAGTCTTGGGAGACATCTCTTTAGAGAGGGTGATCCCGTGACAAGCCGGTAGGTAACCGTGCTTGGAATCTTCCATGCTGAATCTTTTCAGTATGGTGTCGATGTACCTGGACTGTGAAAGTCCTAATATCCTCTTGGATCTATCACGATGGATCCGGATCCCCAGGATGTAAGAGGCATCACCCAGGTCTTTCATGGAGAACCTGTGTGACAAGAAACCCTTGACAGATTGTAGCATAGGAATGTCATTTCCTATTAAGAGAATGTCATCCACGTATAAAACAAGGAATACTAAAGTTCTCGCTACAAATCTACTATAGATGCATGGTTCATCTGGATTTTTGATAAAGCCAAATTCCTTGACCGTCTCATCAAAACAGATGTTCCAGCTCCGCGATGCCTGCTTTAGTCCATAGATGGATTTAAGCAACTTGCACACCTTTCCGCTGCTCCCACTCTGATTGAAACCCTCTGGCTGATCCATATAGACACACTCCTCTAAATTTCCATTTAGAAAAGCGGTTTTTACGTCCATCTGCCAAATCTCATAATCGTGGAAGGCAGCAATGGCAAGAAGGATCCGAATGGATTTCAGCATAGCCACTGGAGAAAAGGTTTCGTCATAGTCCAAGCCAGGTCTTTGACGGAAACCCTTTGCTACAAGTCTAGCTTTATAGGTCTCAACCTGTCCATCTACACCAATCTTCCTTTTGAAGATCCACTTGCATCCTACGGGTTTTACCCCGTCTGGAGCAATGTCCAACGTCCATACTTTGTTGGTGTACATGGACTCCATTTCGGTCCGCATTGCATCCAGCCATTTTACCGAGTCAACGCTCTGAACGGCCTGTTGGAAGCTAGTAGGCTCATCATAATCTATGATGCAATCCTCTCTATTCCCGTCTATGAGAAAACCGTAGTATCTCTCGGGCGGATGAGACTGCCTACTACTCCTGCGGAGCGGCGTAGGAATGTCCTGTTCTTTTGAACCCTCTGGTTCCACTAAGCTTTCAGTAATAGTCTGAGGTTCTGGAATTTCATCCAGTTCTACTGCGCTCCCACTTATCTGATTTTCCAAAAACTCAGTTTCCAAGAAGAGGGCATGATGAGAAACAAGGACTTTTTGCTCCTCTGCGTAATAGAATAGATACCCCTTGGAGTTCTTTGGGTATCCCACAAACTTGCACTGTACTGAGCGTGCCTCGAGCTTGTCCGCATGCTGCTTTTTTACAAAAGCCGGACATCCCCATGTCTTAAAGGATTTAATACAGGGTTTCTTCCCACTCCACATCTGATATGGTGTGGTAGGCACAGTCTTAGTAGGAACTTGGTTCAAGAGATGTGCAGCTGTTTCTAGTGCATATCCCTAGAAAGATCGCGGTAACTCAGCCTTACTCATCATGGAACGAACCATATCCAATAGGGTTCGATTCCTTCTTTCCGATACACCGTTATGTTGCGGAGTGTATGGAGGAGTACGCTGAGAGAGAATCCCATTCTCTTTTAAATAGTCCAGGAACTCGGCACTCAAGTATTCACCACCTCGATCCGATCTTAGAATCTTAATACTTTTGCCTGTTTGTTTTTCAACTTCATTCTTGTAATCCCGAAATTTCTCAAAGGCCTCGGATTTGTGCTTCATCAAGAAGACATGTCCATACCTAGAGAAATCGTCTGTGAAAGTAATGAAGTATGAATAACCGCTTCGCGCATGTGTAGACATTGGACCACACACGTCACTGTGTATGAGTCCCAAGAGCTCGCTCGCTCTTTCTCCGTGTCCAGTGAACGGAGTCTTTGTCATCTTTCCCATGAGACAAGATTCACAAGTGGCATAAGACTGATACTCGAACGGATCCAAGTATCCTTCTTTATGTAACTTAGTCAACCGTGTCTCATTGATGTGACCCAGTCTACAATGCCATAAGAAAGCCTGATTGATATCTAGAGACTTTCTTTTGTGTGTATTCTGGACATTGAAAATCTGTGGTTGGTTTAATACGTATATACCATTGCTCAGTGTACCTGACCCAATCAGAACTTGATTAAGGTGAATGTTTACAACATTACTTACAAACGCAAATTCATAACCTTCTTTAGAAACCAAATATACAGAAATGATATTACAAGTTGCGTTGGGTACAAAAAAGCAATTACGCAAAACCAAAACATGCCCATCTGGCATTCCCAGGTGATAGTCCCCCACGGCTTTAGCATCCATGCTAGCTCCGTTCGCAACTCTGAGGGTCATGTCACCTTCCTTCAAAAACCTACGGTTTCTCAACGCCTGCAAAGAATTACAGATATGAGATCCTGATCCGGTATCCAATACCCAGGAAGTAGAGTTTATAGAAAGACAGTTTTCAATAACATACACACCTGAAGCTGAAGCCGCAACCTGCTTCAGTTCCTGTGTCCTGGCTTTCCAAGCCCTGCAATCTTTCTTCCAGTGTCCACTCTTATGACAATAGAAGCATTCTTCCTTTCCAACAAGCTTCCCCGCAATCTTTGTTGCCTTTGTTGGAGATAGTGCCCTCAGAGTCAATTATTGGATCACAGGCACATGATTGCAATGATTGAGGGAGGACTTATCCCGGTACGACAGTCTTACTCGAGATGATAGTATGCTATCTGGTTTACCTTTATCATCGTGTACTGCTTTAGGTGACCTGACAGGTCGCTATTGCACGTTGATAGAGCCCCTAGGATTCTTGCTAGACTGCCAGCAGTATGAGGGCGATCATATAAGTGAGAGCTGGAGTCTATAAGCACATCCTTAAAAGGTCCCTACTCGTGGGAGTTTCGAGACAGGGCATCGATTCTCCAGAGTAGACTAGTGTATACAGTCGAGACCCCAACGAGGGGCGGTGGCCGGTCTCACAAGCCACTGGTGTCAGTTGGTTCACCTAAGATGTATACAGGTGCTCATTGGGTTATGAGTACACCGGACAGGACTCGCCGGGAACATGCTAGTTGGTCTTATACCTGACGTCAGATAGCAGTTCCCAGGTGACATGTGTACAGGTTAGTTCATCGACCTGGGGATCGTCATTTGTCTCGTGTGAGTTCCCACTGTGCTTTGGTTACTACCCTACCACGGCTCAAAGGAGTCGTGCAAACAGGTTTTAGTTGGGTACAGTCCCGTGCCACATGGAGGCAGTGAGCGGATCTTCGGGGGTTCGTCTCTCCCGGTATTGGGGGTGAGGTCGCGCTGTGTCTAGGAGAGCCATTACACGAAGTCCTTGGCCAAGGCAGGAGATTTACTGGTAGGTATTCCAGTAGTATCTCAGGGTGTTCTGGGCTACACTCCAACACGACTTGTACCGCTTTTGGGGATCTGACTTTTACCCACCCCCTAGGCCCGACATGCGATGCTCATAGACGAACGGACCGGACTGTACGGATATTGTCACTGACAGGCTCAGTAGGGTGTCAGGATGAGTTCGCTCATCGACGTCCCTTTTAGTCAATAGCTGGTGGCCCGTTACGTATTAGCTTATACCTCTGACGTGCTAGTGGTTAAATCCACAGCTATAGTATTGACGAGTCTTTAGAGTCCACCACACTTTCAGTTACTCAAGCTTTCGGGCGAAACGCTGTAGAGGCCGTATGGAGATATGGCAGGGTCCGATCAGATACGTGCGGTATTGCACGGATCAGGATCGGACGGTTTGTACTAGTAGCCGTATAGGTATATGGCAGGGTTCGATCAGATACGTGCGGTATTGCACGGATCAGGATCGAACGGATATTACTAGCCGGCTTTGGTTTAAGCCGGTCCTAGTTTAGTACAGTGTAGATTTTGTCTCTTTGCATTTGTATCCGGACGGAATACAGATGCGGGTGTGTATACACAGTATCGGGGTTTTCCTGTAATTTATTACGGGACCAGTTTTCTGGAGTTGCCAGTTTGCATTCCGTTCCGGCCGGTTTTCCTTTGTTCTTTCCCGGCCGGACTTTTCCGATGGAGAGGGTTATTTGCATGTTTGCAAATAACACTTTGTGGAGGGTTTTATTGCAAAAGTATTGATTATGATAGCATCATTATCTTTTGCACCATCACTTGCATTAATGAGGGTATGGGTTTGATTAATGTGTGAAGCATGGTTGATGTTTCTTTGTCTCTTGATGTGGTCACCTTTTCTTCACTCCTACACTCACCTCCCTTAATGCTTCATATTCTTTCCTCCTCCATTTCTAAGTTCATAAGTTTTTTCCATGAGTGAGGAGAGAAAAATGAGGGAATTTCATTTGTGAGCTTGTGGCATTCTTGATCTCATTTTTGATGCTAGAAAAATGCAAGCACCATTTTTCTTCTTGATTCCTCCATCATCTTTCAAAGGCAACAAACCCCAAAGTGAGACATGCACTCTACACTACACTTCCTACAGCAAATCTTGGACGCGTCGATTCGCCAGCTTCGCGCCCGAGTTGCCTCGGTATTGAGGTGGGAGCCCGTAAAAGCTACAGGCGATGTGGTGCCCTTTCCGACGAGGAGGAGACGGACGGAGATCCCGCGAGGAGATCGGAGTGGAGATGAAGACCGGAGGACTCGGATCAGTCGGTACATCTCTTCCCTTTCTTGTTAGTAGCTTAGACTTGTTAATGGTTACGATCCGGAGTTTAGTGCGCGGTGGTGCCGGTTTGCAAAGTCCGCAAAAATTAAAGTTTATCACCGCTTCCGCATTCCGGCGTCGGATTGACGGCCGGGGCGCCGCCGCGGACTTACAGTGGTATCAGAGCCTCGCCATTAACTTCGTCTAGCTTCGTTTGATGTGTTTTGCATTTCCGATCGACCAAAATTCCAAAATCTACATTTTCCTTTACATCAGTTTTCTGTTGAAATTTTTTGGGCTCTAAAAATTTTTCAGGTGGTCTCAGAATGATGTGCAGGGAGTTCTAAGACATCTGGGAATAATCGAGTCATTGACCTTTCAACATGAGCGCGGAACCGCGGCTAATACCCACTTGGGGCCGCGGTTCCGCCGCAGTTTGTTTGGATCAATGGGCCGGGTTTTTCTTGTGGGCTTCTGGGCTTATTTTGGGGGTTTTGGAATATTAAAATTGGGCCAATTATTTCTGTGAATGCTACAGTATTGCTTGGGGGCCCACTTGTTAATTTTTGGTCAATCGGAAAATTTTAAACACATTTTTCACAGTATTTACATTATATCTGCGACCGTGAATGTCACTCGATCGGTAAATCCAGTCTAGCTGCTATAGCCCGGTTAGACGGATTTGCGAACGTGACTTTCACGTTGTTGTTCTGGGTTTTTACTGTGATGTTGCGGATCGGTCGTGGGGGTAGCCTGGATGCAATGCTAGTACAGTTTGGTTGTATTATGTACATTTGATATTGCGGGGCGAGCGTCCGACATGTGGACTGCCGTCACTGCCTGTTTGTATTATTCTTTTGGGGCACGACCTGGTTGCGGTCGATGTACCCGTTGTATGTATATTTTACTTTCTGTACTAGGATTACCCCGCGGAGGGGTGCACGGATAGCCGGGTTCTAGAAGGCAACAAGCCCGCATCTCATGGCATTGGGACGGAAGGGGCTTCACTCCAGGATTTGCGGGCTATTCGCCGCACTCGTAGGGGGTACAGGTTGACCCAGGAGGGGTGCCCAAGTTACCGGATTCCGTGAAGTGTTGGGTGGCCCATTCACGGTGCTGAAGGGGGCCGCCTCGCTTCAGGTTTTGGCGGGTGACTTGCCGCGCCCGTAGGGGTCTAGGATTCTCATTGCACAGGCTATCCACACGACCAGGGGAACGTCGGGTTTCAGTAGTGGCTCTGTGAAACCCGGGGATCCCAGATATCTGTATTGTTCTGTGATGCTGTACATTTCTGTGATGTTGCATTTCTTTTCACGCCTTGAGAGAAATATAATATATTGGTATATATATTAGTAGATGTTGTATATGTTTTTCATCTGCGCTAGTTCAGTCCCCGCTCTGCCGTTAGTTAGCTAACCTAACGGGTGATGACGGGACCCAGTGGCGAATGCGGATGGCATATACATACGTCAGTATATTTTCGTTCTTTGTGGTGTGATCAATTGATGGGACTGCGTTGATTCGGATCAATGCAAGTTAAACAAACCTATTCTGATGTTGTTGGAACACTTTTTCAAAAAGCTGTTATTGCAAGGACGTTCAATTTTGTTTTGCATCGTGGTATTCATTTGGAATATCCTGCTCCTCAGTCGACGAGGCAAGGGCCGAGATCCCTTCACCGGGAGTGACCCCTTGGACAGAAGTTTGCGTCAGGGCATTAACTTCACTATAGCCGATTACTTTTGCTTTGCATCGTGGTATTCAGTTGGAATATCCTGCACCTCATTCTACGGGGAAAGAGCCGAGATCCCTTCACCGGGAGTGACCTCTTTAGTAAAGGTTTTCGTCACTATATTTTCTAAAAAGCTATCCGTTCTTCAACGATATCAAGTTCATTACGTTAAAGGTTTTCGCCAGAAACCATTCGTAGCCCTCCATCATTTCAGTTAAATATTCGGTAGTATTCAAGCTATGTATTTTGACCTCACGCCAAGGCATAGTGTTTGGTAGTTGCCGGGTATTTATCTGTTGCATAGATAGATGCGTTGGTTTGGGACAGTCGTACTACTATTTTGGCCTACGTCAAGGGTATGTACGGGTGGGTTCAAATTAACCTGGACAATGATGGGTAGAACTTGACATGTGACTTATGATATTTTGACCTCACGCCAAGGTCATAAGAGCATGGGATAAAAATCACATCGGGAGTTTCAAAAGAACTGAAACTTGCCAGATATGCGCATACCTTCTGGAGTGTGATACCGTGAGCGGATTCCGTCACGTTATCATGCGATGAGAGTTGGATCCCGATTCCCACTGATGAGTTGGTTTACTCCTCGGGTGACTCCGACTAATTCTTCTTTCAGGTTTGGAGGAGAATTTGAGGTACAGTGGGAGGTTTCCAGATTAGATAAATTGGTAACCATTCTGATCTTAGTTAGAGTGCACGCTGAGTGTTTCTTCTCTCTCTCTCTTTGGCAGCGACCATTGACCCGACCCTAAGACTATGACTCAGTGACCAAGTTGACCGAACCTTCTTAACACTGGCTTTTGGATTGTCAGAGTTGCAGACCTCATTGCCACTCCTACTTTTTACCCTTTTCTCCAGGACACCCCGTATTACTGCGAACGTCCACTTCCATTGGACGAAACCATCGTATGGTTAGATACGAACTCGAAGGAATTCGAGGATGGTTTTCGGTCCTGGAGAAAACGGATAGTATAATTCAGTTGTCTTTTCCTTTTACCTTCTCTCAGGTTGCGAGTACTCCTTGGTTTAGGAGATAGTACACCTATTACGCAAATTGGATAGTCTTCTTCCAAACTTTAGGCTGGTGCCGAACAGTAGGGAATGAAGAAAACCAATTAGCATAACGATGGTGTGCAGAAGGTATTAGGATTAAGACAAAGCAAGGGATTAGTAAGAGGGCAAAGTAAATTGTGACTGATATTCACGACCAAACCAAGTTTTTCTTCGCCAATCCTAAATCACCTTTGTATTTCTCCAGGACACTCCGTATCACTACGAAGATCCACAGTTTATTGGATAATCCATCGTATGGTTATATACGAACTCGAAAGGAACTTGTTCCAGTTCGGGGATGGATTCTGGTCCAGGAGAAATAGGAATAAGGTTTATTCAGTTGTCTTTTATCTTCACCTTCTCTCGCATTGCGAGTGCTCCTAGGATTAGGACAGTACACCCATTATGCTTATTGGATAGTCTTCTTCCAAACCATAGGCTGGTGCCGAACGGTAGGGAAGGAAGAAAACCAATTGGCCTAAAGGGGTGTGCAGAAGGTAATGACTAAAGACATATAAAGGGATTTGGAGAGGTGGCAAAGAATTATACGGTTATAGTTATGAATCTGGATAATGGTAGAGGCATTACTAAGAATACCAGGATACCCCATCGAAACATTTCAATGTTTCAGTTCAACTGTGTACTGTTAAAAGAAAACTGATTTCCTGATTAGACACTTGCTCCAGGGTATGTATTTACCAGGTTTAATTCTCACATCTGTATGGCTTTACAGATGATGAGTGGGAGTAAGTTATTGGGAATTGGGTGATCATCCTCATTATATCGGGATTTGTTGTAATCGTTGATATTTGAGGAGATCACCTAGGCTGTTTGCCGGTCGGCAAATATTTGGTTTTGAATATCCGCTGTTGTGCACCAATTTCAAATTGATATATCTGTACGTCTATTTTCATAGAGCGAGATATACCTTTTGATATTATGTCGATGACATTTACCTATATCAGTGGATGGTTAGGTAAGGAGCATTAAACAGCGGTGTAATTCTTCTTAACCATAAGAACAGTTTTCAACCTACGACACACAGTGAAAGAGTTGTTAGACTCAGCGGACTTATACAAAGTATTGTATGTTGTCCAGTGTCCATTTGGACAGAGGGGTTGGTCCTCATACTATATTCTGTTTACTTTTAACTTCTCTAGTTCTTAGACATGTGTTTCGTAGAAACACAGGGTCTAAGTTTTGAGGAGTTATAGGTATTTGAATAGAGTAGAGAACCAGGTGTAGCAAGTATCGGGATTCTTCAAAGTGATCGAAGATGTAGATACTTGTGTATGGTATTCAGTTGATAGTAATGATAAAGATAAATTGCTTCTCTTTTAGGTTACTCATAATTGGAAGCATTCCTAAGTTGAGTAACGCTGATCGGCCTCTCTCCATTTAGTTGACATGCACTGGAGACAGTTGCATGATTTGAATCTGGTTCAATTAAATCAGTGCCTCTGGTTCTATATTGGATATAGAACAGTTCATATCTTAACGTTGTTAAGGTACGGGGAGTTGTCTGGCTTATGATTAAAACCAGACTCTGGATAACTCAAGGCACGTTTCTGTAATGGCTGTTTGTGGGTTGACCCAGGCTATGACGAGGGTTGATTTTCTACCATCTGGAAGATCAATAGTGATATTGTTCTTCACTCACCACAATTTTAAAAGAAATGCATTTTTTTCAGAAAACAGTAGTGGGAGTATGGTAGAACTGGAAGTGATTCCAGAACCGCAAACGATTACTGAAGATTTGATAAGGAACCTAAAGATTCAATCTGATTTGACATTCCATTGGCCACTCCGCAGATAAGGTGGGTAACTTCAGGCACCCGAGAGGTACTCCGGTAGCCTCAAGGACGGTGACAGGGAAGTTCTTGTTTACCCACATTTGCCATTGTTGTTGTTCCAGGCTGCGAGACCCGGCAGGAGGATGAATATAGCGTCGTTCTAAACTAGCTTTCGAAGTGCACGTCTATATGACTCTGCCAGAGGGTTGTCGTAGTCAGTGGGAGCAGCGGAAGCATTGGTGGACATCAGGCTTATGTCTATTTATAGACTAAAGCAGATTTAGCGGAGATAGATCATCTATTTCTGATGTGACAGTCATGGGTTTGACGTTATCAGAATAAGGGATGGATCTGTTAAAAAGGTAGTAGGGTGTGATATCCTGGTATTTGGATGACATACACAAAATTGGAAGTGACATTCCTATACTACGATCGGTTATACTTTGGTCGTCACACAGTGTTTTCTCCACATGGGACTTGGACATTATATCAGACATACTGATTACTAGATCCATGGTTTTAGATCTAGATTTGGGTGGTTTCCCAATCAGGATACGTTGACAGCATTCTAAGAGTATTTAGAATGGACGACTCTAGGCACGGTAGTATACCTGCAGGTAATGGAGTCACCCTCTCTAAAGGTGTCTTATAGACTAAAGTAGAGAGGGATATGCATGATTGGCAGATCACTTGCTTAGGCAATTGAGTCAATCATGAGATGTCAAGTACCACACCAGATGTTGTTCTTGCACTAGATGCAATAAGTTGACATTGATCCAATCCTGGAGAAACAGTCGGAAGCAGTTTTAGAACATAAGTGGATGTTCTAGGGATATGATAACGACAGCTTCATTTGGGAGAGAGTTATCATTCCAGGCTTCCAAGGTGACATGGACGACAAGGAGGTTGTCAGAGTTATAGTTTTCCTTCTGACGAGGGGCAGTATTTTGGACGGGTGGTCTAAGGAAATACTGAGGGTGGTATGGCGCAGGATACTGATTGAGTTCAGTTGACGATACAGTCTAAGAAGTTTGGATTTGGAGTTCATTTATGAGCTCGGTCCCATCAGACATCCAGACACTCTAAGACAGGTATTGCTCATTTCGGGAGATGGCTTTCTCCGCGAACTTGAGATATATAGAGAGACATAGAAAGAAACTTCTAGGCGGATCCACTCACTGAGGCTATTCCTCGAACGTAAGAGTTTCGCAAACAGGCTTTATGAGACTGACTAGTAGAGGAGTTGGGTGTTCGGTATCACACGGGCTGTGAGTATGCGACATCGCAATAATTAGCCTTGAGTGCAAGTGGGAGATTGTTGGAGATAGTGCCCTCAGAGTCAATTATTGGATCACAGGCACGTGATTGCAATGATTGAGGGAGGACTTATCCCGGTACGACAGTCTTACTCGAGATGATAGTATGCTATCTGGTTTACCTTTATCATCGTGTACTGCTTTAGGTGACCTGACAGGTCGCTATTGCACGTTGATAGAGCCCCTAGGATTCTTGCTAGACTGCCAGCAGTATGAGGGCGATCATATAAGTGAGAGCTAGAGTCTATAAGCACATCCTTAAAATGTCCCTACTCGTGGGAGTTTCGAGACAGGGAATCGATTCTCCAGAGTAGACTAGTGTATACAGTCGAGACCCCGACGAGGGGCGGTGGCCGGTCTCACAAGCCACTGGTGTCAGTTGGTTCACCTAAGATGTATACAGGTGCTCATTGGGTTATGAGTACACCGGACAGGACTCGCCGGGAACATGCTAGTTGGTCTTATACCTGACGTCAGATAGCAGTTCCCAGGTGACATGTGTACAGGTTAGTTCATCGACCTGGGGATCGTCATTTGTCTCGTGTGAGTTCCCACTGTGCTTTGATTACTACCCTACCACGGCTCAAAGGAGTCGTGCAAACAGGTTTTAGTTGGGTACAGTCCCGAGCCACATGGAGGCAGTGAGCGGATCTTCGGGGGTTCATCTCTCCCGGTATTGGGGGTGAGGTCGCGCTGTGTCTAGGAGAGCCATTACACGAAGTCCTTGGCCAAGGCAGGAGATTTACTGGTAGGTATTCCAGTAGTATCTCAGGGTGTTCTGGGCTACACTCCGACACGACTTGTACCGCTTTTGGGGGTCTGACTTTTACCCACCCCCTAGGCCCGACATGCGATGCTCATAGACGAACAGACCGGACTGTACGGATATTGTCACTGACAGGCTCAGTAGGGTGTCAGGATGAGTTCGCTCATCGACGTCCCTTTTAGTCAATAGCTGGTGGCCCGTTATGTATTGGCTTATACCTCTGACGTGCTAGTGGTTAAATCCACAGCCATAGTATTGACGAGTCTTTAGAGTCCACCACACTTTCAGTTACTCAAGCTTTCGGGCGAAACGCTGTAGAGGCCGTATGGAGATATGGCAGGGTCCGATCAGATACGTGCGGTATTGCACGGATCAGGATCGGACGGTTTGTACTAGTAGCCGTATAGGTATATGGCAGGGTTCGATCAGATACGTGCGGTATTGCACGGATCAGGATCGAACGGATATTACTAGCCGGCTTTGGTTTAAGCCGGTCCTAGTTTAGTACAGTGTAGATTTTGTCTCTTTGCATTTGTATCCGGACGGAATACAGATGCGGGTGTGTATGCACAGTATCGGGGTTTTCCTGTAATTTATTACGGGACCAGTTTTCTGGAGTTGCCAGTTTGCATTCCGTTCCGGCCGGTTTTCCTTTGTTCTTTCCCGGCCGGACTTTTCCGATGGAGGGGGTTATTTGTATGTTTGCAAATAACACTTTGTGGAGGGTTTTATTGCAAAAGTATTGATTATGATAGCATCATTATCTTTTGCACCATCACTTGCATTAATGAGGGTATGGGTTTGATTAATGTGTGAAGCATGGTTGATGTTTCTTTGTCTCTTGATGTGGTCACCTTTTCTTCACTCCTACACTCACCTCCCTTAATGCTTCATATTCTTTCCTCCTCCATTTCTAAGTTCATAAGTTTTTTCCATGAGTGAGGAGAGAAAAATGAGGGAATTTCATTTGTGAGCTTGTGGCATTCTTGATCTCATTTTTGATGCTAGAAAAATGCAAGCACCATTTTTCTTCTTGATTCCTCCATCATATTTCAAAGGCAACAAACCCCAAAGTGAGACATGCACTCTACACTACACTTCCTACAGCAAATCTTGGACGCGTTGATTCGCCAGCTTCGCGCCCGAGTTGCTTCGGTATTGAGGTGGGAGCCCGTAAAAGCTACAAGCGATGTGGTGCCCTTTCCGACGAGGAGGAGACGGACGGAGATCCCGCGAGGAGATCGGAGTGGAGATGAAGACCGGAGGACTCGGATCAGTCGGTACATCTCTTCCCTTTCTTGTTAGTATCTTAGACTTGTTAATGGTTACGATCCGGAGTTTAGTGCGCGGTGGTGCCGGTTTGCAAAGTCCGCAAAAATTAAAGTTTATCACCGCTTCCGCATTTCGGCGTCGGATTGACGGCCGGGGCGCCGCCGCGGACTTACAGCCTTTTCCTTTCCCTTCGTACCCACTTTACTAACACCGCCTCTTGGTTTGGCGGGGGCTTTCTTCCTCTTTCCCTTGGCTTTCGCCTTGGACCTAGAGGAAGAAGATCCTCCTACAAACAAAGCGGGTGTTTCCCTACCCTTCTGTAGGGTGCCCTCTGCGCTCCTCAGCAGGTTGAGGAGTTCTGAAAGTTCAACTTCCTTTTCTTGCAAGTTGAAATTCAGTATGAACTGGGCGTAAGTGGATGGAAGGGACTGGAGAATTAAATCCGTATAGAGTTCACTGTCCAACGTGGTCCCAAGTTCTGCGAGCTTCTCAGTGTAGCCAATCATCTTAAGCACGTGGTCCGCTACCGATGATCCGACGGCCAACTTAGTCGAAAATAACTTCTTCGACACTTCGTATCTTGCGATACGAGACTGCTCTCCATACAGTTCTTTTGTATGGAGAAATATGGACTCGAGGTCCATATTCTCATGCCTCCTCTGATGTTCGTTGTCCATAGAGGCAAGCACGAGGCACCTGGCCTTCGCGCAATCAATCTCCCAAGTCTTACGGATTTCCTTATCCGCGACGCTGGAGGTGGGACCTGGGACGGGGGGAGCTTTGATGGTAAGAAGATACCCCAGCTTGTCGTAAGCGATTGCCAATTTGACATTCCTGAGCCAATCTTTGTAGTTTGGCCCTGTCAGTATGTTTTTATCTAGAAGTAACTTAAGTCCAGTCATTTCGATTTGGTCGCTGCAGGGGGAGAGAAGAAATACTTAGCATGATGCTCTTGCAAGTTTAGAATGGTTTTTAATTTGTCTAAACAGGATGGCTCCCACTGTCTCTCGAATCCCTCCTCAAACCACAAAGGAAGAATTAGCCGGGATCAATCCCACCGTACAATACTTGCTTAACCGTTCAGCCAGGCCAGTGTCGGTACTTCGAGGGAGGTTTTCCAACGCTTTCGCGAAGTTCCTTAATTTAAGAACCTCTTTTCCCTGGGGGCGTAGCCCCGCTAACACCTTTCTAGGCACCTACTAGGTTTATAGCATTGATCGTTTAGTGAGAAATTTCCCGAGGAGTAGCATATACTCACAGTAGGATCGGGATCCAAATATCATCGTGTGACGAAAAATGAAGGAATCCTAGTATAATCATCACACTCCAAATGGTTTGCAAATCTAGCAAGTTTCAGTACTTGTGAAACTCCCGATGTGGATTTTTGCCCCATGCTCTTATGACCTTGACTAAGGCCAACAAATCATAAGTCACATGTCAAGTTCTTCCCGTCGTTATCCAGGTTAATTTGAACCCATCCGTATATACCCTTGACTATGGCCAACAAGGCAATACGACTGTCCCAAACCAACGCATTCTATCTATGCAACATATGAATACCCACCAGCTACCAAACACTGTGCCTTGACTAAGGCCAACAAACACAGCTTGAATACTGTTGAATATTTATATGAAACGACGGAGGGCTACGGATGGTTTTGGCGAAACCGTGACCGTAGTGAACTTGATATAATCGATGGAACGAGATAGCTTTTAGAAGGAGTGGCTCAAGCTCCGCATTTAAAAGTTAGTTTTGAAAAGAACCGAGTGGTTTTTCGAAAGTGTTCCAACGACTTTAGCTTGGTTTATTATCTTACATTAGTTCTTTTAATGCGTGATATTCTTGCATTAGTTCTTTTAATGCGTCCCATCATTTAATCCTACCATTGCAGAGAACAACCAAAATATGACGTACGCATATGCCATTCGCATTCGCCACGGGGTCCCGTCATCACTCGTTAGGTTACTTAACTAACGACAGAGCAGGGGCTGGGCTAGCGCGGCTGTAAAACATAAGCAACGCCTAAATAGAAAGCAATGATAGACATTACAGATCACAGATGAATACATTGGATATACTAGCAATCCGCAATCCTTTCGAGCCTGCAACGAAAAGCGGATTACACGGTCGCGGTGAATAGCCAAATACCCCACCCAAGACCCCTACGGGTGCGGCAAACTACCCGCCAAGTACTCGGCAGTTTGTGCACCCCCTCCATGGGTCTATCCTAGGAGCAAAAACAGTAAAAAGAATTATACAATGACGGCTACAACCCCGACCCGGTTGTGCGGCCAAACAAATAATAATATTACATCAATTTACATTTACAATGAATGAAAGAAAAACAAAAGCTCATCTCACATCCACCCCGGCTATTCACCCGCGACAGTCCAACACATTCATATACACAATCCAATATCAAACACAGATCATGTATAACCCCGACTAATCGACTTATAGCGATTAGCCGACGTTCAATACATGCAAACATCACAGATATAACCAACATAGCCAAAGTGTAGCGAAGTTCGAAAAAAAATACGGAATTATAGGACCCCAAAAGTAAATTTCTGTTCTGGAAAATCTGGGCACATATAACATATCTGAAAAATCCCAAAACTCTACCAGAAGAACACTGCACAAAACACGATCTCATGAAGTGCCCAAACGGCGGCGGATCCGCGGCTTGATGAACAGGTGAGGCCGCGGATGGGCGGCGCTTTGAAGGAATCATGGGATCGTTTTTGGTGGGTGTTCTTAGAAAACCCTGAGCCGATTTTTGGAGTATAAAGTTTTTCATTTAGAGCAGAAAATATTTCAACAGAAACTTAGGGTTTTAGTTTTTCCGGTTTTGCGATTTTTCGGTTTCGAACTTCCATACACTTCGCTACCAAGCTAGTTTAAGTTTAGTTAGGCTCTGATACCACTGTAAGTCCATGTTGCGACCCCCGGTGCTTACGGGGAGGCGGAAACGGTATAAAAAACAAATTTTTATCGCAAGAGGCAACATGGACTAAACAAGGTCGGGATCGTGTCTAAACTAAACTAGCAAACTTGCTAAAGAGAGTTAGCTACTATGGAAGATGGTTATACCTAAACTTGAACTCCTTCTTCTTGAAACCTTGTAGAGGTTGATGGTTCTCTTCTCGTCGCCTTCTTCCATCGAAGATGGATCCACCTCGAGGGTTCGACCTTTGGGCTCTTTCTCGAACTTGGAGTGAACTAGAATTTCCGGCTTGCTAAACCCTTGATCCTAGAGAGAGTAGAGAGTATCTATGGAGTGCTTTCTTTTCAAGGTGATGGATTCTCAACACATGAGAAGGAATCACCTTGAGCTTGAGGAAGAAGAAGATGAAATGAGGAGAGAGAGAGGTTATGATAGAATGAGCTATATTTTTCTTTCTTGCAACCATAATGCCAAAAGAAAAAGAATTATCTAAATAATAATAATTCAAAATGAGAATAGTTGATGGTATTTTTGGAATGACCACTATCATGCTTCATTAAATGAAATGTAAGCATGAATCAAGGAGGATCTTTACAAAGCATGATGGTGGTCAACATTCAACCATGGTCAACAAGTCAACCATGGTCAACAAGTCAACAAAATCAACCATAACATAATTCTCATTTAATTACTATTATTAATAGATAATCCAAAAATCCATTAGGGTTTGGAAAATGATGACTGTCAAATGTGCATACGCACCCGTTCCGAAACCCTAATGAAAAACCTCATCCTCCGCCTCAAGCAACTGTGCATACACACCTGCATTCTCGTTCCGAGGAACAAGAATACCGAGATATAAAAGCAACCCCAAAACATATACCAGTATCTGGCTCAAACCAGAGCCTGCCAGTATAATCCGTCCGGACTCCAAACGTGCACAAGTGCGCGGATGAGAACGAACCCTGTCGCAAAACCATGCGACCTCTACTCTGTTTTGCCCAGAGGCGAATACCCTCTGTGTGGGACTCTAAAGACTCGACACTACGCTGGCAGTGGGTTTAACCACAGACCGCAAGCGGCACTAGCTGTGCGTAACGGTCCCCAGGTAGATGCCGACAAGAAGGCTGACGAGGTGAAACCCCATCTGAACTCCTACTGAGTCTGAATGTGACATTCTCCGTACAGTCCGGTCTGTTCGTCTGATACATCGCATGTCGGGCCTAGGGGGCGGTAAAACGTCAGTCCCCCAATAGCGGTACAAGTCGTGTCGGAGTGAAGCCCAAAACACCCTGAGATAACACCGGAAGCCTACCAGTATATCTCGCTTGCCCTGGCCAGGGACTACTCGTGTAATGGCTCTCCTAGACACAGCGCGATGTCAACCCCCAATACCGGGAGAGACGAATCCTGTCTAACCGGCACTGCCTCCAAGTGCTTCGGGACTGCACCCAACCACTACCTGTTTGCACGACTCCTTTGAGCCGTGGTAGGGTAGTGATCAAAGTGTAGTGGGAACACACTCGAGGCGAAGTGCCAGTGTCAAGTCAGCGGACTAAGCTGTACTCATGTCACCTGGGAACTGATAACTGACGATAGGTATAATACCAACCTTTCAGTTCCCGACGAGTCCTGTCCAGTGTACCCGTAACCTAACGAGCACCCGTATACTATCTCCAGTACGACATACTGATGGCTGCGGGACAGACCATCTCCCACACTGGGATGAGAAGCGCATACGCTAGTCTACTCCGGAGTATCGATGCCCTGTCTCGATAGTCCTGCGACTAGGGACCTGTATAAGGATGTGCTTATAGATTACCCAGCCTCCACTAGTGTGACTGCCATCACAACGCTGGTAATCAAGCAAAGATCCTAAGGGCTCCACTAATGCGTATAGGTGATATCGCAAAATAAACACATGTACACATTGAAGTAGAAACAAACCAAGTAGCATACTACTATATTGAGCAAGATTGTTTATACAAGGTGAATATCCCAAGCTTCCATTAAGTAATATACAAACTAGTATGATACAGTAATGGCCTCTAGGGCATATACACTAACAGTCGTGAATAGCAGTCGCAATTTACTTTGCTCTCCTTCTAATCCCTTTCTTTGTCTTTACTTAATACCTTCTGCACACCATCGTTATGCTAATTGGTTTTCTTCATTCCCCACCGTTCGGCACCTGCCTATGGTTTGGAAGAAGACTATCCAATTTGCGTAATAGGTGTACTATCTCCTAAACTAAGGAGTACTCGCAACCTGAGAGAAGGTAAACGACAACTGAATGGTCCTATTCATTTTCTCCAGAACCGGAAACCATCCTCGAATAAATTCCTTCGAGTTCGTATATAACCATACGATGGTTTTGTCCAATGGAAGTGGACGTTCGTAGTAATACGGGGTGTCCTGGAGAAAAGGGTAAAAGTAGGAGTGGCAATGAGGTGTGCAACTTTGACAATCCAAAAGCCAGTCTTAAGATGGTTCGGTCAACTTGGTCACTGAGTCATAGTCTAGGGTCGGGTCAATGGTCGCTGCCAAAGAGAGAGAGAAAAGAAACACTCAGCGTGCACTCTAACCTAGATCGGAATGGTTACCAATTTATCTAATCAGGAAACCTCCTACTGTAACGTCAAATTCTCCTCCAAACCTGAAAGAAGAATTAGTCGGGATCACCCGAGGAGTAAACCAACTCATCAGTGGGAATCGGGATCCAACTATCATCGCATGATAACGTGACGGAATCCGCTCACATCATCACACTCCAGAAGGTATGCGCATATCTGGCAAGTTTCAGTTTCTTTAGAAACTCCCGATGTGATTTTTGCCCCATGCTCTTATGACCTTGACTTTGGCCAACAAATCATAAGTCACATGTCAAGTTCTACCCGTCATTCTCCAGGTTAATTTGAGTCCACCCGCACAAGCCCTTGACTTTGGCCAACAAGGCTATACGACTGCCCCAAACCAACGCATCTATCTATGCTGCACATGAATACCCAATAGCTACCAATCACTATGCCTTGACTTTGGCCAACAAACATAGCTTGAATACTGATTGACTATCCATGTGAAACGACGGAGGGCTACGAATGGTTTCTTGCGAAAACCTTTAACGTAATGAACTTGATATCGTTAAAGGAACCGGATAGCTTTATAAAAATATAGTGACGAAAACCTTTGCTAAAGAGGTCACTCCCGGTGAAGGGATCTCGGCTCTTTCCCCGTAGAATGAGGTGCAGGATATTCCAACTGAATACCACGATGCAAAGCAAAAGTAATCGGATATGGTGAAGTTATTGCCCTGACGCAAACTTTTGTCCAAGGGGTCACTCCCGGTGAAGGGATCTCGGCCCTTGCCTCGTCGACTGAGGAGCAGGATATTCCAACTGAATACCACTGTGCAAAACAAAAATGAACGTCCTTGCAAATAACAGCTTTTTGAAAAATGTTCCAACAACATCAGATTAGGTTTGTTTTTAACTTGCATTGATCCGAATCAACGCAGTCCCATCAATTGATCACACCAATAAAGAACGAAAATAATGACGTACGTATATGCCATCCGCATTTGCCACTGGGTCCCGTCATTACTCGTTAAGTTAGCTAACTAACGACAGAGCGGGGACTGGACTAGCGCGGATGCAAAACATATACAACATCTATTAGTATATATATCAATATATAATATTTCGCTCAAGGCGTGATAAAAAGCAACATCACAGAAATGTACAGCATCACAGAACAATACAGATATCTGGGATCCCCGGGTTTCACAGAGCCGCTACTGAAACCCGACGTTCTCCTGGTCGTGTGGATAGCCTGTGCAATGAAATCCTAGAGCCCTATGGGCGCGGCAAGTTACCCGCCAAAGCCTGAAGCGAGGCAGCCCCCTTCAGCAACGTGAATGGACCACCCAGCACTTCACGGAATCCGGTAACTTGGGCACCCCTCCTGGGTCAACCTGTACCCCCTACGAGTGCGGCGAATAGCCCGCCAATTCTAGAGTGAAGCTGTAAGTCTACGCTAGCGCCCCGGCCGTCTACAGACGCCAAATGCGGAACAAAACCTTTTTATCTTGCGCTATCGTATACTTTAACCCGGATCTGCCATTATTGCTAAACTAACAAACTGTAAAGAGTGTAGAAAGGTTATACCGAACGATCCGAGTCCTTCGTTCTTTAACCATCATCCCACGCTCCGTTGCGGCTGCTCCGATCTCGTCGATCTCCGATCTGCTCGTCCAGGTGGCACCACATCAACGATTCTTTAAACGGGCTCCCGCCTCTGACTTGAGGCAACTCGGTCGTCAAGTTTGCTAAAAGAGACGACCAAGAATGATGTAGAGAATGAGTAGATGACTTTGTCTTGCTTCGTCCAAAACCATGGACGAACGGTTAATGAAGTTGCCGTAGGAATCGGGTGATGGAATGAAATGAGCTGTGAAGTTCCATACACCCCAAAATCTATCATATCTTTTGTAACCAAATGAAAACATCAAGTGAGTATGAGAGAGAGGAGGGGCCGGCCATATATAGGGAGGGGGGTGAGTGTAGGAGAGAAAAGGGTGACCTTAAGAAAGAAATATCATGTGTGAACACAAGAAAAATATCTTTAAGCAAACAAAACCTCATTAATGCAAATGGTGATTCATTAACCTAGTCACCATTGCATTAATGGCTCCATTAAAACACTAATGACTCACCATGTCAAGTCACCCGTTCGAAAAACTTCTAGAAGCATGACTCACCCTCATCCAAGAAAAGATAAATCCGTCTTTAACCGAATGTTAAAAGACGGCTAATAGAAAACTGGAAACTGGCAACTTCCAAAAGTGATCCTGAAACGACTTTCAGGATAACCCCGTAACTGTATAAATATACCCGCATTTGTATTACGACCGAATACAAATGCAACTGAGACAAAGATATTATACCTACTCAATATAATACTCGGATCCGGCTTAAACCAAAGCCGACCAGAATCATCTGCCCGAAAAATAACACGTGCGTAAACGCACGTGTATTTTCCGAACCCTGCCATAAAACCATACGGCCTCTACAACGTTTCGCCCGAACTTGGGAAACTGTCTGTGGGGGACTCTAATGACTCGTCAGTACCCTGGCAGTGGGTTTAACCACAAACCGTCAGCGGCACTAGCTATGCGTAACGGCTGCCCATGGACTGACCTCAAGGGAGGCCGATGAGCGAACTCATCCGGAAACCCTACTGAGCCTAACAGTGACAATGTATATACAGTCCGGTCCGTTCGTCTATGAGTATCGCATATCTGCCTAGGGGGCTAGTAACGTCAGACCCCCAATAGCAGTATAAGTCGTGTCGGAGTGTAGCCCAATAACACCCTGAGATACTACTGGAGTACCTACCAGTAAATCTCCTGCTATGGCCATGGACTATGTGTAATGGCTCTCCTAGACAATGCACGACCTCGCCCCCAATACCGGGAGAGACGAATCCCCTGCCGATCCGCTCACGTGCCTCCATATGGCTCGGGACTGTACCGAAAAGCTACATGTTTGCACGACTCCTTTGAGCCATGGTAGGGTAGAAATCAAAGCACAGTAGGAACTCACACGAGACAAATGACGACCTCAGGTCGATGAACTAACCTGTACACATGTCACCAGGGAACTGCTATCTGACGATAGATATAGTACTAACTAGAAGATTCCCGGCGAGTCCTGTCCGGTGTACTCATAACCCAATGAGCACCTGTATACATCTTAGGTGATCCAACTGACACCAATGGCTTGTGAGACCGGCCACCGCCCCTCGTCGGGGTCTCGACTGTATACACTAGTCTACTCCGGAGTATCGATGCCCTGTCTCGAAACTCCCACGACTAGGGACCACAATTAAGGATATGCATATAAACTACCCAACTCTCACGTATATGATCGCCATCATACTGTTGGTTGTAAAGCAAGATCCTAAGGGCTCTATCAAAGTGTAACATGTAATCAGTCACCTGAACATGTACACGACTGATAAAGGCAAACCAGATAGCATACTATCATCTCGAGTAAGACTGTCCTACCGGTATAGGTCCTCCGCAATCATTGCAATCACGTACCTGCGATCCAATAATTGACTATGAGGGCACTATCTCCAACAGAAGCCCCCTCCGTCTCAATGCCATGAGATGCGGGCTCGTTGCCCTCTAGAATCCGGCTATCCGTGCACCTCTCCGTGGGGTAATCCTAGTACAGAAAGTAAAATATACATACAATGGGTACATCGACCGCAACCTGGTCGTGCCCCAAAAGAATAATATACAAACAGGCAGTGACGGCAGTCCACATGTCGGACGCTCGGCCCGCAATAACAAATGTACATAATACAACAGAAACTGTACTAGCATTGCATCCAGGCTATCCCCCACGACCAATCCGCAACATCACAGCATAATCACAGAACATCAACGTGAATGTCACGTTCGCAAATCTGTCTAACAGGGCTATAGCAGTTAGACAGGATTTACCGATCAACTGACATTCACGGTCGCAGATATAATGTAAATACTGTGAACTAATGTGTTTAAAATTTTCGATCGATCAAATTTTTCCAAGTGGGCCCCAAAGCACTACGGTAGCACTTAAAGAAATTCTGGACCCAAAAAGAATATTCCAAAACCCCAATTTCACTGTAAAAAGATCACTGTAGAAAAATGGTGCAGTGACCTCACTGAACTACGGCGGAACTGCGGCGCCAAGGGGGTTTTGGCCGTGGTTCCACGGCGGTTCTACAGTATCACTCTACCAAATTTTCACAGATGTCTTAGAATTTCCTGCACAGTATTCTGAAACAACCTGAAAAATTTTTGGAGCGAAAAAAATTTCGACAGAAACCGGTGCACATTGAAAATGCGGTTTTTGAAAATCCGATCGATCGAACTTGTAAACACATTAGACCAAGCTAGACTAGGTTAATGGCGAGACTCTGATACCACTGTAAGTGTACGGCGGCGCCCCGGCCGTCAATCCGATGCCGGAATGCGGAAGCGATGATTTACTTTAACTTTTTAAACCGGCACCACCGCGCACTATAGAATCCCGGATCGAGCCATTAACCTAACTACTAGCTAACTACAAGATGGGAAGAGAGATATACCGAGTGATCTGTGTCCTCCGGTCTTCTCGTCGTCGTCCCGATCTCTCACGGAAACTCCGGTCTTCGCCTCCTCGCCGGAACGGCACCACGTCGCCGGGTACTTTTACGGGCTCCCACCTCTTAACCGAGGCAACTCGGGCACGAAGTTGGCGAGCCGACATGCCTAAGGTTTGCTGTAGGTTATTTGTAGAACTCTTTGTCTCTTGGGGTTTGTATGGAGTTGCCATATGGTGGAGGAATGAAATGGACTTTTGGAGGAGGAGCTAAATGGATTTTGTGCAATACAAATGAACAAAAATCCCCACCCTAAATTTTGGGACAGCCCCTCCCTCTCTTTGGCCGGCCATCACCATGAGGAAAATGAGAGTGGAGTGAATTAGAATCCAAAAGAAGTGAGGCACAACATAATGCAAGAGAGAGAGAGAGAAAGGGTGGTGATAACATGCAATGATCATAATCAAAGTCCAACACTCTATCAACCAATCATCACACCCAAAGTCAAGCCATCATGAACTCAAGAAAGTCAAGGGAGGCAAAACCATCATGATCCAACAAAATACAAAGACAACCCTCCAAAATGCTTATTTGCACAAATGCAAATAAGCCCTCCTCCACCAATCTTCGGCCAATGAAAGCTACAAAGAAATATGGCCGAAACGGAAAGCAAACTGGCAACTCCAAAAAACTGATCCCGTAATAAATTACAGGAAAACCCCGCTACGGTGTATACACACCCGCATTTGTATTCCGACCGAAATACAAATGCATCGAGACAAAATCTACACTGTACAATACTAGGATCCGGCTTAAACCAAAGCCCGCTAGTATTATCCGTCCGATCATAATCCGTGCAATACCGCACGTATCTGATCGAACCCTGCCATATCTCCATACGGCCTCTACAGCGTTTCGCCCGAAACTTGAATAACTGTGTGTGTGGTGGACTCTAAAGACTCGTCAACACTTTGGTTGTGGATTTAACCACTAGCACGTCAGAGGTATTAGCCTATACGTAACGGGCTACCAGGTATTGACCAAAAGGTACGTCGACGAGCGAACTCATCCTGACACCCTACTGAGCCTGTCAGTGAATATCCGTACAGTTCGATCCGTTCGTCTATGAGCATCGCATGGCGGGCCTAGGGGGTTGGTAAAAGTCAGACCCCCAAAAGCGGTACAAGTCGTGTCGGAGTGTAGCCCGGAACACCCTGAGATACTACTGGAATACCTACCAGTAAATCTCCTGTCTTGGCCAAGGACTTTTCATGTACTGGCTCTCCTAGACACAGCGCGACCTCACCCCCAATACCGGGAGAGACGAACTCCTGAAGATCCGCTCACTGCCTCCATCTGGCTCGGGACTGTACCCAACTAAAACCTGTTTGCACGTCTCCTTTGAGCGTGGTAGGGTAGTAATCAAAGTACAGTGGGAACTCACACGATACAAATGACGATCCTCAGGTCGATGAACTAACCTGTACACATGTCACCAAGGAACTGCTATCTGACTTCAGGTATAAGACCAACCAGCATGTTCTCGGCGAGTCCTGTCCGGTGTACTTATAACCCAATGAGCACCTGTATATATCTTAGGTGAACCAACTGACACCAGTGGCTTGTGAGACCGGCCACCGCCCCTCGTCGGGGTCTCGACTGTAGATACTAGTCTACTCTGGAGTATCGATGCCCTGTCTCGAAACTCCCACGACTAGGGACCTTTTTAAGGATGTGCTTATAGACTACCAGCTCCCACGTATATGATCGCCCTCATACTGCTGGCAGTCAAGCAAGAATCCTAGGGGCTCTATCAATGTGTAATAGTGATCAGTAAAGTCACCTAAAGCAGTACACGATGATAAAGGTAAACCAGATAGCATACTATCATCTTGAGTAAGACTGTCCTACCGGAATAGGTCCTCCCTCAATCATTGCAATCACGTGCCTGTGATCCAATAATTGACTCTGAGGGCACTATCTCCAACAGTTATTTTGGATCGGCAGGTGAAGAAACTTCGGTCAAAGGTCTTGCCATCTGTGAAGGTTCTTTGGCGTAGCCCGACTAGTGAGGAGATCACTTGGGAGGCCGAGAGCGAGATGCGGATGAAATTCCCTCATCTTTTTGAAGATACGCTTAGTATGAAATTTTAATTCGGGGACCAAATTTCTATAAGGAGGGGAGATTGTAACGTTTTAGAAATCGTTTTGCGAATTTTCCCGTTTTAGGGCAAAATTGTCGGTTTTTCCCGTTTTAACCCGATTTCGATCAAACGTCCGTATATGCTTTCCGGCACCTAGTTTAGCTAAAATAAAGCTTGCGCGCGAACTTTGGGAGTATTTGGGAGGTTTTGGTTCAGATAGAATTTTTCCCAAATAAAATATTATTTTAAGCGGTATTTTGTGCACGTAAATCGGGAAAATTTTCCTCTTGTGAATAAATTAAT
This sequence comes from Agapanthus africanus, assembly GCA_030015575.1. Classification (NCBI taxonomy): domain Eukaryota; kingdom Viridiplantae; phylum Streptophyta; class Magnoliopsida; order Asparagales; family Amaryllidaceae; genus Agapanthus; species Agapanthus africanus. The sequence continues at coordinate 231,460,612 of CM057345.1, forward strand.
TTTTGTCACTAGAATTATTTTAGAAGCTTCTTTTTAAATATATAGATATTTCTTTTGTGCAAAAGGATTTGGATTTAAAAAGAAAAGAAAATGTTGTAAAGGTGGCATTTTCATTTAATGTTTCATTTATTGCTTAAGACTAGAATTTTCTTCATTTTAATTACACAAAACCCCCCCTCTCACCTCCTTGGCCGAGCCTCATACCCCCATTTCTGTCCTAAAAAATTCCAAGCTCATTTCTCACTCTTTTTCAATCAAAAACACAAAAAGAATTCCAAAAATAAATCCAAAAATTCCTATATAAAAATTAAACCAATTTTCCTTCACTAATCCTTCATGGATCTTCAACAAAGCTTGGTTTTTGTTGCTAAGAAGATGGATTAAGTTTCATTTTGTGTTCTTGGGGAGGTATAATTCTTACCATAATCCTTATACTTTTTCTTTAATCTTAAACTAGCTAATTTAGTTAGCTATTTATGTGTTTAGTATAGTTTTTAAATCATGATTAATTCATTATATTTGGTTTAAGAAATTCATGTTAGGGTTAAACTTTGATTAAGCGATTAGTGTTTATTTGAAGTGTTAAATTGTGTTTTGGAAAAAATTAATCTAGTAGAAAATGGTAAATTTTGCTAATAGGCATTTTGTTTAATTAAGCAAAGTTGCTTACTAGATTTTTTGCTAAAACATAATTAGCGAGTGTTAAAAATATAGGATTGGTTTAGATAGCTTAGTTAAGCTATTTTAAGGTATTTGTAATCGTTAGATATGCGTTATCTTGAATCTAGTGCTAAATATTGCGATAGGTTGCTTACTAGATTTCGGGGTTTTTCCGACGTAGGGTTCGTTTGGTCGTAGCAAGGTTATATCTAGTGTATTCCTCGTAATTGTTGTGTTGTGTGCGCGATCAGGACGATCGGGGTCCAGAATTGGTGTTTTGTAGTTTAGCGACCCCAATTAGGGTTTTGGCCGGTATCATGCGCGATAGATGCGCTAAGCGCGCAGCGTAATTTTCCGGGCGTTTTCTTCGCGTTTCGTTGTATTTTCGTCTTTTTAGGATATTTAGCTTATGTGTTGTATTTATGGATTTTAGGTTCGCAAGCAGGGACTTCGGGTGTTGCGGACAAGGGGAAGCAGGTGGTCGGATTTTCATAGCTCGAGACCATCGGTGAGTAGATTTAACATCTACGGGAAAATCGCCCGTATGGCGTTATGCGTCGGGGAGAATATGATATGATAGCTGCATGTCTTTGCATATTAGTTACTTTCATATGAATGTCATTGCATAGTATTATCTGTTGTACTTGACTCGTAACTTTAGATATAACACATTACTGACGGTTCATGTTGCACGAGCACTAAATTGTATGCTACACCTACACCGTCTGTAATTGCCATGACATGCACAAACACCTACATATGTGATATGGTAGTGGATAGGAATGATTGGAGTAGTAACTCTTATTCTGTTGTGCATATGAAATACTGTGGACACATACATACGTGATATTGCATTGGGCAGGAATAGTTGAGATAGTGACCCTTATTCCATTTCACGTATATCTTGCTATAGCTACTTATACATCATGCATTCATATTGACATGTACACTCACATACTTGATTACATATAGATACTTAAACCATGCTACACTTACATGTACATCTCATATGATACTGCATTTGTTTTCGAAGGAAATTGGGAACCGCATGATGTGTTTTAAAGCTAGATTCAATTTAAAGAGCAGTTTTCCCTTTATATGCTCATATTGATATTTTATGTTGCATATATCAGTTTTATATGAATTTTACGCATTGAGATATGGATTTCATATGATTTGTGGATTTGAGAACCGTGGGGGTATTTTCAAGAAACTATGTATTATTTGAAAACCCGGTTTCTCTTGATATGATATTTGATGCGTCCACCATGTGATTTCTCGGTTCTGAGATTTGGCTTGTGATACCCGATTCAAGGAGCGGGACGCACCGTCAGCGGGTACATGGTGGACCCGGTATGGTACCCCGGGGCGAGTGGTGATTTCGTGGTGTAGACGATAAGCCTGGCGGTAGGACCACTACCTACCGGTGATTGTATTTGGACTCGGCGGTTATCATGGGGATACCGACCGGAGTGATGTACGACATATCATCAGGGCTAGTCGTGGTGACAGCACCTGGGTTATGAGGATTTACGTGTCGATGCTAGACACGGGTTTTCATGATGTTCGAGTGTCGGTGTTTGACACTCAGGTTTTCGTGAGGCTTACAGGGTGTGAGGGCCGATCTGAGTATGCGGTGCCTGAGGATTTGGGATTTGATGTGTCAGTGAGGGACACTGGTGTTTTTCCATGCTGATGATTTTGCATGAGATTCTATATTATATATCATCCCACACTCAGGATTTTGTTGATATGCATTGCTTCATGTAGTTGTAGTATCCTAATGATGTACCTTTACATAATTGTTGCACTTTCACTTATCATACTTATGCTATCAGATTACTTGTGATAGATAGATCGTTATTCGTGCATACTTGCAATTACTGTATGATGTTATTTTCTATTCACGAGTTGGCAACTCACCCCCATTGTGCCACAGTGTTTTGCAGGACTTACCCTCTGAGTAGTCGCGGCAGGGCGTCTTATCATCTCTACTTTTGCGGATACCGCTACGGTTGGCTGTGAGGCCTTGCTTTTAGGTGGGTTGCGGTTATCTGTTTGTACATTGTGTATCTTTTTGTGGGATCTAGTATTCTCCATCTACCACTATGTTGTATATGACTTAGAGACGACTTGTGAGGATTCAGTGTTATATTTTTGTGGTGACTTTGGGCGCTGTGCTCGTGGGAGCCGGTTTTGTTGAAAAGTTTTACTTCTTTATGCAGTTTTCTTTTATATTTCTTCGCTTCGGCGTCGTATATTTGTTGTGGTGGTTGTCTCCGCCGTTGGGCGTGATTTGCTCCTGTTTGGGATGCTTTTATTATCATCTATGTTGTACCCGTTTTCGGGGTTAGTTTTTACAAAGGAGGTGCTGCCGAAATTTTTAAGAACGAAAACTAAACTTAAAGATTTTTACTTGAAAATTTCTGAATGTTTAAAACTATGTTTTCTCCGTTGATCCAGTTTTGGGTGGTTTAGATTTTTGGGTTTCGGCTTACTTGAGTTGCGTACGCCTGTAGACGTTACGTAGTTCAAGTGCCGGTTACGGGCCGAATTTTGCGTCGTGACAACATGCCAGGACTGGTTCTTTGTACTTCATTATATTCACTGATGATCTCTCAAGATTCGGACAAATGTTCCTGTTGAAACACAAGTCTGAACCTTTTGAGAAAATTAATGAATATAAGTTAGAAGTTGAGAACCAAAATGGGTATAAGTATTATGTCCTTTGATGTGATCATGGAGGAGAATACTTGAGCACAGAATTCCTGGACTATTCTAAAGGAGAATGAGATTTTCTCTCAGCATTACTCCTCCGTATACATCGCAGCACGTCTATGTATCGGGGCGGAGAAATCACACCCTATGAGATATGGTGTGCGCTATGATGAGTACTACTGAGTTGCCTATTTCCTTTTGGGGCTTATGCACTTGAGAAGCTGCATAGCTATTGAATCAGGTTCCTATCAAATCAGGTGCCTACCACTCCATATGAGATATGGTATGGGAAGAGCCCATGTCTTAAGTTAAGATTTGGGGTTGTCCGGCCTATGTCAAAAGAAAAATCCGGACAAGCTCGAGGCTAGGTCAGTTCTGTGGAAGTTTGTTGGATATCCCAAGCATTCACAAGGGAATATCTTCTAACGCACCGAGGAATAAAAGATGTTTTATTTCTCGGCATAACCACCATTTTAGAAAAGGAATTTATTTTGGAAAGAAATTTGTGGTCATGAGGTAGAACTGGAAGAAGTTCCAGCTATACAAACTACAGCTGATGATTTAGTAGAACCGAAGGATTCAATAGTTCCCGACGGACCTCAGCCTCTCCGCCGATCTGGTAGGGTTCCTCATCCGCTTGAGAGATACTTCAGCTTCTCTATGATAGTGGGAGCGAGAATTGCATCATGAGATGATGACCCAACTAGTTTCGAGCAGGCCATCAAGAGTGGGGACTCTGTAAGAATGGCTGTATGCTAAGCGATCTGAGATGGAATCCATATACACCAATTAAAGTATGGACTTTGGTTGCTTTATCTGAAGGGTTAAATCCCCATCAGGAGCAAGTATATCTTGAGAAGATTACTTGGTGTACATGGAAAAGTTGAGAATTTCAAAGCTAGACTTGTTGTAAAAGTTTCTCGTCATTGACCATGTATGGATTATGATGAAACCTTTTCTCCACTGGCTATGCTTAACTCCATCCGGATCCTACTTGCCATTGCTACAAACCATGACTACGATATCTGGCGGTTGGGAGTCATGACTGCTTTTCTAAATAGTAATTTATAAGAGAGCGTCTATAAGTACACAGCCAGAGGGTTTCGTAGACAATGGGAGCAGCGGAAACGTGTGCAAGTTGCTTTATGAGTTAAAGCAGGCATCGCGGAGTTGGAACATCTGTTTTGATGTGGTAGTCAAAGAGTTTGACTTCATCAAAGTGGTAGATGAACCTTGTATATACAAAAAGGTAGTAGGGAGTATGGTGGTGATCCTCGTATTGTACGTCGATGTAAGTCTACGCTAGCGCCCCGGCAGTCTACAGACGCCAAATGCGGAATAAAAACTTTTTAACTGGCGCTATCGTATACTTAAACCCAGATCTTCCATTATTGCTAAACTATCAAACTGTAAAGAGTGTAGAAAGGTTATACCGAACGATCCGAGTCCTTCGTTCTTTAACCATCATCCCACGCTCCGTTGCGGCTGCTCCGATTTCGTCGATCTCCGATGTTCTCGTCTAGGTGGCACCACATCACCGATTCTTTAAACGGGCTCCCGCCTCTGACTTGAGGCAACTCGGTCGTCAAGTTTGCTAAAAGAGACGACCAAGAATGATGTAGAGAATGAGTAGATGACTTTGTCTCGTTCCGTCCAAAGTTATGGACGGACGGTTAATGAAGTTGCCGTGGGAATCGGGTGTTGGAATGAAATGAGCTGTGAAATTCCATACACCGATAAAACCTATCATAATCTTTTCTAGCAAAATGAAACATCCAGTGAGAGAGAGAGGAAGGGGGCCGGCCTCTTATAGGAGGGGGGTGATCGTAGGAGAGGGGGGTGACCATTAGAACAAAATATCATAATGTGAACACAAAATAAATATCTTAAGCTTAACAAAAAATGGTTGAAATCAAAGCATGAGTCACAAGACACCTCACCAAATCTAGAACCTTCTAGAAGCACGACTCACCCTCATCCAAGAAAAGATAAATCCGTCTTTAACCAAATGTTAAAAGACGGCTGATAGAAAACTGGAAACTGGCAACTTCCAAAAGTGATCCCGAAACGACTTTCAGGATAACCCCGTAACAGTATAAATATACCCGCATTTGTATTACGACCGAATACAAATGCAACTGAGACAAAGATATTATATCTACTCAATATAATACTCGGATCCGGCTTAAACCAAAGCCGACCAGTATCATCTGCCCGAAAACTGACACGTGCGCAAACGCACGTGCATTTTCCGAACCCTGCCATAAAACCATACGGCCTCTACAACGTTTCGCCCGAAGTTGGGAAACTGTCTGTGGGGGACTCTAATGACTCGTCAGTACCATGGCAGTGGGTTTAACCACAAACCGTCAGCGGCACTAGCTATGCGTAACGGCTGCCCATGGACTGACCTCAAGGGAGGCCGAGGAGCGAACTCAAGGGAGACCGATGAGCGAACTCCTCCGAAAACCCTACTGAGCCTAACAGTGACAATGTATATACAGTCCGGTCCGTTCGTCAATGAGTATCGCATATCCGCCTAGGGGGCTAGTAACGTCAGACCCCCAGAAGCAGTATAAGTCGTGTCGGAGTGAAGCCCAATAACACCCTGAGATACTACTGGAGTACCTACCAGTAAATCTCCTGCCACGGCGTGGGCTATGTGTAATGGCTCTCCTAGACACAGCACGATCTCGCCCCCAATACCGGGAGAGACGAATCCCCTGCCGATCCGCTTACGTGCCTCCATATGGCTCGGGACTGTACCCAAAAGCTACCTGTTTGCACGACTCCTTTGAGCCGTGGTAGGGTAGAAATCAAAGCACAGTGGGAACTCACACGAGACAAATGATGACCTCAGGTCGATGAACTAACCTGTACACATGTCACCAGGGAACTGCTATCTGACGATAGGTATAGTACTAACTAGCAGATTCCCGGCGAGTCCTGTCCGGTGTACTCATAACCCAATAAGCACCTGTATACATCTTAGGTGATCCAACTGACACCAGTAGCTTGTGAGACCGGCCACCGCCCCTCGTCGGGGTCTCGACTGTATACACTAGTCTACTCCGGAGTATCGATGCCCTGTCTCGAAACTCCCACGACTAGGGACCACAATTAAGGATATGCATATAAACTACCCAACTCTCACGTATATGATCGCCATCATACTATTGGTAGTAAAGCAAAATCCTAAGGGCTCTATCAAAGTGTAACATGCAATCAGTCACCTGAACATGTACACGACTGATAAAGGCAAACCAGATAGCATACTATCATCTCGAGTAAGACTGTTCTACCGGGATAGGTCCTCCGCAATCATTGCAATCACGTACCTGCGATCCAATAATTGACTATGAGGGCACTATCTCCAACAGTCGATGACATACTCTTGATAGGAAAGGAGTTTCCTATGCTACACTCGGTCAATCTCCTCTTATCACAAGGATTCGCCATAAAGGATCAGGGTGATACCTCCTAAATCCTGGGTTTTGGATCTATGAGATAGATCTAAATGGATGTTAGGATTCTCACTAGGTGTAGTAAGATGGTATCAATCGATCCTGGGAAAATCACTGGATAGGATCCAGGGTGGTAAGATCGACTGAAAGTCAGTCACATGCATTGTCTTTACCCTCAGTGGAGAGACGGTATGTTCGAAGAGTTCCAAGCTAGATACCGTGGCAAACTAGACGATAAAGGTTGGATACATCGCTATCAACATTGCTACCAAAGAGGCAGTCTGGGTGTATATAAGTTCATGAGATGAACTTTGTTCCTACCATTGTGTGACAATGAAGTTATGGCTTTGGCCCAGGAACCCTCATCCCATCAGTAATCCAGACATATTCTTATGCAGTATCATCTGATCAGTAGAGATGGATGATCTCCAAGGGGTCGAGGTTAGGGGAGTAGACTCGGAGGACAACACGGCGGATCCACTCACAAAGGCCTATTCCCTGGAGAGACTTTTAAGGGATGGTTGAGTATGAGATACTTCAACCACTACTGATTGATGGGTATGAGATACTACAACAAATGGCCCTAGTACAAGTGGGAGATTGTTAGTTATATGTATGCCCTAGAGGCCATTACTGTACATACGATGTATATTGTAGTGGATGCTTGGACATATATAGTGAGGACTTTCTTGCTCGACATGATAGTATGCTATCTGGTTGCTCTTTATCTTAACATGTACACTGATTGTCTCTATGTTACATGTTGATAAAGCCTTTAGGATGAGTACTTGACTACCAGGATTATGATGCAGATTATACTAGTGGAGACAGAGTAGTCGGTAAGTACATCCTTCAAATATTCCTAGTCGTGGGTGTATCGAGACAGGGCATCGATATACCAGAGTAGACTAGCATGTATGCTTCTCGACCCATGTGATGGGCGATGGATGATCCCATATCCATTGCTGTTTGACATCAGAGATGGTATACGGGTGCTCAGTGGAGACTGGGTATACTGGACGTACTCTCCGAGAACTCCCAGATGGTATTATACCTCACGTCAGATGGCAGTTCTCTGGTGACACTGGTACAGGTTAGTCTGTAGACCCGAGATCGTCATAGTGTCTTGTGTGATTCCCACTGTGCTTTGATTTCCACCTTACCACGTTCAAGAGAACGTGCAAAACGGTGGTTTTTGGGTACAGTCCCGAGTCACATGGAGGTAATGAGCGATAGGAGGGGATTCGTCTCTCCCGGTATAGGGAGTTGATGTTGCGCGGTGCTCGATTGGCTATAACAGGAAGTCCCTGGCCAGGGATGACTCCAAGATATACTGGTAAGTGTTATCAGTAGTTTCTCGACCCGTTATGTGCCTCACATCGGCACGACTTATCGGTTACTGGGGTTTGATGTTTACCACCACTAGACTGGATATGCGACATATCAGACGAAGTGACCGGACTGTACGGTAGTGTTACTGTTTGGATTCGCAGGAGTGTGACCAGGCTTGCTTGTTGATCTTCTGATCGCTCAATACCCGGGTGGCCGTTATGTTTAGAAGACCGCTTGCGGCTTGTGGGTGTTTGATATGATCATCACCTACTGCCGGCGTATTGACGAGTCTTTAGATTCCTACACAGACGTTTCCTGGCTCAAGCGAAACGGTGTAGGAGCACATATGTGATATGTGCGGGACCGAGATTAATGCGTGTATGTGATCTCGCATTCTATTCTTGCGATATATGTATCGATTGGTTATATGAGATATAGCCGGGTTATCGGATCAAGTGTTGATTCGATATAAGGCTACATTTGATATTAGTCGGTTATATGTGATATAACCGGATTATTAAATCAAGTGTTGATTTAATAATTTAATGTATAATTATATATTTGATATATTATATTACATTAAATAATATTAGCTCACTTAAATATTCATTTTTCTCACTTGATGATCCATTGATATATATATGATATATGTTAAATGTATTGTTTTCTTTATGCACACTTATTATATATGTGATATATATTAGTGTGTCATGCTTGGTTACACATGCAACATGGGTGTATGAGACTTATACCATGCTAGGGTTAATCTAGGGTTTTATTTTTTTTAAGTAATTCAAACATTTGGTTTTTGTCATGGTTGATATTTTGTGCAAACAAGATAACCATTGACAAAGTCAACTTGTTTCTCTAGCTTAGGATATTTATTGACCCAACCCTTAACCATAGGCTTTGGTTTATTCTCTACATGAGTTATCCATGATATTATTTCACCATGGTTGCATTTTTAACCTCATGAGTTTATTCTTTAGTTCATCACAACTTCATCTTCTTCTTCCTCTCATTTGAAGCATTCTAGCTTCATGTTAAAGTGATGAACTATGTGAGAAAATGAAATCTAATGTGAGCAAAATTCGAACTTCATCATCCTCTACTACTTGCCATTTAGTATAAGGTGTTTGCTTCACTAATTTCATGATTAGTGAAGAGATAACTTTGGTTAGTGTCTCCTCGACGCAGATCATCTTCGGACTCGAAGACTTCGAAGCAAGCTTGTTCTATTCTTCTTGTGGAGCCTCTCTAGAGCCCGGAGTTCATGATCGCAGCGAAGGGACGACTACACGGAGCTAATGAAGTGAAGGACCGGTCTACAAAGGTTGTATTCCTTGCTCACTATACATGCAAAGTGTTTGCATTTACTTTTCCATCGATTTCTAGTTAACGATTCATGGTTAGGATTAGCTAGAAAGGCAAATTTTTGAATTTGGCATGGACGATGCCTCCCGAAAACTTGCTGCCGTCCTTGGGAACCCTGCAATCACACACATTCTCTACTTCATCTTGAGCACCTAGGTTGGCAAACTAGTTGTTTGAGTTGCTTCGGTTTGAAGCTGGAGCCCGTATAAAGAACCCTCGATGTTGATCTTCTTCGGCGAAGGGAGACCGGAGATCGAGCTTGATCGGAGAAGCCGCGAGGAGCTTGGGATGATGGCTAAAGACCGAAGGACACGGATCGATCGGTATAGCCATCCTAACTTCTTTGTAGTTATTTAGCCTAGGGTTAATGGCACGATCCGGGTAATGGGCTGCGTTAGCGCCAGTTTTTAAAAGTTTTTGTTCCGTGTTTGGCCTCGTATTGACGGCCGGGGCTCTACCATAGCCTTACATCAAGTATGCAATTTTAAAATTCTAGAAGTCTAAGCTATACTAACCTAGAATTGAATTAGAGAATTAGGGTTTTAGTGTAAGTAAATAAGTTCTACACTAAGTGAAAAGAGTATACAACCTTTGTAGACCGGTCCTTCACTTCTAAAGCTCCAAATAGTAGTCTCTAGAACTCTTCTTTGACTCCACTTGAGAAAGGAACGAGCTTGCTTTGTAGTCTTCGATGTCGAAGATGATCCACCTTAAAGTCTCTCTAACTCAATGTCACGCCCCGCTTCCCAGAGTACGCTAAGATGGGCACGTGACATAGCCAACCATGCTACCTGAGGATAGGAAAAATCCTTCCACAGTCACATTACGGCTGTAGAGATATCAAGAACAGGAAAGTAAACTAACTATCTAGTACATGTCCGTGAGCCAGAATGAATGAGTCAAGAAATAATAATATGCGGAAGCAAAAGAATACAATAAATGAAACACCTGGAAAGTAAAACTGCATACCAACAGGATCCTTACCGCTCGGTCTAACAGCGGCAAAACTCCTGATCAGTCTGCAACAAAGGTAGAGAAATCTAGGACATGCAAAACCCAGACATCAGCGCGTCATAACATCAAGCAATAGTATAAACAGGGGTAGTAAGACATGCAGGTATGAGTATGAGCAAGAATATAATGAAAATATATAACAGTGAATGTGTCAGTATAAGTGACGTGCAGAGATATCTAAACTGTGCTACGTGGTTATCTATTCTAAAGTCTTCGAAACCAAATAGTGTAATCCTCATCGTAACCCATCGGTGATTATTCCGTAAGGCCCGGAAAAACGGCAAACAATGGGTATTCCGTAACGCCCGGAAAAACGGCAAACAATGGGTATTCCGTAACGCCCGGAAAAACGGCAAACAATGGATGGCCCTTTGAGTTACGTTCGGTTACAATACTGATTTCCCTATACCCCTAAGTTATATATGTTCAAGTCAAGTATTAAATAATCTAGGGATAATGCCAACACAGGATCAGGCAGGTACAGGTTTGTCTGGATAGACAACAGGAACGGTCCGTAAGGACAACAGGACAGGTTTGTTGGCATTAGACACAAGATCAGGTAACAGGTAAGGCCATGGTACATCAGGTCAAGCCAGGTAATGTATAAAGGTGTCATGTCATTTCAGGTGTGTACGGTACCATGTCGTGTCAAGTAGTAGGTGTAGAAAGTCATGTCAGGGTGAACAAGATATCATGTGGGTGCTTATAAATCAACCTAGCATAATCATGGGCATACAGAAAAAGCATGTGTACTAATATAACAATAAAATGGAATAATGTGATATGGTATGCAAATAGATATAATTTCAAGGATATGGATGCACAGTTATCGATTAGGGTTACATTTATAGTTCCAATATTAATTAGGATACAATTTATTAAACATGGAGTGTTAATATCACAGTAGTATGTAGTAATGTGATCTATGGATGCAATTATATGTATCTTAAATGCGATGGATGCAAACGGGTATCCGAAAAGTTATAAAACTATAAAATGGTAATGTGGGATGTACAACTAAGCAATATGTGATATAAATATTGATATAATAATATTAATATGGATAGCATATTCAAAGCGATTAATAACTATAAAAGTGGTATTGATTAACCATGCACAAGAAAGTTCCGTTCAGAAATTCAGCGTCACCCTGATTTGTAAAATAGCTTAAAAAATAACAAACGTTCTCGAAAAGGGACGTGTCTTATACCAAAACAAAGATAATTCAATAAGGTTTTCATTTTTATAAGTATAAGCATCTCAGGTTGTCCCTACAAAAAGCTATGAACATTCGAAATTGAAAATTTGCTGCTAGAATTTCCCTGGACAACGGTTTAGATACATTTTCATTTGCATTTTACGTTATTGAAACAATTTATTTTGTAAGTAAATATTTCATAGAGTTATAGTATTCTGAGTTAGCTTCGTAATGAACTAAAGAACGTATACTAATGATTTTTCTATGATTTATAATGAATTTTATAAGGTAATGTGTACAGTAAATTTCAGATTTGTCGTATCTGCTTTTTCAACGACGTTTCATATATAAACTATAATATTTTCAAATGTATAGCATTATAAAATGCATATTATAAACTAATTAAAGATAATAATAAGAAATATTACGACGATATATATTTTAAATGATATGGATGCAGTATAATGTAATCTAGTATGTCACAAGATAAGTTTTCATGATCTAGATTTAAAATGATATAAACGGATGCAAACGGAACATCGAAACGTTATAAAATTAAATATGGGGTACTAGATTTAAACTATAGGTATGATATTTATTTGAATAGGTATAAAATGAATTATATAGCATGTAGCAAAATTAACTTGCCTAGACGGAACAAGAACGGATGTGTACGGAACGTCCTTCGTCGGTGAAATGTCGTGACGCGCGCACGGTACACGGAACGGTTCCAAACAACGCACGAGGGTGATCACGCAAGTCACGTACGTTCACTGGATCACTCGGATCGTCAGCGACGAGCACGGCTCCAGTGGTGATCACCGGAATCAAGAAACAAGATCAAGAAAAAGAAAGAAGAAAGAAGAAGAGGTTGTGTATTAAATAAGGAAAGAAAAATTAAATAAATAAAATATATATAAATATATATATGCAGAGGAGAGAGAGAGAGAGAGAGAGAAAGGAGTTGTTAGTTTGTTAGGAAATTAGATTTAAAATTTTAAAAGATTTTTAGATTTAAAATTTTATATAAGAGGTTTCAGTTTGTTAAAGAAATCGTATGAAAATATTTAAACTAAAATTTTAAAATTAAATAAATTGAATTTTGGCGAGATACAAAAATATTTCAAAACGCGTCTGGGTTGGATGTAAAAATTCAGATTTAAAATACGAAAAATATGTGCGACTTTTAAAATTTAAAATGAATGCTCAGGTAACGAAAATGCATACCCCCAAGAACGGATGCACGTACATGCGCGTAGCTATCCAAACACGTCCGTTTCACTGAACGGGATGAGAACAAGATGCGCGGATGCTACCACGGGGTTAGGGATATCATGCAGGCTATGAAATGCAATTTTAAATTATTTTACATGACCTAAAATGTTATATGGTACAAGATGCAATGCCAGCTAAAATGTCAGTATGCAGTATACATGAGATACACGTGTCTATGTAAAAAGTCAGGGTAATCTATAAATATGAATCAAACAGGTTCAAGCAAGCGGGTCGGGTCGAATGCAATGTAAAATGTAAAATACTATTCGCACCCAAAACACGATAAATCAGGAAAATACCACAATTAAGGAAATACGAGAACTGGAATTGGTATAAATGAACTAGGGTGTTACACTCAAGCTTACTCTTCACTAATCAAAGTATTAGTGAAGCAAACAACCTATACTAAAGGGTTAGGATAGTGTAGATTGATGAAGTAGGAATTTTGCTCACTTTATTTCTTCTTTTTCTTTTCTTTTCTCACCTCAAGAAAAACCTAGAGAGGAGTTGAAGAAGAAGATGAGGATGAACTTGGAATGAGAGAGAATGAACCATGAGGCGATGTAGGAAAAATATCTATGAATAAAAACAAAACAAGGGGTGAGTTATGGCTTCTCAAGGCTTCCATAAGAATCTTAGAAAATGTGACTCATTTTCTATTTTCTTTAATTCATAAATCAAACCATTATCATCTCATGTTTAACTCATGTGTGATTCTCATACATCCTAGTTCTATGTATCATCAACCATGATACAATAAATAAATATATATATTTATATATATCAATATATATAAATAGGTATAAATAGAAGAAAATCTATAATGAGCTAATATTATATATATATATATATATATCAAATATATAAATACATATCAAATTATTAAATCAACACTTGATTTAATAATCCGGTTATATCATATATAACCGACTAATATTATTTATATATGTATATCAAAATATCAAATCAACACTTGATTCAATTACTTGGTTATAGCACATATATCTGACTAATATTCAATATTCGATATTAACTCAACCCTTGATTCAATAATCAAGTCATATCATATATAACCGGCCAATATCAAATATATATACATAAATCAAATCATTGAATCAATACTTGATTCAATGATCCGGTTATATCTCATATAACCTAACCGATATCAAATAAGAATACGATATCACATACTCGTATTTAATCAAGCTCCTGCACATATCTCCATATGTGCCCTACTTCGTTTCGCTTGAGCTAGGAAACCTCTGTTTGGAACTCTAAAGACTCGTCAATATGCCAGCAGTAGGTAATGATCACATCAGATACCCATAAGCCGTCAGCGGTACTAGCTGGACATAACTGTTGGATATGTATGCCCTAGAGGCCATTATTGTATAGTACTAGTTTGTATAATACATTTTGGAAGCTTGGGATATATACACGGATTGACGACGGTCTTGCTCGATACTGTAGTATGCGACTTGGTTTGTATCTATCTTAATATGTGTATATGTTTCTTTTAACATATCGCTAATACATATTGATGGAGCCCTTAAGATCTTTGCTTGACTACCAGCATTGCGATGGCAATCACACTAGTGGGGGCTGGGTAGTCTATAAGCACATCCTTATACAGGTCCCTAGTCGTAGGATTATCGAGACATGGCATCGATACTCCAGAGTAGACTAGTGTATACGCTTCTCATCCCAGCAGAGGAGATGGTCTGTACCACAGCCATCAGTATGTCGTACTGGAGATAGTATGCAGGTGCTCATTGGGTTATAAGTTACACTGGACGGACTCGTCGGGAACTGTTGGTTAGTATTATACCTATCATCGCTTAGCAGTTCCCAGGTGACATGAATACAACATAGTCCGTTGACTTGACACTGCTATTTCGCCTCAGGTGTGTTCCCACTGTTCTTTGATTGCTACCCGACCACGGCTCTATTGAGTCATGCAAACAGGTAGTAGTTGGGTGCAGTCCCGAAGCACTTGGAGGCAATGGCGGTTAGACAGGATTTTTCTCTCCCGGTATTGGGGGTTGATATCGCGCTGTGTTTGGAGAGCCATTACACAAAGTCCCTGGCCAGGGCAAGTGAGATTTACTGGTAGTTGTTCCAGTAGTTTCTCAAGGTGTTCTGGGCTACACTCTGACACGACTTATACCGCTATTAAGGGTCTGACGTTTACCACCCTCCTAGGCCCGATATGCGATACTCTTAGACGAACAGATCGGACTGTATGGAGATTGTCACAATTAGGCTCAGTAGGTGTTTGGATGAGCTTGCTCGTCGACCTTCTTATCAACAGATACCTGGGTAGCCGTTACGTACAGATTGTGCCGCTGACGTGCTTGTGGTTAAACCCACTGCCAGAGTACTGTTGAGTCTTTATAGTCCCACACAGAGGGTTTCCCAGCTTCGGGCGAAACGAGTAGAGGTCGTTTGGTTTTACGATAGGGTTCGATCACATATGTGTACTTGTGCGCGTATGGTATTCGAGCGGACAATACTAGTGGGCTTTGGTTTAAGACGGATCCTAGTATTTGATTATTGGATTAGCTTCGTCTCATAGCATTCGTGTTTCTCGGAACACGGATGCGGGTATGTATATACGGATGAGAGGGGATATAGAAGGAGATACCTCATTAGGGTTTTGACCATTGACTTGGTCAAAACACATATGAGAAAAAGAAAAGACTTTGTTATTTTTGATAAATGATAATTGTATTTGGCATGGCTACTTGGGTTGACCTTTTGACTTGGCATGACTTATTGACCATAGATATTTTGATGAGATATTTTTGACCTAGATATTTTGGTGAGATATTTTCATGCCATGGTTGATGGTCATATAAAAGATAGCCATTCGATTTTCTTTTATCATTATCACAAATACTTTCTCTTTCTTCAAGCTAGCTCTCTCCTTCTTCCTTTCTCAAACCCTAGTGTATCATGTGTTGATAATCAAGGGTTAGTGAGGCTAAGGCACTCAAATCACACTCTACTCACTTTAGTCTACTAAGATTAGCAAGCTAAGTATTCTAGTTAGCTCAAGTTAAAGGTTTAGCTCAAGGTTGGAGCTCTCGGGTGGATCATTATTGACACAAGGAGGCCGTAGTTCAAGCACGATCCATACTTCCATCGAGGAGCTTAAGGAGAGGATCGAAGACCCGAAGTACCTGTTTTCTTTAGGTATACATTCTATCATAGTAGATAGAACCCTAATATG
This sequence comes from Agapanthus africanus, assembly GCA_030015575.1. Taxonomy (NCBI): domain Eukaryota; kingdom Viridiplantae; phylum Streptophyta; class Magnoliopsida; order Asparagales; family Amaryllidaceae; genus Agapanthus; species Agapanthus africanus. Next base: position 231,476,879 of record CM057345.1, read on the forward strand.
CTAACTAGGTTTATGGTAAAGATCCGGTTTAAGGTTTATTCTAGCGCCAAAGTTTATGATCGCTATAAAATTTTTGTTCCGCATTTGGCTACAGAAGTTGGCCGGGGCGCTAGTGTAACCCTTTATGGTATCAGAGACATCCCATAAACCCTAGATTAGCAAGTTTAAACAATGTTAAAACAACGAAACCGAAACTACTCTGTAACATCAAAACCAAACTGCAGTTTCTGTCGAATTTTTAAAGGCTTCAAATTTTTTTAAAACAACTGCAGAGTGATCCTTACACAGTGAGATGTATCCAGAACAAAAACGATGCATTTTCACCAAGTTTTGGCCGGCCACACACCCTTTAAAACCGGCCTCCTCGGTTTTCTGGTGGACAAATGCATTGAGTTTTGTTCTGGGCTCTTATCTCAAGGAGTTTGGTTTTCTGGTGTTGTTTGTTTTTGGCCCAAGTTTGATTCTCTGTTGTTTTTTTACGGGGCAATTTGGAGTGTTTCGAGGTCGTTAAATTTGACACTGTTTAATAGTTTACAGTACATTCACTTTTATCTACGACCGTGAATGTCATTTGATTGGTAAACTTGTCTGATTGCTATATGTTCTTTTACACGGGTTTGCGAACGTGACATTCGCGTTGATGTTTTGTGTTTGTGCTGTGATTGTGGTTGGAGAGTCGTGATGGATAGCAAGTGGTGCAATGTTAGCTGTACAATTTATATTCATTTGTATATTTGATATTGCGGGGCGAGCGTCCGACATGTGGACTGCCGTCTTTGCCGGGTTGCATATTATTTTGGGGCACGACCGGGTTGAGGTCGATGTCACCATTTGTACATATTATTTTCTTTTTCCGTACTAGGATTACCCCACGGTGGAGCGCACGGATGGACGGGTTCTAGAAGGCAACAAGCCCGCATCTCATGACGTTGAGACGGAGGGGGCTTCATTCTAGAATTGGCGGGCTATTCGCCGCACTCGTAGGGGGTATAGTTTGACCTACGGAGGGGCCCCGAAGTTACCGGATTCCGTGAAGTGGTGGGTGGCCCATTCATTTTGTTGAAGGGGGCCGCCTCACTTCTGGGATTAGTGGGTAACTTGCCGCGCTCGTAGGGGTCCAGGTTTTCATTGCACAGGCTATCCACACGACCGGGAACGTCGGGTTTTATTTGCGGCTAAAATGAAACCCGGGTCTCCAAGATTATCCACCATTCTGTATTTGTAACGTTTTGAAAATCGTTTCGGTGAAATTTCGGAAAATCGATAAAATAATGGGGTTTTCTGTAAAAAGTCAAAATACAAATATTTTTATTATAAAATTTAAATATACATATTCTAGCTATATAATTGCTAGTATTTGGTGTTTATTGAGCCACTGGTGAAATTTCAAATTTTCTGAAAATTTTTCCGAAATTAATTATTTTAATATTATTTTAAGCCGTCCCTAATACATTTAATTAGGGAAAATTACAAATTGGAATGGGTTGATACAAATTTTATAATTCATGACACACTAATCTGGCATGCAAAATATTGTTTCTGAAATGAAATCTTTTGCCAAAACGGTTTTTGAAATATCTAAGAAAAAGGGCTTATTTAGTGAAAGTTTTGTTAATGGGAATTGGGGTAATACATTTATCTTTTTGCCTAACCCACACACCCACACCTCACCCTCTCACCCTCTCCCCATATGGCCGGCCCCCCTTTGACAACCCACCCCCTCTCTCTCTCCAATCACCTCACTTTTGAAAAGAAAAGAAAAGAAAAGAAAAGAAGTCAATGTGGACTTTGACTTTCTGCCCACTTTCTTCACCTCCCTCTCTCTCCTCACTCCCCTCAAACCTGGCTGAGAATTCCTCTCCCCTCAACAGAAGCAGCCCTCCCCCAAATCCCCTCCATTTTTGCATTAAAAAATTCCAAAAAATGCCCAAAATTAAACACAAAAAGATCACAAAATCAAAATCTAATCCCTACCCATTTTTACTTGACCATTCTAGTATGGATCTAGGGATCAAGATGGCATTTTGGATGGCTAGATTTCAAGTGAGATCTATAAAATTGTGGAGGCATAATTTAAACCATGTAGTTAAATTGTTGATTATTGCTTTAATCTAAGTTAATTAAGTGATTAATTAGGTTTTAGATGAGTTTAATTGCATGATTAAGGAATTCAAGTTAGGGTTTTGTTGTGGAATTTGGTTGTGATCAATTGTGCATGGTTATGTGATGCGGATTAACATCTTAAGACTTGTTGAAAGCTAATCTAGTTGTTAATTACAAACCATTACTTATAAAATGTCCTAATTAAGCTATTTTGCTAACTAGGGTTTTTGGAAAATTATTAAATGCTTTAGATTAAAATATAATTAACGTTTCATGTCATTATTAATATTATAATGAGTGGTTTAATGCCTTTGGACCATGCAAAACCAAGCGTAGTTGTTGTTTTGTGCATTTTTAGTTGAAATTGTTAAAATTAGATAAATAGCAAAACTATAATTTTTAGTTCTATAAGAATTGACGAGATTAAATTTCTGAAATGGGTTGTATGACTTATTTAAGATGTTTAATAAGTATTATGACCATTAGAATTGTTAAAACATCTTGTTTTGTACTAAAACGGTAAATTTTTGCATGCTAGATTTTCGGAAAAATGGCTTTTAAAGTGAGTTTGGGGTTTTTGTGAATTTTAACCTATTTTATATTATAATTAGTGTTCGTGAATTCACAAATGAGTGCGTTTGGGTTTTTCTCGATGGTTTGACGTTTGTACATCGACATTGAGGGTTGGTTTGGCTATTCTTGCATGCGTAGGCGATAGGTTTTGACCTATGCGTGATACGCGTGCCGATTTGATTTTCGTATGCCGTTTCGATTTCGAATTTGGTTTTAATGCGATACGGTGCGTTATGACATGTAGGTACCCCATGTGGACTTCGAGACGACAAGCAAGCGCGTGACGACGTCGGCACCGGCGAGCAAGGACAAGGTGAGTAAATTTATATCTACGGGGAGAAGTCGGGTGGATGGCGTATAGCACCCCCGCATGTTCGTGGTGATTTATACAAATACTTATACACACATATATATTGATTATTTATTGTTGAGGTTATTTATGATAAAGATAGATTTTAGGTGTGATTGGATAGATTTAGTGTTGCGAAACCCTAGAGTAGTGGTTGCACCACACACACACACACACCCATACTTGCATACATTCTTCTTTCATTTATGCTTATACGGGAATATGTATTTATGTGTTCACATGGGTATGGGACGATGTGTTTCCATACTGGATTTGAGGATAGTATTTGGGATTTGAGATGAGTCGATAAGATTTGATTGAGACCGCGAGAACGGTGATATTGCAGGATTCGTACTTGAGATACGTCCTGATGTTATAGCGGATCTTGGGACGACGATACATGCGAATAGTGTTATACATTGAATGGTCGACATGTGATCATGATATGAGATAAGATATGTTAAGATATCCATAATAGGTCGCATTAGGCGATGTATACCTCTTTATGACGATATATGATGATGATATCGGCTTGTATGAGGCTGTAGATCAGCAGTTAGATCATGACTATATTGATGATATTAGTAACGTAGTAGACGTAGATCAGTACCCAGATTATGATCTTGGATACAGAGGATACCAGATGAATAATGTGATATTGACCCGTACCCAGATTTGGGATGCCGTACGATGGTTTACGTACGAGCTATATATTGATGTTTGATCCGTACTCTTGACTTGGAAATATTTGATTATAGATATGGTATCGGATGTGATATTATCGAGGCGGGATCACCGACTAATATATATATATATATATATATATATATATACATATGTACCGACTCAGACGTTAGGCGGCTTCCTTACCTTTAGTTTCGCTTGACAGCTTAGCCCTATAGTTTAGTGTAGTTGTTAGCCCATATTAGTTGTCGTTGTGTCTAGTATTCAGCTCCCGCTCATTATTGTTGTTCGCTCCGCATCGCCTGCTTACATTATGATTCATCTTCTATTGTTGATATCATACTGTTAGGACACCAGCACCATTACCGATGACGCGTATGTACCACGTACACTTACTTGCCGTCTCACACACATCTTCATCGGTAATTGCCATGTCACGAACACTTTAGAAAATACTATTTCATTTGACATAGGTTGTTAGCAAACAGTTTAGACATGATATTAGTGTGCTTGCCTTATATACTAGTTTAGACATTGTAGTTATTACTTGCTACTTCATGCATGTTATTGTTCATTGATATGCCGCATTCATGGATTTTTATATCTATATTCACTGTTTATATGCTATTGAGGATTTGGATTTGGATTTTCATGAGATTTCCTGGATTTGGGGGAAAACCGCAAAAACACTTATAAACTACTTTCACTTTTTTTAAAAGAAAAGTGCGGTTTTCCCATGATGTATGAGTCGTCCACCATTAGTTTGCTGATGAATTTCGAGACCCGATTCGAGGAGTTGGATAAACCGTTTCGGGTACATGGTGGACCCGGTAAGGTACCCCGGGGCAAAAAGCGCGTGATGATGACGATGTGAGCCTGACAGGGTAGCACTACCTACCGGTGATATTACCCGACGCGTCGGATATCCGGAGGATACCGTCGTGGTCTTGAGATTGATGGTAGGGGCCGGTCTGGACTGACGACGCCCTATATAGTGAGATTGAGACATATAGAGATATTTAAGATATTGAGGTGCAGAGATTGCGACACAGAGATATCGAGATATTTGGATATTTGGTTTGTGTCGATGCTAGGCACTGTTTATGCTGATTTCATTTATGATACCTCGTTTTTTAAAAAGATACAGAAATCTCACTAATTTATGAAAGCAGTTTTCTTCAGTACATGCATTCTGTTTCATGCATTCATACATCATCCATATGATATATTGCTACCTGAGGCACTGACACGGGCACATGGGATTACACTTGGCTTAGATATTTACCCTATCCATTGTTATAGGTTGGAGGTTGTATATTTGAGGATTATATATTATGATCGTATGACCTAGGATTGCGTCATACATGCGATTCCTGTTCGTAGATGTATTCTATTCACGAGTTGGCAACTCACCCCCGTTGTGCCACAGTTCTTGCAGGTTTTTCCTTACAGGTTTCATTACGGCATTGCTGGCACTACTTCTTTCGGGTGACTTGCTAGTAGGTGGGTTTATTGGTATCGTACCCATTATATTACTTGTATAATATTATTCAGTTGTATCTAGTAATTTCATCAACCAAACATGTATTTATTTCAGAGATAGAGACCAGTGATGTTATTCTTTCGACCTTAGAGTCGCGCGTTGTATTTCTATGGATTTCTTGCTGTTTGAGTTTCCTTTTAAGTTTTGATCCTTGCCCTTGGCGTTGTATAGTATATTGCTTATGTGGTTGTGACCGTCGATTGACGAAGAGCTAGCTCCCACTTGGGGATGCCCTTTTTGTTTGATTTCGTATACTATTCATGTTGTATCCCGTTTGGGGGCCAGTATTTACAAAGGAGACTCTGCCGAAATTTTCAGAAAATACTTGATGTTTTTAAAAACGCATAATTCGGCTTATTCTATTAAAACTACTTGTTTTAAGTTCGTTTTTCCTTCACTCCACTACTTTTCTTGGTTTGGATTTCTGGGTTTTCGGCTTACTTAGATTATGTACGCCTCGAGACGTTTCGTAGTTTAAGTGCCGGTCATGTTCCGTACTTTCGGAACGTGACAAAGTTGGTATCAGAGCGTTAGGTTTTACCTTCAGAGCATAGGATGTCCCTTGGTTGATGGAATAGGTGACTAAAGTAGAGTGACGTACCGTGGGTATGTTCCGCGGCATACTTACGATACGATACTCCACTTAAGGAGCCTTAGGATGTACATTTCTTTGTTCAGTGTTATATTCATTCCTAATCTAGCTTCATCGGTACCAGTCATGGTTTTGCTGCCATGATTTCAGGCAGGGAGAGTTACCGCTAGAGTTGCGGTCAGCACGTGCTCGTCACGAACGTGGACTGACCAGGGCGTAATTCCGGCGACACACGATTGCGGAGATGTGTCTTTTTACTGTGTTTTCGCGCCACGAGCGTTTGATGGATCGCTGTATGAGGTTACTCGGATGTGCTAATCGGCACCAGAGGATCGAGCCAATCATAGAGGCCAACCAGATTTTGATGACCGTTGGTGTATTGCTTATTCATGATGTTTGAGGCACTGTTCAACGTGCAGACGAGTGAGCCAGTTATTGCTGCGAACGAAGAGATATCGCCCCAGATGTTGGAGCTATTGCAGTACGAGTTGTACTAAGAGATGATAGAAGGCCGCTAGTCACCCGAGGATGAATGACTAGGACATGTGGTTCGTTCGCTAACCCGATGCGAGGTCATCAGATAGATTGATTCCAGCTAGAGACGACTTCACGCGGAGACGTTGAGAGTCGATAGAGACGATCGAATGACAGAAACCTATTATTCTAAGTTTAAAGTATTCGGAAATACATGCAGGCAATTCTATGGACCCTCTAGAAGAATGAAACCCTAACTCGACTTAATGACAGTGTGAAAACCTTTGAACCTTAGGGTTTGCGCCAGTTCCGCGGCGCCATTAGTGAGGCTTGGTTTGCCCTTCTACGGCTGGACCATCGATGCTGTGGTACGTACTCGATACTATTAAACTGTACCCAAGATGTTGAGCTCTTGGGGGATTATGAGGTTTGACAAATCGATCGGATGGTTCGACTTCATTCGGATGCTAGGTGGTGAGATGCATTTCTTGGGAGACTCCAGATACGAGGATAGCCGTTGGAGCTCATTCCATGCAGCCACGACGAGACGAGCCCGAAGCAGTCGACATTAGAGAAAAGTGGAGTAAAGAGGTCCGTACAAGATCTGGAAAAGATGACATTCCACTCCGCCGACATCAGAGATGCGATACGCATGTCAAGGCATTATGCTTGGATATACCTTCCAGAAGCAGTCGCGATGCGTATGCAGCCGTTCCGGAACGAGAAACAGATATAGTAAAGGACGATGACTTCCGGACAGTTCGGCAGAGACGAGATTTGAGGGAGATCTCGACAGGGCCTTTCTGTGATGAATTACGAGAAGACTTGGACCCAGGAGTGGTAATGATACGCACACCAGCAGGCCAGATTTCAGGATCTTCGACGAGACATGCTATGAGTGACCACGACAGTTGGCTAGAGGTTCTTAGAAGAAGTGCTTGAGCGAGACTATTCTGCCATATTTGATTTCGGTATTTTGGGCGATCTATTCGCATGATTGATTTTGATGATTGAGTTTCATGATATTTTTTTTCATGGACCATGGTTGCACCTGCTGAGTATTTACGATTTTTGCATAGTTGTTGCACTTGATATTGTTTTCGTGCCTTGGCTTCTCACGTTTATGATTTTATGGGTTTCAAACAGTTGAATTGATTTTGTGCGTATATACGCACACGATTTGGTTTTTGCACTCGGTATTATTCACATATGCTTGCAGTGCAGTGAGACGCATTTTGTGCACTTAGATGCACTGGACTTCGATTTCGATTGTGATACTCGATACTTGTTTTGTGCACCTGATTGGATTTTGCGCATGTTCGGCGCTTGATATTAGATTTCATGATTTCGTGCAAGATGGATGCCCCTGATTTGGATTTTTGCGCATGTTGAGCGCATGTTTTGAGATGCGATTTTGGTGCACACCAGATGCACTAAATCGAGATTCTTCATGCATGTCAGATGCACCTGTCTTTGCTGTCAGGCACACACGTTGCCTATGACAGATGTTGTGTGCACACCCGATGCACTTAGATGTTGTTTCTGTGCGCATGTATGGCACATATATGGATTTTGATTTCCGTGCGCACCAGACGCATATAGTATTCATATGCATATTTTGGGATCGATTTCTTATAGAGCAGTACGTTTTTATAACATTTGCTATATGTTTTCGTACTGAGCAAGACTAGTCAGAGGACAGTACCTGAATGTATTTTGCATGCATTGATAGCTATCGAAGGAAATTCTAAAAAGCGAGCTATACTCTTAGTATTTACCTACGTGTCTGATATGACACGAAAGGTTTAAAATAAGGAAACCCTTCTAAATTGTTTCCCAAAACGGCAGAACGTACATTTTAAACAAAAGGTATATATGTATATGGTTATTTTCATATGATAGACGTCCGCCACTGTGCAGTGTTATGCGCATTGTACAGCGACTTAAGAGATTTGGCATGCATTTCCTTCAGATAATTACATATATAGATGTGATATTTACGTGCATAGTTTCGAGTTATATCATATTGGTTTTGTATTGGATTTTACATTTGTGTCTTTACCATGACTCCGATGATTGCGGGATGCTTGACGGAGTTTTGATTTTGAGTTATATGCTCATTTTTCGTGCGCATGCGCTGCGCTACGATTTGTTTTAGGTATTTATGATTTCGGAGCCCCGACGACTTGATGGTTTTGTTTAGATATTTTAGTATTTGGGGGGGAGTTTTAATTTAAATTCGGGGACTGAATTTCTTTAAGGGGGGAAGATTGTAACGTTTTGAAAATCGTTTCGGTGAAATTTCGGAAAATCGGTAAAATAAGGGGTTTTCTGTAAAAAGTCAAAATACAAATATCTTTATTATAAAATTTAAATATACATATTCTAGCTATGTAATTGCTAGTATTTGGTGTTTATTGAGCCACTGGTGAAATTTCAAATTTTCTGAAAATTTTTCCGAAATTAATTATTTTAATATTATTTTAAGCCGTCCCTAATACATTTAATTAGAGAAAATTACAAATTGGAATAGGTTGATAAAAATTTTATAATTCATGACACACTAATCTATCATGCAAAATATTGTTCTGAAATGAAATCGTTTGCCAAAACGGTTTTTGAAATATCGAAGAAAAAGGGTTTATTTAGTGAATGTTGTGTTAATGGGAATTGGGGTAATACATTTATCTTTTTTCCTAACCCACACACGCACACCTCACCCTCTCACCCTCTCCCCATGTGGCCAGACCCCCTTTGACAACCCTCCCCCCTCTCTCTCCATTCACCTCACTTTTGAAAAGAAAAGAAAAGAAAAGAAAAGAAAATGAAAGAAGTCAATGTGGACTTTGACTTTCTTCCCACTTTCTTCACCTCCCTCTCTCTCCTCACTCCCCTCAAACATGGCCGAGAATTCTTCTCCCCTCAACAGCAGCAGCCCTCCCCTAAATCCCCTCCATTTTTGCATCAAAAAATTTCACAAAATGCACAAAATTCAACACAAAAAGCTCACAAAATCAAAATCTAATCCCTACCCATTTTTACTTGACCATTCTAGTATGGATCTAGGGATCAAGATGGCATTTTGGATAGCTAGATTTCAAATGAGATGTACAAAATTGTGGAGGTATAATTTTAACCATATAGTTCAATTGTTAATTATTGCTTTAATCTAAGTTAATTAAGTGATTAATTAGGTTTTAGATGAGTTTAATTGCATGATTAAGGAATTCAAGTTAGGGTTTTGTTGTGTAATTGGGTTATGATCAATTGTGCATGGTTATGTAATGTGGATTAACATCTTAAGACTTGTTGAAAGCTAATCTAGTTGTTAATTACAAACCATTACTTATAAAATGTCCTAATTAAGCTATTTTGCTAACTAGGGTTTTTGGAAAATTATTAAATGCTTTAGATTAAAATATAATTAAGGTTTCATGTCATTATTAATATTATAATGAGTGGTTTAATGTGTTTGGACCATGCAAAACCAAGCGTAGTTGTTGTTTTGTGCATTTTTAGTTGAAATTGTTAAAATTAGATAAATAGCAAAACTAGAATTTTTAGTTTTATAAGAATTGATGAGATTAATTTTTTGAAACGGGTTGTATGACTTATTTAAGATGTTTAATAAGTATTATGGCCATTATAATTGTTAAAACATCTTGTTTTGTACTAAAACGGTAAATTTTGTTTGCTAGATTTTCGGAAAAATGGCTTTTAAAGTGAGTTTGGGGTTTTTGTGAATTTTAACCTATTTTATATTATAATTAGTGTTCGTGAATGCGAAAATGAGTTTGTTTGGGTTTTTCTCGATGGTTTGATGTTTGTACATTGACATCGAGAGTTGGTTTGGCTATTCTTGCATGCGTAGGCGATAGGTTTTGACCTATGCGTGATACGCGTGCCGATTTGATTTTCGTATGCCGTTTCGATTTCGAATTTGGTTTTAATGCGATACGGTGCGTTATGATATGTAGGTACCCAATGTGGACTTCGAGACGACAAGCAAACGCGTGTCGACGTCGGCACCGGCGAGCAAGGACCAGGTGAGTAGATTTATATCTACGGGGAGAAGTCGGGCAGATGGCGTATAGCACCCCCGCATGTTCATGGTGATGTATACGAATACGTATACACACATATATATTGATTATTTATTGTTGAGTTTATTGATGATAAAGATAGATTTTAGGTGTGATTGGATAGGTTTAATGTTGCGAAACCTTAGAGTAGTGGTTGCACCACACACACACACACACCCATACTTGCATACATTCTTCTTTCATTTGTGCTTATACAGGAATATGTATTTATGTGTTCACATGGGTATGGGACTATGTGTTCACATATTGGATTTGAGGATAGTATTTGGGATTTGAGATGAGTTGATAAAATTTGATTGAGACCGCGAGAACGGTGATATGGCAGGATTCGTACTTGAGATACGTCCGGATGTTATAGCGGATCATGGGACAATGATACATGTGAATAGTGTTATATATTGAATGGTTGACATGTGATCATGATATGAGATAAGATATGTTAAGATATTCATAATAGGTCGCATTAGGCGATGTATACCTCGTTATGACGATATATGATAATGATATCAGTTTGTATGAGGCTGTAGATCAGCAGTCAGATCATGACTATATTGATGATATTAGTAACGTACGAGACGTAGATCAGTACCCAGATTATGATCTTGGATAAATAGGATACCAGATGAATAATGTGATATTGACCCGTACCCAGATTTGGGATGCCGTACAACGGATTTACGTACGAGCTATATAATAATGTTTGATCCGCACTCTTGACTTGGAAATATTTGATTATTGATATGGTATCGGATGCGATATTATCGAGGCGGGATCACCGACTAATATATATATATATATATATATATATATATATATATATATCGACTCAGACGTTAGGCGGCTTCCTTACCTTTAGTTTAGCTTGACAGCTTAGCCTATAGTTTAGTGTAGTTGTTAGCCCATATTAGTTGTCGTTGTGTCCAGTATCCAGCTCCCGCTCATTATTGTTGTTCACTCCGCATCCCCTTCTTACATTATGAATCATCTTCTATTGTTGATATCATGCTGTTAGGACACCAGCACCATTACCGATGACGCGTATGTGCCACGTACACTTACTTGCCGGCTTACACACATCTTCATCGGTAATTGCCATGTCATGAACACTTTAGAAAATACTATTTCATTTGACATAGGTTGTTAGCTAACAGTGTAGACATGATATTAGTGTGCTTGCCTTATATGCTAGTTTAGACATTGTAGTTATTACTTGCTACTTCATGCATGTTATTATTTATTGATATGCCGCATTCATGGATTTTTTTGTCTATATTCACTGTTTACAAGCTATTGAGGATTTGGATTCGGATTTTCCTGAGATTTCCTGATTTGGGGGAAAACCGCAAAAACACTTATAAACTTCTTTCTCTTTTTTTAAAGAAAAGTGCGGTTTTCCCTTGATGTATGAGTCGTCCACCATGAGTTTGCTGATGGATTTCGAGACCCGATTCGAGAAGTTGGATGAACCGTTTCGGGTACATGGTGGACCCAGTAAAGTAACCCGTGGCAAGAAGCGCGTGATGATGACGATGTGAGCCTGGCAGGCGAGCACTACCTACCGGTGATATTACCCGACGCGTCGGATATCCGGAGGATACCGTCGTGGTCTTGAGATTGATGGTAGGGGCCAGTCTGGACTGACGGCACCCTAGATAGTGAGATTGAGACATACAGAGATATTTGAGATATTGAGGTGCAGAGATTGCGATACAGAGATATCGAGATATTTGGATATTTGTTTTGTGTAGATGCTAGGCACTGTTTATGCTGATTTTATTTATGATACCTCGTTTTTAAAAAGATATAGAAATCTCACTAATTTATGAAAGCAGTTTTCTTCAGTACATGCATTCTTTTGCATGCATTCATACATCATCCATATGATATATTGCTACGTGAGTCACTGACACGGGCACATGGGATTGCACTTAGGTTAGATATTTACCCTAGACATTGTTATAGGCTGCAGGTTGTATATTTGAGGATTATATATTATTATCGTATGACCTAGGACTGCGTCATACATGCGATTCCTGTTCGTAGATGTATTCTATTCATGAGTTGGCAACTCACCCCCGTTGTGCCACAGTTCTTGCAGGTTTTGCCGTACAGGTTTCATTACGGCTTTGCTGGCACTGCTTCTTTCGGGTGACTTGCTAGTAGGTGGGTTTATTGGTATCGTACCGATCATATTACTTGTATAATATTATTCAGTTGTATCTAGTAATTCCATCAACCAAACATGTATTTATTTCAGAGATAGAGACCAGTGATGTTATTCTTTCGACCTTAGAGTCGCGCGTTGTATTTCTATGGATTTCTTGCTGTGTGAGTTTCCTTTTGAATTTTGATCCTCGCCCTGGCGTTGTATATTATATTGCTTGTGTGGTTGTGACCGTCAATTGACGAAGAGCTAGCTCCCGCTTGGGGATGCCCTTTTTGTTTGATTTCGTATACTATTCATGTTGTATCCCGTTTGGGGGCCAGTATTTACAAAGGAGACTCTGCCGAAATTTTCAGAAAATACTTGATATTTTTAAAAACGCATAATTCGGCTTATGCTATTAAAACTACTTGTTTTAAGTTGGTTTTTCCTTCGCTCCACTACTTTTCTTGGTTTGGATTTCTGGATTTTCGGCTTACTTAGATTACGTACGCCTCGAGACGTTTCGTAGTTTAAGTGCCGGTCATGTTCCGTACATTCGGGACGTGACAGTATTGTTGGCTGAGATTCTGTGATGTTGATTATTATCGTGCCTGGGACGATTGTTGTATATACTTATATATATACTAGTAGATGTTGTATATGTTTTGCACCCGCGCTAGTCCAACCCCAGCTCTGTCGTTAGTTAAGTAACCTAACGGGTGATGACGGGCCCCCGTGGCGAATGCGGATGGCATATACGTACATTTTATTTTCGTTCTTTTCTGGTGTGATGGGTTAATTGATGGGACCGCATTAATTTTGATTAATGCAAGAAAATAAACCTAAGAGATATTGTTGGAACAAATTTCGAAAAACTACAGTTATATTCTTTCGCTTTGCATAGTGGTATTCGGTCATGAATATTCAGCAACTCATTCTACGAGGCAAGAACCGAGATCCCTTCGCGGGGAGTAACCTCTTGAGCTAAAGTCTGTACTGTAGATTACTCAGTTTTTTTTTCAAAACCAGAAATTTTCAAAAGGCGGAGCTTAAACCACTCCTTTTCAAGATTGCTCAGGTTCCTTCAACGATATCAAGTTCATTACGTTAACGGGTTTTTCGCCAATAACCCAGCCGTAGCCCTCCGTCATTTTAGATTGGTATTGCTTAGTATTCGTGCTACGTATTTCATGCTCAGCCGAGGCGTAGTGTTCGGTAGCTATGTAATATTTTCTGTAGCACGTAATGCGATTGGTTGGGACAGTCGTGCGGTCATTTTGGCTCAGTCAAGGACTCGTACGGGTGGGTCTAATGCAATCAAGATAATGACGGGTTGAAGAACTTGACTAGGATCCTTTGATATGTCGGCTTAGTCAAGGTCACTTGGTCCTAGGGCCAAAAACTACATCGGGAGTTTCAAATAAACATGAAACTTGCAGATTTAGCATACTTCTGGAGTGTAGTGACTAAAGTGGATTCCATCTAGGTCATCACACAATGATAGTTGGATCCCGATCCCACTGATGAGTTGGATTACTCTCGGGAGATTATTTCACTTAACAATCAATGCTATAAACCAAGTAGGTGTCTAGAACGGTGTTAGCGGGGCTACGTCTCCAGGGAAAACAGGTTATATAATTAAGGAACTTCGCGAAAGCGTTGGAAAACCTCCCTCGAAGTACAACACTAGCCTCGCTGAAAGGTTAAGCAAGTATTGTGACGTGCGATTAAATCCTGACTAGTTCTTCTTTTAGAGTTTGACGAAGAATTTGAGGAAACAGTGGGAGCCATCCTGGTTAGATAAATTAATAACCAATTTAATCTTGCAAGAGCGCACGCTGAGTGTTTCTCTTCTCTCTCTCTCCAGGTAGCAACAATTTCACGCCCTAATTAAGATAATAAAATGTATCGCTTGACCGATCAGAATTCTTATTCGGGGCTGGGGAACGTCGGTTCGGCTCTAACTTACGACAACAGTCATAAGTATGAGCAAGGGAAAGAGGATTGTATGAATTCCAAGGAGACCCAAGTGAAGAAGAAGCATACTATTGCATCTACTTCAGGTGTTCTTGTAATTGAGAACTTCTTTTCGGTCAGTCCTACCTCCTGGGTACTAGATACCGAATCAGGATCTCATATCTGTAATTTATTGCAGGGACTGAGAAAAAGTAGGATAGTTGCACCTGGTGATATGTCCCTCAGGGTAGGGAACGGAGCACAAGTTAATGCTGCAGCCGTCGGTGAATATCACCTAGTGTTGCCAAATGGCAATACTTTGATTTTGAACAATTGCTACCATGTACCTACCATGGTTTGCAACATCATATCAGTTTCTTTACTTGATAAAAATGGATATAACTTTGTTCTTGATAGGAATATCATGAACATTTACCTTGATAAGGTACTAGTTGCAGAAGGTACACTGTGTAATGGTATCTATGTTCTAAATCAGAATACAGTTCTCAATGTACAAAACACACACAAGAGGAAGAGTTCAGATACGAACGAATCCTACTTATGGCATTGTAGACTTGGTCATATCGGAGAGAAAAGACTAAGTAAGTTACATAAAGATGGACTCTTGAATACGTTCGAATTTTCATGTAATGAAACTTGTCAGTCTTGTCTCAAAGGAAAGATGACCAAATCTCCGTTCACCGGACATGGAGAAAGAGCTACAGAGCTCTTATGACTCATACACAGTGATGTGTGTTGTCCGATGTCTATACATGCAAGGGGTGGGTTCTCATACTTCATCACATTCAATGACGATCTCTCTAGATTCAGATATGTGTATCTTATGAAACACAAATCTGAAGCTTTTGAGAAATTCAAAGAATTTAGAAACGAAGTAGAGAACCAGGTTGGCAAAAGTATCAAGATCCTTCGATCAGATAGAGGAGGGGAGTACTTAAGCTCGGAATTCCTAGAATACTTAAAAGAGAATGGAATTCCCTCTCAGCTTATTCCTCCTTATACACCACAGCACAACAGTGTATCAGAGCGGAGGAATCATACCCTATTGGATATGGTTCGCTCCATGATGAGTAGTGCTGAGTTGCCTCTTTCATTTTGGGGACATGCGCTTTTGAAAGCGGCATATCTATTGAATGATGTTCCGTCCAAATCCATGCCTAAGACACCATTCGAGATATGGAATGGCAAAAGGCCGTATCTTAAACGTATTAAGATATAGGGTTGTCCGGCCTATGTAAAAATACAAAATCCAGACAAATTGGAGTCATGTTCAGTTTTATGCAAGTTTGTGGGATATCCTAACAATTCAATAGGATATCTGTTATACCACACCGAGGAACAGAAGGTGTTTGTATCTCGCCACGCCACCTTTTTAGAGTGGCAATTTCTTGCAAAAGAAATAAGTGGGAGTTCGGTAGAACTGGAAGAAATTCAGCGACCACAAACTGAAACCGAAGATTTGACAGAACCTCAAGATTCAATAACCCCAGGCGAACCTCAGCCAATCTGCAGATCTGGTAGGATTTCTCATCCTCTCGAGAGATACTATGGTTTTCTCATAGACGGGGATCGAGAGGATTGCATCTTGTAAGAAGATGATCCTACCAGTTTCAGGCAGGCCATTATCAGTAGGGACTCTGATAAGTGGCTGGATGTTATGCGATCCGAAATGGAGTCCATGTACACCATTAAAGTGTGGACCTTGGATATTGCTCCACCTGGGGTAAAACCCGTTGGATGCAAATGGATCTACAAAAAGAAACTTGGTGTAGATGGGCAGGTGGAAACCTATAAGGCTAGACTCGTTGCAAAAGGTTTTTGTCAAAGACCTGGTGTGGACTATGACGAAACCTTTTCTCCAGTGGCTATGCTCAAATCCATTCGGATCCTACTTGCCATTGTTGCCTTCCATGACTAAATCTGGCAGATGTAAGTGCACGGTGGCGTCCCGGCCATCAATCCGACGCCGGAATTGCCGAAACGAAAACTTTTCTAAAACTAAGAAACCGGCACCATCGCGCACTATAAAACCCGGATCGGATCATTAACCTAACTCTAGCAAATAAGAAAAAGGGTAGGAAGCTATACCGAGCGATCCGTGTCCTTCGGTCTTCGGCCTCCACTCCGATCTCTTCGCGGAACCTCCGGTCCTCCTCTCCTCGTCGGAACGGGCACCACATCGCCGGGTTCTTTTACGGGCTCCCACCTCTGGACCGAGGCAACTCGGGAATGAAGTTGGCGAGCCGACATACCCAAGGGTGCTGTAGGTGTAGTGTAGAAACCTTTATCTCATGGGGTATGAAGTTGCCTTTGATGATGGAGGGATGAGCAATGAAAATGAGCTTTGGGATTTTTTGGTGTAAGGAAAAATGATATGAGATGAACATATTGCAACCACCAAAAATGAACCTCTCCCCCGTCTCAAAAGTGGCCGACCTCTCTCATAATGGGAGTGGGAAAAGAATCCATGAAGGGAGGTGAGAGTAGTAAAAGCAAAGGGTGACCATAAGCCAAATGTGATGATAACAAAGTCATATCAATTTCTAATCCTTTATAATCTCATTAAATGCAAGCAAGTGATGGAAAAAGAATCTCATCATGAAGCCACAAATGCAAATAACACCTCCACAAAGGATAATTTGCACAACTGCAAATAACCCCCTCCATCGGAATGTCCGGCCGGGAAGGAACAAAGGAAAACTGGCCGGAACAGAATGCAAACTGGCAACTTTAGAAAACTGTTCCCATAATAAATTACAGGAAAACCCCGCGACTGTATATACATACCCGCATTTGTATTCCCATTGAATACAAATGCAAAGAGACAAAACTACACCGTCTAATACTAGGATCCTGCTTAAACCAAAGCCCGCTAGTAAAATCCTTCCGATCACGATCCGTGCAAAACCGCACGTATCTGATCGAACCCTGCCATATCTCCATACGGCCTCTACAGCGTTTCGCCCGAAACTTGAGAAACTGTTCTGTGGGGGACTCTAAAGACTCGTCAATACATTGGTTGTGGATTTAACCACTAGCACGTCAGAGGTATTAGCCTATACGTAACGGGCTACCAGGTATTGACCAAAAAGGACGTCGATGAGCGAACTCATCCTAGCACCCTACTGAGCCTGTCTGTGACAATATCCGTACAGTCCGTTCCGTTCGTCTATGAGCATCGCATGGCGGGCCTAGAGTGTAGGTAAAAGTCAGACCCCCAAAAGCGGTACAAGTCGTGTCGGAGTGTTGCCCAGAACACCCAGTGATACTACTGGAATACCTACCAGTAAATCTTCTGCCTTGGCCAAGGACTTCGTGTAATGGCTCTCCTAGACACAGCGCGACCTCACCCCTAATACCGGGAGAGACAAACCCCAGCAGATCCGCTCACTGGCTCCATGTGGCTCGGGACTGTACCCAACTAAAACATGTTTGCACGTCTCCTTTGAGCGTGGTAGGGTAGTAATCAAAGTACAGTGGGAACTCACACGAGACAAATGACGATCTCAGGTCGATGAACTAACCTATACACATGTCACCAGGGAACTGCTATCTGACGTCAGGTATAAGACCAACTAGCATGTTCCCGGCGAGTCCTGTCCGGTGTACCCATAACCCAATGAGCACCTGTATATATCTTAGGTGAACCAACTGACACCAGTGGCTTGTGAGACCGGCCACCGCCCCTCGTCGGGGTCTCGACATATACACTAGTCTACTCTGGAGTATCGATGCCCTGTCTCGAAACTCCCACGACTAGGGACCATTTAAGGATGTGCTTATAGACCCCAGCTCCCACTTCTATGATCGCCCTCATACTGCTGACAGTCAAGCAAGAATCCTAGGGGCTCTATCAACGTGCAATAGTGACCTGTAAGGTCACCTAAAGCAGCACACGATAATAAAGATAAACCAGATAGCATACTATCATCTTGAGTAAGACTGTCCTACCGGGATAGGTCCTCCCTCAATCATTGCAATCACGTGCCTGTGATCCAATAATTGACTCTGAGGGCACTATCTCCAACAATCTCCCACTTGCACACAAGGCTAATTATTGCGATGTCGCATACTCGCAGCCCGTGTGATACTGAATACCCAACTCCTCTACTAGTCAGTCTCACAAAACCCGTTTGCGAAACTATTTCGTTCGAGAAATAGCCTCAGTGAGTGGATCCGCTTCGATGTTTCTTTCTATGTCTCTGTTAGTGTATATGCCCTAGAGGCTTACTGTATCATACTAGTTTGTATATTACTTAATGGAAGCTTGGGAAATTCACCTTGTATATACAATCTTGCTGAAAATAGTAGTATGCTACTTGGTTTGTTTCTACTTCAATGTGTACATGTGTTTATTTTTAGTATATCGCCTATACACATTAGTGGAGCCCTTAGGATCTTTGCTTGATTACCAGCGTTGTGATGGCAATCACACTAGTGGGGCTGGGTAATCTATAAGCACATCCTTATGCAGGTCCCTGGTCGCAGGACTATCGAGACAGGGCATCGATACTCCGGAGTAGACTAGCGCATGCGCTTCTTATCCCAGTGTGGGAGACGGTCTGTCCCACAGCCGTCGGTACGTCGTACTTGAGATAGTATGCGGGTGCTCGTTGGGTTACGAGTACACTGGACAGGACTCGTCGGGAACTGACTAGTTGGTATTATGCCTATCGTCAGTTATCAGTTCCCAGGTAACATGAGTACAGCTTAGTCCGCTGACTTGAAACTGTCACTTCGCCTCGAGTGTGTTCCCACTGTACTTTGATTACTACCCTACCACGGCTCAAAGGAGTCGTGCAAACAGGTGGTAGTTGGGTGCAGTCCCGAAGCACTTGGAGGCAGTGACGGTTAGACATGATTCGTCTCTCCCGGTATGGGGGTTGACATCGCGCTGTGTCTAGGAGAGCCATTACACGAGTAGTCCCTGGCCAGGGCAAACGAGATATACTGGTAGGCTTCTAGTGTTATCTCAGGGTGTTTTGGGTTTTACTCCGACACGACTTGTACCGCTATTGGGGGACTGACGTTTACCGCCCCTAGGCCCGCCATGCGATGTATCAGACGAACAGACCGGACTGTACGGAGAATGTCACATTCAGGCTCAGAAGGAGTTCAGATGGGTTTTGCCTCGTCAGTCTTCTTGTCGGCATCTACCTGGGGACCGTTACGCACAGCTAGTGCCGCTTGCGGTCTGTGGTTAAACCTACTGCCAGCGTAGTGTCGAGTCTTTAGAGTCCCACACAGAAAGCTATTCGCCTTTAGGCAAAAGAGTAGAGGTCGCATGGTTTTGCGACAGGTCGCATGGTTTTGCGACAGGGTTCGATCACATCCGTGCACTTGTGCACGTACAGTGTCCGGACAGTTCACACTAGTGGGCTTTGGTTTAAGCCAGATCCTAGTGTACCTTTTGGGATTGGTTTTATCCAGTATGCATTCGTGTTCCTCGGAACGCGGATGCGGGTGTGTATGCACAGTTGACGGAGAGACAGAGGCAGAGGATTCTCATTAGGGTTGTTGACCGTTGACAGTTGACTATTGACTTTTTGCTCAACCCTAATGAGAATATGATATGTGATTAACAATTATATTAATTAAGTATTATGGTGACATGGTTGTTGAGGGATTGACTTTGTTGACTTGTTGACTTTGTTGACCGGTTGACTAGGCTTGACTAGTTGACCATCATGATAACTATAGCTATCATTTCATGGCAAAGACTTTTGCTTGCTTGCTCTTTTGTGCAAAATGAGTGCATGAAATGATATGGCTATGGTTGCTTAAACCATCACATAATACTTGATTGATATGAGGTGTTATGATTATTTTGGATTATGAGAGCCAAATGAGAAAAGTCTTCTCTCATTCTTTCATGCTCACTCTCTCTCTTGTTTTTGAGCTCTCATCTCCTCCTCTTGCTCTCCCTCTCTTGACTCTATGGTTCACTTGTCTCATGAGTTGAGAACCAAGAACCATAGATAAAATCCCATACAAACTCTTCTCTACTCACTCTAGTTCACAAGGTTTAGAAAACCGAGTGAACTAGTTTCTTCAAAGTTCGAAGAAGGAGCCAAAGGTTGAAGCTTTCAGGTGGATCTATCTTCGGCGCAAGGAGACGACGGGGAGAAGCCGATTCGGACGACCATCGAAGCTTGAAGACGAAGGAGTTCGAGAAAAAGAAAGGTATAACCCCCTAACCGAGTAGTTAGCAACTCGTAGTTAGGTTGTTAGTTAGATGTTTAACAAAGATCCAGTTTTGAGTCCATGTTACCACCTCTAAGAAAATTGTTTTTCACCAAATTCCGCATGCCCGAAAGTACCGGGAGAGGTAGCATGGACTTACAGTGGTATCAGAGCCTAGTTAAACTCTATCTAACATGTTTGCAAAGTAGCTAGAAGATCGATCAAAGAAAAAGTCCCGAAATGAACCCCGATTTCATACTTGCTGTCGATTTTTTATGTTCTGTAAAATTAATAAATCATGCATCAAAAATCGACTCAGGGTTTTTAGAGTGCACTATAGAAAGACGGTCCCCTGATCTCATCATTACGCCGCGGAAACGCGGCAATAGCTTGCTATTGCCGCGGTTCCGCGGCCGTCTTGGCTCCTCTCTGGTTGTTCTTTGCTACAGTGTGCTTATGGGGGTATTTTAGGAATTTTAGTATATGTATTTTCAGCCCAGATTTTCCAGAACGAAAATTTTATTTTTGGGGTCCTGAAAATCCGTATTTTTTATCGAATTTCTAAAAGACTTAAGCTGACGGGTTTTTCTGTAATGTGATATTTGTATTGAACGTCTAGTAATCGCTATATGTCGATTAGTGGGGGTTATACAAATCTGTGATCTGTAATGTCATTGGAATGTGTATATGAATATATTGGATTGTCGCGGGTGAATAGCCGGGGGTTGTGAGGCGAGAGTTTTCTTTTCTTTCAATTCATGTAAATTTGTTAATTGATGTAATAATTATTTGTATGGCCGCACAACCGGGTCGGGGTTGTAGCCGTCATTGTATAATTTCTTTTTACTGTTTTTGCTCCTAGGATAGACCCATGGAGGGGGTGCACAAACTACCGGGTATGCCGAAGTGCCGAGTGGCCTACTCACGGAGTTGAGGGAGGTTGTTTCGCTTCGGGTACTTGGCGGGTAGTTTGCCGCACCCGTTGGAGTCTTGGGTGGGGTATTGGCTATTCACCGCGACCGTTTAATCTGCTTTTCGTTACAGGCTCGTACGAATTGCGGATTCCTAGTATATCCAATGTATTCATCTGTGATCTGAAATGGCTATCATTGCAGTATATCTATATATGATATTATTTAGGCGTTGCTTATGTTTTACAGCCACGCTAGCCCAGCCCCCGCTCTGTCGTTAGTTAAGTAACCTAACGGGTAATGACGGGGCCCCGTGGCGAATGCGAATGGCATAAGCGTACGTCATATTTTGGTTGTTTTCTGCAATAGTAGGATTAACTGATGGGACGCATTAAAAGAACTAATGCAAGAATATCACGCATTAAAAGAACTGATGCAAGAAAAATAAACCAAGTAAAAGTCGTTGGAACACTTTCGAAAAACCACTCGGTTCTTTTCAAAACTAACTTTTAAATGCGGAGCTTGAGCCACTCCTTTTAAAAGCTATCTCGTTCCATCGATTATATCAAGTTCACTACGTTCACGGTTTAGCCAAAACTATTCGTAGCCCTCCGTCGTTTCACATGAATAGTCAATAGTATTCAAGCTGTGTATGTTGGCCAAAGTCAAGGCATAGTGATTGGTAGCTATTGGGTATTCATGTGTAGCATAGATAGATGCGTTGGTTTGGGACAGTCGTACTGCCATTTTGGCCAAAGTCAAGGGTAGGTGCGAATGGATCCAAATTAACCTGGATAATGACGGGTAGAACTTGACATGTGACTTATGATATTTTGGCCAAAGTCAAGGTCATAAGAGCATGGGGCAAAAATCCACATCGGGAGTTTCAAAAGAACTGAAACTTGCTAGTGTTGCATACCATTTGGAGTGTGATGATTCTGGTAGGATTCCTTCAGTTTCGTCACGCGATGATATTTGGATCCCGATCCTACTATGAGTATATGCTACTCCTCGGGAAATTTCTCACTAAACGATCAATGCTATAAACCTAGTAGGTGCTTAGAAAGGTGTTAGCGGGGCTACGCCCCCAGGGAAAAGAGGTTCTTGAATTAAGGAACTTCGCGAAAGCGTTGGAAAACCTCCCTCGAAGTACCGACATTGGCCAGGCTGAACGGTTAAGCAAGTATTGTGCGGTGGGATTGATCCCGACTAATTCTTCCTTTGTGGTTTGAGGAGGGATTCGAGAAACAGTGGGAGCCATCCTGTTTAGACAAACTAAAAACCACTCTAAACTTGCAAGAGCATCATGCTGAGTGTTTCTTCTCTCTCTCCTAATTGCAGCGACCAATCGACATGACTGGACTTAAGTTACTTCTAGATAAAAACATACTGACAGGGCCAAACTACAAAGATTGGCTCAGGAATGTCAAGATGGCAATCACTTACGACAAGCTGGGGTATCTTCTTACCACCAAAGCTCCCCCTGTCCCTGGTCCCACTTCCAGCGTCGCGGATAAGGAAATCCGTAAGACTTGGGAGATTGATAGCGTGAAGGCCAAGTGCCTCGTACTTGCCTCTATGGACAATGAACATCAGAGGAGGCACGAGAATATGGACTTGGAATCCATATTTCTTCATACAAAAGAACTGTATGGAGAGCAATCTCGTATCGCAAGATACGAAGCGTCGAAAAAGTTATTTTCGGCAAGGATGGCCGTCGGATCATCAGTAGCAGAACACGTGCTTAAGATGATCGGCTACATTGAGGAGCTCACGGACCTAGGGACCACATTGGAGAGTGAGCTCTATACGGACTTAGTTCTCCAGTCCCTTCCTTCCACTTACGCCCAGTTTATACTGAACTTCAACTTACAAGAAAAAGAAGTTGAACTTTCAGAGCTCCTCAACATGTTGAGGAGCGCAGAGGGCACCCTACAGAAAGGTTGGGAAACATCCACTTTGTTTGTAGGAGGATCATCTTCTTCTAGGTCCAAGGCGAAAGCCAAGGGAAAGAAGAAGAAAGCTTCCGCCAAACCAAGAGGCGGTGTTAGTAAAGTGGATACGAAGGGAAAAGCTAAAGCAACAAAGAAAGCGGGGAAGCTTGTGGATAAGGAAGAATGCTTCTATTGTCATAAGAAAGGACACTGGAAGAATGATTGCAGGGCCTGGAAGGCCAGAACACAGGAATTGAAGCAGGTTGCAGCTTCAGCTTCAGGTGTGTATGTTATTGAAAACTGTCTTTCAATAAACTCTACTTCCTGGGTATTGGATACCGGATCAGGATCTCATATCTGTAATTCTTTGCAGGCGTTGAGAAACCGTAGTGTTTTGAAAGCAGGTGACATGACCCTGAGAGTTGCGAACGGAAATAGCATGGATGCTAAAGCCGTGGGGGACTATCATCTGGGAATGTCAGATGGACATGTTTTGGTTTTGCGTAATTGCTTTTTTGTACCCAACGCAACTTGCAATATCATTTCTGTATCTTTGGTTTCTAAAGAAGGTTATGAATTTACGTTTGTAAGCAATGTTGTAAACATTCACCTTAATCAAGTTTTGATTGGGTCAGGTACATTGAGCAATGATATATACGTATTAAACCAACCACAGATTTTCAATGTCCAGAATACACACAAAAGAAAGTCTCCGGAAATAAATCAGACTTTCTTATAGCATTGTAGACTAGGTCACATCAATGAGAGAAGGTTGACAAAGTTACATACAGAAGGATATTTGAATCCGTTCGAATATCAATCGTATGCCACTTGTCAATCATGTCTCAAAGGAAAGATGACAAAGTCTCCGTTCACTGGACACGGAGTAAGAGCGAGCGAGCTCTTAGGACTCGTACACAGCGACGTGTGCGGTCCAATGTCTACACATGCGCGAAGCGGTTTTTCTTACTTCATTACTTTCACGGATGACTTTTCAAGGTACGGTTATGTCTTCTTAATGAAACATAAGTCCGAAGCCTTTGGAAAATTGCAGGAATATAAGAATGAAGTAGAAAAACAAACCGGCAAAAGTATCAAGATTCTAAGATCGGATCGAGGTGATGAATACTTGAGTGCCGAGTTCCTGGACTATTTAAAAGAGAACGGAATTCTCTCTCAGCTTACACCTCCATACACTCCACAACATAATGGTGTATCGGAGAGACGGAACCGAACCCTATTGGATATGGTACGGTCCATGATGAGTAACGCTGAGTTACCGCGATCATTCTGGGGGTATGCGCTAGAATCAGCTGCATACCTTTTGAACCGAGTTCCCACTAAGACTGTGCCTACTACACCATATGAGATGTGGTGTGGGAAGAGACCCTATCTTAATCACATTAAGACATGGGGAAGTCCAGCTTTTGTCAAAAAGCAGCATGCGGACAAGCTCGAGGCACGCTCAGTACAGTGCAAGTTCGTGGGATATCCAAAGAACTCCAAGGGATATTTCTTTTATTGCGAAGAGGAACCAAAAGTTATTGTTTCTCATCATGCCCACTTTCTAGAACACCAGTTCTTAGAAAAGGAAATTAGTGGGAGCGCAGTAGAACTGGAAGAAATTCCAGAACCACGAGCTATTACTGAAAGCTTAGTGGAACCAGAGGGTTCAAAAGAATAGGACATTCCTACGCCGCTCCGCAGGAGTAGTAGGCAGTCTCATCCGCCCGAGAGAGACTATGGTTTTCTCATAGACGGGGATAGAGAGGATTGCATCATAGATTATGATGAGCGTACTAGCTTCCAGCAGGCCGTTCAGAGCGTTGACTCAGTAAAATGGCTGGATGCAATGCGGACCGAAATGGAGTCCATGTACACCAACAAAGTATGGACGTTGGACATTACTCCAGACGGGGTAAAACCCGTAGGATGCAAGTGGATCTTCAAAAGAAAGATTGGTGTAGATGGACAGGTTGAGACCTATAAAGCTAGACTTGTGGCAAAGGGTTTTCGTCAAAGACCTGGTTTGGACTATGACGAAACCTTTTCTCCTGTGGCTATGCTGAAATCCATTCGGATCCTTCTTGCCATTGCTGCCTTCCACGATTATGAGATTTGGCAGATGGACGTAAAGACAGCTTTTCTAAATGGAAATTTAAAGGAGTGTGTCTATATGGAGCAGCCAGAGGGTTTCATTCAGAGTGGGAGCAGCGGAAAGGTGTGCAAGTTGCTTAAGTCCATCTATGGACTAAAGCAGGCATCGCGGAGTTGGAACATCTGTTTTGATGAGACGGTCAAGGAATTTGGCTTTATCAAAAATCCAGATGAACCATGCATCTATAGTAGATTTGTAGCGAGAACTGTAGTATTCCTCGTTTTGTACGTGGATGACATTCTTTTAATAGGAAATGACATTCCTATGCTACAATCTGTCAAGGGGTTCTTGTCACACGGGTTCTCTATGAAAGACCTGGGTGATGCCTCATACATCCTGGGGATCCGGATCCATCGTGATAGATCCAAGAGGATATTAGGACTTTCACAGTCCAGGTACATCGACACCATACTGAAGAGATTCAGTATGGAAGATTCCAAGCGCGGTAACCTACCGGCTTGTCACGGGATCACCCTCTCTAAAGAGATGTCTCCCAAGACAGATTTGGAGAGGGATCGCATGTCTATTATACCCTACGCTTCTGCGGTAGCCTCTATAATGTATGCGATGTTGTGTACCAGACCGGATGTAGCTTATGCACTGTGTGTGGTAAGCCGGTATTAGTCAAACCCTAGAGAGAATCACTGGATAGCAGTAAAGAACATTCTCAAGTACCTCAGAAGGACTAAGGAGATGTTCTTGGTGTATGGCGGAAAAGACCTCCAGATCGAGGCCTTTGCTGACTCCAGCTTCCAGAGTGACAAGGATGATTCCAAGTCCATGTCGGGTTTTGTCTTTACCCTCAATGGAGGGGCGGTGTGTTGGAAGAGTTCCAAACAGGAAACCGTTGCAGACTCGACGATGGAAGCGGAATACATCGCTGCATCTGATGCCGCAAAAGAAGCTGTCTGGATGAGGAAGTTCTTGAATGAACTTCAGGTGGTTCCGTCCATTGTTGATCCAATACCTCTGTATTGCGACAACAACGGGGATATAGCTTCAGCGAAGGAACCCAGGTCCCATCAGAGATCCAGACACATCTTGAGGCGGTATCACCTGATCAGGGAGATCGTGGATCGCCAGGAGATCGAGGTTTGGAGAGTCGCTTCAGAAGATAACACTGTAGATCCATTCACCAAGGCCTTGCCCCAGACTCAGTTCGAGCGGCTGATCGAGATGATAGGTCTTCGATACGCCAGTACATGGCCTTAGTGCAAGTGGGAGATTGTTAGTGTATATGCCCTAGAGGCCATTACTGTATCATACTAGTTTGTATATTACTTAATGGAAGCTTGGGATATTCACCTTGTATATACAATCTTGCTCAAAATAGTAGTATGCTACTTGGTTTGTTTCTACTTCAATGTGTACATGTGTTTATTTTTAGTATATCGCCTATACACATTAGTGGAGCCCTTAGGATCTTTGCTTGATTACCAGCGTTGTGATGGCAGTCACACTAGTGGGGCTGGGTAATCTATAAGCACATCCTTATGCAGGTCCCTGGTCGCAGGACTATCGAGACATGGCATCGATACTCCGAAGTAGACTAGCGCATGCGCTTCTCATCCCAATGTGGAAGACGGTCTGTCCCACAGCTGTCGGTACGTCGTACTTGAGATAGTATGCGGGTGCTCGTTGGGTTACGAGTACACTGGACAGGACTCGTCGGGAACTGACTAGTTGGTATTATGCCTATCGTCAGTTATCAGTTCCCAGGTGACATGAGTACAGCTTAGTCCGCTGACTTGACACTGTCACTTCGCCTCGAGTGTGTTCCCACTGTACTTTGATTACTACCCTACCACGGCTTAAAGGAGTCGTGCAAACAGGTGGTGTTGGGTGCAGTCCCGAAGCACTTGGAGGCAGTGACGGTTAGACAGGATTCGTCTCTCCCGGTATTGGGGTTGACATCGCGCTGTGTCTAGGAGAGCCATTACACGAGTAGTCCCTGGCCAGGGCAAACGAGATATACTGGTAGGCTTCCAGTGTTATCTCAGGGTGTTTTGGGCTTCACTCCGACACGACTTGTACTGCTATTGGGGGACTGACGTTTACCGCCCCCTAGGCCCGCCATGCGATGTATCAGACGAACAGACCGGACTGTACGGAGAATGTCACATTTAGGCTCAGAAGGAGTTCAGATGGGTTTCGCCTCGTCAGTCTTCTTGTCGGCATCTACCTGACGACCGTTACGCACAGCTAGTGCCGCTTGCGGTATGTGGTTAAACCCACTGCCAGCGTAGTGTCGAGTCTTTAGAGTCCCACACAGAAAGCTATTCGCCTTTAGGCAAAAGAGTAGAGGTCGCATGGTTTTGCGACAGGTCGCATGGTTTTGCGACAGGGTTCGATCACATCCGTGCACTTGTGCACGTACAGTGTCCGGACAGTTCACACTAGCGGGCTTTGGTTTAAGCCAGATCCTAGTGTACCTTTTGGGATTGGTTTTATCCAGTATGCATTCGTGTTCCTCGGAACGCGGATGCGGGTGTGTATGCACAGTTGACGGAGAGACAGAGGCAGAGGATTCTCATTAGGGTTGTTGACCGTTGACAGTTGACTATTGACTTTTTGCTCAACCCTAATGAGAATATGATATGTGATTAACAATTATATTAATTAAGTATTATGGTGACATGGTTGTTGAGGGATTGACTTTGTTGACTTGTTGACTTGTTGACTTTGTTGACCGGTTGACTAGGCTTGACTAGTTGACCATCATGATAACTATAGCTATCATTTCATGGCAAAGACTTTTGCTTGCTTGCTCTTTTGTGCAAAATGAGTGCATGAAATGATATGGCTATGGTTGCTTAAACCATCACATAATACTTGATTGATATGAGGTGTTATGATTGTTTTGGATTATGAGAGCCAAATGAGAAAAGTCTTCTCTCATTCTTTCATGCTCACTCTCTCTCTTGTTCTTGAGCTCTCATCTCCTCCTCTTGCTCTCCCTCTCTTGACTCTATGGTTCACTTGTCTCATGAGTTGAGAACCAAGAACTATAGATAAAATCCCATACAAACTCTTC
The DNA here is from genome assembly GCA_030015575.1 of Agapanthus africanus. Classification (NCBI taxonomy): domain Eukaryota; kingdom Viridiplantae; phylum Streptophyta; class Magnoliopsida; order Asparagales; family Amaryllidaceae; genus Agapanthus; species Agapanthus africanus. The sequence goes on from CM057345.1 coordinate 231,505,643, forward strand.
TCTACTCACTCTAGTTCACAAGGTTTAGCAAACCGAGTGAACTAGTTTCTTCAAAGTTCGAAGAAGGAGCCAAAGGTTGAAGCTTTCAGGTGGATCTATCTTCGGCGCAAGGAGACGACAGGGAGAAGCCGATTCGGACGACCATCGAAGCTTGAAGATGAAGGAGTTCGAGAAAAAGAAAGGTATAACCCCCTAACCGAGTAGTTAGCAACTCGTAGTTAGGTTGTTAGTTAGATGTTTAGCAAAGATCCGGTTTTGAGTCCATGTTACCACCTCCAAGAAAATTGTTTTTCACCAAATTCCGCATGCCCGAAAGTACCGGGAGAGGTAGCATGGACTTACAGTCTCTCTAAATCTCACGTTCGCGGAGAAACCCATCTCTCGAAATGAGCAATACCTGTCTTAGAATGTGTCTGGATGTCTGATGGGACCTAGCTCATAAATGAACTCCAAATCCAAACTTCTTAGACTGTATCGTCAAACTGAACTTAATCAGTATCCTGCGCCATGCCTCCCTCAGTATCCACCTGGACCACCTGTCCAAACTACTGCCCCTCGTCAGAGGGAAAACCATAACTCTGACAGTCACTCTGTCATCTAGGTCACCTTGGAAGCCTGGAATGATAACCGTCTCCTAAAGGAGGCTGCCGTTATCAAATCCCTAGAACATGTACTTATGTTCTAAAGCTGCTTCTGATTGTTTCTCCAGGATTGGATTAATATCAATTTATTGCATCTCCTGCAAAAACAACATCTGGTGTGGTACTTGACATCTCATGATTGACTCAATTGCCTATGCAAGTGATCTGCCAATCATGCACATCCCTCTCTACTTTAGTCTATAAGACACCTTTAGAGAGGATGACTCTATTACCTGCAGGTACACTACCATGCCAGGAGTCGTCCATTCTAAATACGCATAGAATGCTATCTAAGTACCCAGATTAGGAAACTTCCCAAATCTAGATCTAAAACCATAGATCCAGTAACCAGAATGTATGATATAATATCCAAGTCCTTTGTAGGGAAACCACTGTGTGACAACCAACGTATAATCGACCGTAGTATAGGAATTTCACTTCCTACTCTGTGTATGTCATCCAAATACCAGGACATCACAACCTACTACCTTCTTAACAGATCCATCCCCTATTCTGATGAAGTCAAACCTATGACTGTCACATCAGAAATAGATGATCTATCTCCGCAATATCTGCTTTAGTCTATAAATAGACATAAGCTACCTGTCCACCAATGCTTCCGCTGCTCCCACCGACTACGACAACCCTCTGGCAGAGTCATATAGACATGTACTTCTAAAACTAGTTTAGAACGATGCTATACTCATCCTCCTGCCGGGTTTCACAGTCTGGAACAACAGCAATGGCAAGTCTGGGTAAACAAGAACCTCCCTGTCACCGTCCTTGAGGCTACCGGAGTACCTCTCGGGTGCCTGAGGTTACCCACCTTATCTGCGGAGTGGCTAATGGAATGTCAAACCAGATTGAATCTTTAGGTTCTTTATCAAATCTTCAGTAATCGTTTGCGGTTCTGGAATCACTTCCAGTTCTACCATACTCCCACTACTGTTTTCTGAAAAAATCCATTTTTATTAAAACTGTGGCGAGTCAAGAACAATATCACTATTGATCTTCCAGATGGTAGAAAGTCAACCCCCGTCATAGCCTGGGTCAACCCACAAACAGCCATTACAGAAACGTGCCTTGAGTTATCCAGAGTCTGGTTTTAAGCATAAGCCGGACAACTCCCCGTACCTTAACATCGTTAAGATAGGAACTATTCTATATCCAATACAGAAACAGAGGCACTGATTTAATTGAGCCAGATTCAAATCATGCAGCTGTCTCCAGTGCATGTCAACTGAATGGAGAGAGGCCGATCAGCGTTACTCAACTTAGGAATGCTTCCAATTATGAGTAACCCGAAAGAGAAGCAAGTTCTCTTAATCATTACTATCACCCGAATACCATACACAAGTATCTACATCTTCGATCACCTTGAAGAATCCCGATACTTGCAATACCTGGTTCTCTACTCTATTCTTATACCTATAACTTCTCAAAACTTGGACCTTGTATTTCTGCGAAACACTTGTCTAAGAACTAGAGAAGTCATAAGTAAACCGAATGTAGTACGAGGACCAACCCCTCTGTCCTAATGGACACTGGACAATATACAATACTCTGTATAAGTCCCTTGAGTCTAGTGACTCAAACCCTGTGCGTCGTAGGTTGAAAACTGTACTATGGTTATGAAGAATTACACCGCTGTTTAATGCTCCTTACCTAACCATCCACTGATATAGGTAAATTTCATAGACATAATTTCAAAAAGTTATATCTCACTCTATGAAAATAGGCGTACAGATATATCAATTTGAAATTGGTGCATAATAGCGCATATTCAAAACCAAATATTTGCCGTCCGGCAAACAACCCAGGTGACTTCCTCAAATATCACCGATTACAACGAATCCTGATATAATGAGTAAGATCACCCAATTCCCAATAACTTACTCCCACTCATCATCTGTAAAACCATACAGATGTGAGAATCATACCTGGTAAATACATACCCTGGAGCAAGTGTCTAATTGGGAAATCAGTTTTCTATTAACAGTACACAGTGAAACTGAAACATTGAAACGTTTCGATGGGGTATCCAGGTATTCCTAGTAAAGCCTCTTCCATTATCCAGATTCACAACTGTAACCGTATATTTCTTTGCCATCTCTCCAAATCCCTTTATATGTCTTTAGTCGTTACCTTCTGTACACCCATTTAGGCCAAATGGTTTTCTTCCTTCCCTACCGTTCGTCACGAGCCTATGGTTTGGAAGAAGACTATCCAATAAGCATAAATGGGTGCACTGTCCTAATCCTAGGAACACTCGCAATGCGAGAGAAGGTGAAGATAAAAGACAACCGAATAAACCTTATTCCTATTTCTCCTGAACCATAATCCATCCCCGAACTGGAACAAGTTCCTTTCGAGTTCGTATATAACCATATGATGGAATATCCAAATAAACTGTGGATCTTCGTAGTGATACGGAGTGTCCTGGAGAAATACAAAGGTGAAGTGGGAGTGGTAATGAAATACTTGGTTTGGTCGTATATAGCAGTCGCAATTTACTTTGCCCTCCTTCTAATCCCTTTATTTGTCTTAACTTAATACCTTCTGTACACCATTTAGGCTAATTGGTTTTCTTCATTCCCTACCGGTTGGCACCTGCCTATGGTTTGGAAGAAGACTATCCAATTTGCGTAATAGGTTTACTGTCCTAATCCAAGGAGCACTTGCAACCTGAGAGAAAGAAAAAGGAAAAGACAATTGAATAGTCCTATTCATTATATCCAGAACCTGAAACCATCCTCGAATAATTGCTTCGAGTTCGCATATAACCATATGATGGTTTTGTCCAATGGAAGTGGACGTTCGTAGTAATACGGGGTGTCCTGGAGAAAAGGGTAAAAGTAGGAGTGGCAATGAGGTTTGCAACTCAGACAATCCAAAAGCCAGTCTTATAAGAAGGTTCGGTCAACTTGGTCACTGAGTCATAGTCTAGGGTCGGGTCAAGGTCGCTGCCAAAGAGAGAGAGAAAAGAAACACTCAGCGTGCACTCTAACCTAGATCATAATGGTTATCAATTTATCTAATCTGGAAACCTCCCACTGTAATCTCAAATTCTTCTCCAAGCCTAAAAGAAAAATTAGTCGGGATCACCCGAGGAGTAACCCAACTCATCAGTGGGAATCGGGATCCAACTATCATCGCATGATAACGTGACGGAATCCGCTCACATTATCACACTCCAGAAGGTATGCGCATATCTGGCATGTTTCAGTTTCTTTAGAAACTCCCGATGTGATTTTTGCCCCATGCTCTTATGACCTTGACTTTGGCCAATAAATCATAAGTCACATGTCAAGTTCTACCCGTCATTGTCCAGGTTAATTTGAACCCACCCGTACAAGCCCTTGACTAGGGCCAACAAGGCTATATGACTGTCCAAAACCAACGCATCTATCTATGCTGCATATGAACACCCACTAGCTACCAAACACTGTGCCTTGACTATGGCCAACAAACACAGCTTGAATACTATTGACTATCCATATGAAATGACGGAAGGCTACGAATGGTTTCTGGCGAAAACCTTTAACGTAATGAACTTGCTATCGTTGAAGGAACTGGATAGCTTTTATAAAAATATAGTAACGAAAACCTTTGCTAAAGAGGTCACTCCCGGTGAAGGGATCTCGGCTCTTTCCCCGTAGAATGAGGTGCAGGATATTCCAACTGAATACCACGATGCAAAGCAAAAGTAATCGGCTATAGTGAAGTTATCGCCCTAACGCAACTTCTGTCCAAGGGGTCACTCCCGGTGAAGGGATCTCGGCCCTTGCCTCGTCGACTGAGGTGCTGGATATTCATAACCGAATACCACTGTGCAAAACAAAAGAGAACGCCCTTGCAATAACAGCTTTTTGAAAAGTGTTCCAACAATATCAGAATAGCTTTGTTTAACTTGCATTGATCCGAATTAATGCAGTCCCATCAATTGATCACACCATAAAGAACGAAAATAATGATGTACCTATATGCCATCTGCATTCGCCACTGGGTCCCGTCATCACCCGTTAGGTTACTTAGCTAACGACAGAGCGGGGACTGGACTAGCGCGGATGCAAAACATATACAACATCTACTAGTATATATATCAATATAGAATATTCGCTCGAGGCGTGATAAAATGCAACATCACAGAAATGTAATAAGCATCACAGAACAATACAGATATCTGGGATCCCCGGGTTCCACAGAGCCGCTACTGAAACCCGACGTTCCCCTGGTCGTGTGGATAGCCTGTGCAATGAAATCCTAGACCCCTAAGGGTGCGGCAAGTTACCCACCAAAACCTGAAGCGAGGCAGCCCCCTTAAGCAACGTGAACGGACCACCCAGCACTTCACGGAATCCGGTAACTTGGGCACCCCTCATGGGTCAACCTATACCCCCTGCGGGTGCGGCGAATAGCCCGCCAATTCTAGAGTGAAACCCCCTCCGTCTTAATGCCATGAGATGCGGGCCCGTTGCCCTCAAGAACCCGGCTATCCGTGCACCCCTCCTTGGGGTAATCCTAGTACAGAAAGTAAAATATATAAACAACGGGTACATCGACCTCGACCCGGTCGTGCCCCAAAAGAATAGTACATACAGGCAGTGATGGCAGTCCACATGTCGGACGCTCACCCCGTAATATCAAATGTACATATAAAATAAACTGTACTACCACTGCAACAAGGCTATCCCCACCGACCAATCCGCAACATCACAGCACAACATAGAACATCAACGTGAATGTCACGTTCGCAAATCCGTCTAAAAGGAATATAGCAGTTAGACAGGATTTACCGATCAAATGACATTCACGGTCGCAGATATAATGTAAATACTGTGAACTAACATGTTTAAAATTTTCGATCGATCAAATATACCGAAGTGGGCCCTAAGCACTATTGTAGCACTCACAGAAAATCTGGGCCCAAACAGAACATTCCGAAAACCCTATTTGCATGTAAAAAGCCCTCTGTAAAATTTTGGCACAGCGTTGACGTTTTACCACCGCGGAACCGCGGCCAAACCAGGGGTTTGGCCGCGTTTCCGCGGTCGTACTGATGCGTCACCTCACCAAATTTTTGCAGAACTCTTATAATTCCCTGCACATGTTTCTGCAATGTACTGAAAAATTTTCCGAGCCAAAAAAATTTCGACAGAAGCTTATGCATTTGAAAATACGGTTTTTGGGATTTTGTTCGATCGAGTTCTAAACATACTAGAGCAAGCTAGACTAGGTTAATGGCGTGGCTCTGATACGAATGTAAGTGCACGGCGGCGCCCCGGCCGTCAATCCGACACCGGAATTGCGGAAACGAAAATTTTTCTAAAACTAAGAAACCGGCACCACCGCGCACTATAAAACCCGGATCGGGCCATTAACCTTACTCTAGCAAACAAGAAAAAGGGTAGGAAGCTATACCGAGCGATCCGTGTCCTTCGGTCTTTGGCCTCCACTCCGATCACCTCGCGGAACCTCCGGTCCTCATCTTCTCGTCGGAACGGGCACCACATCGCCGGGTTCTTTTACGGGATCCCACCTCTGGACCGAGCCAACTTGGGCATGAAGTTGGCGAGCCGACGTGCCCAAGGGTGCTGTAGGTGTAGTGTAGAAACCTTTGTCTCTTAGGGTATGAAGTTGCCTTTGATGATGGAGGAATGAGCAATGAAAATGAGCTTTGGGATTTTTTTGTGTAAGGAAAAATGATATGAGATGAACATATTTCAACCCCCAAAAATGAACCTCTCCCCCATCTCAAAAGTGGTCGGCCTCCCTTATAATGGGAATGGGAAAAAAAATCCATGAAGGGAGGTGAGAGTAGTAAAAGCAAAGGGTGACCATAAGCCAAATGTGATGATAACAAAGTCATATCAATTTCTAATCCTTTCTAATCTCATTAAATGCAAGCTGTGATGGAAAAAGAATCTCATCAAGAAACCACAAATGCAAATAACACCTCCACAAAGGATAATTTGCACAACTGCAAATAACCCCCTCCATCGGAAAGTCCGGCCGGGAAGGAACAAAGGAAAACTGGCCGGAACGGAATGCAAACTAGCAACTTCAGAAAACTGTTCCCGTAATAAATTACAGGAAAACCCAGCGACTGTATATACATACCCGCATTTGTATTCCCACTGAATACAAATGCAAAGAGACAAAACTACACTGTCTAATACTAAGATCCGGCTTAAACCAAAACCCGCTAGTAAAATCCTTCCGATCATGATCCGTGCAAAACCGCACGTATCTGATCGAACCCTGCCATATCTCCATACGGCCTCTACAGTGTTTCGCCAGAAACTTGAGAAACTGTTCTGTGGGGTACTCTAAAGACTCGTCAATACTTTGGTTGTGGATTTAACCACCAACACGTCAGAGGTATTAGCCTATACGTAACGGGTTACCGGGTATTGACCAAAAGGGACATCGATGAGCGAACTCATCCTGACACCCTACTGAGTCTGTCAGTGACAATATCCGTACAGTCCGGTCCGTTTGTCTATGAGTATCGCATGGCGGGCCTAGGGGGTTGGTAAAAGTCAGACCCCCAAAAGCGGTACAAGTCGTGTTGGAGTGTAGCCCAGAACACCCTGAGATACTACTGGAATACCTACCAGTAAATCTCCTGCCTTGGCCAAGGACTTCGTGTAATGGCTCTCCTAGACACAGCGCGACCTCACCCCCAATACCGGGAGAGACAAACCCCTGCAGATCCGCTCACTGCCTCCATGTGGCTCGGGACTGTACCTAACTAAAACCTGTTTGCACGTCTCCTTTGAGCGTGGTAGGGTAGTAATCAAAGTACAGTGGGAACTCACACGAGACAAATGACGATCTCAGGTCGATGAACTAACCTGTACACATGTCACTAGGGAACTGCTATCTGACGTCAGGTATAAGACCAACTAGCATGTTCCCGGCGAGTCCTGTCCGGTGTACCCATAACCCAATGAGCACCTGTATACATCTTAGGTGAACCAACTGACACCAATAAAGGACCCTCGTCGGGGTCTCGACTGTATACACTAGTCTACTCTGGAGTATCGATGCCCTGTCTCGAAACTCCCACGACTAGGGACCATTTAAGGATGTGCTTATAGACCCCAGCTCCCACGTATATGATCGCCCTCATACTGCTGGCAGTCAAGCAAGAATCCTACGGGCTCTATCAATGTGGAATAGTGACCTGTAAGGTCACCTAAAGCAGTACACGATGATAAAGATAAACCAGATAGAATACTATCATCTTGAGTAAGACTGTCCTATCGGGATAGGTCCTCCCTCAATCATTGCAATCACGTGCCTGTGATCCAATAATTGACTCTGAGGGTACTATCTCCAACAGCAGATGGACGTAAAAACGGCTTTTCTAAACGGCGGTTTGGAAGAGTGCGTTTATAAGGATCAGCGAGAAGGTTTTGTAGACAGTGGGAGCAGCGGGAAGGTGTGCAAGTTGCTTAAATCCATTTATGGATTAAAGCAGTCATCGCGGAGCTGGAACATCTGTTTTGATGAAACAGTCAAGGAATTTGACTTCATCAAGACCGAGGATGAGCTTTGTATTTATAAGAAGATTGTAGGACGAACTGTCGTATTCCTAGTCTTGTACGTGGACGACATTCTTTTGATAGGAAATGGCATTCCTATGCTACAATCGATCAAGCTATTCTTGTCACAACGGTTCTCCTTGAAAGACCTGGGTGATTGATTAGTGTCAAAACTTGTATTTACCGCAATCAGAAACGGCGTCGCTTCGCAGCTAGCCGGTGAGTACGGGTCGATCCACAGAGATGGGTAAATTCCTTTTATTTGTTTTAGCGAGTTGATTCAAAATGTCGTTTTGGTTGGTTTATAAAAATCTATGAAAAATGGATCTAATTAATCTAATTAAAAGTCCTGCTAGGGTTAGGCTTAGGGGAAGTTTTGGAGATTAACGTTTTTCTTCACCGCTTTCAATGCCTTCTTTTTTAGATCTATTAGATGTTACGGTAATTGTCAATAAAATGGATCCGAATCTTTTGGGAAGATGTTTCTTCCTCTAGATTCGCATCCTTCCTTTGTTGATAGTTACCCTAACCCCCATGGAAAATGCGTGCAACCGGCCCTTTATACTATGGTTCACCATTACCTCGAGGGGTAGGGTGCCGTAGGGAGCGGTTGTGCGCGTATGCATGGAATTCTAATTCATTAGGTGAATGTGGCATTGAAAGGGGTGAGAGATCTCATCTCTCAACCCTTTCCCTAAGGCTAACCCTAATAAGCGAGGAGATTACTCGCTCATTAGGTGATGAGAAAACATTTTAATTAAAGGAACGGAAACAAAATTACTTACTAATTCGATGGCTCCCTCCAAGCAAGAAGAACAGATTTGAATAAACTCCCAGAAAGTCTGAATTTTATTGATTGAAAAGAGGCATAGGTTTTTACAGATTTGGGAATACAATTTATAGGAAAACATGAAAACTAGGGTTACAGACTCTCGCACATGTGAAAATACAGATTTTCCCACTGAAAATCCAAACCCCCGCACCGACGCACCGACCCAGAGATTTTCCACCGACACGGGCTCCAAACGGCCGCGGAACCACGGCAATAGAGCGCTTGGGCCGCGGTTCCGCGGCCCTTTGGTGGGCTTGGCTCACCATATTTTCTGGAATGCATCAAGGTCTTTTGGGGCTTCTGATTCTTTGGTTCTTTTTCCATTTGGGCTTCTACATTGATTCCAGATCTTCAGTGAACACTTTGCAATGGATCTTTTAACCGTTTGCCTTGACAATTTGGGTCTTGTGTTGCCTTATTGACTGTGAACTGTTCTTCGTTTAGGCTTGACTAAGATCCTCCTAATTGTTGGTAAAAAGTCCTTCTTTTATGTCGTCTTTTGTGTTTTTCTCTGTTTTTGCTCCAAGAACCTGTAACCTGTAACATGTAGCAGACATACGTCAAAAGTACCTGTTTATTTATAAAACGGATAAGAATAGGGGAATGAAAAATGCATAATTATGTTCTGAACAAATACCCCCAAACTTATCTTTTGCTCGTCCTCGAGCAAACTTATTTTTTTATTCACTAAAATCCTAACCACACTTTCGTAGGGAAACGCGATTGCACTGAGCTCGTGCAATAAGCCGTTAAACCTCTAGGTGTCCCAAGTAGGAGGAGTGTTGTCTCTTGAGGGTTTTCAGCGGATTACACCCACAAAATCCTATCAATTTGGCTTTTCGACTTTTGTTTTCCAATTAGGTTTTCTAACAAGGAATTCTATTATCTTATACTTGTAAATTATCCACCCACATTCTTCACACTTCCTCATTATTTAACTTAAGATTATATATGTTATGTAGACCTATTTAGCTTTCGGCATTTCTTAAGTTTTCCTTTTAGGGTTCCATCTCCACTTAGGAATTTCTATCAACTCTACTAAAGATACAAGTTCTAATCTTCATTCCTCTCTCTTATCTAAATTCCAATCACATATCCCCATGTGTGTGTATAGATCACCCCTACACTTGGAAATTCAAATCAAGCAATCGTACTCTCGTCCATTGTCCAAAGCACTTATTAATTCGTGAATTTTGGATTTCGCTTACACATCCTTCATGCGACTGTTAATACTTCTTGAGGTACCAACAACCGATTACAAGATGCGTTAGCACTTTAAAGTGTACTTCCTAGTTTTTTGCAACACCCAAGACTTTTTAGCAGTGACTCCCAAACCAGTTGGTCTAAGGCACTAGGTGATGAGGCATCCTTGCTAAATATTTTTCTAGTTTTTTTACAGCCTTAAGTAATCACAAAAACCAGTATCCATTTTTTTTCTTTATTCACACTTTTTTTTCTTTTATTTTCTTCGTACTAAGGACTTTAGACAAGAGCATTTCAAGGTCTCTTCTACTATTCCAAGTTTCAAGATGCGTGATTGTGCATTTTATAGGGTACACGTTTTCAGAATCTAGACTTAAGTTAGGAACTATTTTTCAAACTTATACTCTAAAAAGAACATCAATACTCTTCCTTCGTTTCGACTTAGCCCAAAAAGTGAACCCAAAATTTGCCTATTTCTAAATAAACTACAAAAACATATACTTTCTACCGTTAAACTTTAAGGAAGGTTATTTTTAGGGTTTTTAATTTACTAAGTCAAAGATCTAGTTGTTCCTAGCCAGTTAACCCATTCATCAAACTCAAGTCAATTAGCTAAAATTGAATAGAAATATTTTTATAATTTTTGAAAATTTTCAATTTTTATGGGAATTCAAATAAATATGCAAATGCAAAAATATAAACAAATGAATGCGAAGGAAGAAGACGTACCGAGCATACCCCCAAACTTGTACTTGACAGTGTCCTCACTGTCATACTAAACCAAGAGGGTCAAAATACCGGCACTTCCCTATTTATTTATTATAAAAAAAAATTTATTGCTAAGAAAAACAAAAATATATACAAAAAGGCCCTCCCCCAAACTTCATTTAAACTATGTTAGACATTACTGCCAAACTTTGTATAGACCAACACCAACCAGTTGAAAATTTTATCAGTAAAGAGTATTGTTTGGTGGAAAAATAAGTTGTAGCGATCCGCAAAGAATTGGGAAAGGTAGAAGTAGAGGTATGGAAGGTGCGGAGGTAAATATACAGGCGATGGTGATATACCAAAACGAGAATGTAAATGATCAGCAATCAGTGGAGTGTTGGCATTCTCGTAGCTTATTAAAGGAAATGGGGGTATTTCAACTTCTGAGTGAGGAGGTTGACTCACCACAATACCCCCAAGAAGTTCCTGTGGGTCCTTTATTGACTTGGCTGTAGGGTTCCTAGGCACACAAGTGAGGTCTCACAAGGCATCAACCATGCCAATTTCAAAAATTATGGGTGCCGAGAAACCCTAATACGGACCGTTGGCTAGAAATCTAGGCGAAAAGCAAACTAGTTAACACTTAACTATAAGAATACGGAAATACAACCTTTGTAGATCCGGTGCTCTACCTCCACGGCTCCACAATGAAGTCTCCTCGCTGTCCTCATGCAATCCCGGGCTCTAGCGTCGGCTTCATCGGAGAACAAGCGGGCTAGGTCATCGACGACGTGCCGAAGATGATCTACGTCGAAGCATCGCTAGATCAAGCTCCAATTTCACCAAGTCAAGAAAACTTGTGAAGGAAACACACTCTACTACTTGGCAAGAGGTAGAGGATGAAGAAATAGGAAGTGGGTAGACTTTAGAATTGGATTTCTCACTTGTTTTCATCAATCACCATTGATGAAGCAAGCTTCTTCAAGTGAAGAAGATGAAGAAGAAGAAGATGAATATTATCATATGTTCTTTTCAAAAAGGAAATAATAATAATACTTATCATAATGTAACCATGGTAATGTGTAGAGAGTTAATCATGGTTGAATGGAATGGTTAGGGTTAAGCATGAGACAAAATGGTCACTTGGTCAAAGTCTTCATGAAGCTTCATGAACAAAACAAAACAAGCCACCATTTTCTCATTTGCTTTTCTTTTTCCAAAAGAATAAATAAATGAATAAAATGAATAAGGAAAAAGTAAACCCTAACCATTTCATTAACCAAGGTTTAATTCTTTACACTTAACCAAAAGGCATATATCATCAAACATGATACAAGCAAGTGCACAAAATCATATCGCATATGCAATGCGCACAAACCAAGTAAGAAAATCCGTTTAAAGTGAACCAATACTAGTTAGTGCAAAGTAATATATCAAATATATAATTATGCATTAAATCTTTAAATCAACACTTGATTCAATGATCCGGTCATATCGCATATAACCGACTAGTATCCTATGTATTGGTTTATCGAATCAATGCTTGAATCGATAACTAGGTTATATCGCATACAACCAGTCGACACATTCATCGCGAGAATAGAATACGGTATCACATACACGCATTATTCTCGGTCCCGCACATATCTCATATGCGCTCCTATTTCGTTTCGCTTGAGCCAGGAAACCTCTGTGTAGGACTCTAAAGACTCGTCAATACGCCGGCAGCAGGCGATGATCATATCAAACACCCACAAGCCGCAAGCGGTCTGCTAAACGTAAAGGCCACCCGGGTATTGAGCGATCTGAAGATCGACGAGCAAGCCCGCTCACACTCCAGTGAATCCAACCAGTAACACTACCGTACAGTCCGGTCTGATCGTCTGATATGTCGCATATCTCGCCTAGGCGTGGTAAACGTCAGACCCCAATAGCTCGATAAGTCGTGTCGATATGAGGTCTATAACAATTCGAGAAACTACTGGTAACACTTACCAGTAAATCTCAGCAACCCTGGCCAGGGATTTCCTGTTATAGCCAATCGAACACAGCGCAACATCAACCCCCTATACCGGGAGAGACGAATCCCCTCCTATCGCTCATTGCCTCCATGTGACTCGGGACTGTACCCAAAAACCACCGTTTTGCACGCCCTCTTGGACATGGTAAGATGGAAATCAAAGCACAGTGGGAACCACACAAGACTCTATGACGATCTCGGGTCAACAGACTACTCTGTACCAGTGTCACTAGAGAACTGCCATCTGACGTGATGTATAATACCATCTTGGAGTTCTCGGCGAGTCCGTCCAGTGTACCCAGTCTACACTGAGCACCCGTATATCATCTCCGATGTCAAACACCAATAGATATGGGATCATCCATCGCCCATCTGTATGGGTCGAGAAGGTATACGCTAGTCTACTTGGTATATCGATGCCCCGTCTCGATACACCCACGACTAGGGACTTTGAAGGATGTACTTATAGACTACCATGTCCCCACTAGTATGATCCGCATCATAGTCCAGGTAGTCAAGTACACATCTTAAGGGCTTTACCAACATGTAACAGAGAGACAATCAGTATACACGTTAAGGTAAAGATCAACCAGATAGCATACTATCATGTCGAGCAAGAAAGTCCTCCCTATATATGTCCCAGCATCCACTACAATATACATCCTATGTACAGTAATGGCCTCTAGGGCATACATATAACTAACAATCTCCCACTTGCACTAGGGCTATCTATAGCAGTGGTTGAAGTATCTCATACTCAACCATCCCATAAAATTCTCTCTCTGGGAATAGGCCTTTGTGAGTGGATCCGCTGTGTTATCCTCTGAGTCTGCTCTCCTTACCTCGATCACCCTGGAGATCAATCATCTCCATGATCAGGTGACACTGCCTTAGAATAAGTCTGGATCACTGATGGGACCGGCGTTCCTTGGCATAAGCCACAACTCCATTGTCTCACAATGGTAGGAACATAGTTCATCTCATGAACCATTATACATCCAAACAGCCTCTTTGGTAGCATATTTAGTAGCGATGTATCCTGCCTTTATCGTCTAGTATGTCACGGTATCTAGCTTGGAACTCTTCCAACATACCGTCCCTTTACTGAGGGTAAAGACAGTGCCTGTGACTGACATTCAGTCGTCCTTATCACCCTGGAACCCTTCCACTGATTCTCCCCAGGATCAGTTGATACCGTCTCACTACAACTAGTGAGGCTCCTAACATCCATTTAGATCTATCTCATAGATCCAAAACCCAGGATAAAGGAGGTATCACTTTGATCCTATATGGAGAATCAGTGTGATAAGCGGAAATTGATCGAGCGTAGCATAGGAAACTCCTTCCCTATCAAGAGCATGTCATCCACGTACTCTACGAGGATCGTCACTATACTCCCTACTACCTTTTTGTTTATACAAGGTTCATCTACCATTTTGATGATGTCAAACTCTTTGACTAACACATCAAAACATATGTTCCAACTCCGCGATACCTGCTTTATCCTATAAAGCATCTTGTACACGTTTCCGCTGCTCCTACTGTCTACAAAGCCCTCTGGCTGTGTACTTATAGACTTTCTATTCTAAAACATCATTTAGAAAAGATGTCAAGACACCCAACCACCAGATATCGTAGTCATGGTATGTAGCCGTGGGAAGTAGGATCTGGATGGACTTAAGCATAGTCACTTGAAAAGGTTTCATCATAATCCACGCCTGGTCGATGACGAAAACCTTTAACAAGTCTAGCTTTGAAAGTCTCAACTTTTCCATCTACACCAAGTAATCTTCTCAAGATATACTTGCTCCTGATGGGGATTTAACCCTTCAGATATAGCAACCAAAGTCCATACTTTGTTGGTGTATAAGGATTCTATCTCAGATCACTAAGCATCCAGCCATTCTTATAGAGTCTTACTCCTGATGGCCAGCTCGAAACTAGTTAGGTCATCATCTCATGATGCAATCCTCGCTCCCACTGTCATAGAGAAACAGAAGTATCTCTCAGGTGGGTGAGGAACCCTACTAGATCGGCGGAGAGGCTGAGGTTCATTGGTAACTATTGAATCCTTTGGTTTTATCAAATCATCAGCTGCAGTTTGTATAGCTGGAACCTTTCCAGTTCTACATAACTGACCTTGCCTCGAGCTTGTCCGGATTATGCTTTTAGACATAGCCCGGACAACCCTAAATCTTAACTAACTTAAGATATGGGCTCTTCCCTTATCATATCAAATATGAAGTGGTAGGCAATAATTTGATTCGAACCTAATTCAATAGGTATGCAGCTTCTCAAGTGCATAACTCCCAAAAGGAAAATAGGAAACTCAGTAGTACTCATCATAGAGCACACCATATCAAATATGGTGTATCTGCTCCGCCCCGATATACCATCGTGCTATGGTGTATACGGAGGAGTAATGCTGAGAGAGAATCTCATTCTCCTTTAGAATAATCCAGGAATTCCGTGCTCAAGCATTCTCCTCCTTGATCTCATCAAAGGACATAATACTTATACCCGTGTTTTGGTTCTCTACTTCTAACTTATATTCTGTGAATATCTCAAAAGGTTCGGACTTGTGTCTCAACAGGAACATATGTCTGAATCTTAAGAGATTATCAGAGAATGTAATGAAGTATAAAGAACCGGTCTTGGCAAGTGTAGACAGGGGACCTACATACATCAACATGTATCATTCCAAGAGTTCACTAACTCTTTCTCTGTTTCCAATAAACAGAGCAGGTGTCATTATATCTTTGTGACATGACTGGCAAGTTTCACAAGATGTAGATTTAAATTGATTTAAATATGCATCTACATGTAACTTCAGCTAGTCGGGTCGCATTGATATGACCTAGTCTACAATGCCTCAAGAAGGATTCGTTCATTTCTGAACTCTTCCTCTTGTGTGTGTTCCGTATACTAAGAACTGTAGTTTGATTTAGAACATCAACGCTTTTAGATAACGTGCCTGATTCGATCAACTTTTGATATAGGAAATGTTCAAAACATTATCCAACAATACAAAATTTTATCATTTCTTTACTAATAAAGAGACTGATATGATTTTGTATATCAGGTTCGGTATCTAATAACATTCGTTCAGAATCAATGTATTAGTAATACAGGGTGACAGTGACCAACAGACTTGGCTGCAACACTTGCCCCGTTTTCTGCCTCATGAAACTTATCACCCGTTCTCAGTTCTCTACCTTTCTGCAGCCCTATGTAACAGATTACATATCTGGGATCCTGATCTGGTATCACATACCCAGGACGTAGAGGATACAGAGAAACAGTTCTTTGTAATGAACACACCCGAAGATGATGCATCAGCATGCACTCTCTTCGTTTGGGCGGCACGGGAATTCTGGTAATCCCCAATTTCCTGCTCTGTCTTATAACAATTATAAGTTGGAGCGGGACCAACGTTCCCCAGCTCAGTATAACAAGCGGGTTCGGTCAATTTTCCGTATTATTATCTTGATTAAGGCGTGATATGGTCGCTACCTGGAGAGAGAGAGAAGAAAACACTCAGCGTGCGCTCTGTCAAGAATAGATTGGTTATTATTTTATCTAATCAGGATGGCTCCCACTGCTTTTTATCAAATCTTCCTTCAAACCCAAAAAGGAAAGACTAGCCGGGATTAATTACACACTACAAGTTCGCCAGTCTTTCAGCCAGGCCAGTGTCGGTACTTTGAGGGAGGTCCCCCATGCTTTCGCACGAACCTAATTAATGTAAACCTCGTTTTCCCAGAGGCGTAACCTCGTTGACACTTTTCTAGACACCTACTTGATCGGCTAATTGTAATATGTAAAACTCTCCCAGGAGTAACTCTTACTCGAAGCGGGTATCGGGATCCAACTATCTCATAGAAGGTATGCAATCTCATTGCAAATTTCAACACTTGAAATTCCCGATAATATTTTGCCCCTAGCGTCCTATGACCTTGACGGAGGCCAAACAACCCATAGTCCGCTAGTCAAGTTCAACCCGTCATTTCCTGATTGAATTAAACCCACCCGCACGACCCTTGACGGAGGCCAAACAACGCCGTACGAATACCCTAATCCAATCGCATCATATGCTAGCAGATAAGCACTAGTTAGCTACCGTACACTACGCCTTGACGGAGGCCAAACAACCGCAGCACGAATACTATCTAGTACGTATCTGAAATGACGGAGGGCTACGACAGGTTTTTCCGAAAACCTATTTCGTAATGAACTTGATATCGTTGTAGAATCAAATGATTTTAAAATGGAGTGCTTTTGAGGCTTTTCTAGTTTTGCTAAAGGAGTCACTCCCGGTGAAGGGATCGTCTGTCCTTTCCTCGTCGAATGAGGTGCGGGATATATCATATATATCACTGTGCAAAGCAAAAACTCTTAAAAGCAATCAAAAGACAAACCGAGTGTGTAGCATCTGCCAGTTATTGCTAAAGGAGTCACTCCCGGTGAATGGATCTCGGTCCTTTCCTCATCGAATAAGGTGCAGGATATATCATATATACCGCTGTGCAAAGCAAGACCTGTAGCTACCTGTTTTATTTTGAAATTCGATTCTACAACATCTTAGGTTTCTTTTATTTCATTAATCACATTAATGAAGTACCATCATTTAAGTACCTAAACATCACAGATAAATACGACGTACACTTATGCCATCCGCATTCGCCTCGATGTCCCCTCGTGCACCGTTAGGTTAGGTAACTAACGGCAGAGCGGGGCAGGGCTAGCGCGGGTGTAAAACATAAGTAACGTCTATATAATATATCATATATACTATATACTGTATCTATCACAGAACATCACATGATCACATCACAGATATCGCAGCAGAAGAAACATATGAAATATTGGATATACTAGGACGTCCGTGTTTTCAATACGAGCCAGTATAAAACACGGATTCCACGGTCGCGATGAATAGCCAAACCCACACCCCTAGACCCCTACGAGAGCGGCAAGCAACCCTACCAATTCTAGAGTTAGGAGACCCGGACTCGACTCCTCGAGTTGGTCTCCCACTGGACTCCAGAACCCGGTTACTTGTGCTCCCCTCCTTGGGTCTATCCCAGTGCGGAAAAGTAAATAATATACAAACGGTGACAACTTCCGCAACCTGGAAGCCCCCCAATAAAAGAATATTACATACAAGTTTTTTACATGAATGAAAATGAAAAACACTCATCTCACATAAAAAACCCCGGCTATTCAAACACGACGATCCAATATAACATATCCAGCAACACATAACATCACATGTCATCAACGTAAGTAAATATGCGCATCCCAATTGTCGTTGACATATAGCAACGAAACCGGCGATATCACATGTTACACTTACGGTCACAGAAAAGAAAGTGTAAACCTACAACAGTTGGAATCCGCAACCACCTCGGACATCACATGCCTGACCAAATGAATTTCTTAGACATCGCATGCCTAACAATTATAAACCCCGCATTTTAGTCTCAAAATCAAAAACACTTTTCAATACCAAGTCGGGTAATTCAACAAGATTCCCGACATCCTGATCGAATGCTCGTCGCAAACTTTAGTAGACGGCCGCACCCCCGATACCGTCGACGAAGTGCACCAAGGCAGAACACCGCTGCCGCGAGCACCCGTACGGATGCTTTCGGCGATGGGGTTCTCCTACAGTTACTTGGTCGGGGCTATGGGGCGAGGCTGTCTATTAAGTTTACCCGGCGAGTATCCGCGTACGCTACGTGATTGCGACGGAGTTTTGATCACATCAAAATTCCGTGGCAACCGATCAAGTGAGACTAAACTGCTATGTTTATAACATTCATTCAGTTATCTCATAACTTATTGTGAATTCCAATTATTGTATCCCATTCCAGATAAATAGAAAATGTTAAACTTTCCGATCGAACAATCGAACACCCAAGTTTTCCCGAAACAGCTCATCACATGAAACAAGTCTAACAACATTCAGTTGTGCCTCAGTACCAACGGTCCAGCCGTAGAAGGGTCAAGCCAACGCCTCACATGTGGCACGCCGTACTGCCCCAAACCCGAAGGTTCAAAGGGCAGTTCAAGACAGTCACATAATCGAGTTAAGGTTTGTTGTCTTCTAGAGGGACCATCGCGTTACTTGCACTACTTAGAACGTCGTTAAACAACGGAAAAATCCAACACTTGGAAATTTCCCGACAGGGGAAAAATTGGGTATTTATATCCGGTCGAACTTTTTAACATATTCTAAAATTATCCGGAAAGCCACATAGACGAAATCTGATATCCCGATCGAAACACCGAATCCCCAAAACAACCCAGAAAATTCAACTCTGGAAAAAATATTAAAAATTCCCAGGAAAACCAGCACATAAAACTCAGAATTACTGTGCAGAATTAGACGCACAAAACGACAAAATAGCCGCGGAACCGCCGCACAAGCCAGATTGTGCCGCGGTTCCGCCGCGCTACAGTGGAATTATGGACACGTGTTGCACAGTTATTCTTAGGATTCCCTGCTGATTTTTCTGCATATTTTTATTTTCGAAAAATCCCAGATTTTAGAAAAAGGACAGAGAGCATTTTCCGGGTTGGGTTTTCGGTTCGTTCGGAGTTCAAATTTCGTCTAGACTTCGCCTAAGGCTCTAGCTAGGCTCTGATACCACTGTAGGGTTCCTAGGAACACAAGTGAGGTCTCACAAGGCATCAACCATGCCAATTTCAAAAATTATGGGTGCCGAGAAACCCTAATACGGACCGTTGGCGAGAAATCTAGGCGAAAAGCAAACTAGTTAACACTTAACTATAAGAATACGGAAATACAACCTTTGTAGATCCGGTGCTCCACCTCCATGGCTCCGCAATGAAGTCTCCTCGCTGTCCTCATGCAATCCCGGGCTCTAGCGTCGGCTTCATCGGAGAACAAGCGGGCTAGGTCATCGACGACGTGCCGAAGATGATCTACGTCGAAGCATCGCTAGATCAAGCTCCAACTTCACCAAGTCAAGAAAACTTGTGAAGGAAACACACTCTACTACTTGGCAAGAGGTAGAGGATGAAGAAATAGGAAGTGGGTAGACTTTAGAATTGGATTTCTCACTTGTTTTCATCAATCACCATTGATGAAGCAAGCTTCTTCAAGTGAAGAAGATGAAGAAGAAGAAGATGAATATTATCATATGTTCTTTTCAAAAAGGAAATAATAATAATACTTATCATAATGTAACCATGGTAATGTGTAGAGAGTTAATCATGGTTGAATGGAATGGTTAGGGTTAAGCAAGAGACAAAATGGTCACTTGGTCAAAGTCTTCATGAAGCTTCATGAACAAAACAAAACAAGCCACCATTTTCTCATTTGCTTTTCTTTTTCCAAAAGAATAAATAAATGAATAAAATGAATAAGGAAAAAGTAAACCCTAACCATTTCATTAACCAAGGTTTAATTCTTTACACTTAACCAAAAGGCATGTATCATCAAACATGATACAAGCAAGTGCACAAAATCATATCGCATATGCAATGCGCACAAACCAAGTGAGAAAATCCGTTTAAAGTGAACCAATACTAGTTAGTGCAAAGTAATATATCAAATATATAATTATGCATTAAATCATTAAATCAACACTTGATTCAATGATCCGGTCATATCGCATATAACCGACTAGTATCCTATGTATCGGTTTATCGAATCAATGCTTGAATCGATAACTAGGTTATATCGCATACAACCAGTCGACACATTCATCGCGAGAATAGAATGCGGTATCACATACACGCATTATTCTCGGTCCCGCACATATCTCATATGCGCTCCTATTTCGTTTCGCTTGAGCCAGGAAACCTCTGTGTAGGACACTAAAGACTCGTCAATACGCCGGCAGCAGGCGATGATCATATCAAACACCCACAAGCCGCAAGCGGTCTGCTAAACGTAACGGCCACCCGGGTATTGAGCGATCTGAAGATCGACGAGCAAGCCCGCTCACACTCCAGTGAATCCAACCAGTAACACTACCGTACAGTCCGGTCTGATCGTCTGATATGTCGCATATCTCGCCTAGGGGTGGTAAACGTCAGACCCTAATAGCTCGATAAGTCGTGTCGATATGAGGTCTATAACAATTCGAGAAACTACTGGTAACACTTACCAGTAAATCTCAGCAACCCTGGCCAGGGATTTCCTGTTATAGCTAATCGAACACAGCGCAACATCAACCCCCTATACCGGGAGAGACGAATCCCCTCCTATCGCTCATTGCCTCCATGTGACTCGGGACTGTACCCAAAAACCACCGTTTTGCACGCCCACTTGGACGTGGTAAGATGGAAATCAAAGCACAGTGGGAACCACACAGGACTCTATGACGATCTCGGGTCAACAGACTACTCTGTACGAGTGTCACCAGAGAACTGCCATCTGACGTGAGGTATAATACCATCTGGGAGTTCTCGGCGAGTTCGTCCAGTGTACCCAGTCTACACTGAGCACCCGTATATCATCTCCGATGTCAAACACCAATGGATATGGGATCATCCATCGCCCATCTGTATGGGTCGAGAAGGTATACGCTAGTCTACTCTGGTATATCGATGCCCCGTTTTGATACACCCACGACTAGGGACTTTGAAGGATGTACTTATAGACTACCATGTCCCCACTAGTATGATCCGCATCATAGTCCAGGTAGTCAAGAACATACTAAGGGCTTTACCAACATGTAACAGAGAGACAATCAGTATACACGTTAAGGTAAAGATCAACCAGATAGCATACTATCATGTCGAGCAAGAAAGTCCTCCCTATATATGTCCCAGCATCCACTACAATATACATCCTATGTACAGTAATGGCCTCTAGGGCATACATATAACTAACATTGGCATCATCCATCAATTGTGTATGATATTCAATTATGAGGGAACTTATCTCCTCGATGTCCGCCATAGTCCAACCGAAAACTTGTCGCCTATCTTGTAAGACCATTACGAGGGCGTTCTCTTGCTCGAGGGCTAGAGAGGCCGATATGATAATGGGAAAGGTCTCATTCTCACCTATGTAAGCATATCTAAGGTGAGACGGCAAGGGCATGAGTTCGAGTCTCGGAGGTGAAAGAATCATTGCGGAATCTACCTCGAACTCAAAGGACTCCAACACAGGGTCGAAATCACTGCAAACAACCGATTCGGATGGCTCGACTAACTCATCCAAAAATTCAAAAGCCTCATATTCGGGCTGTGAGTCGTCATCATCCGAAAAAGTAAAACATTCATAATCAATATCGGTTGTGTCAACGGTGGTAGGCTCAAGGAGGGACGCACTAGTGGCGTCAAAACTCTCTTCATCAAATAGAAATCTCTCAAGCTCGCACTCCTCCTGCGTGATTTTGTGAATAGAGCAAACTTCTCGTGTACTAGTTTTAGGCACGGGGGGCAGACTTCCCATCTTATAAATATTGAACTCACTAGACATTTTTCCAAAGGATAGAGTCATGGAGCCATTGCGACAGTTTATTACAGCATTGGAAGTGGCCAAAAATGGTCGACCGAGAATCACCGGAATTTGGTTTCTTGTGTTAGCAACAGGTTGTGTATCCATAACGATAAAATCAACGGGGAATATGAACTCCCCGACTTTGATCAACACATCCTCTAGCTGACCCCGTGGATAGGTGATTGATCGATCAGCCATTTGGAGAGTACAACGAGTGGGTTTCAACTCTCCAACCCCTAATTGTTCGTACACGGAGTAGGGAATCAGGTTAACACTAGACCCAAGATCTAAAAGTGCTCGATTAATTTTCTTATCCCCAATTGTGATTGAAATAGTAGGACAGCCGGGGTCCTTTCGTTTTTGGGGTAAGGTTTGATGGTGGTTAATAGCATTGCTCACTGCACTAGCCAATAGCACTTTCTTGGGTACTTGAGATGCCTTTCTCTTCGAGATGCATAAGCCCTTTAAGATTTTCGCGTATGAAGGGACTTGTTGGATGGCATCCAAGAGAGGTATATTTATGCTAACCTGCTTAAACAATTCCATAATCTTCTCCACTTGTGCAGTTGGTTTATTGGGACTCAACCTGTTTGGAAATGGTGCATTTTGAAAATTTGTTGAGTCACATGTCTGTGGAGTAGAATGTGGAGTAGGAATGGATCCCGGTGTAGATGTGTTCATGTTGTGAGAATTGGGTCCGTTCGAGCTAGAAGAAGTAGAGCCGTGTGAAGGGTGGAGAATAGGCTCTAAAGAAAAAGGTGAAGAAGAAAGTGAAGAAAATGAAGAAGGGGAAGGTGACGATGGAGAGGAAGAAGAAGAAGAAGAAGAAGAAGAAGAAGAACCACCGGCGGGGATGTCATCACTAGTTCCCACATTATTTTGCAACACTCTTCCAGATCTCAACGTGGTCACCGCATTAACATTGTGATTGTGATATGCGTTTTGTGGGTGACCGGGATTAGGCAGTGGTTGAGATGGAAGCTTTCCCTTTTCTCTCTCGCTCAACGCAGCAGTTAATTGTGCAATTTGTGCCTCAATAGATTTGATACTTTGATCGTGTGAGGTATTGTTATGCATTAAAGACTGAACATAACTTTCAAATCTTGCTGCGGATTCTGTAGATTGCTTGAGAAATGCATCTAGACTTTTCTCGAGCGAGCTAACCTTATCATCATTTGGTTGTTGTTGGAAAGGTTGCTGGTTTTGAGTTTGTAAGGGTGCTTGTTGTTGTTATGGAGGAGGTCTTTGAAAATTATTATTTCCTTGGACTTGTTGATTTTGGTTCCAAGCGAAATTCGGGTGACTCCTCCACCCCTGATTGTATGTCGAAGAGTATGGATCGTTTCTTTGTCGTTGCTGAAATGCAGCATTGACTTGATCCTGTCCTTGAATAGGTGCATTATAAGGACACTCTTCGGTTAGATGCGATGGATTCGCACAACAAGCACAAACAGCTCGTGTGGGTAGAGTAGGGGCAGGAGAAGACGATGAGATTTTGGTCTCAATGGCTTCTAGCTTTTTCATAAGTGAGGCCATCTCGGCCTTCATAGCAATCGACATATCTATTTGATGTATGCCTGCCCTAGATTGACCAACAGAAGAAGATGATGTGGCCTTGGTACTCTCCCACTGAATTGTTTGCTCACTAAGATCCTCAAGAAACTGCCATGCTTCGTCACTAGACTTGGAGAGAAAATGACGTTGACATATTGTTTCTAGCAACTGCTTCGTTGCTGCGTTCAATCCCTCGTATAATGTTTGGCAAAGTTGCCAACTTTCGATCCCATGATGAGGGCATTGAACGAGTAGGTCTTTAAATCTCTCGAAGCACTTCCAAAATGGTTCGGAAGGAAAATGTGAAAATTGTATTATCTCGTTTCGGATTCTAGCAGTTTTGTGATGAGGATAGAACTTTTTGAGAAAAGCTCTTACAAACTCGTCTCAATTTCTAATAGAATGTGATGCGGTGCTGTATAGCCACTTCTCGGCTAGGTCATATAAGGTAAAAGGAATGACCCTTAGCCTTATAGCGTCATCACTTAATTGGGTTGTTTTCATCATTGCACAAACGTTTTGGAATTTATTAATAAAAATATACGCATCTTCGGATTCCAAACCATGAAATTTTGGCAGCATATTGATGAAATGTGGTTTTATTTCAAAATTATCCCCATTTGCCGGTGGGGGTGAAAGACATGTGGGTAAAGAAGTGCGGATGGGGTAAAAGAGATCCTGAAGCGCAACTCGTGCGGGCGCTACAACAGGCGGTAGATTCGGGTTATTCGCACCTGGCGGAGGTGGAATCATTCCCGTCAGTAAGGTATCGTTGGGGTTGAATCCCGACATACCTTCGAAAGAAGAATTTGAAGGTGGAGGTAAGGAAATAGACGGAATGTCGACGAAGGGTTCGTCGAAGGGTTCGTCGGTCGGTACCAACGAAACACGGACTAATCGGGCGTTAGTATCCCTAGTCCAAAGTGACATACACTAAAGGAGTAGTGTAGTCAGAAAAAAAAATAGAAAACAGAATGTGGGGGTAAGATAACGTCAATGAGAAGAAGTGAGTGAAAGTGAGTTGCAGGTTTTTTTAGCGGCAAGTTGCAAGTTTTTGAAAAGAATTATATATTTTTTATATTTTTTGTGTGAGTTTTGCAAAGAGGTTTTGAAATGGGACTCGTGACACAAATGTATCAACCACACATGCACAATCAGGCCTAGATCTAGGGTCGCCTAGGTCTGCTAGACAACTCCTAACTAGGGCTAGAAATAGGACCTCAAACCGCCTCTTCACGGACAAATACGGCCAGGTAAGTGGGAAGGAACCACCACTACAGTGGGCCTAATTAATAACCACTAGCCTAGACACCGCAATGTCGGTTAGGATAAACGGCCGATGCCTATACTAGTCCTTTTCCTATTGAGCTCGATGTCCTTAGGTCTGAGTCTAGTCTTTTTTTATTTAATTATGGTCGATGCAAAATGCTTTAAGTGTTTTCTGGGGTCCTGGGAAGGGTGATGAAATCCCCACCCAATCTGAGTTTGGTCAATTAGCCCCTTAGAGTCCGGTTAAATTATGCAAAACAGTAAAATTTCACTTGCAATCAATTTTTAGCGCGGCGCAAAGAATCCTGCAGCAAATCTGTTATTTAGAAGGGGGAGAAAGAACTTTTAGCGCAAAGAATTCCTGCAGAATTTTTTTTTACAGTGGAGATATGAAGGTTGCAGAGGGGAGGAAAAGAGATCAAACCATATAAAAATGATGCGCTGACGTGGCCAAGGCGCGGCGGAACCGCGGCGTGGGGCCCACTTCTGCGGCGGAAACGCAGTCTCCTGGTGGGATCGGTCTCTGAAAAATTTTCTGCTGTTCTGTACCTTCAGTTCCTCTCTGTTCTTATATGTACTTTTTTGTTTTGCCCTCTGTAAAATTCCAGATCCGCATTTCGTCGCTGTTCCTGCAAGATTCAAAAAAATATATACCCTTCAAACAGATCAAAATTGATAATTTTTGTATTTTTTATATTTTCAGATTTTTATAATTTTTAAAATTTATATCAACCCGAAAATTCACAAAAAGAAATATTACGCCATCCCCGGCAACGGGGCCATTTGATTAGTGTCAAAACTTGTATTTACCGCAATCAGAAACGGCGTCGCTTTGCAGCTAGCCGGTGAGTACGGGTCGATCCACAGAGATGGGTAAATTTCTTTTATGTGTTTTAGCGAGTTGATTCAAAATGTCGTTTTGGTTGGTTTATAAAAATCTATGAAAACTGGATCTAATTAATCTAATTAAAAGTCCTGCTAGGGTTAGGCTTAGGGGAAGTTTTGGAGATTAACGTTTTTCTTCACCGCTTTCAATGCCTTCTTTTTTAGATCTTTTAGATGTTACGGTAATTGTCAATAAAGTGGATCCGAATCTTTTGGGAAGATGTTTCTTCCTCTAGATTCGCATCCTTCCTTTGTTGATAGTTACCCTAACCCCCATGGAAAACGCGTGCAACCGGCCCTTTATACTATGGTTCACCGTTACCTCGAGGGGTAGGGTGCCGTAGGGAGTGGTTGTGCGCGTATGCATGGAGTTCTAATTCATTAGGTGAATGTGGCATTGAAAGGGGTGAGAGATCTCATCTTTCAACCCTTTCCCTAAGGCTAACCCTAACAAGCGAGGAGATTACTCACTCTTTAGGGTATGAGAAAACATTTTAATTAAAGGAACGGAAACAAAATTACTTACTAATTCGATGGCTCCCTCCAAGCAAGAAGAACAGATCTGAATAAACTCCCAGAAAGTCTAAATTTTATTGATTGAAAAGAGGCATAGGTTTTTACAGATTTGGGAATACAATTTATAGGAAAACATGAAAACTAGGGTTACAGACTCTCGCACATGTGAAAATACAGATTTGCCTACTGTAAATCCAAACCCCCGCACAGACGCACCGACCCAGAGATTTTCCACCGACACGGGCTCCAAACGGCCGCGGAATCGCGGCAATAGAGCACTTGGGCCGCGGTTCCGCGGCCCTTTGGTGGGCTTGGCTCACCATATTTTCTGGAATGCATCAAGGTCTTTTGGGGCTTCTGATTCTTTGGTTCTTTTTCTATTTGGGCTTCTACATTGATTCCAGATCTTCAGTGAACACTTTGCAATGGATCTTTTAACCGTTTGCCTTGACAATTTGGATCTTGTGTTGCCTTATTGACTGTGAACTGTTCTTCGTTTAGGCTTGACTAAGATCCTCCTAATTGTTGGTAAAAAGTCCTTCTTTTATGTCGTCGTTTGTGTTTTTCACTGTTTTTGCTCCAAGAACCTGTAACCTGTAACATGTAGCAGACATGCGTTAAAAGTAACTGTTTATTTATAAAACGGATAAGAATAGGGGAATGAAAAATGCATAATTATGGTCTGAACAGTGATGCCTCGTGCATTCTGGGGATCAAGATCTACAGAGATAGATCTAAGAGATTACTGGTGTAAGTCCATGTCACGCACCCCACTAACTCGCGGGGAGGCGGAATGTATGAAAAACGATTATCAAAGCTTCGTAACACGGACTTGAGCGCATGAATCGTAATCTAAACCATTGCTAACGTTATACTAGAGGTTTAAGTACTCGGTACCGGAGTTATACCTCACGTTACATGTCCTTCGGGTCTTCATCGCTGTCCTCCACTCCTCGTAGGCTCCTTGGAACATCGGCAACTTCACGGCCTCCTCGAATCAAAGACGATCCACCCGAAAGCTTCTACGCCAAGCTTAATCTCAAACTTGAGATAACTAGGTTGCTTAAAGTGCTAATCTAAGCTACCTAGAGGATATAGAGTGAGGTTATGGATGTTTTAGTCTATCTAACCCTTGATCTCAACACATGAGAGGTTAGGGTTAGGGTTTCAAGAGAGAGTGAGCTTGAGGAGAGAGAAGGAGAAGATGAGAGTGAGAACAAAAATCCTTCTCACTTGAATATATGATACATAATGAATTATCAAATAATATCAATTAATTGATTATTCACCATGTTTCATTTAATCAAGGAGAGTGATTCATCATGTGAGTCATTAGATCATTAATGAAGTATTAATGATATGATGAATCATATAAATGAGTCACACAAAGTAATCATGAAAAAGCCACCTCAACCCCTCATGTCACCACTCTTCTAGAACCTTCTCGACAAATTACGAGAACGCCCCTCCAATCCGTGAAAACACGGAAAAACTTTTGACTGTATAAATCCAATAACCTTATACTAGAATCTGGCTTAAACCAAAGCCGGCTAGTATAAACTGTCAGAAAAGTCGTACGTGCGAAAACACACGTATATATCCGAACGCTCGTCGTAAAACCATACGACCTCTATATCGTTTCTCCTGGAGCAGGGAAACTCTCTGTGTGGGACTCTAAAGATTCGACACTACGCTGGCAGTGGGTTTAACCACAGACCGCAAGCGGCACTAGCTGTACGTAACGGTCCCCAGGTAGATGTCGATAAGAAGGCCGATGAGGAAAATCATCCGAACTCCCACTGAGCCTGATGTGACAATCTTCGTACAGTCCGGTCTGTTCGTCTAAGACTATCGCATATCAAGCCTAGGGGGCGGCAAGCGTCAGTCCCCTAATAGCTGTATAAGTCGTGTCGGAACGAAGCCCATTACGCCCTGAGAAGCTACTGGAACCTACCAGTATATCTCGTTTGCCCTGGCCAGGGACTTTGCGTAATGGCTCTCTGACACAGTGCGATATCATCTCCCAATACCGGGAGAGACGAATCCTATCTAACCGCCACTGCCTCCAAGTGCTCGGGACTGCACCCAACTGCTACCTGTTTGCACGACTCCTTTGAGCCGTGGTAGGGTAGCAATCTAAGAACAGTGGGACACACTCGAGGCGAAGTAGCAGTGTCAAGTCTGCGGACTATGCTGTACTCATGTCATCTGGGAACTGATAACTGACGATGGGTATAATACCAACCAATCAGTTCCTCGGCGAGTCCTGTCCGGTGTACCCGTAACCTAACGAGCACCTGTATACTATCTCCAGTACGGCGTACTGATGGCTGTGGGACAGACCATTTCCCCAACTGGGATGAGAAGCGTATACACTTAGTCTACTCTGGAATATCAATGCCCTATCTCGACAATCCAACGACCAGGGACCTGTATAGGATGTTGCTTACAGACTACCCAGCCCCCACTAGTGTGACTGCCATCACGACGCTGGTAATCAAGCAAAGATCCTATGGGCTCTACTAATATGTATAAGTGATTTGTTACAAGAAACATATACACATATTAAAGTAGATACAAACCAAGTAGCATACTACCATTTTTAGCAAGACTGTATATATAACTGTGAATATCCCAAGCTTCCATTAAGTAATATACAATCTAGTATGATACAATAATGGCCCCTAGGGCATATACACTAACAATCTCCCACTTGCACTAGGGCCATGAGCTGGCATATCGTAGACCAATTATCTCGAATAGCCTCTCGAACTGCGTCTGAGGAATGGCCTTTGTGAATGGATCAGCAATGTTATCCTTCGTCTTTACTCTCTTTACCTCGATCTCCCGGCGATCTATGATCTCCCTGATCAGGTGATACCGCCTTAAGATGTGTCTGGACTTCTGATGGGACCTGGGTTCCTTCGTTAAAGCTATAGCGCCGTTGTTGTCACAATACAGAAGTATTGGATCAACACTAGTAGCAACCACCTGAAGTTCTGTGAGGAACTTCTTCATCCAGACTGCTTCTTTTGCGGCATCGCAAGCAGCTATGTACTCTGCTTCCATCGTTGAGTCAGCAACGGTCTCCTGTTTGGAACTCTTCCAACAGACCGCCCCTCCATTGAGGGTAAAGACATAACCCGACATGGACTTGGAGTCATCTTTGTCACTCTGGAAGCCGGAGTCGGCAAAGGCCTCTATCTGGAGGTCTTTTCCGCCATATACTAAGAACATTTCCTTAGTCCTTCTCAGGTACTTGAGAATGTTCTTTACTGCTATCCAGTGCTTCTCCCCTGGGTTTGCTTGATACCGGCTTACTACGCTCAATGCGTATGCTACATCTGGTCTGGTACATAACATCGCATACATTATAGAGCCTACCGCAGAAGCGTAGGGTATAATTGACATGCGATCCCTTTCCAAATCAGTCTTAGGAGACATCTCTTTGGAGAGGGTGATTCCGTGACAAGCCGGTAGGTTACCGCGCTTAGAATCATCCATACTGAATCTCTTTACTATGGTGTCTATGTACCTGGACTGTGAAAGTCCCAATATCCTCTTTGATCTATCACGATAGATCCGGATCCCCAGAATGTAGGTGGCATCACCCAAGTCTTTCATGGAGAATTTATGTGATAAGAATCTTTTGACTGACTGTAATATAGGAATATCATTTCCTATTAGGAGAATGTCATCCACGTACAAGACGAGGAATACTACAGCTCTCCCTACAATCTTACTGTATATGCATGGTTCATCTGGATTTTTGATAAAGTCAAATTCTTTGACAGCATCATCAAAACAGATGTTCCTACTCCGCGATGCCTACTTTAGTCCATAAATGGACTTAAGCAGCTTGCATACTTTACCGCTGCTCCCACTCTGAATGAATCCTTCTGGCTGATCCATATAGACGCTTTCTTCCAAATTACCATTTAGAAAAGCCGTCTTTACGTCCATCTGCCAGATTTCATAATTGTGGAAGGCAGCAATAGCAAGAAGGACCCGAATAGATTTAAGCATTGCCACTGGAGAAAAGGTTTCGTCGTAGTCCAAACCAGGTCTTTGACGGAAACCCTTTGCAACAAGTCTAGCCTTGTAGGTTTCAACCTGTCTATCTACACCAATCTTCTTTTTGAAGATCCATTTGCATCCTACGGGTTTTACCCCATCTGGAGCAATGTCCAAAGTCCATACTTTGTTGGTGTACATGGACTCCATTTCGGTCCGCATTGCATCCAGCCATTTTACTGAGTCACCGCTCTGAATGGCTTGCTGGAAGCTAGTAGGCTCATCGTAATCAATAGTGCAATCCTCTCTATCCCCGTCTATGAGAAAACCGTAGTATCTTTCGGGCGGATGAGATTGCCTACTACTCCTGCGGAGTGGCGTTGGGATGTCCTGTTCTTCTTGAACTTCTGGTTCTACCAAACTTTCAGTAGTAGTTTGTGTTTCTGGAATTTCTTCCAGTTCTATTTCGCTCCCACTAGTTTCTTTTTCTAAAAACTGATATTCTAGAAAATGGGCATTACGAGAAACAAAAATCTTTTGTTCCTCTGCGTAATAGAAAAAATACCCCCTGGAGTTCTTTGGGTATCCCACAAACTTACACAGTACTGAGCGTGCCTCGAGTTTGTCCGCATGCTGCTTTTTAACAAAAGCTGGACATCCCCATGTCTTTAGGTACTGAAGACAGGGTTTCTTCCCACTCCATATCTGATATGGTGTGGTAGGCACAGTTTTGGTTGGAACCTTGTTCAAAAGATATGCAGCTGATTCTAGTGCATAACCCCAGAAAAATCGCGGTAACTCAGCTTTACTCATCATGGAACGAACCATATCCAATAGGGTTCGATTTCTCCTTTCTGATACACCATTGTGTTGTGGTGTGTATGGAGGAGTAAGTTGAGAGAGAATTCCATTCTCTTTTAAGTAACCCAGGAACTCGGCGCTTAAGTATTCACCACCTCGATCAGATCTCAGTGTCTTGATACTTTTGCCGGTTTGTTTTTCCACTTCATTCTTGTATTCCTGGAATTTCTCAAAGGCCTCGGATTTATGCTTCATTAAGAAGATATGTCCATACCTAGAGAAATCATCCGTAAAAGTAATGAAGTAGGAATAACCAACTCGCGCATGTGTAGACATTGGACCACACACATCACTGTGTATGAGTCCTAAGAGCTCGCTTGCTCTTTCTCCGTGTCCAGTGAACGGAGTCTTTATCATCTTTCCCATGAGACAAGATTCGCATGTGGCATAAGACTGATACTCGAACGGATCCAAGTATCCCTCTCTATGTAACTTTTTTAATCTTCTCTCATTGATGTGACCCAGTCTACAATGCCATAAGAAAGCCTGATTTGTTTCCGGAGACTTTCTCTTAAGTGTGTTTTGGACACTGAAAATCTGAGCTTGATTTAATACGTATATTCCGTTTTCTAATGTACCTGACCCAATCAAAACTTGATTTAGGTGGATGTGAACCACATCTCTTGCAAAAGTAAAATCATATCCTTCCTTAGAAAGTAAGGGTACAGATATGATATTACATGTCGTACCTGGTACATAAAAACAGTTACGCAGAATCAATATCTGCCCAGTTGTCAGTCCAAGATGATACTCCCCTACGGATTCAGCGTCCATGCTCATTCCGTTAGCAATTGTGAGGGTCATATCACCTACGGTTTCTCAGAGCCTGTAAAGAATTACAGATGTGAGTTCCTGACCCGGTATCCAATACCCAGGAAGTAGGGTTAACTGACATACAGTTTTCTATCATAAACACACCCGAGGATGAAGCCACAACATGCTTCGAATCCTGGTTACTGGCTTCTAAAGCCCTGCAATCTTTCTGCCAATGCCCAATCCCATAGCAATAGGAATGTCCCTCAATAGGGTGGTCCAGCTTGTCATAGGCAATGGACATCTGGACAGACTTTTGCCAGTCATATAAGTCAGATTCAGTCAAATTATTATCTAGATGTAACCTATGTGTGGTCACAGGGTCGCTGCAATTTTAAGAGAGAGAAGAAGATACTATTAGCATGATGCTCTTGCAAGTTTAGAGTGGTTTAATTTATCTAAACAGGATGGCTCCCACTGCTTCTCGAATCCCTCCTCAAACCATAAAAGAAGAATTAGCCAGGACAATTCTCACCGTACAATACTTGCTTAACCGTTCAGCCAGGCCAGTGTCGATACTTCGAGGGAGGTTTTCCAACGCTTTCGCGAAGTTCCTTAAGTAAATAACCTCTTTTCTCTGGGGGCGTAACCCCGCTGACACCTTTCTAGGCACCTACTTGGTTTATAGCATTGATCGTTAAGTGACGAATCTCCTGATAAGTAGCATATACTCACAGTAGGATCGGGATCCAAAATATCATCGTATGATAATGTTGAAGGAATCCTACCAACATTCATCAAACTCCAAAATGGTATGCACCTCTCTGCAAATTTCAGTTTCTTTAGAAATTCCCGATGTGGATTTTTACCCCATGCTCTTATGACCTTGACGAAGGCCAACATATCATAAGTCACATGTCAAGTTCTACCCGTCTTTATCCAGGTTAATTTGAACCCACCCGTACATACCCTTGACGAAGGCCAAAATAGTAGTACGACTGTCCCAAACCAACGCATCTATCTATGCTACAGATAAATATCCAGCAGCTACCAATCACTATGCCTTGGTGAAGGTCAAAATACATAGCTTGAATACTACTGACTATTTAACTGAAATGACGGAGGGCTACGACTGGTTTTGGCAAAACCGTGAACGTAGTGAACTTGATATAATCGAAGGAACCTGATACTTTTTAAAAGGAGTGGTTAAAGCTCCGCAATTAAAAATCTGATTTCTTTTAAAATAACCGAGTGGTTTCTTTTAAATTTGTTCCAACGATTAAACTTTGGTTTATTTTCTTTGCATTATAATAATGCATCCCATCAATTAACCTATCATTGCAGAAAACAACGAAAATACAACGTCCTCTTATGCCATCCGCATTCGCCACGGGGTCCCGTCATCACCCGTTAGGTTACTTAACTAACGACAGAGCGGGGGCTGGGCTAGCGCGGGTGTAAAACATAAGTGACGTCTAATAGCTATTTATATATAGATATTGTACATTCGTCAGACGCAATAATAAGCATTCCAGATCACAGATAAACTTTATTGGATATGCAAGTAATCCGCGTTTCTTTTGAGCCTGCAAGGAAAGACGGATTACACAGTTGTGATGAATAGCCATTACCCCACCCCAGACCCCTACGGGTACGGCAAACTACCCGCCAAATACCAGAAGTGAAGCGGTCTGCCTCGACACTTCAAAATACCCGGTAGTTTGTGCACCCCACCTTGGGTCTATCCTAGGAGCAAAAACAGTAAAAAGAAATAATAATACAACGGTGGCTACAACCGCAACCTGGATGTGCCCCGCAAAATAATATTACATCAAATTACATTTACATTGAATGAATATTAAATACATCTCAAACCCCCGGCTAATCATCACAACGGTCCAATACAGTTCATATACACAAACAGTAAACATTTCAGAAATGTGCAACCCCCTGCCAACCGACATACTAGCAGTTAGGGGAGGTTTACGAACACATAAAACATTACAGATAAAGATCCAATTAGCAAATTGATTAGAACATCGATCGATTACCTATATCCGTGTCTACCCCAAAAGCAAATCATCACAGAGGCAACCTGGGCAGAAACAGTATATGCAGGAAAACAAAAAACCAAAAAATATGAATTACTGTGAAACTCCGAGTCAACTCGGCGTTGACTCGGCGGCGGATCCGCGGCACAAGCTCTCTATTGCCGCTGATCTGCGGCCGTTTTGTCGAGTTGCCTCCTCGAATTTTCCCAGATTTCTTATAATTCCCTGCTGTGAATTTTAAGGTATGTCAAAAAAATTTTGCGACACTTTTAAAATTAACAGAAACAGTCAAGGATTATAGTTTTGTTTTTCGTGTTTTTCCGTCGATCGAACTTCTAATCAGTTGCTAACAAGCTAGTAATGGTTTAGTTGGCTCTGATACCACTGTAAGTCCATGTCACGCACCCCACTAACTCGCTGGGAGGCGGAATATATGAAAAACGATTATCAAAGTTTCGTAACACGGACTTGAGCGCATGAATCGTAATCTAAACCATTGCTAACGTTATACTAGAGGTTTAACTACTCGGTACCGGAGTTATACCTCACGTTACATGTCCTTTGGGTCTTCATCGCTGTCCTCCACTCCTCGTAGGCTCCTTGGAACATCGGCAACTTCACGGCCTCCTCGAATCAAAGACGATCCACCCGAAAGCTTCTACGCCAAGCTTAATCTCAAACTTGAGATAACTAGGTTGCTTAAAGTGCTAATCTAAGCTACCTAGAGGATATAGAGTGAGGTTATGGATGTTTTAGTCTATCTAACCCTTGATCTCAACACATGAGAGGTTAGGGTTAGGGTTTCAAGAGAGAGTGAGCTTGAGGAGAGAGAAGGAGAAGATGAGAGTGAGAACAAAAATCCTTCTCACTTGAATATATGATACATAATGAATTATCAAATAATATCAATTAATTGATTATTCACCATGTTTCATTTAATCAAGGAGAGTGATTCATCATGTGAGTCATTAGATCATTAATGAAGCATTAATGATATGATGAATCATATAAATGAGTCACACAAAGTAATCATGAAAAAGCCACCTCAACCCCTCATGTCACCACTCTTCTAGAACCTTCTCGACAAATTACGAGAACGCCCCTCCAACCCGTGAAAACACGGAAAAACTTTAGACTGTATAAATCCAATAACCTTATACTAGAATCTGGCTTAAACCGAAGCCGGCTAGTATAAACTGTCCGAAAAATCGTACGTGCGAAAACACACGTATATATCCGAATGCTCGTCGTAAAACCATACGACCTCTATATCGTTTCACCTGGAGCAGGGAAACTCTCTGTGTGGGACTCTAAAGACTCGACACTACGCTGGCAGTGGGTTTAACCACAGACCGCAAGCGGCACTAGCTGTACGTAACGGTCCCCAGGTAGATGTCGATAAGAAGGCCGATGAGGAAAATCATCCGAACTCCCACTGAGCCTGATGTGACAATCTTCGTACAGTCCGGTATGTTCGTCTAAGACTATCGCATATCAAGCCTAGGGGGCGGCAAGCGTCAGTCCCCTAATAGCTGTATAAGTCGTGTCGGAGCGAAGCCCATTACGCCCTGAGAAGCTACTGGAACCTACCAGTATATCTCGTTTGCCCTGGCCAGGGACTTTGCGTAATGGCTCTCTGACACAGTGCGATATCATCTCCCAATACCGGGAGAGACGAATCCTATCTAACCGCCACTGCCTCCAAGTGCTCGGGACTGCACCCAACTGCTACCTGTTTGCACGACTCCTTTGAGCCGTGGTAGGGTAGCAATCTAAGAACAGTGGGACACACTCGAGGCGAAGTAGCAGTGTCAAGTCTGCGGACTATGCTGTACTCATGTCATCTGGGAACTGATAACTGACGATGGGTATAATACCAACCAATCAGTTCCTCGGCGAGTCCTGTCCGGCGTACCCGTAACCTAACGAGCACCTGTATACTATCTCCAGTACGACGTACTGATGGCTGTGGGACAGACCATTTCCCCAACTGGGATGAGAAGCGTATACACTTAGTCTACTCTGGAATATCAATGCCCTATCTCGACAATCCAACGACCAGGGACCTGTATAGGATGTTGCTTACAGACTACCCAGCCCCCACTAGTGTGACTGCCATCACGACGCTGGTAATCAAGCAAAGATCCTATGGGCTCTACTAATATGTATAAGTGATTTGTTACAAGAAACATATACACATATTAAAGTAGATACAAACCAAGTAGCATACTACCATTTTTAGCAAGACTGTATATATAACTGTGAATATCCCAAGCTTCCATTAAGTAATATACAATCTAGTATGATACAATAATGGCCCCTAGGGCATATACACTAACAACTGGGACTTTCGCAGTCCAGGTACATAGAGACCGTACTAAAGAGATTTAGTATTGAAGATTCGAAGCGCGGTATTGTACCTGCATTGCACGGAATCACCCTCTCCAAGAAGATGTCTCCCAAGACTGACGAGGAGAGGGTTCGCATGAGCACTATACCCTACGCTTCGACGGTAGGATCTATAATGTATGCGATGCTCTGTACAAGATCAGATGTAGCTTACGCGCTAAACGTGGTGAGCCGGTATCAGTCAGACCCAGGTGAGAACCACTAGACAGCAGTGAAGAATATTCTCAAGTACCTGAGAAGGACTAAGGAGATGTTCCTGGTTTACGGTAATAGAGACCTCAGGGTCGAGTCCTTTACCGATTCAAACTTTCAGAGTGATAAGGACGACAGCAAGTCTGTCTCGGGTTTTGTGTTTATCCTCAACGGAGGGGAGGTGTGTTGGAGAAGTTCCAAACAGGATACCGTCGCAGACTCGACGATGGAGGCTGAATACATTGCTGCAAGCGATACCGCAAAAGAAGCGATCTGGTTGAAGAAGTCCATTAGTGAACTTCAGGTAGTTCCATCCATTGTTGACCCAATACCTTTGTATTGCGATAACAATGGGGCTATAGCTTTAGCGAAGGAAACACGGTCTCATCAGAAATCCAGGCACATCTTAAGGCGGTATCACCTGATCAGGGAGATCATTGAGCGCCAGGAGATCAAGGTACGGAGAGTGGACACTAAAGATAACACGGCGGATCCATTCACGATGGCCCTCCTTCAAGCACAGTTCGAGCGACTTTTTGAGCTATTGGATATGCGGTACGCCAGCAGCTGGCCTTTAGTGCAGACGTTGGGTATGCGGTACACCAATTACTGGCCTTTAGTGCAAGTGGGAGATTGTTGGATATGTATGCCCTAGAGGCCATTATTGTATAGTACTAGTTTGTATAATACATTTTGGAAGCTTGGGATATATACACGAATTGAAGACAGTCTTGCTCGATATTGTAGTATGCTACTTGGTTTGTATCTATCTTAATATGTGTATATGTTTCTTTTAACATATCGTTAATACATATTGATGGAGCCCTTATGATCTTTGCTTGACTACCAGCGTTGTGATGGCGATCACACTAGTGGGGGATGGGTAATCTATAAGCACATCCTTATACAGGTCCCTAGTCATAGGATTATCGAGACAGGGCATCGATACTCCAGAGTAGATTAGTGTATACGCTTCTCATCCCAGCAGGGGAGATGGTCTATCCCATAGCCATCAGTACGTCGTACTGGAGATAGTATGCAGGTGTTCATTGGGTTATGAGTTACACTGGACGGACTCGTCGGGAACTGTTGGTTGGTATTATACCTATCGTCAAATAGCATTTCCCAGGTGACATGAGTACAGCATAGTCCGTTGACTTGACACTGCTACTTCGCCTCATGTGTGTTCCTACTTCTCTATTGATTCGTGCAAACAGGTAGTAGTTGGGTGCAGTCCCGAAGCACTTGGAGGAAAAGGCGGTTAGATAGGATTCGTTTCTCCCGATATTGGGGGTTGATATCGCGCTGTGTTTAGAGAGCCATTACACAAAGTCCCTGGCCAGGGCAAGTGAGATTTACTGGTAGTTGTTCCAGAAGTTTCTCAAGGTGTTCTGGGCTACACTCCGACACGACTTATACCGCTATTAGGGGTCTGACGTTCACCATCCCCTAGGCCCGATATGCGATACTCTTAGACGAACAGTCCAGACTGTACGGAGATTGTCACAGATAGGTTCATTAGGAGTTTAGATGAGCTTGTTCGTCGACCTTCTTATCGACAGATACCTGGGTAGCTGTTACGCAAAGCTAGTGCCGCTGACGTGCTTGTGGCTAAACCCACTGCCAGAGTACTGTCGAGTGTTTAGAGTCCCACACGGAGGGTTTCCCAGTTTCGGGCAAAACGAGTAGAGGTCGTACAGTGTTACGACAGGGTTCGATCACATACGTATACTTGTGTGCGTGTGGTGTTCGAACGGACAATACTAGTGGACTTTGGTTTAAGCCGGATCCTTGTATTTGATTATTGGATTAGCTTCGTCTCATGGTATTCGTGTTTTGGAACTGTAACGCCTTGAAATTCGTTTAGGATGTTTTCTTGTTAATTGGCTAATGTGCGTGTTTTTCAGAAACGGATATCTTATTTTTCCTTCTTGGTTACTGTTAAATTTATTGTGAAGTGTTTATATAATTGTAGGGTTATTAATTATTTTAGTCATGTTACCCTAAGTGAGAAATTTTGTGTTAAGTGCACACATGCACACTTAGCCAATTTTGTGACTTAGGTTTTTTTAGTGTAACATGTTAACCCTTTTCATTTGTTGCATGGTTGGTAATTTATCCCCACCATTTCAAATCAAGTCAAAATCCCTTTTAAAATTCAAAAATTTCAATTAAACAAATGAGGCATAGTGTTAGGTAGGGAGGTTTGACCTTTTTGACCCATTTTTCTTCTCTTCTCCCTCTTTTCCCCTCATTCAGAATTTTTGCAGAAATTCCAGCAGAAAAACCCTCATCTTTCTCCATTTTCTCATCTCTTTTCACTTCTCTTTAGATCCTCATTCAAACGCTACACAAATCTAACCTTTTTCCTTCACAAAACCTTGGTTTAATGGCACATTTGAGGTGTTTGGTGGCAAGACTGCATACTTGAGGCTAGACCTGGAGCTTTTGGTGTTTTATAAGGTCTTTTGAAGTTATTACACTCATGTTTAACATCCCATTTCATAACTTGTTGTATTTTAGCAAAATATCACATTTTTATGCATATTTTATGCAATATAAGGAGTTTTAGTGAGGTTATGTTAAAAATTAACTTTTTATGGCTTGATTAGCTTGGTAATGTGATATTAGTGTAGTTTTAGACTTTGGTTTGTTTCAGATTTCACAAAAATACCCTTTAGTACCCAAATTAGTGTTTTTATAACTTTTTTTAAGCGTGATATTAGGATACGGTGATCTGCTTTTACTGCAAGTGTTTTCTGGAGTTGAAAACAACTTCAGAATGGTGTGCAGGGTTTTTGGGGTATGTGATTGAAGTTCGAGCCCACCTCACCGGAGTAAAACCGGCGGCCCCCTCTTGTCGGTCCAGCGACGCCGGTCTCCCCCTCCCCTGTTGTGTTGGGTGTTGTGTAGGGTGGTTTCTGTGTGTGTTTTGCAGTGTCTGGTCTTGTTTACTTTTTGGGATTTCTTCCAGGTAAAAATTTAGGAGCTGTTTCCCTTAGGTTGGGGTGTGTGTTTAGCGTGAAACGCACGCTTCATTTTGATCTGGTGCGTGCTGTGCATCGCAGCACATCAGGGTAGTTCTTGGTTCAGCACACACATGTTTTAGCGTATCGCGCACGCGTGCGCTTGGTTTGCGACGCGGGTTTCTAGTTTGACCTTAATGTCGTGTTTGTATGGTTTTGAGCTTATATGTGATATATTGTATAATTCAAGGTTCGCAGGCGAGTGCGACGGACGCTGCGAAGAAGGGGAAACAAGTCGTCGGCTACACTTAGCGCGAGACTACGGTGAGTAGATTTAACATCTACGGGGATATCGCCCGCATGGCGTTCTACGTCAGGGCTGATAGGACCTTATAGCTACATATTTCATTTATCTGCATGGCCACTGTCAGTTGCATACTGCATTCCCTGCTATATAATTGTAAACTTAGAATTGGTAGAACACCGCACTATTACTAACGGTTCATGTTGCACGAGCACGAATCTGCATGTTCCACACACACACCGTTAGTAAATGCCATGATACACTCAGTGTAGAATTGCCATGATCATTATATTGTAGTTCATTTCCTATATGATTCGATACGATTTTCATAGAAATTGGTAGCCGCATGATGTCTTGAAAAACTGAAACTATTTTAAAAAGCGGTTTCTCCCTTGTACCTATATTATGCCTTGATGTACATAGCACGTCGCATTCAATTTACGCATTGGTGTTGGATTTTCATGTGATTTCTGGTTTTGAGGACCGTGGGATTATTTAAGAAAAGATGCACTATTTTGAAAAACCCGGTGCCTCGTGATATGATATTTTGGTGCGTCCACCACGCGTTTTCTCGGTGCTGAGACGTGTGCTTGAAACCCGATTCGAGGAGTGGATGATCCGTTTGCGGGTTCGTGGTGGACCCGGTATGGTTCCTGTTAGTTATATGTATGCCCTAGAGACCATTACTGTACATTGGATGTATATTGTAGTGGATGCTGGGACATATATAGGGAGGACTTTCTTGCTCGACATGATAGTATGCTATCTGGTTACTCTTTACCTTAACTTGTACATTGATTGTCCCTCTGTTACATGTTGGTAAAGCCCTTAGGATGTGTACTTGACTACCTGGACTATGATGCGGATCATACTAGTGGGGACATGGTAGTCCATAAGTACATCCTTCAAGGTCCCTAGTCATGGGTGTATCGAGACGGGGCATCGATATACCAGAGTAGACTAGCGTATACCTTCTCGACCCATAAAGATGGGCGATGGATGATCCATATCCATTGGTGTTTGACATCAGAGACGATATACGGGTGCTCAGTGGAGACTGGGTACACTGGACGGACTCGCCGAGAACTCCCAGATGGTATTATACCTTACGTCAGATGGCAGTTCTCTGGTGACACTGGTACAGAGTAGTCTGTTGACCCGAGATCGTCATAGGGTCTTGTGTGGTTCCCACTGTGCTTTGATTTCCACCTTACCACGTCCAAGTGGGCGTGCAAAACGGTGGTTTTTGGGTACAGTCCCGAATCACATGGAGGCAATGAGCGATAGGAGGGGATTCGTCTCTCCCGGTATAGGGAGTTGATGTTGCGCTGTGTTCGATTGGCTATAACTGGAAATCCCTGGCCAGGGTTGCTGAGATTTACTGGTAAGTGTTACCAGTAGTTTCTCGAACTGTTATAGACCTCATATCGACACGACTTATCGAGCTATTGGGGTCTGACGTTTACCACCCCTAGGAGAGATATGCGACATATCAGACGAACAGACCGAACTGTACGGTAAGTGTTACTGGTTAGATTCACAGGAGTATGAGCGGGCTTGCTCGTCGATCTTCTGATCGCTCAATATCCGGATGGCTTTTACATTTAGCAGACCGCTTACGGCTTGTGGGTGTTTGAGATGATCATCACCTGCTGCCGGCGTATTGACGAGTCTTTAGAGTTCTACACAGAGGTTTTCTGGCTCAAGCGAAACGAAATAGGAGTGCATATGAGATATGTGCGGGACCGAGAATAATGCGTGTATGTGGTACCGTATTCTATTCTCGCGATGAATGTATCGATTGGTTGTATGCGATATAACCTAGTTATCGAATCAAGTATTGATTCGATAAGCCGATACATTGGATATTAGTCGGTTATATGCGATATGACCGAATCGTTAAATCAAGTGTTGATTTAATGATTTAATGCATAATTATATATTTGATATATTACTTTGTATTAACTAGTATCGGTTCACTTTAAATGGATTTTCTCACTCAGATGTGCACATTGTATATGTGATATATTTTTGTGCACTTGTTTGTATCATGTTTGATGATACATGCAAAATTGGCTTTGTGTAAAGACTTATACCTTGGTTATGATAATGGTTAGGGTTTTGATTTATTCACTTATTTATTTATCCATTCATTTTTGAGAAATAAATATAAGAAAACAAAAATGCTTTCTTTCTTTCTTTTCAAGAAGCTTGTTGAAGCTTCATGAAGCTTTGACCAAGTGACCATTTTGTCTTCTTCTTTTAACCCTAACCATTCATCTAAACTCAAGTTAGTTCTCTACACAAAACCATGGTTAAAATTATGATAAGGATTGATTTTCTTTTCCATAATATTATTCTTATCATAATATACATCATCATCTTCTTCTTCTTCACATGAAGAAAAGCTTGCTATCAACAATGGCAACTTGAGAAAATAAGTGAGAAATCCAATTCTAAAGTGAACCCACTTCCTATTTCTTCATCCTCTACCACTTGCCAAGTAGTATAGGGTGTTTTCTTCACAAGTTTCATGACTTGGTGAAGTGGGAGCTTGATCTTGTGATTCCTCGACGTAGATCATCTTCGGCATCGTAGTCGATGACCTAGCCCGCCCATTTCTCCGATGAAGCCAACGCTAGAGCCCGTGATTTGATTTGGACAGCAAGGGGACTTCATCACGGAGCTATGGAGGTGGAGCACCGGATCTACAAAGGTTGTATTTCCGTTCACTTAGAGTAAAGTCGTTTACTTGTATTTGTTTCGCCTAAAATCTAGTTAACGATCCGTATTAGGGTTTCTCGGCACTTGTAAAATTTGAAATTGGCATGGTCGATGCCTTGTGAGACCTCATTAGTGTGCCTAGGAACCCTACAGTGGTATCAGAGCCTAGCTAGAGCCTTAGGCGATGCGTAGACGAAGTTTGAAACCCGAACGAACCCGAAACCCTAAAATTTCACGCTCTCTGGACTTTTTTCAAAAACTGGGTTTTTTCCACATTAAAAATGCTTAAAAAATTCAGTAGGAAATTATAAGAATTACGGTGCAAAATTTGACAAAAGATACTTTAAGATTGCGGCGGAACCGCGGCAGAACCCTAGCTTCAGCGGCGGTTCCACGGCAGTAGTGTGACGTCACCCTCCCAATTTTGCACAGTAACTTCCTTTATTCAGTGCTGAGTTCTCTGGATATTTTTAAATATCACTCAAGAGTTGAGTTTTCTGGAGTGTTTTGGGAGTTCGCAGATTCGATCGGATTATCAAGCTTTGTCTATGTGTCTTTCCGGATAATTATTGAATATGTTAAAAAGGTCAACCGGATATAAATACCCAATCTTTCCCCTGCCGGAAAATTTCCAAGTGTTGGATTTTTCCGAGGTTTAAAGACGTTCTAAGTAGTGCAAGTAACGCGATGGTCCCTCTAGAAGACAACAAACCTTAACTCGATTATGTGACCGTCTTGAACCGCCCTTTGAACCTTCGGGTTTGGGGAAGTACGGTGTGCCACATGTGAGGCGTTGGCTTGACCCTTCTACGGCTGGACCGTTGGTACTGAGGCATGAACTGGATGTTTTTAAACTTGTTTCATGTGTTGATCTGTTTCGGGAAAACTTGGGTGTTTGAATGTTCGATCGGAAAGTTTAACATTTTCTATTTATCTGGAATGGGATACAACAATTGGAATTCACAAGAAGTTATGAGATAACTGTATGAATGTTATAAACATAGCACTTTAGTCTCACTTGATCGGTTTCCACGGAATTTTGATGTGATCAAAAGTCCGTCGCAATCACGTAGCGTACGCGGATACTCGCCGGGTAAACCTAATAGACAGCCTCGCTCCATAGCCCCGACCAAGTGACTGTAGGAGAACCCCGTCGTTGAAAGCATCCGTTCGGGTGCTCGCGGTAGCGGTGTTCCGCCTTGGTGCACTTCGTCGACGGCATCGGGGGTGCGGCCGTCTACTGAAGTTTGCGACGAGCATTCGATCAGGATGTCGGGAATCCTGTTGAATTGCCCGACTTAATATTGAAAAGTGTTTTCGATAATGAGACTAAAATGCGGGGTTTATAATTGTTAGGCATGTGATGTCTAAGTATTTCATTTGATTAGGCATGCGATGTCTAAACAGATTGCGGATTCCAACTGTTGTAGTTTTACACTTTCTTTTCTGTGACCGTAAGTGTAATATGTGATATCGCCGGTTTCGTTGCTATATGCCAACGACAATTGGGATACGCATGTTTACTTACGTTGATGACATGTGATGTTATGTGTTGCTGGATATGTTATATTGGATCGTCGTGTTTGAATAACCGGGGGTTTTTATGTGAGATAAGTGTTTTTCATTTCATTCATGTAAAAACTTGTATGTAATAATCTTTTATTGGGGCACTTCCAGGTTGCGGAAGATGTCATCCTTTGTATATTATTTACTTTTCCGCACTAGGATAGACCCAAGG
Organism: Agapanthus africanus; assembly: GCA_030015575.1. Lineage (NCBI taxonomy): Eukaryota > Viridiplantae > Streptophyta > Magnoliopsida > Asparagales > Amaryllidaceae > Agapanthus > Agapanthus africanus. The sequence continues at coordinate 231,550,320 of CM057345.1, forward strand.
AGTAGGGCACAAGTAACCGGGTTCTGGGGTCCAGTGGGAGACCAACTCGAGGAGTCGAGTCCGGGTCTCCTAACCCTAGAATTGGTAGGGTTGCTTGCCGCTCTCGTAGGGGTCTAGGGGTGTGGGTTTGGCTATTCATCGCGACCGTGGAATCCGTGTTTTATACTGGCTCGTATTGAAAATACGGACGTCCTAGTATATCCAATGTTTCATATGATTCTTCTGCTGCGATATCTGTGATGTGATCATGTGATGTTCTGTGATGGATACAGTATATAGTATAAATGATATAATATATAGACGTTACTTATGTTTTGCACCCGCACTAGCCCTGCCCTGCTCTGTCGTTAGTTACCTAACCTAACGGTGCACGAGGGGACATCGAGGCGAATGCGGATGGCATAAGTGTACGTCGTATTTATCTGTGATGTTTAGGTGACTTAATTGATGGGACTTCATTAATATGATTAATGAAATAAAAGAAACCTAAGATGTTGTAGAATCGAATTTCAAAAATAAAACAGGTAGCTACAGTTCTTGCTTTGCATAGCGGTATATATGATATATCCTGCACCTTATTCGATGAGGAAAGGACCGAGATCCCTTCACCGGGAGTGACTCCTTTGGCAAAAGCTGGCAGATACTACAACCCTCGGTTTGTCTTTTGATAGCTTCTATAGTTTTTGCTTTGCACAGTGATATATATGATATATCCCGCACCTTATTCGATGAGGAAAGGACCGACGATCCCTTCACCGGGAGTGACTCCTTTAGCAAAACTAGAAAAGCCTCAAAAACACTCCATTTCAAAATCATTTGATTCTACAACGATATCAAGTTCATTACGCAATAGGTTTTCAGAAAAACCTGTCGTAGCCCTCCGTCATTTCAGATAAGTACTAGTTAGTATTCGTGATGCGGTAGTTTGGCCTCCGTCAAGGCGTAGTGTACGGTAGCTAACTAGTGCTTATCTGCTAGCATATGATGCGATTGGATTAGGGTATTCGTACGGCGTTTTTTGGCCTCCGTCAAGGGTCGTGCGGGTGGGTTTAATTCAATCAGGAAATGACGGGTTGAACTTGACTAGCGGACTATGGGTTGTTTGGCCTCCGTCAAGGTCATAGAATGCTTGGGGCAAAATTATCGGGAATTTCAAGTGTTGAAATTTGCAATGAGATTGCATACCTTCTATGAGATAGTTGGATCCCGATACCCGCTGCGAGTAAGAGCTACTCCTGGGAGAGTTTTACACATTACAATTAGCCGATCAAGTAGGTTTCTAGAAAGGTGTTAACGAGGTTACGCCTCTGGGAAAACGAGGTTTACATTAATTAGGTTCGTGCGAAAGCACGGGGGACCTCCCTCAAAGTACCGACACTGGCCTGGCTGAAAGATTGGCGAACTTGTAGTGTGTAATTAATCCCGGCTAGTCTTTCCTTTTAGTGTTTGAAGGAAGATTTGATAAAAACAGTGGGAGCCATCCTGATTAGATAAAATAATAACCAATCTATTCTTGCAAGAGCGCACGCTGAGTGTTTTCTTCTCTCTCTCTCCTGGTAGCGACCATATCACGCCTTAATCAAGATAATAAAACAGATATATTGACCGAACCCGCTTGTTATACTGAGCTGGGGAACATTGGTCCCGCTTCAACTTATAATTGTTATAAGACAGAGTAGGATATTGGGGATTACCAGAATTCCCGTGCCGCCCAAACGAAGAGAGTGCATGCTGATGCATCATCTTCGGGTGTGTTCTTTATATAGAACTGTTTCTCTATTCTCTACGTCCTGGGTATTTGATACCGGATCAGGATTCCAGATATGTAATTTGTTACATAGGGCTACAGAAAGGTAGAGAACTGAGAACGGGTGATAAGTTTCATGAGGCAGAAAACGGGGCAAGTGTTGCAGCCAAGTCTGTTGGTCACTGTCACCCTGTATTACAAATACATTGATTCTGAACGAATGTTATTAGATACCGAACCTGATACACAAAATCATATCAGTCTCTTTATAAGTAAAGAAATGATATAATTTTGTATTGTTGGATAATGTTTTGAACATTTCCTGTATCAAAAGTTGATCGGTTCAGGCACGTTATCTAAAAGAATTGATGTTCTAAATCAAACTACAGTTCTTAGTATACAGAACACACACAGGAGGATGAGTTCAGAAATGAACAAATCCTTCTTGAGGCATTGTAGACTAGGTCATATCAATGCGACCTGACTAGCTGAAGTTACATTTAGATGCATATTTAAATCTGTTTGAATTTACATCTTATGAAACTTGCCAGTCATGTCACAAAGATACGATGATCATAGCTCTGTCTACTGGAAACAGAGAAAGAGTTAGTAAACTCTTGGGATTGATACATGTTGATGTATGTAAGGTCCCCTGTCTACACATGCCGGGAGCGGTTCTTTGTACTTCATTAAATTCTCTGATGATCTCTTTTGATTCAGACATATGTTCCTATTGAAACAAAAGTCCGAACCTTTTGAGATATTCACAGAATATAAGTTAGAAGTAGAGAACCAAAATACAGGTATAAGTATTATGTCCTTTGATGTGATCAGGAAGGAGAATACTTGAGCACGGAATTCCTGGACTATTCTAAAGGAGAATGAGATTCTCTCTCAGCATTACTCCTCCGTATACACCATAGCATGATGGTATATCGGGGTGGAGCAATCACACCTTATATGATAAGGTGTGCTCTATGGTGAGTACTACTGAGTTACCTATTTCCTTTTGGGAGTTATGCACTTGAGAAGCTGCATACCTATTGAATAGGGTTCAAATCAAATCAGTTGCCTACCACTTTATATGTGATATGGAAAGGGAAGAGCCCATATCTTAAGTTAGTTAAGATTTGGGGTTGTCCGGCCTATGTCTGAAAAGCAAAATCCGGACAAGCTCGAGGCAAGGTCTGTTATGTAGAACTGGAAATGTTCCAGCTATACAAATTGCAGCTGATGATTTGATAGAACCAAAGGATTCAGTAGAAACCAACGAACCTCAGCCTCTCCGCCGATCTAGTAGGCTTCCTCACCCACCTGAGAGATACTTCGGTTACTCTATGACAGTGGGAGCGAGGATTGCATCATGAGATGATGACCCAACTAGTTTCGAGCTGGCCATCAGGAGTGGGACTCTGTAAGAATGGCTGGATGCTTAGCGATCTGAAATGGAATCCATGTACACCAACAAAGTATGGACTTTGGTTGCTATATCTGAAGGGTTAAATCCCCATCAGGAGCACGTATATCTTGAGAAGATTACTTGGTGTAGATGGAAAAGTTGAGACTTTCAAAGCTAGACTTGTTAAAGGTTTTCGTCATCGACCAGGCGTGGATAATGATGAAACCTTTTCCAGTAGCTATGCTTAAGTCCATCCAGATCCTACTTGCCACGGCTACATACCATGACTACAATATCTGGCGATTGGGTGCCATGACTGCTTTTCTAAATGATGTTTTAGAAGAGAACGTCTATAAGTACACAGCCAGAGGGCTTCGTAGATAGTGGGAGCAGCGGAAACGTGTACAAGATGCTTTATAGGATAAAGCAGGTATCGCGGAGTTGGAACATCTGTTTTGATGTGTTAGTCAAAGAGTTTGACATCATCAAAATGGTAGATGAACCTTGTATAAACAAAAAGGTAGTAGGGAGTATAGTGACGGTCCTCGTAGAGTACGTGGATGACATACTCTTGATAAAAAAGGAGTTTCCTATGCTACGCTCGGTCAATCTCCGCTTATCACAATGATTCTCCATATAGGATCAAAATGATACCTCCTAAATCCTTGGTTTTGGATCTATGAGATAGATCTAATTGGATGTTAGGACTCTCACTAGTTGTAGTGAGATGGTATCAATCGATCCTGGGGAGAATCACTGGAAGGGTTCCAGGGTGATAAGGACGACTGAATGTCAGTCACAGGCATTGTCTTTACCCTCAGTAAAGGGACGGAATGTTGGAAGAGTTCCAAGCTAGATACCGTGGCATACTAGACGATAAAGGCTGGATACATCGCTACTTGAGATGCTACCAAAGAGGCAGTCTGGGTGTATATTAGTTCATGAGATGAACTTCGTTCCTCCCATTGTGTGACAATGGAGTTGTGGCTTATGCCAAGGAACACCCGTCCCATCAGTGATCCAGACATATTCTAAGGCAGTATCACCTGATCATGGAGATGGTGTTAGTGTTTATGCCCTAGAAGGCCATTACTGTATCATACTAGTTTGTATATTACTTAATGGAAGCTTGGGATATTCACATGTATATAACAGTCTTGCTAAACATGGTAGTATGCTACTTGGTTTTTCTATCTTAATATGTGAGTGTACGTATTGATAGAGCTCTTAGGATCTTGCTTGTCTACCAGCGTTGTGATGGCAGTCACACTAGTGGGGGCTGGGTAGTCTACAAGCACATCCTTATTCAGGTCCCTGGTCGTTGGATTATCGAGACAGAGCATCGATACACCAGAGTAGACTAGTGTGTACGCTTCTCATCCCAGTTGGGGAGATGGTCTGTCCCACAGCCGTCAGTACGTCGTACTGGAGATAGTATGCAGGTGCTCGTTAGGTTACGGGTACACCGGACAGGACTCACAGGGAACTGTTGGTTGGTTTTATACCAGTCGTCAGTGAACAGTTCCCAGGTGACATGAGTACAGCATAGTCCGCAGACTTGACATTGCTACTTCGCCTCGAGTGTGTCCCACTGTTCTTAGATTGCTACCCTACCACGGCTCAAAGGAGTCGTGCAAACAGGTAGCAGTTGGGTGCAGTCCCGAGCACTTGGAGGCAGTGGCGGTTAGACAGGATTCGTCCCTCCCGGTATTGGGAGTAGATATCGCGCTGTGTCAGAGAGCCATTACGCAAAGTCCCTGGCCAGGGCAAGCGAGATTTGCTGGTAGGTTCCAGTAGTTTCTCAGGGTGTAATGGGCTTCGCTTCGACATGACTTATACCGCTATTAGGGGACTGACGCTTGCCGCCCCCCTAGGCCCGATATGCGATAGTCTTGGACGAACGGACCGGACTGTATGGAGATTGTCACAGCAGGCTCAGTAGGAGTTCGGATGGGTTTCCTCATCGGCCTTCTTATCGACAACTACCTGGGGACCGTTACGTACAGCTAGTGCCGCTTGCGGTCTGTGGTTAAACCCACTGCCAGCGTAGTAGTCGAGTCTCTAGAGTCCCACACAGAGAGTTTCCTACTCCAGGCGAAACAATATAGAGGTCGTATGGTTTTACGACAAAGGGTTCGGACGCGTATGTGTGTTTACACACTTACGTCGTTTGGACAGTTTTTACCAGTCGGCTTTGGTTTAAGCCAGTTACTGGTATCCGGTTATTGGATTTATACAGTCTAAAGTTTTTTCGTATTTTTACGGATCGGAGGGGCGTTCTCGTAATTACTCGAGAAGCTTCTAGAAAATGGTGACTAAGGAGGTTTAGGTGTCATATGCTTTGAATGAGATTAGTGAGTCATGAGAGTGATTCATCATAGTCATTAATGCATCATAAATGCTTAATGACTCATGATAATGAATCACCACTTGATATTTATGAAGCATGATTATTCATCACTTATTTTCTTTTCTCTTTTAAAAGATAATGCTTCATATATATTATGATAACTTACTATTCTCACTCATAATATCATTCACCTTCTCTCTCCTCAAGCTCTCCCTCTTCAAACCCTAATCCTCCCCTCTCATGTGTTGAGTACAAGGATTAGTTAGACTAAACAATCCATAACCCTCACTCTATCTCATCTATCTTCTTTGATTAGCAATCCAAGAAGGTTAGTTGCCTCAAGTTTAGAGGCTAAGCTTGGAGTTTTTCTCTCGGGTGGATCATCTACTACATCGAGAAGGCCGAGGAGGACGAGGAGATCGTAAAGCCGAAGGACTTGGTTCGATAGGTATAATCCCTAAGCATAGTAGTTTAGAACAACTATGTGTTTGGTTAGTTATCGTTTAGCTTCGATTCAAGCGGTTAGTCGATGTTTGTTCACTAAACAAGTTCGTTTTTGAAAATTCCGCCTCCCCCTAGCATTGGGGTGTTGTACATCGACTTACAGTGGTATCAGAGCCTCGCTAAACAATAAATAACCTTTTTGCAAATTTGTATGAATTTCGAACGGAAAAAACGAAACCGGAAAAGCCCGAAAAATCATGTTTCTGTCGATTTATAAATGAAGTCCAAAAATTTTTCAGGGATGTTCAGAAAGCTTAAAATGATAGTAGTAGAACACACAAAAAATTTGGTGCCCTGAATCGCCTACGGAGCCGCGGATCCGCAGCGCATAGCACTGTTCTCGCCGCGGATCCGCCGCCGTTTTGACGATTCAGGGACCCTTTTTTCTTGTGGTGGTTCTCTGTGATATTTGGGATTCTCTGGTAATTTTTAATTTTGCTCAGGTTTCAAGTTTACAGAGCAGTAATGGAGCAATGTTAAATGCGTTTAATCGATCGAAATTGTACAGTATTTGCATATTGGATTATATCTGTGATTGTATAATGTGTTCGTAAACCTCCCCTAACTGCTAGTATGTCGGTTGGCAGGGGTTGCACATTTCTGTAATGGTTTTATCTGTTTGTGCATATGAACTGTATTGGACTGTTGTGGTGTATAGCCGGGGTTATACAATGGGTTATTATTTAATTCATTTGTTGTAAATGTAATTTGTTGTAATATTATTTTTGCGGGGCACATCCAGGTTGCGGTTGTAGCCACCGTTGTATTATTTCATTTTACTGTTTATGCTCCTAGGACTGACCCAAGGTGGGGTACACAAACTGCCGGGCGGGTAGTTTGCCGTACCCGTAGGGGTCGAGGGTGGGGTAATGGCTATTCATTACAACTGTGTTATCCGTCTTTTCTTGCAGGCTCAAAAGAAATACGGATTGCTTGCAAATCCAATTAAGTTCATATGTGTTCTGGAATGTATATCATTGCGTCAGACGAATGTAAAATATCTATATATATGATAGCTATTTAGACGTCACTTATGTTTTACACCCGCGCTAGCCCAGCCCCCGCTCTGTCGTTAGTTAAGTAACCTAACGGGTGATGACGGGACCCCGTGGCGAATGCGGATGGCATAAGAGGACGTTGTATTTTCGTTGTTTTCTGGAATGATAGGTTAATGATGGGACGCATTATCTATAATGCAAAGAAAAACAAACCAAAGTTTAAATCGTTGGAACAATTTAAAAGAAACCACTCGGTTAATTTTAAAAAACAGATATTTTTAAATGCGGAGCTTTAACCACTCCTTTTAAAAGCTATCAGGTTCCTTCGGTTATATCAAGTTCACTACGTTCACGGTTTCGCCAAAACCATTCGTAGCCCTCCGTCATTTCATCTGGGTATTCAGTAGTATTCAAGCTATGTATTTTGACCTAACGCCAAGGCATAGTGTTTGGTAGCTACTGGGTATTCATTTGTTGCATAGGTAGATGAGTTAGTTTGGGACAGTCATATCATCATTTTGGCCGAACGTCAAGGATATATACGGATGGGTTCAAATTGACAAGATAATGATGGGTAGAACTTGACATGTGACTTATGACATTTTGACCTAACGCCAAGGTCATAAGAGCATGGGGCAGAAATATATATCGGGAATTTCTAAAGAAACTGAAATTTGCAAAGAGATGCATACCATTTGGAGTTTGATGAATGTTGGTAGGATTCCTTCAACATTATCATACGATGATATTTGGATCCCGATCCTACTATGAGTATATGCTACTTATCAGGAGATTCGTCACTTAACGATCAATGCTATAAACCTAGTAGGTGTCCAGAAAGGTGTCAGCGGGGTTACGCCCCCAGAGAAAAGAGGTTATTTAATTAAGGAACTTCGCGAAAGCGTTGGAAAACCTCCCTCGAAGTATCGACACTGGCCTGGCTGAACGGTTAAGCAAGTATTGTACGGTGAGAATAGTCCTGGCTAATTCTTCTTTTATGGTTTGAGGAAGGATTCGAGAAACAGTGGGAGCCATCCAGTTTAGATAAACTAAAAACCACTCTAAACTTGCAAGAGCATCATGCTAAAGAGTTTTCTTCTCTCTCTCCTAATTGCAGCGACCCTGAAAATGACTGGACTTAAGTTACTTTTAGAGAAAAATATACTGACAGGGCCAAACTATAAAGATTGGCTGCGGAATGTCAAAATGGCTTTGACCTATGACAAATTGGGGTACATCCTCACCGCTACGGCACCTGCTGTCCCTGGTCCCAAATCCAGCAATGCGGATAAGGAAATCCGCAAAACCTGGGATTTAGATTGTACGAGAGCCAAGTGCATCGTGCTTGCCTCAATGAACAATGAACATCAGAGGAGGCATGAGGATATGTCCCTAGATGGCATATTTCTCCATACAAAGGAACTTTATGGAGAGCAATCTCGTATAGCAAGATACGAGACCTCTATGAACTTGTTTCGAGCGAGGTTGGCTGTCGGGTCATCGGTAGGTGAACATGTCCTAAAGATGACCGGCTATATTGAAGAGCTCGCAGACCTTGGGACGACTTTGGATAATGAGCTCTATACAGACCTTATTCTCCAGTCCCTTCCTCCCACCTACGACTAGTTTATCCTCAACTTCAACCTTCAAGGAAAAGAAGTTGAACTTGCGGAACTCCTGAACATGTTAAGGAGTGCAGAGGGCACCTTGCAGAAGGCAAGGGAAACACCCGCTATGTTTGTTGGCGGTGCATCTTCTTCCGGGTCCAAGGTTAGGGCCAAAGGAAGGAAGAAGAAGACCGCACCCAAACCTAGAGGAGGTGTTAGTAAGGTGGGAAAGAAGGGAAAGAAAAAGTTTGCAGTACCGGTAGTAGGCCAGGATGAGTGCTTCCATTGTCACAGGAAAGGGCACTGGAAGAAGGATTGCAAGGCGTGGAACGCCAAGAACCAGGAACCGAAGCAAGCTGTGGCTTCGACTTCAGGTGTGTTTGTAATTGAGAATTCTCTGTCGATCAACTCTACTTCCTGGGTATTGGATACCGGATCAGGATCTCATATTTGCAATTCATTGCAGGCACTGAGAAACCGTAGAGTGCTGAAGGAAGGTGATATGACCCTAAAGGTTGCTAACGGAGCTAGCGTGGGAGCTGCGTCCGTCGGGGATTATCACCTAGGATTGACGAGTGGACACATTTTGGTTTTACATAACTGTTATTTTGTACCATGTTTAACGTGTAATATCATATCAGTTTCCTTGTTATCAAATAAAGGTTATGATTTCACGTTTGTAAGAGATGTTGTCAACATCCACCTTAATCATGGTTTGATTGGGTCCGATACCCTAAGTAACGGTATATATGTTTTAAACCAACTCCAAATTTTCAATGTCCAGAACACACTAAAAAGAAAGTCTCCAGATTTAAATAAAGCTTTCTTGTGGCATTGTAGACTGGGTCACATCAATGAGAGAAGGTTGACTAAGTTGCATAGAGAAGGATATTTGGACTCGTTCGAATATCAAACTTATGACACTTGTCAATCTTGTCTCAAAGGAAAGATGACAAAGACTCCATTTACTGGACAAGGAGTAAGAGCGAGCGAGCTCTTAGGACTCATACACAGCGATGTATGCGGTCCGATGTCTACACATGCAAGAGGTGGTTTTTCCTATTTCATTACTTTCACGGATGATTACTCAAGATACGGATTCATTTATCTGATGAAACATAAATCCGAGGCTTTTGAGAAATTCCGAGAGTATAAGAATGAAGTAGAAAACCATACCGGCAAAAGTATCATGACACTTAGATCTGATCGAGGTTGTCACGACCCAGAATTGGCCCGTGACGGCCCTAATACTACGCAACGCCCAAAGACGCAACGCAGTAAAAGAAAGCCAAACCCAGAAATCTAAACCATGAAAAATCCGGAAAAGATAATATAAGTTTTGAAACAGTTGAAATCGCAACCCAAATTCTTTAAAAGTCTTACTTTCTTTCTTTAAAGTTTTAGCAACACCCCCTTTTTTGTAAAGACAAGTCAAGATGAATGCAACACAAAAATAATGACAGTAGAGAATAAGCTGTATATAAAAGACATCAATCCACAATAATACACACTAACGTCCTCACCAAGTCTCTATGTCCACAGATACAATAGTAGATGGAGAGAGAGTACAATATACAACGAAGGTACAATATGAAATACAGATAACCGTCTAACCCACCTAAGCAAAATGGTACTGTGAGCTGATGCGGTATCTGCAGCAAAAGGTGGTAGCTGGATAGCTGAATAAAGGAATAGCCTGCCTCGACTACTTTGGGGAAAAACCTGAAACACCTGTGGCACAACGGGGGTGAGTTGCCAACTCGTGAATATTATAAAACATATGCAGGTAATCGCAGGAATGCACGTACAGCATGTATCTAAGATATGCGATTACAATAATAATATGTCATGCAATGCTGAAATAAGGAGAGTACGCTAGCAGGTACAATCAATATATGAAGTAATGATGGCATGATAATAGTGTGCAATGACTATGCAATAGAGATATGAGAAAGCAATATGCAACCATCATAAGGGTACACTACAAGTACTACCAATATATGAATCTGTGCATAAAGTAGGTAAAAGTGAGGTATGAGGTGGAATATGTCATTTCCCACGGAAACCTGACGTCGTGGCAGGATCACAATCCAACAAGATACTCCAATCCCAAATCCTCAAACCAGCCTCCACATTGGGCACTCCCATCATATAAGTCTCACATCTCCTCAATGTACAATATCGAGTAATCTCCTATATCCCGAATGTACAAATCACCAATCACATAGGTATATCCAATGTCCAATCCCAATGAATCACCTAGTATTCCAAGTCCAATCTCAAGTAAGTTTCTAGCATCCTAAAGATATATATATATATGTACAGAAATAAATATGATGGGGGCAATACACATATATTAGCGTCCCATTCCACTAATATTGGTGTAAGGGTATATATAACAACGGCTAAATCCCCTGTTATATATACAAAAAGGGGTTAAAGAAATATCATGAAACCGTGTGGCAAGCATCGACACAGAAATCCTCGTATATCGGGCTCCGTCAGTCCGGATCAGCCCACGGGGTCCGTCTGCGGTATCGGCCCTCGGCCCCGCCAGTACAGATCCTCCCGCATCCATCTCTCGACTCTGGCCAGTAGCCTCCGGACAACTGCCAGGTCCAAACAATCACCGGTAGGTACTCACCCGCCTCCAGGCTCAATCGGCAAACCCATCGATCTTCTTGCCGAGGGGAACCATACCGGGCCCCACCATGTACTCTCATACGGCAACCACACCTCGTATGGAGTAGATAATCAGCACCGATAAAACTCATGGGGGACGCTCAAATATCATATCAAGGAAACCGGGTTGTTACATGTATGCATAATTTCATGAACTCCCGCGGTTCCCAAATCCCGAAAACATCATATAAAATCCAGATAAACAATGCATAAATCCAGGAATAATGTATGCGATATATCTGAATGCGAGCAGGTAAACACAAGTATATAGCTGAACCAGATGTATGCGAAAACACGATAAGGTACAGCTAAGTAACATCAGTAAATGTGAATATGCAACAACAACTGAATGTGTATCTAACATACAGGTGTAGCAAAGTATAGGTATCTACCTATAGGAACTGATGTCGTATACCCCCATGGGTATAAGTAAAATATGTCGGAGGTATACCTGTAGCTGTATCGCAAAGTGAAAATATACCTATCACTAAAGGTATGATACGCTATAGGTATACCGACAAGCTAGATGTCAGGTGTGGCAAGCAATAGTAGCTATAAGGGGTAGTGTGTGACATGGCAATTATTGACGGCGTGTGTGTAGCATGCAATCCGTGCTCGTGCAACATGAACCGTCAATAATGTGTGCAGTGTCCTACGGCTGCTAGTCACAGTATATAACTATATCAAGGAAATGCAGTAAATGCGCAATTCTACAATGACGTAGAATGTGCGGCAGGTAATTGTATCCTAGCCCAGACGCATAACGCCATGCGGGCGATTCCCCTGTAGATGTTATATCTACTCACCTACACCCCACGCTAGGTGAATCCTATCATCTGCTCCTCCTGTAGCCGTGTCCGTAGCCCCTGTCTGCAAACCTGCAATTACGACATGGAAATCACATATAAGTCAAATATCCCGCGAAACGCGATATCGAATCGAAACGAGAAACTCGCGTCGCGAACTAAACGCGCGTGTGCACGATACGCTGAATCGTGTGTGTACGCGTCTAAAACCATCGCGACACGCCGCGATACGCTGGATCACAGAACCCACTCACGTATCGCGCGTATCGCGCAAACACCACGAACACAAAAACGACATAAAGCCCCAGATTTTCCTACAGGCAAGATATTACAAAACTAGACATGTCAAAGACCTAGAAAACACAGCAGGGAGCCCTACACCAAAACCCCAACACCCAAGCTCCCCACTGGGCCGCAAATTGCGGCCAAAAAGAAGAAATTGGCGGCCTGGGTTAGGAGTTAGGGGGTCGTCTTCTGGTGGTGTGATCTAAACCTAGGTATCATGCTCCAGTCTTCTCAATTTTATTCTGTAGGCATCGGGTCACCAGCAGATCACAAATATCCATTATATCGCTTAAAAACGACAATTTGCACAATACACAAACCCTATGGTAATTTAGTGAAATCCAGGGAATTCTCAGTGTGAGTGACCCTACTAACACTAGATTTACCTAAGGTAGCTAACACAATCATCAATTGTCATCACAACTCACAATACACCAAAACTAGCACTAAATTAGCTATTTAGCACTAATCGACACAAAACCACACACCAATAAGCAAACTAGGGATTGGGTTCAGGAAGTATACCCAAAAGACCTCCAAGGAGCAGGTGAAGAAGGGAAAGGAGCTGCTGTTGCTTGCCTCTGCTGCTTCTACTGCTTGCTGTTGCTTCTGTTGTTGCTTCTGCTTCTTCTTCTGCTACTGCTTCTACTTCTGCTGCTGCTGCTATTGGAGATGATGATGATGATGCTGATGATGTTGTCGTGGTTGTTGTTGTTGAGCTTCTGTAAGTGATGAGAGCTCCTGCTGCTCCTGCTGCTGCCCTTGCTATTGTTGTTGTTGTTGTTACTGCTGCTGCTGGGGCAGCTGCTGCTGCTGCTGAAGTGTGAGTGTGTGTGTGTGTTTGAGAGAGTGAGGGAATGAGAGATGGAAAATGAGAGGAGAATGAGAGCAAGCAGACAAGACCCCCCTTCTCTTTCTCTTTCTCATTAAATGAGGCATGGGCAAAGCCATAATGCCCATGCTCTCTCTCTCTCTCTCTCTCTCTCTCTCTCTCTCTCTCAAAGTCAACCAAGCACAAAACAAAAATTCAAAATAAAACCCCTTTTTAAATTCATTTACATTTAAAAACCATCATGCTTAAAACCCATACTATTAACAATCATAACTCTTAAACTAATCTTAAAACTAACTTAAGACAAATGGTTAGCTAACCATGATTGCTAATCATGTTTAACCCCAAAAACAACCCTAGTTATCATGCACAAGTGTGTGTGTGCCTAATAAAATTCTAATAAAATACACAATAATTAGGATAAAATATTTAAAACTTAATTTGGTAAACTTTTTATTAAAACCCATATATTAAAATATAATTAGCTACAAAACACATTCTAAGGTGTTACAATCTCCCCCCCTTAAAAGAAATTCGTCCCCGAATTTAAAAATATTCCGATACGCATACCTTCAAAGAGAAGATTAAAATCCTCACATCTCGCTCGCAGCCTCCCAAGGGACTACCTCACTATACGGCTACTTCCAAGAAAACCCTTCACAGATGGCAAGACCTTTTACCGACGTTTCTCCACCTGTCAAGCCATTAACACACATGGCTGCGGGTGAACGAAAGATCGCGTCCAGCTAAATGGTCTGGTGCCAAATCATGTGAGAAAGGTCAAGAAGGTAGTTGTAAAATATCATCACAAGGAATACGGGGTGAAAATCCAATAATCTGGGCGGAAGTGCCAAATTGAAGGCAACGAAACTAACTCGCTTATAGGATCTAAAAGGACCTAAAATCCTGGGATAAGCTTCCCAACATCGAACACGTCATTCGTCGGAAAAAATCCGTAGGAATACATGATCTGCCACTGCGCACTCAAGCCTGCGACCAGCACAGTCACAAAAGACATCTGTTTGCAATGGACAGTTCCATCCTGACCTAACACAGCTGGACTATCTCCGAAGTCTCTAGACTAGCTGGGGTCCAAAGTCCTACTTACGCAGAGTCAGAGAAACAGCAGGCTGGTGGTCGACACGACCTAACCCCTAGCCTAAGGGTGGCCAATTGGAGTGTCTCCTGATAACAGCTATCGAAGGAGAACCCTAACAATGGCGAGTGACGATCCCAAGCTGCTGACGAACGAGCTTCGGTAGGCAGTGTCTCGCGAAAACGATTTAAGGAAAGTGGTCGGGCGTGGACATGAGCAAGCTGTCCCCTCCGTAGAGACGAACTAAGCTATACTCGACGATCACACAAGAACTGTAAATCTGCAGAAGACCATCACAACAATCCAAATCTGCTGCAGGAAGATGTACATTAAGCTCTAGTGGTCCGTGGAAAATCTGACACAACTCCCAAACAAGTAGTGTCTCCAAATCCCCAACGCAAAACCACCGCGGCCATCTCCAGATCATGAGTGGAATACCCTCCTCGTACTTCCTCCAAATGTAGGGAAGCAAAAGCGATAACTCTATAGTGTCATCTCAGTACACAATCGAGCCCACTCAAGAAACACTACAGTTAGACAACAAGGTCGCCCGAACCAAAAGCAAGAAAGACTGATGCAGTCGTTAACTGAATCTTCAACTGCTGAAAACTCCGTACACATGCCTCAGTCCACAGAAAAGAAACTTCCTTTTTGGTCAATTCAGTCGACGGTGCAACACTACTCTAGCAATCCTGCATGAAACGGCGGTAAAAACCTGCTAAGACCAACCATCTGCGGATCCCCGTCCTGCACACGAGTCTGGGCCTAAGCTGTACGACCACGATCTCCCTCGGAACCATATGAAACCGTCTCCCGTGACTACAAGACCTAGGAGTCAACACAAACAAGCCTGAAGAAACACTCTGAGAATTTAGCAGCTGCTGGTACTCTCCCAGTGTCTGCATAACAAATCCTCAGTGCTACTTCTGTCCCTCAAGACACATTAAGTAGACCAGAGTGTCGTAAATAACACAACCAAAAACTGGTCGAGGAACGGCCTGCAGAAATATGGTTCATCATCTCTACGAATGCTGCTAGGGCGATAGTGAATCCAACGACTCAAAAAAACACACAAAGCCCGTAGCACGCACAAGGTAGTCTTCGGAATGCCGTCACTCCGAATCCGCAATAATGATGACCTGATCCCAAACACACTTAGAAAAATGTCTCGCACACTGGAGCTGATCGAAGAAATCGCCATGGCAAGGTGAAGGATACCTATCCGCACCGTAAGCCGGTTCAATTGACGATCCGTCGATACGCAACCCTAAACTGCCGTCTTTCTCCTCGACGAACAGAAATAGGAGTTTCCAAAAGCGAAACACTCAGACGCACAAAACTCCACAAACCCAAAACTCTGCAGCTGATCCTTAAGCTCCCTCAGCTTCGCCGGCTCATCTGGAAAAACGTCGGAAAAACTCTCGCACGAAAAGAACCCGGTCCAACAATCCCCACGGTGGCTCCGGTATCACGAATTAACGTCTAGAATCCACGACACCTCCTCAGTAGCCGATTAGCTAAAAAGGCTGAATTCAAGCTGTGAGAGGCGGCACAACTATCCACCTGCACAACAAGAACTGACTTGCCGGGGAAAACAAAACCTAACTCGTTTCCTCACGGTAGTCCACAGACGCCTAACACATAGTTAACCAGTCCGTGCCCAGGAGAACGTCAAATCCAACATCTCTAGAAGGACCAAAACGACGGACGAATCTCTATCTCCTATCCGATTGGCACGAAACTGAAATACGTGTCGCGCAACAAAAGAATCGCTGACAGAAGTTAAAACAAATACTACTAAACTACCCAACAACGATACAAGCAAGAAACAAACAAATACATCAAAAGAACATAAAACTCAAGGTACCTGAAAACTCCATATTGGACGTCTGCGCGTCCCGATGAGTAGAAGCAAACTCCTGTGTCTGCACTCTACTCGCAGCTGGATGAACTCCTCTGGTAAACAGAGCCCTCTGAGCGAATCTTCCATGTCCACGGCCTCTTTGAAAACGATCATGACGAGGTGCTAAGGAACAATCCCTGACGAAGTGCTGAAGGCTCCCGCATCGAAAACATCCACGTGCTGACTGCTGACCATCCTGGGGGTAAGAGCTGAACGACTGTCCTCGTCCTAAGCCTCTGCTACTCCCGCAACGGCCACGAAATCTGTCTCGACGACCAAACCTCTGCCTCTGGGCTGGTACACTGGTACGAGTCCTCCACTGTCCTGGAATATGTGTCTCGTCAACTGGAGCTGCAACCACTGGTGCTATGTAGGTGACGGACTGTTGCATGCTGACTGTAAGGGACAGCTGAGTAACAGGGGTGACAACCTCCTGTCGTAGCTCCCGAACGACGTCAACTAAAGAACTCATCGTCTGGCGGAACTCCTGCATCTTTACCAAAAGTCTATCCATGGTATAGGTCGTAGGCTGATCCGTCGGCACCTGTGCAACTAGAGTGCCATCCTGGTCAGTACTCGTCTCACCCGAGCCAACTCTGACCTCGGCCCTCGCTGCATCACTCTGAGTCCCCATAGTCATCGGCGGCAAGGCTATAAATAGATATAAGATGAGATTCGATAAGAATGAGGAATTCGAATCTCAAAGATATGAATCATCAAGGAAGGAATATCAAGCAAATTGTACTTAGGTCACTTAATGCGAAGTACCGCGCTGTGGGTATGCTGCAGACATACACACACTACGTTACTCTGCTTAAGCTACCTACTCCATCATACTAAGGTCATCCTACACTCCGAAAGGTAAAACCTAACGCTCTGATACCAACTTTGTCACGACCCAGAATTGGCCCGTGACGGCCCTAATACTACGCAACGCCTAAAGACGCAACGCAGTAAAAAAAAGCCAAACCCAGAAATCTAAACCATGAAAAATCCGGAAAAGATAATATAAGTTTTGAAACAGTTGAAATCGCAACCCAAATTCTTTAAAAGTCTTACTTTCTTTCTTTAAAGTTTTAGCAACACCCCCTTTTTTGTAAAGACAAGTCAAGATGAATGCAACACAAAAATAATGACAGTAGAGAATAAGCTGTATATAAAAGACATCAATCCACAATAATACACACTAACGTCCTCACCAAGTCTCTATGTCCACAGATACAATAGTAGATGGAGAGAGAGTACAATATACAACGAAGGTACAATATGAAATACAGATAACCTCTAACCCACCTAAGCAAAATGGTACTGTGAGCTGATGCGGTATCTGTAGCAAAAGGTGGTAGCTGGATAGCTGAATAAAGGAATAGCCTGCCTCGACTACTCTGGGGAAAAACCTGAAACACCGGTGGCACAACGGGGGTGAGTTGCCAACTCGTGAATAGTATAAAACATATACAGGTAATCGCAGGAATGCACGTACAGCATGAATCTAAGATATGCGATTACAATAATAATATGTCATGCAATGCTGAAATAAGGAGAGTACGCTAGCAGGTACAATCAATATATGAAGTAATGATGGCATGATAATAGTGTGCAATGACTATGTAATAGAGATATGAGAAAGCAATATGCAACCATCATAAGGGTACACTACAAGTACTACCAATATATGAATCTGTGCATAAAGTAGGTAAAAGTGAGGTATGAGGTGGAATATGTCATTTCCCACGGAAACCTGACGTCGTGGCAGGATCACAATCCAACAAGATACTCCAATCCTAAATCCTCAAACCAGCCTCCACATTGGGCACTCCCATCATATAAGTCTCACATCTCCTCAATGTACAATATCGAGTAATCTTCTATATCCCGAATGTACAAATCACCAATCACATAGGTATATCCAATGTCCAATCCCAATGAATCACCTAGTATCCCAAGTCCAATCTTAAGTAAGTTTCTAGCATCCTAAAGATATATATATATGTACAGAAATAAATATGATGGGGGCAATACACATATATTAGCGTCCCATTCCACTAATATTGGTGTAAGGGTATATATAACAACGGCTAAATCCCCTGTTATATATACAAAAAGGGGTTAAAGAAATATCATGAAACCGTGTGCCAAGCATCGACACAGAAATCCTCGTATATCGGGCTCCGTCAGTCCGGATCAGCCCACGGGGTCCGTCTGCGGTATCGGCCCTCGGCCCCGCCAGTACAGATCCTCCCGCATCCATCTCTCGACTCTGGCCAGTAGCCTCCGGACAACTGCCAGGTCCAAACAATTACCGGTAGGTACTCACCCGCCTCCAGGCTCAATCGGCAAACCCATCGATCTTCTTGCCGAGAGGAACCTTACCGGGCCCCACCATGTACTCTCATACGGCAACCACACCTCGTATGGAGTAGATAATCAGCACCGATAAAACTCATGGGGGACGCTCAAATATCATATCAAGGAAACCGGGTTGTTACATGTATGCATAATTTCATGAACTCCCGCGGTTCCCAAATCCCGAAAACATCATATAAAATCCAGATAAACAATGCATAAATCCAGGAATAATGTATGCGATATATCTGAATGCGAGCAGGTAAACACAAGTATATAGCTGAACCAGATGTATGCGAAAACACGATAAGGTACAGCTAAGTAACATCAGTAAATGTGAATATGCAACAACAACTGAATGTGTATCTAACATACAGGTGTAGCAAAGTATAGGTATCTACCTATAGGAACTGATGTCGTATACCCCCTTGGGTATAAGTAAAATATGTCGGAGGTATACCTGTAGCTGTATCGCAAAGTGAAAATATACCTATCACTAAAGGTATGATACGCTATAGGTATACCGACAAGCTAGATGTCAGGTGTGGCAAGCAATAGTAGCTATAAGGGGTAGTGTGTGACATGGCAATTATTGACGGCGTGTGTGTAGCATGCAATCCGTGCTCGTGCAACATGAACCGTCAATAATGTGTGCAGTGTCCTACGGCTGCTAGTCACAGTATATAACTATATCAAGGAAATGCAGTAAATGCGCAATTCTACAATGACGTAGAATGTGCGGCAGGTAATTGAATCCTAGCCCAGACGCATAACGCCATGCGGGCGATTCCCCTGTAGATGTTATATCTACTCACCTACACCCCACGCTAGGTGAATCCTATCATCTGCTCCCCCTGTAGCCGTGTCCGTAGCCCCTGTCTGCAAACCTGCAATTACGACATGGAAATCACATATAAGTCAAATATCCCGCGAAACGTGATATCGAATCGAAACGAGAAACTCGCGTCGCGAACTAAACGCGCGTGTGCACGATACGCTGAATCGTGTGTGTACGCGTCTAAAACCATCGCGACACGCCGCGATACGCTGGATCACAGAACCCACTCACGTATCGCGCGTATCGCGCAAACACCACGAACACAAAAACGACATAAAGCCCCAGATTTTCCTACAGGCAAGATATTACAAAACTAGACATGTCAAAGACCTAGAAAACACAGCAGGGAGCCCTACACCAAAACCCCAACACCCAAGCTCCCCACTGGGCCGCAAATTGCAGCCAAAAAGAAGAAATTGGCGGCCTGGGTTAGGAGTTAGGGGGTCATCTTCTGGTAGTGTGATCTAAACCTAGGTATCATGCTCTAGTCTTCTCAATTTTATTCTGTAGGCATCGGGTCACCAGCAGATCACAAATATCCATTATATCGCTTAAAAACGACAATTTGCACAATACACAAACCCTATGGTAATTTAGTGAAATCCAGGGAATTTCTCAGTGTGAATGACCCTACTAACACTAGATTTACCTAAGGTATCTAACACAATCATCAATTGTCATCACAACTCACAATACACCAAAACTAGCACTAAATTAGCTATTTAGCACTAATCGACACAAAACCACACACCAATAAGCAAACTAGGGATTGGGTTCAGGAAGTATACCCAAAAGACCTCCAAGGAGCAGGTGAAGAAGGGAAAGGAGCTGCTGTTGCTTGCCTCTGCTGCTTCTACTGCTTGCTGTTGCTTCTGCTTCTTCTTCTGCTACTGCTTCTACTTCTGCTGCTGCTGCTATTGGAGATGATGATGATGATGATGCTGATGATGTTGTCGTGGTTGTTGTTGTTGAGCTTCTGCAAGTGATGAGAGCTCCTGCTGCTCCTGCTGCTGCCCTTGCTATTGTTGTTGTTGTTGTTACTGCTGCTGCTGGGGCAGCTGCTGCTGCTGCTGAAGTGTGAGTGTGTGTGTGTGTTTGAGAGAGTGAGGGAATGAGAGATGGAAAATAAGAGGAGAATGAGAGCAAGCAGCCAAGACCCCCCCTTCTCTTTCTCTTTCTCATTAAATGAGGCATGGGCAAAGCCATAATGCCCATGCTCTCTCTCTCTCTCTCTCTCTCAAAGTCAACCAAGCACAAAACAAAAATTCAAAATAAAACCCCTTTTTAAATTCATTTACATTTAAAAACCATCATGCTTAAAACCCATACTATTAACAATCATAACTCTTAAACTAATCTTAAAACTAACTTAAGACAAATGGTTAGCTAACCATGATTGCTAATCATGTTTAACCCCAAAAACAACCCTAGTTATCATGCACAAGTGTGTGTGTGCCTAATAAAATTCTAATAAAATACACAATAATTAGGATAAAATATTTAAAACTTAATTTGGTAAACTTTTTATTAAAACCCATATATTAAAATATAATTAGCTACAAAACACATTCTAAGGTGTTACAGAGGTGGTGAATACTTGAGTGCCGAGTTCCTTGGTTACCTAAAAGAGAAAGGAATTCTCTCTCAGCTTACTCCTCCATACACTCCACAGCATAACGGTGTATCGGAGAGACGGAATCGAACCCTATTGGATATGGTACGATCCATGATGAGTAATGCTGAGTTACCGCGAACTTTCTGGGGTTATGCGCTAGAATCAGCGGCATATCTTTTGAACATGGTTCCTACCAAGACTGTGCCTACCACTCCATATCAGATGTGGAGCGGGAAGAAACCCCATCTACAGTATATAAAGATTTGGGGATGTCCAGCTTTTGTTAAAAAGCAGCATGTGGACAAGCTCGAGGCACGATCGGTAAAGTGTAGTTTTGTGGGATATCCAAAGCACTCCAGGGGATATCTATTCTATTACGCAGAGGAACAAAAGGTATTTGTTTCTCGTAATGCACATTTTCTAGAACATCAGTTTTTAGAAAAGGAATCAAGTGGGAGCGAAATAGAACTGGAAGAAATTCCAGAACCACAAACTAATACTGAAAGTTTGGTAGAACCGGTAGTTCAAGAAGAACAGGACATTCCCGCACCCCTCCGCAGGAGTAGTAGGCCGTCTCATCCGCCTAAGAGATACTACGGTTTTCTCATAGATGGGGATAGAGAGGATTGTATCATAGATGATGATGAACCTACTGACTTCCAGCAGGCCATCCAGAGCGGCGACTCGGTACGATGGCTAGATGCAATGCGGACCGAAATGGAGTCCATGTACACCAACAAAGTATGGACTTTGGACTTTGCTCCAGATGGGGTAAAACCCATAGGATGCAAATGGATCTTCAAGAAAAAGATTGGTGTAGATGGACAGGTGGAAACCTATAAGGCTAGACTTGTTGCAAAGGGTTTTCGTCAAAGACCTGGTCTGGACTATGACGATACTTTTTCTCCAGTGGCTATGCTCAAATCCATTCGGGTCCTTCTTGCTATTGCTGCCTTCCATGATTATGAAATCTGGCAGATGGACGTAAAGATGGCTTTTCTGAATGGAAATTTAGAAGAGTGCGTCTATATGGATCAGCCAGAGGGTTTCAATCAGAGTGGGAGCAGCGGGAAAGTATGCAAGCTGCTTAAGTCCATTTATAGACTAAAGCAGGCATCGCGGAGTTGGAACATCTGTTTTGATGAGACAGTCAAAGAATATGACTTTATCAAAAATCCAGATGAACCGTGCATATATAGTAAAGTTGTAGCAAGAAGTGTCGTATTCCTTGTCTTGTACGTGGATGACATTCTATTGATAGGAAATGATATTCCTATGCTACAATCTGTCAAAGGATTCTTGTCGCACAGGTTCTCCATGAAAGACCTGGGTGATGCCTCTTACATTCTGGGGATCCGGATCTATCGTGATAGATCCAAGAGGATGTTGGGACTTTCGCAGTCCAGGTATATCGACACTGTACTGAAAAGATTCAGTATGGAAGATTCTAAGCGCGGTAATCTGCCGGCTTGTCACGGAATCACCCTCTCCAAAGAGATGTCTCCCAAGACTGATTTGGAAAGGGAACGCATGTCTATTATACCCTACGCCTCTGCGGTAGGCTCTATAATGTATGCGATGTTGTGTACCAGACCAGATGTAGCTTACGCACTGAGCGTGGTAAGCCGGTATCAGTCAGACCCAGGGGAGAAGCACTGGATAGCAGTAAAGAACATTCTCAAGTACCTGAGAAGGATTAAGGAGATGTTCTTGGTTTACGGCGGAAAAGACCTCAGGTTGGAGGCCTTTGCTGATTCCGGCTTTCAGAGTGATAAGGACGATTCCAAGTCCATGTCGGGTTATGTCTTTACCCTCAATGGAGGGGCGGTGTGCTGGAAGAGCTCCAAGCAGGACACCGTTGCTGACTCGACGATGGAAGCGGAGTATATAGCTGCTTGCGATGCCGCAAAAGAAGCAGTCTGGATGAAGAAGTTCCTAACAGAACTTCAGGTGGTTCCTACCATAGTTGATCCAATACCTTTGTATTGCGACAACAACGGAGCAATAGCTTTAGCGAAGGAACCAAGGTCCCATCAGAAGTCCAGACACATCTTAAGGCGGTATCACCTGATCAGGGAGATCATTGATCGTCAGGAGATCGAGGTTCGGAGAGTTGCTTCTGAAGAGAACATTGCTGATCCATTCACGAAGGCCCTACCTCAGATTCAGTTCGAGAGGCTACTCGAGATCATCGGTCTACGATATGCCAGTACATGGCCCTAGTGCAAATGGGAGATTGTTAGTGTCTATGCCCTAGAAGGCCATTACTGTATCATACTAGTTTGTATATTACTTAATGGAAGCTTGGGATATTCACATGTATATAACAGTCTTGCTAAACATGGTAGTATGCAACTTGGTTTTTCTATCTTAATATGTGAGTGTACGTATTGATAGAGCTCTTAGGATCTTGCTTGTCTACCAGCGTTGTGATGACAGTCACACTAGTGGGGGCTGGGTAGTCTACAAGCACATCCTTATTCAGGTCCCTGGTCGTTGGATTATCGAGACAGAGCATCGATACTCCGGAGTAGACTAGTGTGTACGCTTCTCATCCCAGTTGGGGAGATGGTCTGTCCCACAGCCGTCAGTACGTCGTACTGGAGATAGTATGCAGGTGCTCGTTAGGTTACGGGTACACCGGACAGGACTCACAGGGAACTGTTGGTTGGTTTTATACCAGTCGTCAGTGAACAGTTCCCAGGTGACATGAGTACAGCATAGTCCGCAGACTTGACACTGCTACTGCGCCTCGAGTGTGTCCCACTATTCTTAGATTGCTACCCTACCACGGCTCAAAGGAGTCGTGCAAACAGGTAGCAGTTGGGTGCAGTCCCGAGCACTTGGAGGCAGTGGCGGTTAGACAGGATTCGTCCCTCCCGGTATTGGGAGTAGATATCGCGCTGTGTCAGAGAGCCATTACGCAAAGTCCCTGGCAAGGGCAAGCGAGATTTGCTGGTAGGTTCCAGTAGTTTCTCAGGGTTTAATGGGCTTCGCTCCGACACGACTTATACCGCTGTTAGGGGACTGACGCTTGCCGCCCCCCTAGGCCCGATATGCGATAGTCTTGGACGAACGGACCGGACTGTATGGAGATTGTCACAGCAGGCTCAGTAGGAGTTCGGATGGGTTTCCTCATCGGCCTTCTTATCGACAACTACCTGGGGACCGTTACGTACAGCTAGTGCCGCTTGCGGTCTGTGGTTAAACCCACTGCCAGCGTAGTAGTCGAGTCTCTAGAGTCCCACACAGAGAGTTTCCTACTCCAGGCGAAACGATATAGAGGTCGTATGGTTTTACGACAAGGGGTTCGGACGCGTATGTGTGTTTACACACTTACGTCGTTTGGACAGTTTTTACCAGTCGGCTTTGGTTTAAGCCAGTTACTAGTATCCGGTTATTGGATTTATACAGTCTAAAGTTTTTCCGTATTTTTACGGATCGAAGGGGCGTTCTCGTAATTACTCGAGAAGCTTCTAGAAGATGGTGACTAAGGAGGTTTAGGTGTCATATGTATTGAATGAGATTAGTGAGTCATGAGAGTGATTCATCATAGTCATTAATGCATCATAAATGCTTAATGACTCATGATAATGAATCACCACTTGATATTTATGAAGCATGATTATTCATCACTTATTTTCTTTTCTCTTTTAAAAGATAATGCTTCATATATATTATGATAACTTACTATTCTCACTCATAATATCATTCACCTTCTCTCTCCTCAAGCTCTCCCTCTTCAAACCCTAATCCTCCCCTCTCATGTGTTGAGTACAAGGATTAGTTAGACTAAACAATCCATAACCCTCACTCTATCTCATCTATCTTCTTTGATTAGCAATCCAAGAAGGTTAGTTGCCTCAAGTTTAGAGGCTAAGCTTGGAGTTTTGCTCTCGGGTGGATCATCTACTACATCGAGAAGGCCGAGGAGGACGAGGAGATCATAAAGCCGAAGGACTTGGTTCGATAGGTATAATCCCTAAGCATAGTAGTTTAGAACAACTATGTGTTTGGTTAGTTATCGTTTAGCTTCGATTCAAGCGGTTAGTCGATGTTTGTTCACTAAACAAGTTCGTTTTTGAAAATTCCGCCTCCCCCCTAGCATTGGGGTATTGTACATCGACTTACAGATGGTTGATCTCCAGGGTGATCGAGGTTAGGAGAGTAGACTCAGAGGACAACACGGCGGATCCACTCACAAAGGCCTTTTCCCAGAGAGAGACTTTTATGGGATGGTTGAGTATGAGATACTACAACCACTGCTATCAGATGGCCCTAGTGCAAATGGGAGATTGTTAGTTATATGTATGCCCTAGAGGCCATTACTGTTCATTGGATGTAAATTGTAGTGGATGCTGGGACATATATAGGGAGGACTTTCTTGCTCGACATGATAGTATGCTATCTGGTTACTCTTTACCTTAACGTGTACATTTGATTGTCTCTCTGTTAAATGTTGGTAAAGCCCTTAGGATGTGTACTTGACTACCTAGACTATGATGCGGATCATACTAGTGGGGACATGGTAGTCCATAAGTACATCCTTCAAGGTCCCTAGTCGTGGGTGTATCGAGACGGGGCATCAATATACCAGAGTAGACTAGCGTATACCTTCTCAACCCATAAAGATGGGCGATGGATGATCCCATATCCATTGGTGTTTGACATCAGAGATGATATACGGGTGCTCAGTGGAGACTGGGTACACTGGACGGACTCGCCGAGAACTCCCAGATGGTATTATACCTTACGTCAGATGGCAGTTCTCTGGTGACACTGGTACAGAGTAGTCTGTTGACCTGAGATCGTCATAGAGTCTTGTGTGGTTCCCACTGTGCTTTGATTTCCACCTTACCACGTCCAAGAGGGCGTGCAAAACGGTGGTTTTTGGGTACAGTCCCGAATCACATGGAGGCAATGAGCGATAGGAGGGGATTCGTCTCCCCCGGTATAGGGAGTTGATGTTGCGCTGTGTTCGATTGGCTATAACCGGAAATCCCTGGCCAGGGTTGCTGAGATTTACTGGTAAGTGTTACCAGTAGTTTCTCGAACTGTTATAGACCTCATATCGACACGACTTATCGAACTATTGGGGTCTGACGTTTACCACCCCTAGGTGAGGTATGCGACATATCAGACGAACAGACCGGACTGTACGGTAAGTGTTACTGGTTGGATTCACAGGAGTATGAGCGGGATTGCTCGTCAATCTTTTGATCGCTCAATACCCGGGTGGCCGTTACGTTTAGCAGACCGCTTGCGGCTTGTGGGTGTTTGATATGATCATCACCTGCTGCCGGCGTATTGACGAGTCTTTAGAGTCCTACACAGAGATTTCCTGGCTCAAGCGAAACGAAATAGGAGTGCATATGAGATATGTGCGGGACCGAGAATAATGCGTGTATGTATACCGTATTCTATTCTCGCGATGAATGTATCGATTGGTTGTATGCGATATAACCTAGTTATCGAATCAAGTATTGATTCGATAAGCCAATACATTGGATATTAGTCGGTTATATGCGATATGACCGAATCGTTAAATCAAGTGTTGATTTAATGATTTAATGCATAATTATATATTTGATATATTCCTTCGCATTAACTAGTATCGGTTCACTTTAAATGGATTTTCTCACTCGGATGTGCACATTATATATGTGATATATTTTTGTGCACTTGTTTGTATCATGTTTGATGATACATGCAAAATTGGCTTTGTGTAAAGACTTATACCTTGGTTATGATAATGGTTAGGGTTTTGATTTATTCACTTATTTATTTATCCATTCATTTTTGGGAAATAAATATAAGAAAACAAAAATGGTTTCTTTCTTTCTTTTCATGAAGCTTGTTGAAGCTTCATGAAGCTTTGACCAAGTGACCATTTTGTCTTCTTCTTTTAACCCTAACCATTCATCTAAACTCAAGTTAGTTCTCTACACAAAACCATGGTTAAAATTATGATAAGGATTGATTTTCTTTTCCATAATATTATTCTTATCATAATATACATCATCTTCTTCTTCTTCTTCACATGAAGAAAAGCTTGCTATCAACAATGGCAACTTGAGAAAATGAGTGAGAAATCCAATTCTAAAGTGAACCCACTTCATATTTCTTCATCCTCTACCACTTGCCAAGTAGTATAGGGTGTTTTCTTCACAAGTTTCATGACTTGGTGAAGTGAGAGCTTGATCTTGTGATGCCTCGACGTAGATCATCTTCGGCATCGTAGTCGATGACCTAGCCCGCCCATTTCTCCGATGAAGCCAACGCTAGAGCCCGAGATTTGATTTGGACAGCAAGGGGACTTCATCACGGAGTTATGGAGGTGGAGCACCGGATCTACAAAGGTTGTATTTCCGTTCACTTAGAGTAAAGTCGTTTACTTGTATTTGTTTCGCCTAAAATCTAGTTAACGATCCGTATTAGGGTTTCTCGGCACTTGTAAAATTTGAAATGGGCAAGGTTGATGCCTTGTGAGACCTCATTAGTGTGCCTAGGAACCCAACAGTTCCCCTCGGCAAGATGATCGATGGATTTTGCCGATTGAGTCTGGAGACGGGTGAGTACCTACCGGTGATTGGTTGGACCTGGCGGTTATCCGGAGGATACTGACCAGAGTCGAGAGATGGATGCGGGATGATCCGTACTGCCGGGGCTGAGGGCCGATACTGCAGACGGAGCCCGTGGGCTGATCCAGACATACGGAGCCCGATATATGAGGATTTGCGTGTCGATGCTGAACACGAGTATTTTATGATATTTTGAGTGCCGATATTGGGCACTCGTGATTCTCAGAGATTTACAGGATTTGAGGGCCGAGGAGAGTGCCGGCGCCTGAGTTATTTGGGTGGGGGCAGTTTTGGGCACCGATTATCTTTCTACGTTGATATTCCGTGTAGATGTTATTTATCCCATGCTCAGCATTGATTATCATGTATCTCATCCTCCAGTTATTTTACCTGACAGAGCATTTGCATGCTTATTGCACTTACTGCTTGTCGCATATAGACCTTACCTGCTGGCATATGATAGAGTAGCGCAGTACGTGCATGCTCGCGATTACCTTTATATGTTATCTCTATTCACGAGTTGGCAACTCACCCCCGTTGTGCCACAGCATTTGCAGGTTGCCCCTCAGAGTAGTCATGGCAGGCTGCCTTTTTGCATCTTTTGGCATACAGATACCACTACAGCTGGTGCGAGAGCTATTTTGCTATTAGGTGGGTTGTGGTATCTGGTTACTTTTATTGTACACGCTTTTGTATCTAGTATTCTCCATCTACCATATATGTACTTGACTTAGAGACAGAGTGAGGACGATGATGTATATTATTTGTATTCTGGTGTCGAGCTCGTGGGAGCCGACTGTATCTATGCGGTTTATTATTCTGTGATGTTTACTTATTGCTCATTCTTCGCTACGGCGTCGTATATTATTCTTGTGGTGATGGTTTCCGCCGTTGGGCGTGATTGCTCCCGTTTGGGGATGCTTTATTTCATTATATCTCATTTTCACTTATATCCTGTTTTATACCCGATTTCGAGGTTACTTTTACAAAGGAAATGCTGCCAAAATTATTTAAATGATAACGTAACTTTAAAGAACTTATTGAACTATTTAAGGTTTGCTAAATGTTTTTATTAAATGTTTTCAACACTCACTACTTTTAAATGGTTTTGATTTCTGGGTTCGGCTTACTTAGTCGCGTTACACCTGTAGACGTTGCGTGGTTAAGTGTCGGTCACGAGTCGAAACATTCGGGTCATGACAAAGTTGGTATCAGAGCCTAGGTTATACCTTTCGGAGTGTAGGATGACCTGGTATGATGGAGTAGGTAGCTGAAGCAGAGCAGCGTAGCGTGCGTATGTTCCGCGGCATACTCACGACACGGTACTCCGCCAAGGCGACCTTAGGACTTATTGATTTAAATTCCTTCTTGAGTATATATACATTCTTGCGATTCGATTTCCGTATCCTTATCGAATCCTACTTTTCCTTTCAGCCATTACGCCGCCAAAGACTACGAGGGCGCAGAGAGAGGCCGCGAGGGCCGAGATTCGAGTTGACTCGTCCGAGACGAGGACTGATTCGGGTAGTACACCAGTTGTGCCCGAGCAGGCTATTCCTCCCGTGACAGATCAGATCACCATGTTAGGGGCCGGTATGCAGGAGATGCGCCAGACGGTGGGATCCAGTATGGAGGAGATGCGCCAGATGATGGGATCTCTAGTTGAGACACTTCGAGCGCAGCGACTAGAGGTAGTTCCACCCGTTGCAGAGACCGCGGTGATACCCACAGCACAGGCTGTTGTCCCTACAGCTACAGAGGTCATCTCCATATCGCTATCAGAGTTTATGAGGCTGAAGCCTCCAGTCTTCACAGGCACCGATGCAGTCGAGGACCCACAGTCTTTCATTGATAGGATGGCTCGGATATGCGGTTCCCTCAGATGCACAGATGCGAGATGGGTCGAGTTCGCGAGCTTTCGCCTGGAAGGTCTTGCGCAGAAATGGTGCGAATCAGTCGAGAAGGGCAGAGCATCAAGTCTTCCTCTTATGACCTGAACAGAGTTCGTGGCGCTATTCCTTGCCCGCTTTCTTCCCCTGAGCGTCAGAGATGCTAGAGCACCCAGGTTTGAGTCCTTACGCCAGACTCCGGAGATGTCAGTGGCAGAGTATGATGTGCTGTTCACAGAGCTATTTAACTATACCCCGTATCTAGTGGCTACCGAGGAGTAGCGAGTCAAGAGATTTGTTCGAGACTTACTTGTTAGTTGTATGTATGCCCTAGAGGCCAGTATTGTACAGATGAAGTATATTATATTGGATGCTTGGACATATATAGAGAGGACTTTCTTACTCGATATGATAGTATGCTATCTGGTTGCTCTTTATCTTAACATGTATACCTATCTCTTTATACTGTCTTATAGCTACATGTTGATAAAGCCCTTAGGATGTTTAGTTGACTACCTGGACTGTGATGCAGATCATACTAGTGGGGCCATGGTAGTCCATAAGTACATCCTTCAATGTTCCTAGTCGTGGGTGTATCGAGACAGGGTATCGATATACCAGAGTAGACTAGCGTATACGCTTCTCGACCCATGAGATGGGCGATGGATGATCCCATATCCATTGGTGTTTGACATCAGAGATGGTATACGGGTGCTCAGTGGAGACTGGGTACACTGGACGGACTCGCCGAGAACTCCCAGATGGTATTATACCTCACGTCAGATAGCAGTTCTCTGGTGACACTTGTGCAGGTTAGTCTGTAGACCCGAGATCGTCATAGAGTCTTGTATGATTCCCACTGTGCTTTGATTTCCACCTTCCACGTCCATGAGGGCGTGGAAAACGGTGGTTTTTAGGTACAGTCCCGAGTCACATGGAGGCAATGAGCGATAGGAGGGGTTTCGTCTCTCCCGGTATTGGGGGTTGATGTTGCGTTGTGCTCGATTGGACGTAACAGGGAAGTCCCTAGCCAGGGCTGAGTTAAAGATTTACTGGTAAGGGTTACCAGTAGTTTCTCGACCCGTTATGAGCCTTACATTGGCACGACTTATCGGTTATTGAGGTCTGACGTTTACCACCCCTAGACTTGATATGCGACGTATCAGACGAGGAGACCGGACTGTACGGGAAGTGTTACGGGCAGGCTTTTACAGGAGTTGGAGCGGGCTTGCTTGCTGATCTTCTGATCGCTCAATACCCGGGTAGCCGTTACGTCCAGCTAGTACCGCTGACGGCTTGTGGGTGCGTGAAGTGATCATCACCTACTGCCGGCGTATTGACGAGTCTTTAGAGTCCTACATAGAGGTTTTAATGGCTCAGGCAAAATGAAATAGGGGCGCATATGTGATATGTGCGGGACCGAGAATAAGGCGTGTATGTAATTCTGTATTCTATTCTCGCGACTTTATGTATTGGTCGGTTATATATGATATAGCCGGGTTATCGAATCAAGTGTTGATTCGATAAGTTGATACATTGGATGTTAGTCGGTTATATGTGATATGACCGGATTATTAAGTGTTGATTTAATAATTTATTGTATAATTATATATTTGATATACTAGTTTACGTTAACTAACACATGTTCACTAAGGGTATTTTCTCACATGTACACATCTTTACTATATATATGATATATATTAAAATGTGTTATATTTTTGTATCATTGTTGATGATACATCATCCATGGGTGTATGAGACTTACACTATGCTAATTTTTAGTTTGGGTTTTTAATATTTAAAGTAATTACAAAATCAAGTGGAGGATTAGAAAATGCATGAAGCATGTGGAAGCTTGTGTATGCATTGACTAATTCAACTTGAGTTTGTTTTTACTATGGATTTTTATTAACCCAACCATAACAATTAGCCTAGTGTTAAGTCTCTACAAGAGTTAGTATATGACACTCACTCACCATGGTTAGCTCACACACTTGATCATTATCCTCTCCTTTTTCTTTTGTTCATCTTCTTCATTTTGAACAAAAGAAAAAGCAAACTAGGGTTTTGAA
Source organism: Agapanthus africanus (assembly GCA_030015575.1). Taxonomy (NCBI): domain Eukaryota; kingdom Viridiplantae; phylum Streptophyta; class Magnoliopsida; order Asparagales; family Amaryllidaceae; genus Agapanthus; species Agapanthus africanus. The sequence goes on from CM057345.1 coordinate 231,581,870, forward strand.
AAGAGAGCAAAAGATTGTGAGAAATAAAATTCCAAAGAGAACTCACTTCCTATTTCTCCATCCTCTACTAGACTAGCACTTTAGTTTAGGGTATTTACTTCACTAATTCTCTAGTTAGTGAAGTAGGAGCTTGAGTCGGAATTCCCTCGACGTAGATCATCTTCGGCCTTGGAGACTTCAAGCAAGGTCGCATCTTTCGCCTCGTGAAGCCATGCAAGAGCCTTGGAGAACCATGATCGCAGCGAAGGGACTACGACAAGGAGCCTTAGAAGTGAAGGACTGATCTACAAAGGTTGTATTTCGTATTCCCTTTAGAGTAAAGTTGTTTACTTGCTATTAGTTTCGCCTAAACTCTAGTATACGATCTTGCTTAGGGCTTTTCGGCACATAAAAATTTAATTTTGGCATGGACGATGCCTTGTAGAGCCTTGTTAGTGTGCCTAGTAACCCTACAGTGGTATCAGAGCCTAACTAGAGCATTAGGCGATTTGTTAACGAAGTTAAAACCCCGATCAAACCCGATAATGTCCAAGTTAACCCCCTCTTTGTAAATTTTTTCAAAACTGCGATTTTTCTGAATTAAAAATACCTAAAAAATTCAGCAGGGTTTTCTAAGCATTAGTGTGCAAAACGAGCACCTGAATCGTACGGACCACCGCGGTTCCGCGGCAAATCCCTTCTTGTGCCGCGGAACTGCGGCAGTACAGTGATATTGGGATTTGTTTTTTGTACAGTAATGTTCAATTCTGCTGTTGGATTTTTATGGGTATTTTAAATTTGACTCAAGTGTTGAGTATTCAGGGGTTTATTTTGTAATCGTCGATTCGATCGGGAATTTTAAATTCGTTATTTTTTTTCGGATAATTTAGAAAGTATTAAAATGTTCGAACGGATATCATTAACTCAATTTTTCCCGGCACGAAAAATTTTCAAGTGTTGAATTTTTACCGAGTTTAAATCTTTCGGAAAAATGTGCAAAGAATGCGATGGACCCTCTAGAAGACAACAAACCTTAACTCGATTATGTGATCGTCTTGAACTGCCCTTTGAATCTTAGGGTTTGGGGCAGTACGGCGTGCCACATGTGAGGCGTTGGCTTGACCCTTCTACGGCTGGACCGTTGCTACTGTGACGTATTCTGGAATCTTTGAACTCCGCTCAAGTGTTGAGCTATTATGGAAATCTTGGGTATTTGATTATTCGATCGGAAAGTTTAATACTGTCTATTTATCTGGAATGTGATACAATATGTGGAATTCATACAGTTAGGCATGAAATGCGAAGTTTGCGATATTTCGGATTTATGATGTCTAAAGAGATTGTGGATTCCAAATGTTGTAGTTTTACACTTTCTTTTCTGCGACCGTAAGTGTAATATATGATATCGCCGGTTTCGTTGCTATATGTCAACGACAAATGGGATGCGCATATTTACTTACGTTGATGACATGTGATGTTCTGTTTTGCTGGATATGTTATATTGGATCGTCGCGTTCTGAATAGCCGGGGGGTGTTTATGTGAGATGAGAGTTTTTTATTTTCATTCATGTAAATTAAATGTATGTAATATTCTTTTATTGGGGCACTTCCGGGATGAGGTCGATGTCCCCATTTGTATATTATTTACTTTTCCGCACTAGGATAGACCCAAGGAGGAGAGCACAAGTAACCGTGTTCTGGAGTCCAGTGGGAGACCAACTCGAGGAGTCGAGTCCGGGACTCCTAACTCTAGAATTGGTAGGGTTGCTTGCCGCTCTCATAGGGGTCTAGGGGTGTGGGTTTGGCTATTCGTCGCGACCGTGGAATCCGTGTTTTATAGAGGCTCAAAATAAAACACGGACGTCCTAGTATATCCAATATTTCATATGTTTCTTCTGCTGCGATATATGTGATGTGATCAATTGATGTTCTGTGATAAATACTGTATATAGTATATATGTTATATTTTATAGACGTTACTTATGTTTTACACCCGCGCTAGCCCCGCCCTGCTCTGCCGTTAGTTACCTAACCTAACGGTGCATGAGGGCACATCGAGGCGAATGCGAATGGCATAAGTGTACGTCGTATTTATCTGTGATGTTTAGGTGACTTAAATGATGGGACTTCATTAATGTGATTAATGAAAGAAAAGAAACCTAAAAGATGTTGTAGAATCAAAACTTTATAAAAAAGGGGTAGCGACAGTTTTGCTTTGCAAAGCGATATATATAATATGTCCTGCACCTTATTCGATGAGGAAAGAGCCGAGATCCCTTCACCGGGAGTGACCTCTTTAGAAAAACTAATGAAAGCTTTAAAATCACTCCATTTCAAAATTTCACTCGATTCTACAATGATATCAAGTTCATTACGCAATAGGTTTTCAGAAAAACCTGTCGTAGCCCTCCGTCATTTCAGATAAGTCCTGCTTAGTATTCGTACTGCGTTTGTTGACCTTGTCAAGGCGCAGTGTGCGGTAGCTGACCATTATTTATCCGCTTATGCATATGAGACATATTGGATTAGGGTAGTCGTACGGCCTTGTTGACCTTGTCAAGGGTCGTGCGGGTGGGTTTAATTCAATCAAGAAATGACGGGTTGAACTTGACTTACGGTCTATGGTTTGTTGACCTTGTCAAGGTCATAGATCGTTTGGGGCAAAATATTATCGGGAATTTCAAGTGTTGAGATTTGCAATGAGATTGCATACCTTCTATGAGATAGTTGGATCCCGATACCTACTGCGAGTAATTGTTACTCCTGGGAGAGTTTACACAGGACAATTAGCCGATCAAGTAGGTGTCTAGAAAGGTGTCAACGGGGTTTCGCCTCTGGGAAAACGAGGTTTACTTTAATTAGGTCCGTGCGAAAGCACGGGGAACCTCCCTCAAAGTACCGACACTGGCCTGGCTGAAAGATTGGCGAAATTGTAGGGTGTAATTAATCCCGGCTAGTCTTTCCTTTTAGGGTTTGAAGGAAGATTTGATAAAAACAGTTGGAGCCATCCTGATTAGATAAAATAATAACCAATCTGATCTTGCAAGAGCATACGCTAAAGTGTTTTCTTCTCTCTCTCTCCAGGTAGCGACCATATCATGCCTTAATCAAGATAATAATATGGATGTATTGACCGAACCCGCATGTTATACTGTGCTGGGGAACGTTGGTTCCGTTCTTTCTTATAAGAGTTATAAGACTGAACAGGATATAGGGGAATACCAGGATTCCCATGCCACCCGAATGAAGAAAGTACATGTTGATGCATTTTCTTCGGGTGTGTTCGTTACGGAGAACTGTTTCTCCATTTGCTCTACGTCCTGGGTATTAGATACCGGGTCAGGATCCCATATATGTAATCAGTTACATGGGCTTAGAAAAGGTAGAGAACTTGGAGAAGGTGATAAAGACATAAGGGTTGGAAATGGTGCAATTGTTGCAGCTAAAACCGTCGGGGAATATCACCTTGTATTGCCAACTGGTTATACATTGGTTCTGAACGAATTCTTTTACATGCCGAACCTGATTTGCAACATTATATCGGTTTCTTTACTAAGTAAAGAGGGATATAATTTTGTATTACAGGATAATGTTATGAACATTTTCCTTAACCAAAAGTTGGTTGGATCAGGCACGTTGTGCAATGGCATTTATGTTCTAAATCAAATCAACAGTTCTGAGCATAACAAACACACACAAGAGGAAGAGTTCAGAACTGAACGAATCCTTCTTATGGCATTGTAGACTGGGTCACATCAATGCGACACGACTAGCTAAGTTGCATAAGGATGGATATTTAAATCCGTTTGAATTTTCATCTTATGACACTTGCCAGTCATGTCTCAAAGGCAAGATGACCAAAACTCCATTTACGGGACACGGAGAGAGAGTTACGGAACTCTTGGGATTGGTACATAGTGATGTATGCGGCCCCATGTCTACACATGCCAGGAATGGTTCTGCGTACTTCATTACATTCACTGACAATCTCTCTAGATTCGGATATGTGTTCTTGATGAAACACAAATCAGAAGCTTTTGAGAAATTTAGAGAATATAAACAAGAAGTCGAGAACCAAACCGGGAAAAGTATTAAAATCCTTCGATCTGATCGAGGAGGTGAATACTTGAGCAATGAATTCATGGACTTCATAAAAGAGAACGGGATTGTCTCTCAGCTGACTCCTCCATATACACCACAGCACAACGGTGTATCAGAATGGAGGAACCGTAGCCTATTAGATATGGTGCGCTCTATGATGAGCACAACTGAGTTACCTATTTCCTTCTGGGGGTATGCGCTGGAGACAGCAACATACTTATTGAATCAAGTTCCATCTAAATCTGTACCTACCACACCGTATGAGATATGGAGTGGGAAGAGACCATATCTTAAACGAGTTAAGATATGGGGTTGTCCGGCCTATGTCAAAAGACAAAATTCGGACAAACTCGAGGCACGGCTAGTTCTTTGCAAGTTTGTGGGATATCCAAAGAACTCATATGGGTATTTTTTCTACCACAGTAAGGAACAAAAAGTGTTTGTTGCTCAACATGCCACCTTTTTGGAAAAGGAATTTCTTGTAAAAGAAATTGGTGGCAAAGTGGTAGAGCTGGAAGAGGTTCCAGATACACAAACTGCAACTGAAGATTTAGTAGAACCAGAGGATTCGGTAGTTCCCGATGAACCCCAGCCACTCCGCCGATCTAGTAGGGTTCCTCACCCACTTGAGAGATACTATGGTTTTCTCATGGATGGTGGGAGCGAGGATTGCTTCATGGTTGATGATGACCCAACTAGCTTCGTGCAGGCCATCACGAGTGGGGACTCAGTGAAATGGCTGGATGCAAGGCGGTCCGAGATGAATCCATGTACACCAACAAAGTATGGACTTTGGAAGTTGCTCCTGAAGAGGTAAAACCCATTGGGAGCAAGTGGATCTTCAAGAAAAAATTTGGTGTAGATGGGAAAGTGGAGACCTTCAAAGCAAGACTTGTTGCAAAGGGTTTTCGTCAAAGACCAGGTATGGACTATGACGAAACCTTTTTTCCAGTGGCTATGCTTAAATCCATCCAGATCATGCTTGCCATCGCTGCATATCATGATTACGAAACCTGGCAAATGGATGTTAAGGCCGCCTTTCTAAACGGTGATTTAGAAGAGTGCGTGTACATGACTCAGCCAGAGGGCTTCGTAGATAGTGGGAGCAGCGGGAAGGTGTGCAAGCTGCTTAAATCCATTTATGGATTAAAGCAAGCATCGCGGAGTTGGAACATCTGCTTTGACGTCGTTATCAAAGAGTTTGATTTCTTCAAAAACGTAGATGAACCTTATATCTACAAGAAGGTGGCAAAGAGTAAGGTTGTCCTCCTCGTATTGTACGTTGATGACATACTCTTGATAGGAAATGACATTCTTATGATGCAATCGGTCAAGCTCTTATTATCATAAAGATTCTCAATGAAAGATCTTGGTGATGCCTCCTGCATATTGGGAATTATGATCTATAGAGATAGATCTAAAAGGATATTGGGATTGTCCCAATCCAGGTACATTGACACCATACTAAAGAGGTTTAGTATGGAAGAGTCCAAACGTGGGTTTTTACCCACAATCTCAGGGCTCACTCTCTCCAAGGAGATGTCTCCTAAGACTGATTTGGAGAGAGCTCGCATGCAAGGGATACCCTATGCTTCGGCTGTAGGCTCTATCATGTACGCGATGCTGTGTACCAGACCCGATGTAGCATACTCACTAAGTGTAGTGAGTAGGTATCAAGCTGATCCTGGAGAGAGTCACTGGACAGCTGTGAAGAGCATTCTCAAGTACTTACGAAGGACTAAAGAGATGCTCTTAGTGTATGGTAATGGAGAACTCCAAATAGAGTCCTTTACCGATTCAAGCTTCCAGAGTGATAAGGACGAATCTAAGTCGCAGTCGGGATTTGTCTTTAACCTTTATGGAGGGGCGGTTAGCTGGAAGAGTTCCAAGAAGGAAACCGTGGCAGACTCGACGATGGAGGCTGAATACATCGCTACCAACGATGCTGCCAAAGAAGCTGTATGGATCAAGAAGTTCATTACTGAACTTGGAGTGGTTCCATCCATTGAGCATCCAATACCTTTGTATTGCGATAACAATGGAGCGGTGGCTTTGGCCAAGGAACGCAGGTCCCATCAGTAATCCAAGCATATTCTGAGACGGTATCAACTGATCCGGGAGATAGTTGATCGCCGGGAGATCGAGGTCAGGAGGGTTGACACGAAGAATAACACAGCGGATCCACTCACGAAGGCCATTCCCCAGATACAGCTTGAGAGACTCTTCGGGATGCTCGGTATGCGATACTACAGCAGCTGGCCCTAGTGCAAGTGGTAGATTGTTAGTTGTATGTATGCCCTAGAGGCCAGTATTGTACAGATGATGTATATTATATTGGATGCTTGGACATATATAGAGAGGACTTTCTTTCTCGATATGATAGTATGCTATCTGGTTACTCTTTATCTTAACTACGACAAAGAGACTTAGAAGTGAAGGACCGATCTACAAAGGTTGTATTTCGTATTCCCTTTAGAGTAAAGTTGTTTACTTGCTATTAGTTTCGCCTAAACTTTAGTATACGATCTTGCTTAGGGTTGTTCGGCACATAAAAATTTAATTTTGGCATGGTCGATGCCTTGTAGAGCCTTGTTAGTGTGCCTAGTAACCCTACATTGCTTACACCACTGCTCCTTCCGATTCGCGCACAGCATTACGAGACATATGCAGCAGCGGTAGATGCAGCCTTGTTAGTCGAGGAGCGCCTTGATGAGACTTCGGTAGTTCCAGACCAGAAGAGAGTTCATACTGGTATATCAGCACGGAGACAGACATTCAGACGCCGCGACGGGTATCGTTCCGGTATGGGGAGTGGCAGAGATTCGGGACGAGGCCTGATGTTTAGTTCGTATCCACGGGAGAGTCAGCAGTCGTCGCGGGGTTGTTATAGATGCAGCAGTCTACTTCACCTCGTCAGAGATTGTCCTGAGACACACCGAAGGGAGACAGCAGCACCGCATGTTACCTTAGAACCTTCACCACCCCAGAGGGCGTTGCCTGTTGTACCTGTTGTTGCTCCGCGTCAGACTCATACACAGAGAGATCGTGGACATGGAGGAGTTGCTCAGAGAGGATGGGATGACCGAGGTAGAGGGCAGTCAGTCACAGGTGGAGGACAGGCGTGGGTTTTTGCTTTGACGCATCAGGACGCGCAGGCGTCCAATGCAGTGGTCTCAGGTATCCTTCCAGTATGTTCTGTTGATGCACACGTGTTGTTCGATCCCGGATCCACGCACTCATACGTATCCACACACTTTGTGCCGAGTTTGGGTAGAGAGTCCGGTTTGCTTGATCATCCGCTTGTTGTGACCACTCCTGTGGGGCAGTCGTTTGTTGCTAGGCACGTGTTCCGATTCTGCACCATCTGTATTGGCGAGAGAGAGTTGCCTGTCGACTTGATCCTTCTTGAGATGTTGGACTTCGACGTTCTTTTGGGCATGGATTGGTTAGCCACGTGCTATGCTTCTGTGGACTGCCGTGAGAAGACTGCTAGATTTTGTTTTCCCGGCGAGTCGGTTTTTGTTGTGTTGGGGGACCGTAGTGCCGCCCCTCACAGTGTGATTTCTTCTTTTCACGCTGGACAGCTTTTGAGGAAGGGATGTCAGGGATTTCTCGCCTATGTTTGCGATACTAGAGCTACAGAGATTCCTATGGATCAGGTTCCGGTTGTTAGCGAGTTCCCTGATGTGTTCCCTGACGAGCTTCCTGGGCTACCGCCCGAGCGCGGCATTTCTTTCTGTATTGATTTGGTTCCTGGCACGCGGCCTATTTCTATACCGCCTTATCCGATGGCCCCGGCGGAACTTCGAGAATTGAAGGGTCAGTTGCAAGATTTGCTGGACAAGGGACTTATTCGACCAAGTGTTTCTCCTTGGGGTGCTCCAGTCCAGTTCGTCAAGAAGAAGGACGACAGTTTGCGTCTGTGTATCGACTACCGCCAGCTGAACAGGGTAACAGTGCGGAACAGATATCCGTTGCCACGTATCGACGATTTGTTCGACCAGCTTCAGGTGGCAGGATACTTTTCAAGGATCGATTTATGATCAGGCTATCATCAGCTGCGGGTTCGACAAGAGGACATTCCTAGGACAGCTTTCCGCACGCGCTACGGCCATTACGAGTTTTTGGTGATGTCGTTCGGACTCACCAATGCGCCAGCAGCATTTATGGACTTGATGAACCGTATTTTCCGGCCGTATCTTGATCTGTTCATCATAGTATGCATTGACGATATCTTGGTGTATTCTCGGAGCAGAGACAAGCACGAGCAGCACCTGCGGATTACACTGCAGACCTTGAGGTAGCATCAGCTTTTCGCCAAATTCTCCAAGTGTGCTTTCTAGATGGACAACGTAGACTTCTTGGGGCATGTGATTTCATGAGACGGTATATGTGTAGACCCGAGGAAGATCGAGGCCGTTCGGAGTTGGCCCAGACCCACATCAGTTATGGAGATTCGCAGCTTTTTAGGGCTGGCCGGCTACTATAGGCGATTCGTGCAGGACTTCTCCCATATTGCTACACCTTTGACCGGGTTGACCCGGAAGGGAGTTCCTTTCGTTTGGACGGAGGAGTGTGAGCATAGTTTTCAGCAGTTACGGGCTCTACTGACTACGGCGCCAGTATTATCATTGCCTTCAGGATCAGGCGGATTTGCATTATATTGTGATGCTTCTCTAGTAGGGCTAGGGTGCGTATTGATGCAGCATGACATGGTGATCGCGTATGCTTTGCGGTAATTAAAGAAACATGAATGGAACTATCCCACTCACGATTTGGAGATGGCTGCGGTGGTCTTTGCACTTAAGATCTGGCGACATTACCTATATGGCGAGTCGTGCCAGATATTCACTGATCACAAGAGCTTAAAGTATATATTTCAGCAGTGAGACCTGAACCTTAGACATCGCCGATGGATGGAGTTAGTGAAGGATTACGATTGCGAGATCTTGTACCACCCGGGCAGGGTTAATGTAGTGGCGGATGCTTTGAGCAGGAGGCCCGGGGGTAGTCTATCTTGTTTAAGCGCAGTACAGAGGCAGTCGTCGGCAGATTGGCAGATCTTATGCGATAGCCGGGTACAGTTCGAGTTTACGCTGATCGGAGGACTGATTGCGCATGTTCATGCACGCCCACAGTTTCTTGACCGTATACATGAGGCACAGCACAGTGATGACCGTTGTTCAGAGATCAGGACACAGATTGGACAGGGAAGATTTTCCGAGTTCATGATCGATGATCAGGGGATACTACGATTTGGGACTAGACTGTGCGTACCAGATGCTGAGGGACTGCGGCGTGAAATTCTTGAGGAGGCACATCGCTCGGTGTACAGTGTTCATCCAGGTTCCACCAAGATGTACCACGATATGAGAGATGTTTACTGGTGGGACGGGATGAAGAAGCACATCGCAGATTTCGTGTCGAGATGCCTGACTTGTCAGCAAGCCAAGGCTGAGCATCAGAGGCCCACGGGAGAGCTACAGCCGTTGCCCATTCCGGAGTGGAAATGGGAACAGATTTCTATGGACTTCATTATGGGTCTACCGAGGACTAGTCGAGGGTATGACTCCAACTGGGTGATCGTGGATCGTTTGACGAAAGTGGCTCACTTCCTACTGGTGAAGACGACTTTCGGATTTGCTCAGTACACCCAGATTTACATTGATGAGATTGTACGACTGCACGGAGTTCCAACATGTATCGTATCCGACAGAGGCACCAACTTTACCAGCCGACTATGGAAGAGGCTTCAGGAGGCTTTAGGCACCCGCTTGAGTTTCAGCACAGCATTTCATCCGCAGACCGATGGACAGTCAGAGAGGACTATTCAGACTCTCGAGGACATGCTCAGAGCATGCGTATTAGACTTCGGAGGTAGATAGGATCATCATTTGCCTTTTGTAGAGTTCTCCTATAACAACAGCTACCAGGAGACCATTCAGATGGCACCGTTTGAGGCTCTTTATGGGAGGAGATGCAGATCGCCCACCTGCTGGACGGAGCTCAGTGAGAGCAGTATCTTAGGGCCACAGATTGTTGAGGAGACGACCGCGAAGATCTAGTTGATTCGTGATAGGATGAGAGCAGCCCAGAGTAGGCAGAGATCTTATGCGGACCGTCGTCGGCGTGGACTTGAGTTTTCTCTTGGTGATCATGTTTTCTTGAGGCTCTCCCCAATGAAAGGTGTGATGAGATTTGGGAAGAAGGGGAAACTTAGTCCCAGATATGTGGGCCCCTTCGAGATCCTTGAGCGCGTTGGTGCAGTTGCGTATCGGTTAGCCCTTCCGCCCAGTTTTCCAGACGTGCACCCCGTATTCCACTTTTCGATGCTCCGCAGATATCTTCATGATCCTTCGTATGCGATTCAGCACCCGACGATCCAGCTTGAGCACGACCTTTCCTATGCAGAGCAGCCGGTGATGATCTTGGATTGACAAGTGAAGAAATTGAGGTCGAAAGAGATACCGTCCGTCAAGGTACTTTGGCATGGTTCGAGCAGAGAAGAGGTCACTTGGGAGACCGAGAGCGAGATGAGGAAGAGGTATCCCCATCTTTTCGAAGGTACGTGTAGTTAGATTTTTAAATTCGGGGACCGAATTTCTTTAAGGGGGGTAGATAGTAACGCCTTGAAATTCGTTTAGGATGTTTTCTTGTTAATTAGCTAGTGTGCGTGTTTTTCAAAAACGGATATCTTATTTTTCCTTCTTGGTTAGTGTTAAATTGTATTGTGAAGTGTTTATATAATTGTAGGGTTATTAATTATTTTAGTCATGTTACCCTAAGTGAAAAATTTTGTATTAAGTGCACACATGCACACTTAGCCAATTTTGTGACTTAGGTTTTTTTTAGTGTAACATGTTAACCCTTTTCATTTGTTGCATGGTTGATAATTTTCCCCCACCATTTTAAATCAAGTCAAAATCCCGTTTAAAATTCAAAAATTTCAATTAAACAAATGAGGTATGGTGTTAGGTAGGGAGGTTTGACCTTTTTGACCCATTTTTCTTCTCTTCTCTCTCTTTTCCCCTCATTCAGAATTTCTGCAGAAATTCCAGCAGAAAAACCCTTATCTTTCTCCATTTTCTCTTCTCTTTTCACTTCTCTTTAGATCCTCATTCAAACCCCTAACCTTTTTCCTTCACAAAACCTTGGTTTAATGGCTTATTTGAGGTGTTTGGTGGCAAGACTGCATACTTGAGGCTAGACCTGGAGTTTTTGGTGTTTTATAAGGTCTTTTGAAGGTATTACCCTCATGTTTAACATCCCATTTCATAACGTGTTGTATTTTAGAAAAATATCACATTTTTCTGCATATTTTGTGCTATATAAGGAGTTTTAGTGAGGTTATGTTAAAAATTAACTTTTTATGGCTTGATTAGCTTGGTAATGTGATATTAGTGTGCTTTTAGACTTTGGTTTGTTTCAGATTTCACAAAAATACCCTTTAGTACCCAAATTAGTGTTTTTATAACTTTTTTTAAGCGTGATATTAGGATACGGTGATCTGCTTTTACTGCAAGTGTTTTCTGGAGTTGAAAACAACTGCAGAATGGTGTGCAGGGTTTTTGGGGTATGTGATTGAAGTTCGAGCCCACCACACCGGAGTAAAACCGGCGGCCCCCTCTTGTCGGTCCGGCGACGCCGGCCTCCCCCTCCCCTGTTGTGTTGGGTGTTGTGTAGGGTGGTTTCTGTGTGTGCTTTGCAGTGTCTGGTCTTGTTCACTTTTTGGGATTTCTTCTAGGTAAAAATCCGGGAGTTGTTTCCCTTAGGTTGGGGTGTGTGTTTAGCGCGACACGCACGCTTCGTTTTGGTCTGGTGCGTGCTGTGCATCGCAGCGCATCGAGGTAGTTCTTGGTTCAGCACACACTTGTTTTTGCGTATCGCGCACGCGCGCGGTTGGTTTGCGACTCGGGTTTCTAGTTTGACCTTAATGTCGTGTTTCTTTGGTTTTGAGCTTATATGTAATATATTGTGTAATTCTAGGTTCGCAGGCGAGTGCGACGGACACTGCGAAGAAGGGGAAACAAGTCGTCGGCTACACTTAGCGCGAGACTACGGTGAGTAGATTTAACATCTACGGGGATATCGCCCGCATGGCGTTCTACGTCAGGGCTGATAGGACCTTATAGCTACATATTTCATTTATCTGCATGGCCACTGTCAGTTGAATACTGCATTCCCTGCTATATAATTGTAAACTTAGAATTGGTAGAACACCGCACTATTACTAACGGTTCATGTTGCACGAGCACGAATCTGCATGTTCCACACACACACCGTTAGTAATTGCCATGATACACTCACTATAGAATTGCCATGATCATTATATTGTAGTTCATTTCCTATATGATTCGATACGATTTTCATAGAAATTGGGAGCCGCATGATGTCTTGAAAAACTGAAACTATTTTAAAAAGCGGTTTCTCCCTTATACCTATATTATGGCTTGATGTACATAGCACGTCGCATTTGATTTACGCATTGGTGTTGGATTTTCATGTGATTGCTAGTTTTGAGGATCGTGGGATTATTTAAGAAAAGATACACTATTTTGAAAAACCCGGTGCCTCATGATATGATATTTTGGTGCGTCCATCACGCGATTTCTCGGTGCTGAGACGTGTGCTTGAAACCCGATTCGAGGAGTGGATGATCCGTTTGCGGGTTCGTGGTGGACCTGGTATGGTTCCCCTCAGCAAGATGATCGATGGATTTTGCCGATTGAGCCTGGAGGCGGGCGAGTACCTACCGGTGATTGGTTGGACCTGGCGGTTATCCGGAGGATACTGACCAAAGTCGAGAGATGGATGCGGGATGATCCGTACTGCCGGGGCCGAGGGCCGATACAGCAAACGGAGCCCGTGGGCTGATCCGGACATACGGAGCCCGATATATGAGGATTTGCGTGTCGATGCTGGACACGAGTATTTTATGATATTTTGAGTGCCGATGTTTGGCACTCGTGATTCTCAGAGATTTACAGGATTTGAGGGCCGAGGAGAGTGCAGGCGCCTGAGTTATTTGGGTGGGGGCAGTTTTGGGCACCGATTATCTTTCCACGTTGATATTCCGTGTAGATGTTATTTATCCCATGCTCAGCATTGATTATCATGTATCTCATTCTGTAGTTAATTTACCTGACAGAGCATTTGCATGATTATTGCACATACTCCTTGTCGCATATAGACCTTACCTGCTGGCATATGATAGAATAGCGCAGTACGTGCATGCTCGCGATTACCTTTATATGTTATCTCTATTCACGAGTTGGCAACTCACCCCCGTTGTGCCACAGCATTTGCTGGTTTCCCCTCAGAGTAGTCGTGGCAGGGTGCCTTTTTGCATCTTTTGGCATACAGATACCACTACAGCTGGTGCGAGAGCTATTTTGCTATTAGGTGGGTTATGGTATCTGGTTACTTTTATTGTACACGCTTTTGTATCTAGTATTCTCCATTTACCATATATGTACTTGACTTAGAGACAGTGTGAGGATGATGATGTATATTATTTGTATTCTGGTGTCGAGCTCGTGGGAGCCGACTGTATCAATGCAGTTTATTATTCTGTGATGTTTACTTATTGCTCATTCTTCGCTACGGCGTCGTATATTATTCTTGTGGTGATGGTTTCCGCCGTTGGGCGTGATTGCTCCCGTTTGGGGATGCTTTATTTCATTATATCTCATTTTCACTTATATCCTGTTTTATACCCGATTTCGGGGTTACTTTTACAAAGGAAATGCTGCCAAAATTATTTAAATGATAACATAACTTTAAAGAACTTATTGAACTATTTAAGGTTTGCTAAATGTTTTAATTAAATGTTTTCAACACTCACTACTTTTAAATGGTTTTGATTTCTGGGTTCAGCTTACTTAATCGCGTTCCGCCTGTAGACGTTGCGTGGTTAAGTGCCGGTCACGAGTCGAAACATTCGGGTCGTGACAGGAACACGGATGCGTGTATGTATATACGGATGAGAGGGAATATAGAAGGAGATACCTCATTAGGGTTTTGACCATTGACTTGGTCAAAACACATATGAGAAAAAGAAAAGACTTTGTTATTTTTGATAAATGATAATTGTATTTGGCATGGGTACTTGGGTTGACCTTTTGACTTGGCATGACTTATTGACCATAGATATTTTGATGAGATATTTTTGACCTAGATATTTTGGTGAGATATTTTCATGCCATGGTTGATGGTCATATAAAAGATAGACATTCCATTTTCTTTTATCATTATCACAAATACTTTCTTTTTCTTCAAGCTAGCTCTCTCCTTCTTCCTCTCTCAAACCCTAGTATATCATGTGTTGATAATCAAGGGTTAGTGAGACTAAGCCACTAAAATCACACTCTACTCACTCTATTCTACTTAGATTAGCAAGGTACGTATTCTAGTTATCTCAAGTTAGAGGTTTAGTTCAAGGTTGGAGCTCTCGAATGGATCATCATTGGCACAAGGAGGTCGAAGTTCAAGCACGATCCATACTTCCATCGAGGAGCTTAAGGAGAGGATCGAAGACCCGAAGGACTTGTTTTATTTAGGTATACATTCTATCATAGTAGATATAACCATAATATGCTAACTAGGTTTATGGTAAAGATCCGGTTTAAGGTTTATTCTAGCGCTAAAGTTTATGATCGCTATAAAAATTTTGTTCCGCATTTTGCCACGGAAGTTGGCCGGGGTGCTAGTGTAACCCTTCAGTAACGGCTACCCAGATATCGAACGAATAGAAGATCAACAAGTAAGCTTGTCCAAACTCCCGTAAAGCCTATAAGCAATACTTACTGTACAGTCCGGTCTCTTCGTCTGATATGTCGCATATCGAGTCTGGGGGTGGAATCGTTAGACTCCAGTAACTTGATAAGTCATGTCGATGTGTGGCCTATAACATTTCGAGTAACTACTAATAACACTTACCATTAAGTCTCATCAGCCTTTGCCAGGGACTTGCTGTTATAGCCAATCGAGAATAGGGCAACATCAACTCCCAATACCGGGAGAGACGAAACCCTTCCTATCGTTCACTGCGTCCATGTGAGGCGGAATATACAAAAAAACGATTTTCTTACTTCGCAACACCGACTAAACTCCAGGATCTTAACAGAAACCTTAACTAGCTAAAACTACTAAGAGGTTCTAACTACTATGAAAAGTGTTATACCTCCTTGTTAACAAGTCCTTCGGGTCTTCTTCTTCTTCTCCTCTTCTTTAGCTCCTCGAAGATCAGATAGAGCTTGCAACGTCGGCCTCCTCGTGTCCAAGATGATCCACCCGAGAGTATATACCTCAAGCTCCAACCTCTAAACCGAGGTTACTAAGGTACTTAGTTTGCTAAGCTAAGTAGCCTAGAAGATGTAGAGTATCTAATGGAGTGTTTTATCTTATAAGACCCTAGGGTTCACAACTCATGTCAGGGTTAGGGTCTTGAGGAAGAAGGAGAGGGAAAATATGGAGAGAGAAAGAGAATGAGCAAAATGAGCTAGGTTTTGGCAAGTGAAGAATGGCTCATACTCATCACTCATTGAAGCATGGATTATTTTAACATAGAAATTTACAACCTTGCTTCAATAGTGTATCCAAATTAATAAACAAATGTATATTCCATGCTTCACTACCATGCCTCACATATCTCCATTTACACCTTATTAATCTGTTTCTTAAAAATAGATAAATCAAATAATGGGGTGTCCCCTTCTAGAAGCATCTCTTGTGAAATTACAAGAATGCTCTCACCGTATATACATACCCGTATTTGTATTCCGAAAAATACGAATACAATGAGATGATAACAATCTAATAATATAATACTAGGATCCGGCTTAAACCAAAGCCCACTAGTATTATCCGCTCGAACAACACTCGTGTAGCCAATACACGTATGTGATCGGAACTCTACCGAAAAACAATACGGCCTCTACATAGTTTCGTCTGAAGCAGGGAAACCCTCTGTGTGGGACTCTAAAGACTTGACAGTACGCTGGTAGTGGGTTTAACAACAAGTCCGTCAGTGGTACTAGCTGCACGTAACGGCTACCCAGGTATCTGTTGATAAGCAGGCCGATGAGCAAACTCATCCGAACTCCTACTAAGCCTATCTGTGACAATCTCCGTACGGTCCGGTCTGTTCGTCTAAGATACTCGCATATCGGGCCTAGGGGGCGGTAACCGTCAGACCTCTAATAGCGCAATAAGTCATGCCGGAGTAGAGCCCAATACACCCTGGGAAACTACTGGAGTACCTACTAGTAAATCTCGCTTTCCCTGGACTGAGACTTTGTGTAATGGCTTTCCGAACACAGTGCAGTATCAACCTCCAATACCGAGAGAGACGGATCCTATCTAACCACTACTGCCTCCCAGTGTTTCGGGACTGCACCCAACCACCACCTGTTTGCACGACTCCTTTGAGCCGTAGTAGGGTAGTGATCTAAGTGTAAGTGATATATGCCCTAGAGGCCATTATTGTATAGTATTGGTTTACATATTAAATTTTTTATGCTTGGGTGTAACATTTCAGAAATATAAAATATTATTTTTGGAATTTAATATTAAAATAATATATTTCGCGAAAACAATTCGATTTGCGAATTTGGGGTTTTCGTAAAATGGTATAAATATATACCAATAATTGTGAAATAATTGGTGATTAAAATGATTTATTCATTTAAAAGGATATTTATTGGATTTGGCATTTTTATAATTAATTATATGCAATTTAAATAAAAATTGATTAGTGCACTACGAATCGCGATTAGGCCAAATCCGTCTTTTTAATTAGTCATGGTTAGTGCACCATGACATGTTACATTTTGTTGCATGTTTGTTGATTTGTATTGGGGTATTGGTTTTATGTGTGAGGAAAAGAAAAAGGAAATAAAGGGAGAAAAGAAAAAGAATATGTGACATGGAGGCATGGTGGAAGCATGGGCAAAGAGAGAGGAAAGAGAGAGAGGGCGAGGGGTCTCCTTTGACCTTAGCACATTTGTTTCTTCACTTCATTTTTCTTCATTCTTCTTCTCCTTTTCTCTCCATGGCTGCCCTCTCCCTCCACCTCCTCTAGCTCCTCACTACACCCTCAAATACACATTAAAACCTTGCGTTCTCTTCATTAAAATTAAGCACAAGCTCAATACAAGCATGGTGGACCAAGCAAGTTAGGACTTTGGGCACTTGGGGAAACACAAGAATTTTCTTGAGTTGCCAAATGAGGTATTTCTTTCACCATGTGTAGTAATTCATTTCCTTTAGCATCTATTTTAGTTTAGAAGTGATTATGTGAGGTTTAGTGATCTTGGAAAATTCCATGATGAAGTTTAGGGAATTCTTGAGTTGTGATGGTGCAATTAAGATTTAATTAGTTGACTACATCCCCTTTAGTGTTAAGATCCTGCACCAAGTGGATTTGAGAACCCAAGACTTGAACTTTAGAAACTTTCCGTGTCGGTTTTGTGGTGGTTTTGTAGCCTACAGGATATCTGGAGCTATCTGGGGTAGTTTCAGGAAAATCAAACAATACCACCGACCTCCATAAACTACTAGGAGACCACCACCCAAGTTCGAGCCAGTTTTACCTTGATATGGCCGGCGAGCTCTGAAATTGGGGCATTGTCGCCGGATTTTTGTTGGGCAATGGTGCTGAGTTTTCGCCTGTAGCTCCTAATCCCTGCAACCTATCCCCTGTACTTGCTTGTTTAGAGCTAATTAACCTGAGATGAAATCTGGGAGTGATTTCCTATGTTGCTGAATTTGGTATTCGTGATTTATGAACTTGGGATTTGGTATTTGATATTGTATTGGGTCGTTGGATGTTTGTACGTTAACGACGAGGGTTGTTTGGTTGTTTTTTCATGCGTAGACGATAGGTTTTAACCAATGTGTAATTCGTGTGCCGTTTTGGTTTTCGTGCGTGATTTCTGTTTACGATACTATGTGTTTATTTATGTAGGCACCTTCACGTGGACTTCGGATAACAAGGAAGAGCATGGCGACATCCACTTCGGCAAGCAAGGATCAAGGTGAGTAGATTTATATCTACGGGGGAAGTCGGGTGGATGGCGTATAGCACCCCCGCAAATATTGATATGTGATTTATGCTTTGGAGACAAGATATGCCATGACTTAAGGTTATAGTTTATGGTTTAGTGTGACATGATATGATAGAAATGATGTCTCAAATTGATATATATGGATATGAAACATGAATGTGAATCACGGTGTATATATATATATATAAATATACATATATATATATATATATATGTTGTTGCAAGAGAATAAATATGAGATTACAGTGGCATGTTATGAGGTCGATAATTACGACATGAGATTAATAAGATGACTTGACGTGAGATATTGATGTGAGATATTGATGTGATGAAAAGAGTATACGATGAAATATGATGGCTTGGTTTGATATGTCGTTATACGGATGCGAGTCGATATGAGATAATTGATACCTTTATCGGTCCCTTGATATGAGATTGATACGGATGTAACCCGAGAGATAGGTATATATATAATGTGTAAAATGAGTGATATGCCGTACGAGATGTTTGTTGTAAAATATTGCATTCTTAACAAACCAATTTCCCTACTCTTCTTAATAATCTAAGGGTGTTTGTTGTAAATATAACACGTATTACAAATTCATCTGGAAAATATCAAATACCACGTGTTGTATATATAACCAACATTCTGGAGGGAAATTGTGTGTTTATTACTCCACGCATGATATTGTATATCTCAACACTTTTCATTGTGATTTTGTGCAGAAATTCTTCAAGTCAAAGAACCGGAATCGCAAATTTGCCGATAAAACGCAGCAAGTCAAAGACATAGAATCTGGAAGAGATTCAGAAGAGATAAAAGGATTGCAGATATCACATATAACCCCAAAGAACAACAACAGAAGACAGAGGAAAAATGATGCATCAAGTCCACAAAACGGCCGCGGAACCGCGGCTGATTCAGCCCGATCCGCCGCGGATCCGCGGCCGAGTTAGGAGCGCCGGCGTCGACACTTTTCTAGAGGCTCCCTTGTAACCTCCTAGCTTCTTCAAGACGCTTCGAACTTCCTAGCTTTCTCCAGAAGCTTCCCTACATCAGCCCAGGTTCTTAAGCAAGCTTCATAACTACCTAGCTTCTAGTGGAAGATTAACCTAGCTTCTAGTGGAAGATTGAAGAAGGCTATTTAAGGAGACCTTGGGCATCATTGTAAAGGTTGTTGAGTGTTGAAAGGTTGAATCTTAGTGACAAAGCTTCATCCAAACCCAAATCCAAATCAATTCAAAGATCCAAATCAAATCAGGAATCAATTGAGAGCATTATCAAGCGAAGACTTCGAAGATCCGTTATCGCAACACCGATCGTCATCAAGAGCAAGAGATCCATGACCGATCCACGTCTCACGGCGATCGAGCCACGCAAAAATCGACGACAAATTCTCTTTTCAATGGAGCGATCGAGAGCTAGTTCTTGTAAACTCGAATTGAGAGATGTAAATTTGGAGAAGATTTAATAAAGGTGATAAATTGTTAATTCTGGCTTTCTTTAAATTCTTGCATTATGAAATTTCTACTTCTTGATTCTTTTATTTTCATAATGTGTGAGTAAATCTCCACTTGCTAAGGAATCGAGGAATTCGGTAGATCAAATGATGATGAAATCCTAAACTAATCTTAAGTCTTATGAGAATTGTGAACTTTAAGAAAAAGAATTGTCAATGACCTAATTTGGAGCGAGATCAACGTTCTAAATTTGAATGATGATCAATTAAAAGACAAGGGATGGTGAAGAAGAAACCCTAGTTTCTTCAATAGACCCCTAATCTTCATTCATTGCAATCGATCTAAGCTATAATTCATCAAAAGATAAGATGAGTCATTGCTACTAATTACTATCAATTCCTACTAATTCCTATCAATTCCTACAAGCTATTTCGGTTATAAATTCTTTGATTGTGATAACAACTATATTTTTCATAAAAACACATCAAAAGACGGATCGATCAAATGGCGCCGTTGCCGGGGATGCGTGCTATTTTGTTCGTTCTTGTTATTTGAGTTGAAATTTTATTATTCCATCAAAAATTTGAATCAAAATCGCATCAAGCGCTTAACGATTAGTGTGTGAATTTTGCAAGGGAATCTG
Source organism: Agapanthus africanus (assembly GCA_030015575.1). Taxonomy (NCBI): domain Eukaryota; kingdom Viridiplantae; phylum Streptophyta; class Magnoliopsida; order Asparagales; family Amaryllidaceae; genus Agapanthus; species Agapanthus africanus. The sequence continues at coordinate 231,602,120 of CM057345.1, forward strand.
GAATTACTGGAGCAGTGAGATCAAGATTCTGGAGCATTCAAGAAGGCCAGAGGACTGAAAGGAGCATCTGTAGAAATTTTCGTTCAACGATCATCCGAATTGAACGCGAAACTGCGGCCACTAGAGAGCATTAGCCTCGGAACCGCAGCGGATCTGTTGAATTGGAGCTTGAAAATTCTCTGGTATATTTCTTACTTTCTTATCTCCTCCCTGCTCTTTTCCAATAACCATTTTCTGCAGGATTCTTTGCAAAATTCGCAGCGCCGCTAAAAGAAAAATTGTTGCGTATTTTGATATTGGTTGTTTGCGTATTTTAATATGGAAATTAAGGGGCAAAGACCAAATTCAGACTAGGTAGAGATTTCATTACCCTTCCTAAGCCCCGGAAATCACAAAACTAGCATCCGCATCACCCTCATTAACTAAAAAATTTCTAGACAAGACTCTAAGGACCGTCACGCTCAATTAGGAAAGAAGTAGGTCGTGGGTAGTCTATTGCTGATTCGCATTTCTTTTGTGGTGTCTAAGGCAAGTGTGTCTAAGGCAAGCGGTTACTTAATTAGGCCCGCTACTTACGTAGCGGAAAACCTCCCACTTATCTGGCACTTACCTGGCCACATGAGGGATAAAGAGGAAGTAGAGGATTTATCCCGCGATTTGTCTTTTGGAAGTCTAGGAGCGGTCTAGTGACTTGACCTAGGTGACCATTAGATCTAGGGTTGCCTGTGCAATTTTTGTGTGATCTTTCAAAATCCGTCTTTTACAAAACATACACCAAACAAACATTTTCTCTAATTATCACTTACGCTGCCACTAGTGCTAAACCATTTAGTGCATGCTCGGCTGGACACGGGATTCTAGTGCTCGTCTTGTCCGCGTTTCTCCTATCGACTCCAAAGTCGGTATTTCTATATCTTCTTTTTCCTCACCACACACCACATCCACTACGATGGAAGGATCTCCATCGAACTTTCATAACACCACTTTGTCACCACCCGCAGGTGCACAAAATCTACCGCGTATGACTCTCCAAGAGAGATGCTACCCGATACGTGGTCCTCTTTCTGCTTGTCTTTCCATTCCACCAGCCAATGGGGAAAATTTCGAAATCAAACCTCACTACATCAATCTTTTAACAAAATATCACGGTCTCGAGTCTGAAGACGCATACGTTTTTATTACCAAATTTGAAAACATATGCGCTATGATGGGTACTTCACAGCTTTCTATGGATGCTATGCATTTAGGTCTTCTCCCGTTCACTTTGTGCGATTTAGCCGAGAAGTGGCTTTATAACACAGCTGCACACTCTATATCAGACTGGGATTAATTCGTCATAGCATTCCTTAAGAAATTCTATCCCAATCATAATACCGCCCGAGTCCATAGCGAAATAAATCAATTTACCCTGCTTCCCAATGAACAATTTTAGAAGTGTTTTGAACTCTTCAAGGATTTGTTAGTCCAATGTCCTCATCACGGAATCCATCGATGGGATCTCTGTAGAATCATATATGAGGGCATTAATCCAACAGCAAAATAGATGCTTGAATCCATGTGTTAAGGCAACTTCATGTCTAAAGACGATGGTGATGCTTGGAAATTTTTAGAAGATTTCGCTGATAAAACTTTACAATGGGAGAGTATAAGTCAACCATCGTCTAGGGGTGGTATCCATCAACTGGATGTTTCCATAGCAGTCAATGCTGAAATGGCAGCAATGCAAAAGAAACTTGACGCTATGGAACACAAATTTTTATTAGCCTCCCTAAATCAAATGACACTCCCTAAAACTGCTTGTGGATGCTATTCTGATCCATCACATATGACGGAAGAATGTCCTTTGAATTCTCCGTTTCAAGGTCAAGAGCACAATAATGCTGCTTTTCAGCAAAGACCTAGAAACGGTCCGTATTCTTCCACTTATAATCAGGGTTGGAGGAATCACCCTAATTTTGCTTGGAACCAACACCAAACTCAAAACAAGGTTCTAAACCCAAACAACTTTCAAAGGGTCCCTCCACTACAACAGAAACCACTACAACTGAGTCAGCATCCCTATCAACCACAAAATTTTCAGAATCTGGTCAACACTTCTGCACCGTATAATAATTCTTTGCAATTAGCCGGTACTGATAACTCCTCTTCACTCGAACAAACTATGAATTTGCTTCTGAAAAATTTCATGCAAGTTTCGGCTGAGATAAAGTCTTCTGTCGATACTATCAAGAAAGACTCCGCCTCCCACGGTGAGAGTATTAAGTCGATGGAAGCACAAACTGCACGATTAAATGCCGAAATGAGTGATAGAGAGAAAGGGAAACTTCTATTGCAACCCTTACCGAATCCTTGGCATTCACAACGCTACAATGTGAATGCCATTACAACGTTGAGATCCGGAAGAGTGCTGAATAATCAAGTCGGTGAAGAGATTGATAATAATGATGAATATATTAATAACACCCCGGCTTTCACTTCCACTTTCCCTTCTACTTCCACTACCATTTTCACTTCTTACCCCAGTTCGTCTACACTACCATCTTCTTGCAAGCCGGTTCTTCGTTTTCCTCAAGGCTCGAACCCTCAGCCCACTTCTTCTAGTCCACCTCACTCGATCCCCACTTCTATTTTGGGATCTGTTCCACACACCACCTTCTCCAATGTCGGACCCAGCTCTTATTGCTAAAGCTCCTTATTCGAATCGGTTAAGGGGAAACAAATCGAGTCCACATATGGAGAAAATCATGGAACTGTTTAAACAGGTTAACATCAACATCCCTCTCTTAGATGCTATACAACAAGTTCCGTCATATGCGAAAATTCTTAAGGACTTGTGCATGTTGGCTATAGTGCCCTCAAGGCAATTATCATAGTCGCGGACTTGTGATTATGATGATTGAGTAAGGATCTATACCGATAGAACAGTCTTACTTGAGATGATAGTATGCTATCTGGTTTGTCTTTATCATCTTGTACATGTTGATAGAGCCCATAGGATTCTTGCTTGACTGCCAGCATTATGATGGCGATCATATATGTGGGAGCTAGGGTCTATAAGCACATCCTTAAATATCCCTAGTGGTAGGAGTATCGAGACCGGGCATTGATACTCCAGTGTAGACTAGTGTATACTGATCGAGACCCCGACGAGGGGCGCTGGCCAGGTCTCACAAGCTATTGGTGTTAGTTTGTTCACCTAAGATTGTATACAGGTGCTTATTGTGTTATGAGTATACTGGACGGACTCATCGGGAACCTGCTGGTTGGTATTATCCCTATTGTCAGATAGCAGTTCCCAGATGACATGTGTACAGGTTAGTCTGTCGACCTGAGATCGTCATTTGTCTCGTGTGAGTTCCCACTATGCTTTGATTACTACCCTACCACGGCTCAAAGGAGTCGTGCAAACAGGTTTTAGTTGGGTACAGTCCCGAGCCACATGGAGGCTGTCATGACCCGAAAAGTACGGAACATGACCGCCACTTAAATTACAAAACGCCTCGAGGCGTATGTAATCTAAGTAAGCCAAAACCCATAAATCAAAACCAAAGAAGTAGTAGGGTGAAGGAAAAACCAATTTAAAACAAGTAGTTTTAATCCACATAGGCTGAAGTATGTATTTTTAAAATCTCAAGTATTTTCGGAAAATTTCGGTAGAGTCTCCTTTGTAAATACTGGCCACAAAACGGGATACAACATGAATAGTGTACGAAATACAAAAAAAAGGCATCCCCAAGAAGGAGCTAGCTCTTCGTCAAACGACGGTCACAACCACGCAAGCAATATAATATACAACGCCGAAGGGCGAGGATCAAAACTCAAGAAAACCCAAAATCAACATGAAAACCATACTAATACAACGCGTGACCCTATGGTTGAAAGAATAACAAGTCTGATTTTCTATCTCTCTCAAATATACAATCTGGTTGATGGAGTTTCTAGATACAACTGAAATAATGAATAACCAAAGGTGGTCCTGATGCAGAGAACCTACCTACCAAAGCAATCACCCGGAAGGAATAGTGCGCTAGCAAGCTGCAACGAAACCTTTACGGTAAAATCTGCAAGGAACTGTGGCACAACGGGGGTGAGTTGCCAACTCGTGAGTAGAAAACATTTACGAGTAGAAATCGCATGCATAACGTTATCCTAGGTCATATCAGGTAATATCCTCAAATAAAAATCCTGGTCCAGCAATATATAGTGTAATACTACCTGCTCGTGTCCGTACCCTAGATAGCAACATATCAAATATATGATGTATGAATGCATTACGAATGGAAACAGAATATATCATGAGTGAGACAACTGTTTTCTTTAATCAATGAGATTCTATATGTATATCAATCAAGTATCATCAATGAAAGCAACAGAGAAAACATTGTCAGCATCGACACAAAACATACGTCTTAGTATCTCAATATCAAATCTCAATATCTCCAATCTCAGATCTCAAATATCAATATCTCAGGCATCCGTATCATTTGTGGGATCGGCCGGCGGGCTCCGGCAGAATGGATCAGCCTGTATCCATCTCATGACTCCGGCCGGTATCCTCGGGATAACCGACGAGTCCAAATAATATCACCGGTAGGTAGTGCTTCCCTGCCAGGCTTATCGAATACAACTCGAGCTTCTTGCCCGGGGTACCATACCGGGCCCACCATGTACCCGAGACGGTTCATCCAACTCCTCGAATCAGGTTTCCAAATCCAACATCAATCATGAAAACGCATGGTGTACGATTCATACATCATGAGAAAACCGTAATTTACATTTTAAAATGATGATACTAAGCTTTTATTAAATTCTTACGGTTTTCCCCCAAATCCAGAAATCTCATGTAAATCTGAAATCATCAAAATAATTTGATACCAATAAACAGTGAATACCGGCATAAATCTCCATAATACTGCATAACCAACGAATATATGAATGCACCTAATATCATGCAATGAATGCAATAATTAAACTAGCATATGGAAGCTATAACATATTGCGACTATCAATTATCAAGCTATGTCAATGAAAATGGTATTTTCTAAAGTGTACGTGACATGGCAATTACCGATGATGATGTGTGTGAGCCGGCAAGTAAGTGTATGTGGAACAAACGCATCATCGGTAATGGTGCTGGTGTTCTGATAGCATGATCTCAATAATGGCATATGGAAGTACAATATAAACATGCAAATGCGATGCGAACGGTAATAATATGCGGAAGCTGAATGATAAACACAATGATAACTAATCTGCATTTATATAAATATGAGTCAAACAGTTGTGCCATTTGAAATAACACGAATCGTGGTGTTTTGAAAATAAGGGCTATAGTGTTTTTAAGAAAAGATACGTCATTTGAAATATCCGTAGAATCCCTTGTCCCGTCTTTAAAATATACACGATTCGTTAGTTTTTGAAATAGGTATGAGTCGAATCTAATCTATCATTTATAAGTACACTACAGGGCCAAACTAAACAGGCTGATCGAAAGGGAAGGAAACCGCCTAACATCTGAGTCGATACATATATATACATCTAATAGTGGGTGATCCCGCCTCAATAGTATCCCATACGATACAATATCTATAATATGACATCCTCGAGTCAAGAGTGCTGATCTATCTTCAATATATAGCTCGTACGGTAAATCCGTTGTACGGCATCCCAAATCTGGGTACGGGTCAAAAGTCACATCTATCACATTAATCATCTGGTATCCTCTTTATCAAATATCATGATCGGGGTACTGATCTACGTCTAGTACAATACTGATACCATCTATGAAATGTATGCGTGTGTATGAAAACACCACGCCTAAAGAACCCGCTAAAAATATCATGTCGTATCCCAAATACGGACCATATCATATCACCGATCACATGGCCTCAAGCCCAATCTCATCGACTCATCTCCAATCCCAACTACTATCCTCATAATTCGTGTATATGTATACAAATATATATATATATATAGTCCCATACCCATGTGTATATATATATATATACATATCCCTATATACGCACAGGTAAAAGAATGAATGTATGCAAGTGTGTGTGTGCGTGTATAGGTGCAACAACTACTCTAGGGTTTCGCAAGTAACACTACTAATCCATGAACATGTAACCCTATCATTAACATCCATGTCACAAAAAATAGATATCATAAATATATAGTATATATGTATAACATACTATACCTCGAACTGCGGGGGTGCTATACGCCATCCACCTGACTTCCGCCGTAGATATATATCTACTCACCTGGTCCTCGCTTGCCAAAATCGATGTCGCCACGCGCTTGCTTGTCGTCTCGAAGTCCACATGGGGGTACCTAAATGTCACAACGTATCGTATCGCATAAAAACCCAATTCGAAATCGAAACGGCATACGAAAACCAAATCGGCACGCGTATCAGGTATAGGTCAAACCTATCGCCTACGCTTGCAAGAATAGCCAAACCAACGCTCGATGTCGATGCACAAATATCAACCCATCGAGAAAAACCCAAACGCACCCATTTGTACATTCACAAACACTAATTATAATATGAAATAGGTTAAAATTCACAAAAACCTCAAACTTAAATAAAATCGATTTAACCCAAAAACCTAATAAGCGACAAATACCCGTTTTACTTCAAAACATGATATTTTAACAAATCTAGTGGCCAAAATGCTCACAAAATATCTTAACTAAGCCACACTAACCATAACCAAATTTTAATTTCATCTAATTACATCAATCCTAAAAACCTAGCTTCCAAAATATTTTCATTTGGACATTTTAAATGTTACAATTAGCAATAAGTAACTAGATTAAGTTTTGCATAGCTTAAGATGCTAAACAAAAACACCACACAACCATGAACACATGATCACAACCTAACTTGATCTCAAACTCATTCCATTACAAACTAAATCTTACAATTAGAATCACATTTAAACTTAATTAACTTAGATCAAAGTAACTATCCAATAATTTAAAATTGGTTTGAGATTTAAACCTCACAAAATCAAGAGACCAAACTTGAAATCTAGCCTCCTGAAATGGCCTCCATGCTCCTAGATCCATGCTTGTTTGGATAAATAATAATGGGAAATGTTTAATTAGGAGTTTGGGGTTTTAGTGTTTTGGATTTTTGATGGAAATTATCGATTTTAGTGATGGAATTGGAGTGGGGATTTGGGGCAGCAGCAGCTTGGGAGGGCTCGGCCACATGATGAGGAGAGGGGTGAGAGAGTGAGGTGGTGATTGTAAAGTAAAGAAACATCCCATACCCCATTTATTTAAACCCATACTTCTTAGTTTATTTTTTTCTTTTTTTATTTTCTTTTCTCTTGACTTTTTGAAGTGGGCATATTTGTGGGGAAATTTGGGCTGCCACAAGATGAGGCTCAGCCAAAGAGAGAAGAGGGAGAGAGAGTGAGGTGTGGGTATGGGTTTGTGTAAAAACATCATCATTTATTACATCTTTTAACTCCTTTCATTAATTAATTAATTTCTTTTCAATTAAATCCTAGACTTTTCTAGAATTGTGGAGACACATTTAGAAACAAGGAGCATGTTACAAACTTGGTTCTATGCTATCATGGTTCATTAAAATGTAATTAACTCATTCCAATTTGTAATTTTCCATAATTAAATGTATTAGTGACGGCTTAAAATAATATTAAAATAATTAATTTCGGAAAATTTTTCAGTAAACTAGAAATTTTACAAGTGCCTCAATAAACACCAAATACTAGCAATTACATAGCTAAAATATGTATATTTAATTTTATATTAAAAGATATTTATATTTTGACTTTTTACGGAAAACCCCCTTATTTTACCGATTTTCCAAAATTTCACCGAAACGGTTTTCAAAACGTTACAATCTTCCCAGCTTAAAGAAATTCGGTCGCCGAATTTAAATTAAAACTCCCCCCAAATACTAAAACATTTAAGTAAAACAATCAAGTCGTCGGGGCTCCGAAATCATAAATATGGAAAACGCATCGTAGCGCAATGAATGCGCATGAAAAACAGATATATAAACCAAAATCAAAACTCCGTCAAGCATCCCGCAATCATCGGAGCTTATGGGGAAAACATCAATGTCTAAATCCAAAACGAAAATCATTATGATATACACCATTAAAACATCTGGAAGCAATGCGTAACAAATATTTTTCAAATCGCTGTGCGATATGTGTATCACTGTACAGTGGCGGACGTCCATTGTGAGAAATTAACTATATATATATATATATATATATATATATCTTTTTGTTTAACATACACGTCCCGCCGTTTTGAAAACAATTTAGAAGGGTTTACTTTTTAAACAGTTTCGTGTCATCACTGACACGTAGGTAAATACTGAGACTATATCTCCTCCTTGGAAATCCCTTCGATAACTATCCATGCATGCAATAATATACTCAGGTACTGTCCTCTGACTAGTCCTGCTCAATACTAAACCAAATAGTAAGTATCATAAAATATACTGCTCTAAAATAAATCAATCCCAAATATATATATATATATGAATGCCACGTGCGTCTGGTACGCACGGAAATCGAAATCCATACATGTGCATATAAACAAAATCTGAGTGCAACGGGTGTACACGAAAACACTTGTCAAGGGCAACGTGTGTGCCTGACAGCAAAACCAGGTGTATCTGATATGCACGAAGAATCTCGATTTAGTGCATCTGGTGTGCACCTAAATCGCATCAAGCGCCTTAAGTATGCACAAATTCCAATCAAGTGCACAATGTGCACGACAACGAATATCGAATACCACAATCGAAATCGACGGTATACAACACATTTCAATCAAAATCCCAATCAGGTATACCGTGGTATAAAATCTCACCATCCTGTGCATCGGCGTGCACAAAAGCAAATCAAAATACTAAAAGTGCATGAAAACTATGCCGAAAGCATAAGTCAAATCATATGCATGCCATAGGCATGAAATCAAATATCATGAAACTCGGTCATCAAAACTCAATCATGAAATAAATCACCCAAAAATACTGAAATCCAAAGTGAAGGATTCGTGATAGTCAACTCACGAATTTATAAATCGTAAATACTGTCGTTGATATGTCCTTCCTTCAAGGTCGAGAAGGTGTCGGTGTATGTCTACGGTAGCGCCCCGGCCGTCTACAGACGCCAAATGCGGAACAAAAACTTTTTAACTGGCGCTATCGTATACTTTAACCCGGATCTGCCATTATTGCTAAACTAACAAATTGTAAAGAGTGTAGAAAGGTTATACCGAATGATCCGAGTCCTTCGTTCTTCAACCATCATCCCACGCTCCGTTGCGGCTGCTCCGATCTCGTCGATCTCCGATCTGCTCGTCCAGGTGGCACCACGTCAACGATTCTTTAAACGGGCTCCCGCCTCTGACTCGAGGCAACTCGGTCGTCAAGTTTGCTAAAAGAGACGACCAAGAATGATGTAGAGAATGAGTAGAAGACTTTGTCTCGTTCCGTCCAAAGCTATGGACGAACGGTTAATGAAGTTGCCGATTGGTTCGGGTGATGGAATGAAATGAGCAATGATATTTCCATACACCCCAAAGCTATCATAATCTTTTTCCAAAAATGAAAACCATAAATGAGTGAGTGAGAGGAGGGGCCGACCATATATATGGAGAGGGGGTGAGTGTATGAGCAATGTGAGGGTAACCATAAGCAAAAGATCAAGAGAAAATATCCTTAAGAAAACAAGAAACAATAAAGCTTAAAACATGAGTCATTATACACCTCATCAAGTCATTAATGACTCCATTAATGCACTAATGACTCACCAAGCCAAGTGACCCTCTCTAGAACCTTCTAGAAGCATGACTCACTCTCATCCAAGAAAAGATAAATCCGTCTTTAACCGAATGTTAAAAGACGGCTGATAGAAAACTGGAAACTGGCAACTTCCAAAAGTGATCCTGAAACGACTTTCAGGATAACCCCGTAACTGTATAAATATACCCGCATTTGTATTACGACCGAATACAAATGCAACTGAGATAAAGATATTATATCTACTCAATACAATACTCGGACTCGGCTTAAACCAAAGCCGACCGGTATCATCTGTCCGAAAACCGACACGTGCGTAAACGCACGTGCATTTTCCGAACCCTGCCATAAAACCATACGGCCTCTACAACGTTTCGCCCGAACTTGGGAAACTGTCTGTGGGGAACTCTAATGACTCGTCAGTACCCTGGCAGTGGGTTTAACCACAAACCGTCAGCGGCACTAGCAATGCGTAACGGCTGCCCATGGACTGACCTCAAGGGAGGCCGATGAGCGAACTCATCCGGAAACCCTACTGAGCCTAACAGTGATAATGTATATACAGTCCGGTCCGTTCGTCTATGAGTATCGCATATCTGCCTAGGGGGCTAGTAACGTCAGACCCCCAATAGCAGTATAAGTCGTGTCGGAGTGTAGCCCAATAACACCCTGAGATACTACTGGAGTACCTACCAGTAAATCTCCTGCCACGGCCGTGGGCTATGTGTAATGGCTCTCCTAGACACAGCACGATCTCGCCCCCAATACCGGGAGAGACGAATCCCCTGCCGATCCGCTCACGTGCCTCCATATGGCTCGGGACTGTACCCAAAAGCTACCTGTTTGCACGACTCCTTTGAGCCGTGGTAGGGTAGAAATCAAAGCACAGTGGGAACTCACACGAGACAAATGACGACCTCAGGTCGATGAACTAACCTGTACACATGTCACCAGGGAACTGCTATCTGACGATATGTATTATACCAACAAGCAGGTTCCCGACGAGTCCTGTCCGGTGTACTCATAACCCAATGAGCACCTATATACATCTTAGGTGATCAAACTGACACCAGTGGCTTGTGACACCGGCCACCGCCCCTCGTCGGGGTCTCGACTGTATACACTAGTCTACTCCGGAGTATCGATGCCCTGTCTCGAAACTCCCACGACTAGGGACCACAATTAAGGATATGCATATAACTACCCAACTCTCACGTATATGATCGCCATCATACTTGTTGGTAGTAAAGCAAGATCTGAAGGGCTCTATCAAAGTGTAACATGTAATCAGTCACCTGAACATGCACACGACTGATAAAGGCAAACCAGATAGCATACTATCATCTCGAGTAAGACTGTCCTACCGGTATAGGTCCTCCGCAATCATTGCAATCACGTACCCGCGATCCAATAATTGACTCTGAGGGCACTATCTCCAACAATCTCCCACTTGCACTCAAGGCTAATTATTGCGATGTCGACTACTCACAGCCCGTGTGAAACCGAACATCCAACTCCTCTACTAATCAGTTTCACAAAGCCCGTTTGTAAAACTATTGTGTTCGAGAAATAGCCTCAGTGAGTGGATCCGCCTAGAAGTATCTTTCTATATCTCTCTAAATCTCAAGTTCGCGGAGAAAGCCATCTCCCGAATCGAGTAATACCTGTCTTAGAATATGTCTGGATATCTGATGGGACCTAGTTCATAAATGAACTCCAAATCCAAACTTCTTAGACTGTATCGATCACTGAACCTAATCAGTATCCGGCACCATGCCACCCACAGTATCCTCTTGGACCACCTGTCCATAATACTGTCCCTCGTCAGAGGGAAAAACTATAACTCTGACAATCACTCTGTCATCCACGTCACCTTTGAAGCCTGGAATGATAATCGTCTCCCGAAGGAGGCTGCCGTCATCAAATCCGTAGAACATCCACTTATGTTCTATAACTGCTTCCTTATGTCTCTCCAGGATTGGATTAATACAAACTTATCGCATCTAGTGCAAAAACAACATCTGGTGTGGTACTTGACACCTCAAGATTGACTCAATTGCCTAAGCAAGTGATCTGCCAATCATGCACAGTCCTCTCCCCTTTAGTCTATACGACACCTTTAGAGAGGGTGACTCCATCACCTGCAGGTACACCACCATGCTAGGAGTCAACTATTCTAAAAACCATTAGAATATCTGTCAAATTACCCACATTGGGAAACTACCCAAATCTAGATCTAAAACCATAGATCCAGAAACCAGAATGTCAAATATTATATCCATATCCTGTCTGGAGAAACAACTGTGCACAGTACAACCGATCGTAGTATAGGAATTTTACTTCCTACTCTGTGTATGTCATCCAAATACCATGACATCACACACTACTACCTTCTTAACAGATCCATCCCCTATTCTGATGAAGTCAAACCCATGACTGTCACATCAAAATTAGATGATCTATCTCCGCTATAACTGCTCTAGTCTATAAATAGACATAAGCTACTTGCCCACTATGCTTCCGCTGCTCCTACTGACTACGACAACCCTCTGGCAGAATAATATACACGTGCACTTCTAAAACTAGTTTAGAACGACGCTATACTTATCCTCCTGCCTGGTCTCATAGTCTGGAACAACAGTAGTGTCAAGTCTGGGTAGATAAGAACCTCCCTGTCACCGTCCTTGAGGCTACCTAAGTTCCTCTCGGGTATCTGAGGTTACCCACCATATCTGCGGAGTGGCTAATGGAATGTCAAACTTGAATGAATATATAGGTCCTATTAAATTTTCCGTAATAGTTCGTGGTTCTGGAATCACTTCCAGTTCTACCATACTCCCACTACTGTTTTCTGAAAAAATCCATTTTACTAAAACTGTGGCGAGTCAAGAACAATATCACTATTGATCTTCCAAATGGTAGAATATCAACCCTCGTCATAGCCAGGGTCAAGCCACAAACAGCCATTACAGAAACGTGCCCTGAGTTATCCAGAGTCTGGTTTTAAGCATAAGCTGGACAACTCCCCGTACCTTAATATCTTTTAAGGTACGAACTATTCTATATCCAATATAGAAACTTTGGCACTTTATTTAATTGGAACCAGATTCAATCATCCAGCTGTCTCCAGTGCATATCAACTTAATGGAAAGAGACTAATCAGCATTACTGAACTTAGGAATCCATCCAATTATGAGTAACCTGAAAGAGAAACACGTTTCTCAAAATCATCACTATCATCTGAATACCAATCACAAGAATCTACATCTTCGATCTCTTTGAAGAATCCCGATACTTGTGACATCTAGTTCTCTACTTTATTCTTATACCCACAACTTCTCAAAACATAGACCTTGTATTTCTACGAAACACTTGTCTAAAAACTAGAGAAGTTATAGGTAAACAGAACAAAGTACGAGGACCTACCCCTTTGTCCTGATGGACACTGGACAACATACAATACTCTGTATAAGTCCACTGAGTTGAATAACTCAAAACCTGTGCGTCGTAGGTGGAAAATTGTACCCTGGCGATTTCCTCAAATATCACCAATTATAATGAATTCCGATATAATGAGGGTAATCACCTAATTCCCAATAACTTACTCCCACTCATCATCTGTAAAACCATACGGATATGAGAATGAAACCTGGTAAATACATACCCTTGGAGTAAGTATCTAATCGGGAAAACAGTTTTCTTTTAACAATGCACTGAAACATGAAAATGTTTCGTAGGGGTATCCTGGTATTCTTAGTAATACCTCTTCCATAATCCAATTCATGACTTTAACCGTATATTTCTTTGCCTTCTCTCCAAATCCCTTTATTTTTCTTTAGTCGTTACCTTCTGTACACCTTCGTTAGGCTAAATGGTTTTCTTCCTTCCCTACCGTTCGGCACCAGCCTATGGTTTGGAAGAAGACTATCCAGTAAGCATAATAGGTGTACCCTCCTAAACCAAGGAGTACTCACATTTTGAGAGAAGGTGATGATAAAAGACAACTGAATAATACCTTATTCTTTCAAAGGTGAAATAGGAGTGGCGATGAAGTACGCGGTTTTGGTCGTGAATGATAACAGTCGCAATTTACTTTGCCCTCTTTCTAATCCCTTTATTTTGTCTTTACATATTACCTTCTGTACACCCTACTTTGGCTAATTGGTTTTCTTCATTCCCTACCTTTCGGCACCTGCCTATGGTTTGGAATAAGACTATCCAATAAGCGTAATAGGTGTACTCTCCTAAACCAAGGAGCCCTCGCAACCTGAGAGAAGGTGATAATAAAAGACAACTGAATAAACCAATTCTATTTCTCCTGAACCTTGATCCATCCTCGAAGAAGTCCCTTCGAGTTCGTATATAACCATACGATGGATCTATCCAATGGAAGTGGATGTCCGTAGTAATACGGGTGTTCTAAGAAATTCAAAGGGTAAAAGAAGGAGTGGTAATGACTTATGCAACTTAGACAATCTAAAAGCCAGCATTTTAAGAAGGTTCGGTCAACTTGGTCACTGAGTCATAGTCTAGGGTCGGTCAAAGGTCGCTGCCAAAGAGAGAGAGAAAAGAAACACTCTGCGTGCACTCTAACCTAGATCAGAATGGTTATCACTTTATCTAATCCGGAAACCTCCCACCGTCCTGTCAAATTCTCCTCCAAACCTGAAAGAAGAATCAATCGGGATCACCCGAAGAGTAAACCAACTCATCAGTGGGAATCGGGATCCAACTCTCATCGCATGATAACGTGATGGAATGCATCCACGTTACTCACACTCCAGAAGGTATGCGCATACTTGGCAAGTTTCAGTTTCTTTAGAAACTCCCGATATGATTTTTGCCCCATGCTCTTATAACCTTGGCTTTGGTCAAAATGTCAAAAGTCACATGCCAAGTTCTACCCGTCACTATCTTGTCAATTTGAACCCACCCGCACATGCCCCTGACTTTGGCCAATCGGCAGAACGACTGTCCCAAACTAACTCATCTATCTATGCATCAAATGAATACCCAGCAGCTACCAAACACTATGCCTTAACTTTGGCTAAAATGCATAGCTTGAATACTACTGAATACCCAAAAGAAGTGACGGAGGGCTATGGCTAGTTTTTGGCGAAAAACCTTTAACGTAACGAACTTGATATCGCTGAAGGAACCTAATACTTTTTTAAAATATAGTGGCGAAAACCTTTTGCTAAAGAGGTCATTCCCGATGAAAGGATCTCGGCTCTTTCCTCGTGGAATGAGGTGCAGGTTATTCCACTGAATACCGCTATGCAAAGCAACTTGTAATCGACTATAGTGAAGTTATTACCTTGACGCAAACTTCTGCCCAAGGGGTCAGTCCTGGTGAAGGGATATCGGCCCTTGCCCTGTCGAATGAGGTGCAGGATATTCCACTGAATACCTCTATGCAAAATAAAAGGAAACATCTTTGCAATAACACTTTTTAAATTATTCCAACAACATCAAACAGGTTTGTTTTACTTTGCATTGATCAGAATCAACACAGTCCCATCAATCAATCACACCAGAAAAGAACGAAAATAAAATGTACGTATATGCCATCCGCATTCGTCACCGGGTCCCGTCATCACACGTTAGGTTACTTAACTAACGACAGAGCGGGGACTGGACTAGCGCGGGTGTAAAACATATACAACATCTAATAGTATATAAACCAATATACAATAATCGCTCCAGGCGTGATAATATGCAACATTACAGAAAAGTAATAAGCATCACAGAACAATATAGATAATCTGGGATCCCCGGGTTTCACAGAGCCGCTGCTGAAACCCGACGTTCCCCTGTCGTGTGGATAGCCTGTGCAATGAAACCTAGACCCCTACGGGTGCGGCAAGTCACCCGCCAAAACCTGAAGCGAGGCAGCCCCCTACAGCAAAGTGAATGGACCACCCAGCACTTCACGGAATCCGGTAAGCTTGGGCACCCCTCCTTGGGTCATCCTGTACCCCCTACGAGTGCGGCAAATAGTCTGCCAATTTTAGAGTAAGGCCCCTCTGCCTCTCAAAGCCATGAGATGCGGACCCGTTGCCCCCAGAACCCAGCTATCCGTGCACTCCGTCGCGGGGCAAAACCTAGTACAGTAATGAAAAATAGTACAACAGGTACATCGACCGCAACCTGGTCGTGCCCCAAAAGAATATTATACAACAGGCAGTGACGGCAGTCCACATGTTGGACGCTCGCCCCGCAAAATCAAATGTACAAATAAACTCAAACAGCACTATCATTGCACACTGCTATCCACCACGACAAATCCGCAACATCACAGCACAACACAGAACATCAACGCGAATGTCACGTTCGCAAACCCGTCTAAAAGAATTATAGCAATCAGACGCGGTTTACCGATCAAATGACATTCCCGGTCGGAGATGTAATGTAAGCACTGTAAACTAACATGTTTAAATTTCGATCGACTAAATATCACGAAGTGGGCCCCACGAACAACTGGTGAACAGTAACAAAATCTGGGCCCAAATGATATAAACCAAAAACCCCAAATTCCAACAGAGAAGACACTGTGCAAACTTGGTGCACTGATTCAACAGAACGGCCGCGGATGCGCGGCCAAACCATGGGTTTGGCCGCGATTCCGCGGCGGTTTGGTGGAATCACGTGCTCAAATTTGGTCAGTGTGCTTCTAAAACCCTGCACAACTTTCTGTGATATGCAGAATAATTTTAGAACATCATTTAAAATCGACAGAAACTGTGAAGTTGAATTTTGCAGTTTTTGATTTCCGGTTCGATCAATATTTTAAACGCGTTAGCACAAGTTAGTATAGCAAAATGGTGAGTCTCTGATACCACTGTAAGTTTACGGTAGCGCCCCGGCCGTCTACAGACGCCAAATGCGGAACAAAAACTATTTAACTGGCGCTATCGTATACTTTAACCCGGATCTGCCATTATTGCTAAACTAACAAATTGTAAAGAGTGTAGAAAGGTTATACCGAACGATCCGAGTCCTTCGTTCTTCAACCATCATCCCACGCTCCGTTGCGGCTGCTCCGATCTCGTCGATCTCCGATCTGCTCGTCCAGGTGGCACCACATCAACGATTCTTTAAACGGGCTCCCGCCTCTGACTCGAGGCAACTCGGTCGTCAAGTTTGCTAAAAGAGACGACCAAGAATGATGTAGAGAATGAGTAGAAGACTTTGTCTCGTTCCGTCGAAAGCTATGGACGAACGGTTAATGAAGTTGCCGATTGGTTCGGGTGATGGAATGAAATGAGCAATGATATTTCCATACACCCCAAAGCTATCATAATCTTTTTCCAAAAATGAAAACCACAAGTGAGTGAGTGAGAGGAGGGGCCAGCCATATATATGGAGAGGGGGTGAGTGTAGGAGCAATGTGAGGGTAACCATAAGCAAAAGATCAAGAGAAAATATCCTTAAGAAAACAAGAAACAATAAAGCTTAAAGCATGAGTCATTATACACCTCATCAAGTCATTAATGACTCCATTAATGCACTAATGACTCACCAAGCCAAGTCACCCTCTCTAGAACCTTCTAGAAGCATGACTCACTCTCATCCAAGAAAAGATAAATCCGTCTTTAACCGAATGTTAAAAGACGGCTGATAGAAAACTGGAAACTGGTAACTTCCAAAAGAGATCCTGAAACGACTTTCAGGATAACCCCGTAACTGTATAAATATACCCGCATTTGTATTACGACCGAATACAAATGCAACTGAGACAAAGATATTATATCTACTCAATACAATACTCGGACCCGGCTTAAACCAAAGCCGACCGGTATCATCTGTCCGAAAACCGACACGTGCGTAAACGCACGTGCATTTTCCGTACCCTGCCATAAAACCATACGGCCTCTACAACGTTTCGCCCGAACTTGGGAAACTGTCTGTGGGGAACTCTAATGACTCGTCAGTACCCTGGCAGTGGGTTTAACCACAAACCGTCAGCCGCACTAGCAATGCGTAACGGCTGCCCATGGACTGACCTCAAGGGAGGCCGATGAGCAAACTCATCCGGAAACCCTATTGAGCCTAACAGTGACAATGTATATACAGTCCGGTCCGTTCGTCTATGAGTATCGCATATCTGCCTAGGGGGCTAGTAACGTCAGACCCCCAATAGCAGTATAAGTCGTGTCGGAGTGTAGCCCAATAACACCCTGAGATACTACTGGAGTACCTACCAGTAAATCTCCTGCCACGGCCGTGGGCTATGTGTAATGGCTCTCCTAGACACAACACGATCTCTCCCCCAATACCGGAAGAGACGAATCCCCTGCCGATCCGCTCACGTGCCTCCATATGGCTCGGGACTGTACCCAAAAGCTACCTGTTTGCACGACTCCTTTGAGCCGTGGTAGGGTAGAAATCAAAGCACAGTGGGAACTCACACGAGACAAATGATGACCTCAGGTCTGTTGGGGTAAAAATTTACACCCCGGTTGGCCAAATCAAAATCATAGTCAACCCCAAGCCAAGTGGGCCCAAGCCCAGATCCAGTGGGCCCATGCCCGGGTCGAGCCCGAACATGAAACGGCCGGCCTTCCCCCATGCCAAGATTAAAATTTTGTAATAAATAATTTTGTTGTATTTCTTTTGTTTTGTTTTATGAATAAATGTAAGAAAAATAGGCATAAAGCCAAATTTTTGTAAAGCCCATGGCTTATGTGCAAAAGGAAATGGCACATGAGCCATGGGATAGGCAAAATGCCATTTTGTGAAGCCCAAGGGGCTATGTGTAAAGTGTATGGCCTATAAAGGCAAAGATAATGAAATATCTAAACAACTTTTTCTCTCTCCAAACAAAAAAGTCTCAGAGCTGAGCTCTTTCTTCCATCTTCAAGGTTCCAAAACCTTCTTCTTTCTCTTGAATTAAATCAAGAGTTTTACTCTTCCTTTTTCAAAACAAATTAGTTTTTCACCACAAAACCCACAAAGGGGAACTTGGATCTATCATTAGATCTAAAAAAGAAGAGATTTAGAGATTTCACATCTCTTGATCTTCAAGATCCAGCAAGCAACAGGAGGAAGAAGAACATCGTTCACTAAACCCCCCCCAAAAAAAACACACTCAGGAGTCCAACTCCTCTCTGATTTCTCTTTTGAGAAATTTGTTTTAGCAGCGCGCAGCGCAAGTGCGCAAAGCGCCCGCGTGCTGACACATGGCGCGCGCGCTTGCGCAAGTGCGCAAAGCGCCGCGTGCCGACACGTGGCGCGCGCGCGCTTGCGTACCTGCGCGCAACCCGCATCGCGCAAAGCGCCCGCGTGCCGACACGTGGCGCGCGCGCGCGCTTGCGCACCTGCGCGCAGTGCTCTTGCGCAAAGCGCCCGCGTGCCGACACGTGGCGCGCGCGCTTGCACACCTGCGCGCAGCGCTCATGCGGAAAGCGCCCACGTGCCGGCACGTGGCGCGCTTGCGCCTGAGCGCACAGCACCTAAGCGCACAACGCTCAAGGCGCTGGCCCCCACGCATCCCTTGGATGCCTTTTCCCCCTCTTTTTATGTACATACATACACATATACATATGTATATAAATTTGCACATATACATACTCCGCAACATTTTCCCCCTCAAAAAAATTTTCGGGCCGGGGCGCTGCCCCGAACCCCGCAAGGGGGCTGCTAGCCCCCTTGACCCCCAGCCCGCTATCCGGATAGCGGGACCCCCGTAAAAACTCTGCGTGGCTCCCAATATATCCAAACCCCCTTTTCAAACAAAACACACGCACACCGAACATTGAGTTCGCATGACCAGTTTAACCCATTAATCGGAGGTTCCCTCGCCCCAAAGGCGAGGGGTAATTAACGGCAGCTTAGTCCGCGGCTGCCGGAGATTCGGATCCCCACAATCATTAAACCCCAGCCTACCCTAGGCAGGGGGAATCTGTAGTACGCCTGACAAGCGTGCGCGTATTCCCATCTCAATGGGGTGACGAAAAACACCCTACAGGTTCTGGCACGCCCGGTGGGACTAATCTCTCCTCCCATATTTCGGGTTAAACGTTCATGCGAACTCAATCAATATACATACCTGTATTTATACTAAAAATAGTGCTTTTTCATGCAGATTTTCAAGCAATCAACCTTCGACGACAATGTCTCCCCAGACGAATTCAGTTTCCAACGTGACCCCGATTCCGTACGTGGTCAAGATCAATGCTCGTGTGGTTCTTCCGGCAAGCCTCGGTCGACAGTGGGAGGAACCGCCCCGCCAGTTCGGCTCCGTCATCATCTACCCTGCCGGAAGCGCTCATCTGGCGGAGATCCCGGCGGAACAGGTGGCCAAGCCGGTCTCAAGCGGAAAGAGGCCGAATGTCGTGATCGCCAAGGCACCACAACCGAAACTCAAGACGCTATCTGAACGACTCCCTGGCGCTCTAGCTGGGGGCAAGACTTCCGATGGAAAGGGCAACATCAAATGTTGCGGACGAGCTCAGGCGATGACTCCAACAAATGTACAATTGAGCGTATCTCCAAGGCCCTCCATTGCCCGGTCTGTGGCGTCTTCCCAAAGAGCCGAAGTCTGCCGGGTGCTTAGAACAGAAAAGTTAAGGCAGAAGCGACTCAGGTATCGAGCCAACAAGAGGGCCAAGGCTTCAGCCAAATGGAATCATGTGAAGTTCCAAGTGCAGGGTTGCCCCGCGACGATGGCTGAGTCGGACGTAAGAATCAGCAATTCCTTCGAGCCTCTGAAGTGGGTTCAGAAAAATGCCATGACCGCCAGGATCAAGAAGACAGCGGTCCGAACAATGCTACAAAGAGACGTGTCCCGGCCCCAACAGAAAAGGTATGACACTGTCTCTTCAAGGGTCTATCAGGCGCTCTGTGCCGCACGAAAGCAGCGGGGCAAACTCAGAAAAGAAGCACCAGCACCATTCGAGAAACTAGTTAGGCCAGCCGCCTTCAATCGACTACCAGCTACCAAAACAAGGGGGTCAAGACAGCAATCCGTGAAATCAGCTGCCAATGATAGAAAGACGGCCGGATATATCATCCATACGGTCTATATGGCGGGCGGGAGGCCCAGCGACAACCTTCGCAGCAAAAGCAAGGATGGGGCCACCACATCCCAAGCCCAATCTAGCCCGAATGTGGTTGCCGCTGCCCAAGAACAGCCACCCCCGCTAGATGAAGAAAACCCTCTCGATGAGGATGATAGGCAGAAAGACCCCTCGGTCCATGCAGAGTCAAGCTCGGACAGCGAGGAAGAGCCGACTTTCCGCCCCAGGACTGCGGAGCAAGAGCTGCTTCAAGAGCTTCGAAAACAGCTCAGGAGCAAAGACAAAGAGATGGCCAAGCTCTATTCGAAGATTGACGACTTAACGAACGTGGTGATGCAGCTTACGGCTTAAATTGCTCGAGCGCCTCCTAATCAAGCACAAGCCGCTACTAATCAGCCGGGTGATGACAACCCGAGGCAGCCAATGCCTGTTCCTTCGGGTCCAAGACTGGTCGAGCCACACGAAAGCCGGCCACACTCCGCTTCTGGGGATGCCTTGGCCCCAGATAACACTATCCCGCTAACACAGGATCGGATAATGGATTTGGTCACCAGCAAGGTTAAAACATTGGTGGCGAAGCTGAAGCTCAGAAAGAAATCGGCAGTAGTGGGCGGCCATATCCCGCGCAGTACGATCTGATTGAGTTCCCAAGCGGCTACGTCATTCCTAAGTTCGGAAGATTTGATGGAACGGGAATGCAAATCAGCACGTTGCCTACTTCAAAGCATCATGCGGAAATACAGGGGGCAATGACACGCTCCTTCTTCGTCAATTTGTCAACAGCCTGACCGGTGTCGCTTTCGACTGGTACGCGAGTATACCGGATGGGTCCGTCATTACCTTTGCCCAAATGGAGTCTCTGTTCCGGCAAAGGTTCATGAGTGTCAGTGATAAAATCTCCATTGCCGACCTTGTGAGGACCAAGCCGGGGAAGAATGAAAGCAACACCGACTTTATCGCCCGATGGCGTAATCTCACAGTCAAGTGCGAACCGCCGCTGGAGCAGGACCAGTCCGTCAGCCTTCTCATTGGGAACCTCAGCAATTGGATGGTCCCATGCTTGTGTACAGCGGGCCTCAAGACATTTCAGGAGCTAACCAAGAAAGTTCAAATGCTGGAACGCTCGAAGCAAGAGTCCCCTCCGGACTCTCAGAGAGACAAAACCTGGAAAAGCAAGCGGGACGACAACCGTAGAAGCGGGAGTTCCAGCAGTACCAATGTCTTCAATGCCTCCGAAAATGAAGAAAAGCGAAGGGCGGGCGAATCCAAAACCAACCGGTCTCGAAAGCTATTGCTGGGTGGAGATGGGCCTTCCCTAGAGGAGAAAAAGAACAAGGTTTACTCTTTCAGAAGGGACATGGTCCGCAAGATATTTAAAGATGCCTTGAACAACGGCCTACAATTGCCGGAGTCGAAAAGACCCCAAGAAGCGAAAATGACCGACAATCCTCTGTATTGCCCATACCACCGAGTAGTGAGCCATGCGATCGAGGATTGCTATATCTTCAAGGACTGGGTCGAGAAGCAGTACAAGGCTGGAGAGATCGAGCTGTCCAAAAGTGTGTTGGTGAACAATCAAGTTGCAACCACCAACTTTATACAGACAGAAGTTGAAGCCTGCTGGGAGCAGACAGCCGAACCCGCTGCCCTGAGGGACGAAATTGACTCATCGCGGCCTCCGTGGAGTACGCACATATCTAATAAGACGAAGAAGATGATAAAGCTACTTCAAAAAGAACCCAGGACGGAATGGGAAGGGCAGAAGAAGCCTACCAGTCCAGCTGCCAATGCAGCTCCATCAGGCTCAAAATCCAGGAAGCTCAAGAAGAAGAAAAGTGCAGCTCGGCGCGAAAAAGAGCCTGCAGGGAGATCGACCATTCAAAAATATATCGATTCCCTCGAAGAATATGAACAAAGGGAAAGAACATTGATTCAATTGAAAGAGTTCTTCCCTGTACAAGCGGCTGAAATTCTGGAGGAGTTAGAAGAAGACTCCAATGAAGAGATCCCAGTAATGACCTGCTATGCCATCCATCTTGGCAGCGACTCCGAGGATGAGCTCTGTTTTCCCGAGGAGGACGAGGAGCTCACCACAAAGGCCAATCAAATCCAGCTCAGAAGCGGCAGGGCTCTACCGCAAAATCAGGGCAACGCCCCAAAAGGGAAGGAAAAACAAGTCGCTAACGAAGAAGATGGCAGAGAACCGGCCGATGGAAACATAAGTCCTTCCTCGGTGGACTATAATGTCTTCGCACATCTCCGGAAGCTTCTGTCTCTCGTGAGCATCTATGATGCCTTGGTCCTATCTAAGGAGCTTAGAGATGTTCTCATTCACGCTCTACAAAACCCCGAGCGGTATCAGGCTAACTTTGCGGAAATTAATATGAAAGAAGCCCAGCACGCTTTGCATGCCGCCGCGGTCACATTTAAGGATGAAGACTTGCTACTGGGAACGGCTGAGCATAATCGGCCGCTTTACGTGACCGGGTACAGCGACGGAGATCGAATTAATCGCATATTGATTGATCCGGGGTCTTCAGTGAACATCATGAACTTGCGAACTCTGAAGAGTTTGTCAATGGACGTCCGACACCTGTCAAGGGAAAGGATTGTCATTCAAGGCTTCAACCAAAATTGCCAGCAAGTTCTGGGGTCTATAGCTTTGCCAATCAAATTCGGGGATCTGCAAACTGAAGCTAAGATATACGTGATCGACGCCGACACGTCTTATAAGATTCTCTTGGGGCGGCCATGGCTCCACGATTATGGCATCATTCCGTCAACTCTCCATCAATGCATGAAGTATACTAAAAATGGCGAAGAAAGACGCATTGACGGAGACATTCAGCCGTTCGGTGTGCATGAAGTCCGCTATGAAGATTCTCGGTACTTTATGAACCACCAAAATGCTAAGCTACAACTGACTGAGGATAGACCGGTCCCAAGACCCAAAAGCAAATCTGCGCCAGTTGTCACTTTCAAAAGTAAAAACGCCCAAGTGCACCCACATTTCGGTAGCGACACTGATGAGTCCGACGCTGGAAGCCCGTCCTCCCGCAAAACTCGCTCTCATTTCGGCAGCGATACGGACGAATCTGTTACTGAAGGCCCATCTAGCAGCAAAGCCCGCCCTCATCTTGGCAGTGACACTGAAGAGTCAGAAGAAGAGGACCTGCCGTGCAACAGCTGTGCAGATCGGCCCCCATGCAACAAGCGAAACTACGAGAGACCTTCGAAGTCGCAGAAGGGTCCTTAGCCGTCACAAGGGTACCAGAGCAAATGTCCAAAGAGCTCGATGCATTGTCAGTCTCTACCGTGGACCAGCTGAAAACTTTCTACGTGCCCGGGAGGAAAAATGGACAGAAGGGCATCCTGTTTTACAGGTCAAACCCCGTTGCGCACTCGGACGATCTTTCCGTCGCCTGCCTTCCCTATGAGAGAGGCATAAGAGCCGTCCTCAATCCCAGATACTATGCGCCCGAGATGCGGGAATACTTTAAGAAGTGCGGATGCCGGTTGTACCAAACGGAGTCCGAAGCAAAGTTTTACGAAGGGCTATGGTATCCGCCCCAGGTCCGAGCACTCATCGATGGACGAATTCCAGATAGACAGGGCATAGGCTACATTCAACCTGATTCCAAGGCGTGCTACATGATCCATGTTGGTGAGGCCAGCGAAAGATCAAATGATGATGACGAGATAGCCGAGCCAGAAGAAGCTCCTCAAGAGCTCGAAGATGGCGGACAAGCAACCTTTGATGAGCTAGCCGAGATTGACTTAGGAACGCCCGATAATCCAAGGCCGACCTACATCAGCTCACTCTTGTCGGAGGAAATGAAAGAGCAGATAATTGCCCTGCTGCGTGAGTTCGTCGACAGCTTCGCGTGGACGTACAAAGAAATGCCTGGCCTTTCTCCTGAGGTAGCCGTGCATAAGCTGGCTATATCTCCTGATGCTAAGCCAGTCAAACAAGCTCCTCGAAGAATGAGAAGGGAGTTGGAAGAAAAGGTCATCGAGGAAACCAAGAAACTCATCGATGCCGGCTTCATCAGGGAAGAGAAATATGCAGACTGGATCGCATGCATAGTACCAGTGAAGAAGAAAAATGGGCAGATCCGAGTTTGTGTCGATTTCAGGGACCTCAACAAGGCATGTCCTAAAGATGACTTCCCGCTACCGGTCATGGAAATGATGGTCGATGACACCTCAAATTACGAACTGTTCACCTTTATGGATGGCTCGTCTGGATATAATCAGATCAAGATGTCGCCTGAGGATGAGAAGCGCACAGCATTTCGAACCCCGATCGGAATATATTGCTACAAGGTAATACCATTCGGACTGAAGAACGCAGGTGCTACATATCAAAGGGCAATGACTAATATCTTTGATGACCTAATCCATAAAGTCGTCGAATGCTATGTTGATGATCTGGTCGTCAAAACTAAAGCCAAGGCCGACCACATCCAAGATCTTAGGTCCGTTTTCACCAGACTGAAGGAATACGATCTGAAGATGAATCCTCTGAAATGTGCTTTCGGCGTGTCATCGGGAAAATTCCTGGGCTTCATAGTCCGACATCGAGGGATCGAAGTTGACCCATCAAAGATAAAGGCCATCATGGAGATGCCCCCTCCGAAGAGTCTGACGCAGCTAAGATCTTTTCAAGGCAAGCTTGCTTATATATGGAGGTTTATCTCAAATTTATCAGGGAGATGTAGGCCCTTCTCAAAGCTCATGAAGAAAGGAGCTCCTTTTATCTGGGATGCCAAATGTCAAGCGGCGTTCGAAAGCATCAAACAATACTTGTTGCACCCTCCAGTGCTGGCCGCTCCCATTCCAAATAAACCGCTGATTCTCTACACTGCCGCGCTGGACGAGTCACTCGGTGCGCTCCTTGCCCAGAATAACGAGGAAGGAAAAGAAAATGCCCTCTACTACCTCAGTCGAACTCTAGTCGGGGCGGAACACAACTACTCCCCAATCGAAAAGCAATGCCTGGCTCTGATATTTGCTGTGAAGAAGCTGAGGCACTATCTGCTCGCTCATCGGGTTATGCTGATCTCCAAGGTCGACCCGCTCAAACACTTGATGACCAAAGCAAGCCTAGCCGGCAGAATGGCAAGATGGGCTGTCATGCTACTTGAGTTTGACATAGTTTATACCCCTCAGAAAGCAGTAAAAGGGCAAGCTATTGCAGACTTTCTCGCCGCTCATCCCATACCAGAAGGGTCGCCGCTAAATTGTGAGTTACCCGATGAACAAGTGCTGCACCTCGAGGAAGATGAGCCATGTTGGGAGCTCTACTTCGATGGAGCCTCGTCAATAAGGACCTCCAGTAAATCAAGCATCCCGGAGATAAAAGCAGGGGTAGGATTGGTGTTCATCACACCATCAATGGGAACCCTACGGCGTTCTTTTGCTCTCACCGAGCCTCGGACAAACAATGAAGCTGAG
This sequence comes from Agapanthus africanus, assembly GCA_030015575.1. Taxonomy (NCBI): domain Eukaryota; kingdom Viridiplantae; phylum Streptophyta; class Magnoliopsida; order Asparagales; family Amaryllidaceae; genus Agapanthus; species Agapanthus africanus. The sequence continues at coordinate 231,628,397 of CM057345.1, forward strand.
TATGAAGCTCTGATAGCTGGTTTGGAGCTTGCCGTAGAAATGGAAATCCGTCGGCTACGAGTCTACGGTGACTCCCAGCTTGTCGTCAACCAAGTAAGCGGCAACTATAAGATATACAAACCCGAGTTAGCTCGGTACAGAGGTCGAGTGGTGGAACTCATGAAACGGTTCATTCATATTGAACTAACGAGAGTCCCTAGAGCGTTGAACGGAAAGGCTGATGTACTCGCTCGCTTGGCCAAGGAGCTGGCTGATCCTGACATGGACGAAATTCTGATCACAGTCAGGAGCAGACAAATTCTACCCCCAGTCTCTCTATGAGAAGAGGAAAGCGCGGAACAGAAGAGCAGTCCTGCCGAAGAAGCTTCGATCATCCAAGACGAGCCCGATTGGAGAGAACCCTTCATAGAGTACCTCCGATACGACAGGCTGCCCGAAGAAAAATCTGCGAGGATTCAGTTGAAGAAGAGAGCTCTCCGATACGTGTTTGTAAATGATACGTTATACCGCAGGTCATATGACCAACTCTGGCTCAGGTTCCTGTCATCGGCCGAAGCCCAAAAAGTCATGAAGGAAGTTCACTCAGGCGTTTGCGGTGCTCACCAATCTGGCCCCAAGATGCGACTGCAGATTAAACGGCTTGGGTATTACTGGCCCACCATGATACGGGATTACGGAGAGCATGCAAAGAAATGTTATATCTGCCAAATTCACGGTGATTTTATTCACAAGCATCCCAATCCGTTGCATCCTACGGTGGCGTCGTGGCCCTTCGAAGTCTGGGGCACCGACATTGTCGGCCCAATTGATCCTCCGTCATCTAAAGGCCACCGGTTCAACTGGCCGCGACAGACTACTTCTCCAGATGGGCTGAAGCTGTTCTGCTAAAAGAATTCAAGACAAAAGATATTCTGACATTCTTCCAGCATAATATTCTATACCGCTTCGGTACACCAAGAAGAATCATTTCTGACAACGGGCCTTCTTTCAAGAGCTTCAATGTCTCAAGGTTCGCTACTCAGCACAAGATAGACTGGAGGTATTCCTCCATCTATAATCCAAGAGCCAATGGGCTAGCCGAAGCCTTCAATAAGACTCTATGAAAGCTCCTGAGGAAAAACGCTTCAGCCAACAAGAGAGACTGGAATCTCAAGCTTCACGAGGCATTGTGGGCATATCGTACCACGCACCGTACTCCAACTCAGTCCACTCCATACTCATTGCTCTTCGGAGTGGAGGCGGTCCTCCCCCTCGAAGTCGAAGTTCCAAGCTTAAGAATGGCCGTTCAGCATGAGTTGACAGAAGAGGAAAACGTGCTCCTTCGACTTGAAGAACTCGATGCCCTCGAAGAAAAGAGGCTCGCGGCGCAGCAAAATCTGGAGCTATACCGAGCCCAAATGTCACGGGCCTATGACAAGATAACCCGTCTCCGCGCTTTCAAGAAAGGTGAATTGGTGTTGGTCCTCAAAAGACCGATCATCCCCAATCGACATGCCAAGGGAAAATTCGAGCCGAACTGGGAAGGACCATACGTCATCGAGAAAGTGTTCGACGGAGGATCCTACCAACTAATAAGTGCCGAGGGAGAAAGGCCCATGCCACCCATCAATGGCCGATATCTCAAGAAATACTACACATGAATGCTCCAAGTCGCAGGCGAATTGAGCACATCAGCCCTACGGTCTGGATCAGACATCCTGCAAAACCGTATACAATCCACGGGCGTAAATGACCCCTATTTCTCCCAAATCCTGCCGGTGAGACTACTTTTAAAGTCCCACCAGCGGAAAAAAAAAACGGTATGTCCACAAGCGAAACGGGCACGGATGAAAACCCGAAAGGGCTCCGTGAGTAAAAACAGCAGGACTACCGGCGAGTCTGTGAAAACCCGAAAGGGCGCAAACTCGTGAAAAGAGATGAAATACACTCACAAAGTCCTCTCGACCTTGTGAGGAGAAAACCCCTGCGTGAGATCCTTACGACTCACAAAGGAGCAACACACTTAGGAATCCTCACGATTCCTAAGGAGAAAATACACCTGCGGGATCCTTACGACTCGTAGGGAGAAAATGCTTTTATGGGACCCTCACGGCCCATAAAATTGAAAAGCCTTAGGTGGTAGGGACCCAAACCTATCTCCTAAGCCATCGTTCCCCAACGGGCAACGGCAAATGATGAGTCGCTCCTGGCATTTCGCTTCAGTGTTAGCGGTGCTGATGCCGACCAAAAACCCAAATCCCAAGTCCTCCCAAGGCAAATGATGAGTTGCTCCTGGCATTATTCTAGTGCAGCAATGCTGATGCCAAACAAGATCCAAATTCCAAATCCCCAACGGCGAATGATGAGTCGCTCCTGGTACCACATTCCAGTGCAGCGGTGCAGACGCCAACAAATCCCTGAAATCTTTCTGGCCCTACGGTCTGGATCATACATCCTGCAAAACCGTATACAATCCACGGGCGTAAAACAATCCCAAAATCCTCTCAATGACAGATGATGATCCGCTCCTGGTACCATATTCCAGTATAGCGATGCTGATGTCAACCCAAATCAAAATCAACAAGTCAACTTCCACTCCGACACCGCAGAAAGTGGAGCAGGTCAAGTCTACCCCTGACACTGCAAGAAGCAGAGCAAGTCAAATCAAGAATCGACCGTCCAAGTCGCAAAAAGGGCAGAACCGACCGTCCACGTCGCTAAAAGGGCAGCACCGACCGTCTAAGTCGCTAAAAGGGCATCACCGACCGTCCAAGTCGCAAAAAGGGCAGCACCGACCGTCCAAGTCGCAAAAAGGGCAACATCGACCGTCCACGTCTTTAAAATGGCAGCACCGACCGTCCACGTCGCTAAAATGGCAGCACCGACCGTCCACGTCGCAAAAAGGGCAGAACCGACCGTCCAAGTCGCTAAAATGGCAGCATCGACCGTCCAAGTCGCAAAAGGGCAGAACAGACCGTCCACGTCGCTAAAAGGGCAGTACCGACCGTCCAAGTCGCTGAAAGGGCAGCACCGACCGTCCAAGTCGCACAAAGGGCAGCACCGACCGTCCAAGTCGCAAAAAGGGCAGCATCGACCGTCCACGTCTTTAAAATGGCAGCACCGACCGTCCACGTCGCTAAAATGGCAGCACCGACCGTCCATGTAGCAAAAAGGTCAGAACCGACCGTCCAAGTCGCTAAAATGGCAGCATCGACCGTCCAAGTCGCAAAAAGGGCAGCATCGACCGTCCACGTCGCTAAAAGGGCAGCACCGACCGTCCAAGTCGCTAAAAAGGCAGTATCGACCGTCCAAGTTGCAAAAAGGGCAGAACCGACCGTCCACGTCGCTAAAAGGGCAGCACCGACCGTCCAAGTCGCTAAAAGGGCAGCATCGACCGTCCAAGTCGCAAAAAGGGCAGCATCGACCGTCCAAGTCGCAAAAAGTGCAGCATCGACCGTCCAAGTCGCAAAAAGGGCAGAACCGACCGTCCACGTCGCTAAAAGGGCAGCACCGACCGTCCAAGTCGCTAAAAGGGAAGCATCGACCGTCCAAGTCGCAAAAAGGGCAGCATCGACCGTCCACGTCGCTAAAAGGGCAGCATCGACCGTCCAAATCGTAAAAAGGGCAGCATCGACCGTCCAAGTCGCAAAAAGGGCCGCATCGACCGTCCATGTCGTCAAAAGGGCAGTGCCAGTTTCCTGAAAGGTGGGAACCAAACCAGGTCGCCTCCAAGTAAAAGAAGATCCATCAATTTCATGGACACGACCCACATATGTGGTGTGCATGTATTGATGGGGGGCAATTTTTTGGGGTAAAAATTTACACCCCGGTTGGCCAAATCAAAATCATAGTCAACCCCAAGCCAAGTGGGCCCAAGCCCAGATCAGTGGGCCCATGCCCGGGTCGAGCCCGAAAATGAAATGGCCGGCCTTCCCCCATGCCAAGATTAAAATTTTGTAATAAATAATTTTGTTGTATTTCTTTTGTTTTGTTTTATGGATAAATGTAAGAAAAATAGGCGTAAAGCCAAATTTTTGTAATGCCCATGGCTTATGTGCAAAAAGAAATGGCACATGAGCCATGGGATAGGCAAAATGCCATTTTGTGAAGCCCAAGGGGCTATGTGTAAAGTGTATGGCCTATAAAGGCAAAGATAATGAAATATCTAAACAACTTTTTCTCTCTCCAAACAAAAAAGTCTCAGAGCTGAGCCCTTTCTTCCATCTTCAAGGTTCCAAAACCTTCTTCTTTCTCTTGAATTAAATCAAGAGTTTTACTCCTCCTTTTTCAAAACAAATTAGTTTTTCACCACAAAACCCACAAAGGGGAACTTGGATCTATCATTAGATCTGAAAAAGAAGAGATTTTGAGATTTTACATCTCTTGATCTTCAAGATCCAGCAAGCAACAGGAGGAAGAAGAACATCGTTCACTAAACCCCCAAAAAAAAAAAACCACACTCAGGAGTCCAACTCCTCTCTGATTTCTCTTCTGAGAAATTTGTTTTAGCAGCGCGCAGCGCAAGTGCGCAAAGCGCCCGCGTGCCGACACGTGGCGCGCGCGCTTGCGCACCTGCACGCTTGCGCACGTGCGCAAAGCGCCCGCGTGCCGACACGTGGCGCGCGCGCGCTTGCGCACATGCGCGCAACGCGCATCGCGCAAAGCGCCCGCGTGCCGACACGTGGCGCGCGCGCGCGCTTGCGCACCTGCGCGCAGCGCTCATGCGCAAAGCGCCCGCGTGCCGACACGTGGCGCGCGCGCTTCCGCACCTGCGCGCAGTGCTCATGCGCAAAGCGCCCACGTGCCGACACGTGGCGCGCTTGCGCCTGAGCGCACAGCTCCTAAGCGCACAGCGCTCAAGGCGCTGGCCCCCACGCATCCCTTGGATGCCTTTCCCCCCTCTTTTTATGTACATACATACACATATACATATGTATATAAATTTGCACATATACATACTCCGCAACATTCTTCCCCTCAAAAAATTTTCGGGCCGGGGCGCTGCCCCGAACCCCGCAAGGGGGCTGCTAGCCCCCATGACCCCCAGCCCGCTATCCGGGTAGCGGGACCCCCGTAAAAACTCTGCGTGGCTCCCAATATATCCAAAACCCCTTTTCAAACAAAACACACGCACACCGCACATTGAGTTCGCATGACCAGTTTTACCCATTAATCGGAGGTTCCCTCGCCCCAAAGGCGAGGGGTAATTAACGGCAGCTTAGTCCGCGGCTGCCTGAGATTCGGATCCCCACAATCATTAAACCCCAGCCTACCCTAGGCAGGGGGAATCTGTAGTACGCCTGACAAGCGTGCGCGTATTCCCATCTCAATGGGGTGACGAAAAACACCCTATAAGGTCGATGAACTAACCTGTACACATGTTACCAGGGAACTGCTATCTGACGATATGTATTATACCAACTAGCAGGTTCCCGGCGAGTCCTTTCCGGTGTACTCATAACCCAATGAGCACCTGTATACATCTTAGGTGATCCAACTGACACCAGTGGCTTGTGAGACTGGCCACCGCCCCTCGTCGGGGTCTCGACTGTATACACTAGTCTACTCCGGAGTATCGATACCCTGTCTCGAAACACCCACGACTAGGGACAACAATTAAGGATATGCATATAAACTACCCAACTCTCACGTATATGATCGCCATCATACTTATTGGTAGTAAAGGAAGATCCTAAGGGCTCTATCAAAGTGTAACATGTAATCAGTCACCTGAACATGCACACGACTGATAAAGGCAAACCAGATAGCATACTATCATCTCGAGTAAGACTGTCCTACCGGTATAGGTCCTCCGCAATCATTGCAATCACGTGCCTGCGATCCAATAATTGACTCTGAGGGCACTATCTCCAACAGTCGGTGCATCCAATGCTGGCAGAGCAAGATATCTACTTGCCTCCTGATCATGGCCTGTCGCCTGGTGCCCTTAGGCTCTCGTCTCTCACTGCGAATTGCTAAGTACATAGCTCCTCGGCTCAACGGTCCAATATGGAAACGATAACAGAAGCAGTCCGCTCTAACATATCCTCTAAAGATCTCTGGCCAGCTATCATGGTCACTCATAACATATCTCGTCGACGATGCTAAACTTGGCCTACTGGGCCTGCGCAATATGACCGATCCTGGGTCCAAGTTTTCTCGTATAGTATTCCAGAAAGGTCCTGTCGAGGTCTCTCTCAAATCTCGTTTCTGCCGAACTGCCCGGAAGTTATCATCCTCTTACTATATCTATTTCTTATTTCGGAACAGCTGCATACTCGTCACGACTCCTTCTGGAATATATATCCGTAGTCAATGCTTCTGCTTGCGTATCATATCTCTGATGTCGGCGGAGTGGAACGTCATCTCATCAAGATCTCGTACGAACCTCTTGCTCCACCTTTCTCTACTGTCGACTAATTCGGACTCGTCTCCTCGTGGCTGCATGGACTGCGCTCCAACGGCTATACTCATATCTGGAGTCTCCCAAGCAATGTATCCCATCACATGATATCCGAATGAACTCGAACCATCCGATCGATTGTCAAAACCTCACAATCCCCTAAGAGATCGACATCTTGGGTACAGTTTAATTGTATCGAATATATGCCATAGCACCTATGGACCAACCGTAGAAGGGCTAACCCAAGTCTAATTAATGGCACCGCTGAACTGCCGCAAACCCTAAGGTTCATCGGCATTCCATCGTCATTAAGTCGAGTTAGGGTTTCATTCTTCTAGAGGGTTCGTAGAATTGCTTGCATTGTTTTCCGAATACTTTAAACTTGGAAAATGGGTTCCTGACATTCGATCGTCTCTATCGACTCTCAACTTGTTAGCGTGAAGTCGTCTCTAGCTGTAATCAATCTATCTGATGATCTCACATCGGGGTAGGCAATGAATCACATGTCCTAGTCTTTCATCTTTTGTGACTAGAGATCTTCCAACATATCTCGAAGTATAACTCGTGCGGCATTGGTCTCAAACATACGGGGCGATATCTTTTCATTCGCCAAAATCACTGGCTCATTCGTCCGCATGCTGAACAGTGCTTCAATCATCAAAATAATCTGTGCTCTGACGGTCATCACAATCTGGTTGGCCTCTTGAAGTGGCCCAATCCTCTGGTGCTGATCTGCTCGTCCGAGAAATTTCGTAAAAGTGATCCATCGAACGCTCGTGGCGCGAAAACACAATAAAATGGCGCCTCTATGCAATCGTATGTCCTTGGAATCACGCCATGGTCAATCCTCGTTCGTGACGAGCTCGTGTTGACCGCAACTCTAGCCGTAGCTCTCTCTTCCTGTACAACCATGATAACAAAACCATAAACTGGTACTGATGAGGCTAGATCATTGGAACGAATATAATATCGTGCAAAGAAATGTACATCCTAAGGCTTCTTAAGCGGAGTATCATATCGTAAATATGCCGTGGAACATACGTACGGTACGTCACTCTACTCAAGCTACCTACTCCATCAACCAAGGGTCATCCTATACTCCGAAGGTAAAACCTAACGCTTTAATACCAACTTTGTTACGACCCGAAAAGTACGGAACATGACCGACACTTAAATTACGAAACGCCTCGAGGCGTACGTAATCTAAGTAAGCCAAAACCCAGAAATCAAAACCAAAGAAGCAGTAGAGTGAAGGAAAAACCAATTTAAAACAAGTAGTTTTAATCCACATAGGCCGAAGTATGTATTTTTAAAATCTCAAGTATTTTCTGAAAATTTCGGCAGAGACTCCTTTGTAAATACTGGCCCCCAAACGGGATACAACATGAATAGTATACGAAATACCAAAAAGGCATCCCTAAGCGGGAGCTAGCTCTTCGTCAAACGATGGTCACAACCACGCAAGAAATATAATATACAACGCCGAAGGGCGAGGATCAAAACTCAAGAAAATCCAAAATCAGCATGAAAACCATTAATACAACGCGCGACTCTAAGGTTGGAAAAAATAACAAGTCTGATTTTCTATCTCTCTTAAATATACAATCTGGTTGATGGAGTTTCGAGATACAACTGAAATAATGAATAACTAAAGGTGGTCCTGATGCAAAGAACCTACCTACCAAAGCAATCACCCGGAAGGAAGAGTGCGCCAGCAAGCCGCAACGAAACCTGTACAGAAAAACCTGCAAGGAACTGTGGCACAACGGGGGTGAGTTGCCTACTCGTGAGTAGAAAACATCTACGAGTAGAAATCACATGCATAACGCTATCCTAGGTCATATCAGGTAATATCCTTAAATAAAAATCCTGGTCCAGCTATGTATAGTGTAATACTACCTGCTCGTGTCCGTGCCCCAGATAGCAACATATGAGATATATGTTGTATGAATGCATTACGAATGGAAACAGAATATATCATGAGTGAGACAATTGTTTTCTATAATCAATGAGATTCTATATGTATATCAATCAAGTATCATCAATGAATGCAACATAGAAAACAGTGTCATTATCGAAACAAAACATAAGTCTCAGTATCTCAATATCAAAATTCAATATCTCAAATCTCAGATCTCAAATATCAATATCTCAAGCATCCGTATCATCTGCGGGATCGGCCCGCGGGCTCCGGCAGAACGGATCAGCCTGTATCCATCTCATGATTTCGGCCGGTATCCTCCGGATAACCGACGAGTCCAAATAATATCACCGGTAGCTAGTGCTCCCCTGCCAGGCTCATCGAATACAACTCGAGCTTCTTGCCCCGGGGTACCATACCGTGCCCACCATTTACCCGAGACGGTTCATCCAACTCCTCGAATCGGGTTTCCAAATCCAACAGCAATCATGAAAACTCATGTTGGACGACTCATACATCATGAGATAACCGCAATTTACATTTTAAAATGATGATACTAAGCATTTATTAAATTCTTACGGTTTTCCCCCGAATCCAGAAATCTCATGTAAATCCGAAATCATTAAAATAATTTGATACCAATAAACAGTGAATACCGGCATAAATCACCATAATACCGCATAACCAATGATTATATGAATGCACCGAATATCATGCAATGAATGCCATAATTAAACTAGCATATGGAAGCTATAACATATTGCGACTATCAATTATCAAGTTATGTCAATGAAAAGGGTATTTTCTAAAGTGTACGTGATATGGAAATTACCGATGATGATGTGTGTGAGCTGGCAAGTCAGTGTATGTGGAACATACGCATCATCGGTAATGGTGCTGGCGTCCTGACAGCATGATCTCAATAATGGCATATGGAAGTACAATATAAACATGCAAATGGGATGCGAATGGTAATAATATGCGGAAGCTGAATGATAAACACAATGATAACTAATCTGCATTTATATAAATATGAGTCAAATAATGGTGCCATTTGAAATAACACGAATTGTGGTGTTTTGAAAATAAGGGCTACGGTGTTTTCAAGAAAAGATACGTCATTTGAAATATCCGTAGAATCCCTTGTCCTGCCTTTAAAATACACACGATTCGTTAGTTTTTGAAATAGGTATGAGTCGAATCTAATCTATCATTTACAAGTACACTACAGGGCCAAACTAAACAGGCTGATCGAAAGGTAAGGAAACCGCCTAACATCTGAGTCGATACATATATATATATACATATAATAATTGGTGATTCCGCCTCAATAGTATCCCTTACGATACAATATCTATAATATGACATCCTCGAGTCATGAGTGCGGTTCTATCATCAATATATAACTCGAACGGAAAATCCGTTGTACGGCATCCCAAATCTTGGTACGGGTCAAAAGTCACATCTATCACATTAATCATCTGGTATCATCTTTATCAAATATCATGATCGGGGTACTAATCTACGTCTAGTACAATACTGATACCATATATGAAATGCATGCGTGTGTATGAAAACACCACGCCTAAAGAACTCGCTAAAAATATCATGTCGTATCCCAAATACGGACTATATCACATCACCGATCTCATGGCCTCAAGCCCAATCTCATCGACTCATCTCCAATCCCAAGTACTATCCTCATAATTCGTGTATATGTATATCGATATATATAGATATATATATATATAGATATATATATACATAGTCCCATAGCCATATGTATATATATATATATATATACATATCCCCATATACGCACAGGTAAAAGAATGAATGTATGCAAGTGTGTGTGCGCGTGTATAGGTGCAACAACTACTCTAGGGTTTCGCAAGTAACACTACTAATCCATGAACATGTAACCCTATCATTGTTGGAGTTAGTGCCCTCAGAGTCAATTATTGGATCACAGGCACGTGATTGCAATGATTGAGGGAGGACCTATCCCGGTAGGACAGTCTTACTCGAGATGATAGTATGCTATCTGGTTTATCTTTATCATCGTGTACTGCTTTAGGTGACCTGACATGTCGCTATTACACGTTGATAGAGCCCCTAGGATTCTTGCTTGACTGCCAGCAGTATGATGGCGATCATATACGTGGGAGCTGGTGGTCTATAAGCACATCCTTAAAAGGTCCCTAGTCGTAGGAGTTTCGAGACAGGGCATCGATACTCCGTTAGTAGACTAGTGTATACAGTCGAGACCCCGACGAGGGGCGGTGGCCGGTCTCACAAGCCACTGGTGTCAGTTGGTTCACCTAAGATGTATACAGGTGCTCATTGGGTTATGAGTACACCGGACATGACTCGCCGGGAACCTGCTAGTTGGTCTTATACCAGATGTCAGATAGCAGTTCCCTGGTGACATGTGTACAGGTTAGTTCATCGACCTGAGATCGTCATTTGTCTCGTGTGAGTTCCCACTGTGCTTTGATTACTACCCTACCACGGCTCAAAGGAGTCGTGCAAACAGGTTTTAGTTGGGTACAGTCCCGAGCCACATGGAGGCAGTGAGCGGATCTGCAGGGGTTCGTCTCTCCCGGTATTGGGGGTGAGGTCGCGCTGTGTCTAGGAGAGCCATTACACAAAGCCCTCGGCCGAGGCAGGAGATTTACTGGTAGGTATTCCAGTAGTATCTCAGGGTGTTCTGGGCTACGCTCCGACACGACTTGTACCGCTTTTGGGGGTCTGACTTTTACCAACCCCCTAGGCCCGCCATGCGATACTCATAGACGAACGGACCGGACTGTACGGATATTGTCACTGACAGGCTCAGTAGGGTGTCGGGGTGAGCTTCCTCATCGACGTCCCTTTTGGTCAATAGCTGGTGGCCCGTCACGTATTGGCTTATACCTCTGACGTGCCAGTGGTTAAATCCACAGCCATAGTATTGACGAGTCTTTAGAGTCCACCACACTTTCAGTTACTCAAGTTTCGGGCGAAACGCTGTAGAGGCCGTATGGAGATATGGCAGGGTTCGATCAGATACGTGCGGTATTGCACGGATCGTGATCGGACAGTTTTTACTAGCCGGCTTTGGCTTAAGCCGGATTCTAGTATTTGATAGTGTAGTTTTGTCTCTTTGCATTTGTGTTCAGTGGGAATACAAATGCGGGCATGTATTTGCAGCAGTGGGGTTTTCCCGTATTTTATTACGGGATCAGTTTTTCTGAAGTTGCCAGTTTGCATTCCGTTCCGGCCGGTTTTCCTTCATTCCTTCTCGGTCGGACTTTCTTGATGGAGGGTGTTAATTGCAAGTTTGCAATTAACATCTAGTGGAGGGCTTTCTTGCATATGTTGCATTATGATGAGACTTGTTTCATCATGAGATGCCTTTCTAGTCTATTCCATTTCTTATCTTTTGAGTGGATTTGTGATGAGAGAGGAGGGTGACCATTTTCTATGTTATTGATATATTCTTTCTTGTTTTCTTTTTCTCTCTCCAATCTATTCTCATCTCAAAGAGGGCCGGCCACTATTCAAGGGAGAAGAGGGGATTTCATTTTGGGCAACTTCAAGATCCCCAAAAGAGACAAGTTCACTACACTATTTCTATAGCAAGCCTTGGACGCGTCGGCTAGCCAACTTCGCGCCCGAGTTGCCTCGGTCAAGAGGCGGGAGCCCGTAAAAGATTCCGGCTACGTGGTGCCCTTTCCGACGAGCGAGGAAGTGACGGAGATTCCGCGGGAGATCGGAGTGGAGACGAAGACCGAAGGACACGGATCGCTCGGTATATCTCTCACCCCATCTCTAGTTAGCTAGTATAGGTTAATGGTTTACGATCCGGGTTTTCATTGTCCGCGGTAGCGCCGGTTTCCGAGTAAGGAAAATTTTTGATTCCGCATTTTGGCCTCGAGTACGAGGCCGGGGCGCTGCCGTGGCGCAACATGGTATCAGAGCCACGCCATTAACCTTACCTAGCTTGTTCTAATGTGTTTTTCAGTTCCGATCGACCGAAATTCCAAAAACCGTATTTTTCCTTGACATCAGTTTCTGCCGAATTTTTTTTGAGTCTAAAAATTTTTCAGGTTGTCTCAGAGTGATGTGCAGGGAAATGTAAGCATACTGAAAAAATTTGGTAGCCTGAACTGTTCACACCACCGCGGAAGAGCGGCCAAACCGTTGCTGGGGCTGCGCTTCCGCGGCAATTTGAACAGTTCACCCCCCCCAAAATTTTGCATTATGTTCCTCAGTGATAAATGTGGTTTCTGGGATATTAAAATTGGGCCCAGGTTTTCTGTGAGTGCTACAGTTTTGATTGGGGCCCACTTGTTAATTTTTGGTCAATCGGAAAATTTTAAACACATTATTTCACAGTATTTACATTATATCTGCGACCGTGAATGTCACTCGATCGGTAAATCCAGTCTAACTGCTATAGCCCGGTTAGACGGATTTGCGAACGTGACTTTCACGTTGATGTTCTTTGTTTATGCTGTGATGTTGCGGATCGGTCGTGGGGGATAGCCTGGATGCAATGCTAGTACAGTTTTTGTTGTATTATGTACATTTGATTTTGCGGGGCGAGCGTCCGACATGTGGACTGCCGTCACTGCCTGTTTGTATTATTCTTTTGGGGCACGACCTGGTTGCGGTCGATGTACCCGGTGTATGTATATTTTACTTTCTGTACTAGGGTTACCCCGCGGTGGGGTGCACGGATGGCCGGGTTCTAGAGGGCAACGGGCCCGCATCTCATGGCATTGAGACGGAGGGGGCTTCACTCTAGGATTGGCGGGCTATTCGCCGCACTCGTAGGGGGTACAGGTTGACCCAGGAGGGGTGCCCAAGTTGCCGGATTCCGTGGAGTGCTGGGTGGTCCATTCACGGAGCTGAAGGGGGCTGCCTCGCTTCAGGTTTTGGCGGGTGACTTGCCGCGCCCGTAGGGGTCTAGGATCTCATTGCACAGGCTATCCACACGACCAGGGGAACGTCGGGTTTCAGCAGCGGCTCTGTGAAACCCGGGGTTTCCAGATATCTGTACTGTTCTGTGATGCTGTACATTTCTGTGATGTTGCATTTTATTCACGCCTTGAGCGAAATACTATATATTGGTATATATATTAGTAGATGTTGTATATGTTTTACATCCGCGCTAGTCCAGTCCCCGCTCTGCCGTTAGTTAGCTAACCTAACGGGTGATGACGGGACCCAGTGGCGAATGCGGATGGCATATACGTACGTCAGTATATTTTCGTTCTTTGTGGTGTGATCAATTGATGGGACTGCATTGATTCGGATCAATGCAAGATAAACAAACCTATTCTGATGTTGTTGGAACACTTTTCAAAAAGCTGTTATTGCAAGGACGTTCACTTTTGTTTTGCATCGTGGTATTCATTTGGAATATCCTGCTCCTCAGTCGACGAGGCAAGGGCCGAGATCCCTTCACCGGGAGTGACCCCTTGGACAGAAGTTTGCGTCAGGGCAATAGCTTCACTATAGCCGATTACTTTTGCTTTGCATCGTGGTATTCAGTTGGAATATCCTGCACCTCATTCTACGGGGAAAGAGCCGAGATCCCTTCACCGGGAGTGACCTCTTTAGTAAAGGTTTTCGTCACTATATTTTTATAAAAACTATGCAGTTCCTTCAACGATATCAAGTTCATTACGTTAAAGGTTTTTCGCCAAAAACCAGCCGTAGCCCTCCGTCATTTCCTACAAGTATTATTTGGTATTCGTGCTGCGTTTGTTGACCTAGTCAAGACGTAGTGTTCGGTAGCTAAGTGGTACTTGTTTGTTGCATAAGTGGGATTGGTTAGGACAGTCGTGCGGCCTTGTTGACCTAGTCAAGGGCACGTACGGGTGGGTTTAATGCAATCCAGAATAATGACGGGTTGAACTTGACTGGCGGTTTATGGTTTATTGACCTAGTCAAGGTCATAAACCGCTTGGGGTAAAAATCACATCGGGAGTTTCAAAAGAACTGAAACTTGCCAGGCATGCGCATACCTTCTGGAGTGTGGTGACTTGAGTGGATTCCGTCAGGTTATCATGCGATGATAGTTGGATCCCGATTCCCACTGATGAGTTAGTTTACTCCTCGGGTGATCCCGACTAATTCTTCTTTCAGGTTTGGAGGAGAATTTGAGGTACAGTGGGAGGTTTCCAGATTAGACAAAGTGATAACCATTCTGATCTAGGTTAGAGTGCACGCTGAGTGTTTCTTTTCTCTCTCTCTGGCAGCGACCATTGACCCGACCCTGGACTATGACTCAGTGACCAAGTTGACCGAACCTTCTTAACACTGGCTTTTGGATTGTCAGAGTTGCAGACCTCATTGCCACTCCTACTTTTACCCTTTTCTCCAGGACACCCCGTATTACTACGAACGTCCACTTCCATTGGACAAAACCATCGTATGGTTATATACGAACTCGAAGGACTTCAAGGATGGTTTCTGGTTCTGGAGAAAACGAATAGGATTATTCAGTTGTCTTTTCTTTTCACCTTCTCTCAGGTTGCGAGTACTCCTTGGTTTAGGAGTAGTACACCTATTACGCAAATTGGATAGTCTTCTTCCAAACCATAGGCTGGTGCCGAACGGTGGGGAATGAAGAAAACCAATTAGCATAATGATGGTGTGCAGAAGGTATTAAGTCAAGACAAAGTAAGGGATTAGTAGGAGGGCAAAGTAAATTGCAACTGATATTCACGACCAAACCAAGTATTTCTTCGCCAATCCTAAATCACCTTTGTATTTCTCCAGGACACTCCGTATCACTACGAAGATCCCATTTTATTGGATAATCCATCGTATGGTTATATACGAACTCGAAAGGAACTTGTTCCAGTTCGGGGATGGATCCTGGTTCAGGAGAAATAGGAATAAAGTACATTCAGGTGTCTTTTATCTTCACCTTCTCTCGCGTTGTGAGTGCTCCTAGGATTAGGACAGTACACCCTTTATGCTTTTCGGATAGTCTTCTTCCAAACCATAGGCTGGTGCCGAACGGTAGGGAAAGAAGAAAACCATTTGGCCTAAAGGGGTGTGCAGACGGTATTGACTAAAGACATATAAAGGGATTTGGAGAGGTGGCAAAGAATTATACGGTTATAGTTGTGAATCTGGATAATGGTAGAGGCATTACTAGGAATACCAGGATACCCCATTGAAACATTACAATGTTTCAGTTTCACTGTGTACTGTTAAAAGAAAACTGATTTCCCGATTAGACACTTACTCCAGGGTATGTATTTACCAAGTATGATTCTCACATCTGTATGGTTTTACAGATGATGAGTGGGAGTAAGTTATTGGGAATTTGGTGATCATCCTCATTATATCGGGATTCGTTGTAATCGGTGATATTTGAGGAAGTCACCTGGGTTGTTTGCCGGTCGGCAAATATTTGGTTTTGAATATCCGCTGTTATGCACCAATTTCAAATTGATATATCTGTACGTCTATTTTCATAGAGTGAGATATACCTTTTGATATTATGTCTATGACATTTACCTATATCAGTGGATGGTTAGGTAAGGAGCATTAAACAGCGGTGTAATTCTTCTTAACCATAAGTACAGTTTTCAACCTACGACACACAGTGAAAGAGTTGTTAGACTCAGCGGACTTATACAGAGCATTGTATGCTGTCCAGTGTCCATTAGGACAGAGGGGTTGGTTCTCATACTATATTCTGTTTACTTTTAACTTCTCTAGTTCTTAGACATGTGTTTCATGGAAACACAGGGTCTATGTTTTGAGGAGTTATAGGTATTTGAATAAAGTAGAGAACCAGGTATACCAAGTATCGGGATTC
The DNA here is from genome assembly GCA_030015575.1 of Agapanthus africanus. Lineage (NCBI taxonomy): Eukaryota > Viridiplantae > Streptophyta > Magnoliopsida > Asparagales > Amaryllidaceae > Agapanthus > Agapanthus africanus. Next base: position 231,644,528 of record CM057345.1, read on the forward strand.
TTCAAAGTGATCGAAGATGTAGATACTTGCGTATGGTATTCAGTTGATAGTAATGATAAAGAGAAATTGCTTCTTTTTCAGGTTACTCATAATTGGAAGCATTCCTAAGTTGAGTAACGCTGATCGGCCTCCTTCCATTTAGTTGACATGCACTGGAGACAGCTGCATGATTTGAATCTGGTTCAATTGAATCAGTGCCTCTGTTTCTATATTGGATATAGAACAGTTCATATCTTAACGATGTTAAGGTACGGGGAGTTGTCCGGCTTATGCTTAAAACCAGACTCCGGATAACTCAAGGCACGTTTCTGTAATGGCTGTTTGTGGGTTGACCCAGGCTATGACGAGGGTTGATTTTCTACCATCTGGATGAACAGTAGAAATATTGTTCAAGACTCGCCACAGTTTTTATTAAAAATGGATTTTTTCAGAAAAAGTAGTGGGAGTATGGTAGAACTGGAAGTGATTCCAGAACCACAAACGATTACTGAAGATTTGATAAGGAACCTAAAGATTCAATCTGTTTTGACATTCCATTGGCCACTCCGCAGATACCGTGGGTAACTTCAGGCACCCGAGAGGTACTCCGGTAGCCTCAAGGACGGTGACAGGGAAGTTCTTGTTTACCCACAATTACCATTGCTGTTGTTCCAGGCTGCGAGACCCGGCAGGAGGATGAGTATAGCGTCGTTCTAAACTAGCTTTAGAACTGCACGTCTATATGACTCTGCCAGAGGGTTGTCATAGTCAGTGGGAGCAGCGGAAGCATTGGTGGACATCAGGCTTATGTCTATTTATAGACTAAAGCAGATACAGCGGAGATAGATCATCTGTTTCTGATGTGACAGTCATAGGCTTGACGTCATCAGAATAGGGGATGGATCTGTTGAGAAGGTAGTAGGAAGTGAGATTCCTATACTACGATCGGTAATACTTTGGTCGTCACACAGTGGTTTCTCCACAAGGGACTTGGATATTATATCAGACATACTGGTCACTAGATCTATGGTTTTAGATCTAGATTTGGGTGGTTTCCCAATCTGGGTAACTTGACAGCATTCTATGAGTATTTAGAATGGACGACTCCTGGCACGGTAGTATACCTGCAGGTAATGGAGTCACCCTCTCTAAAGGTGTCTTATAGACTAAAGGGGAGAGGGATACTCATAATTGGCAGATCACTTGCTTAGGCAATTGAGTCAATCATGAGATGTCAAGTACCACACCAGATGTTGTTCTTGCACTAGATGCAATAAGTTGATATTGATCCAATCCTGGAAAAACAGTCAGAAGCAGTTTTAGAACATAAGTGAATGTTCTAGGGATATGATAACGGCTGCCTCCTTTAGGAGACGGTTATCACTCCAGGCTTCCAAGGTGACATGGACGACAAGGAAGGTTGTCAGAGTTATAGTTCTCCCTCTGACGAGGGGCAGTATTTTGGACAGGTGGTCCAAGGCAATACTGAGGGTGGCATAGCGCAGGATACTGATTAAGTTCAGTTAAAGATACAGTCTAAGAAGTTTGGGTTTGGAGTTCATTTATGAGCTAGGTCCCATCAGACATCCAGACGTTCTAAGACAGGTATTGCTCATTTCGGGAGATGGCTTTCTCCGCGAACTTGAGGTATAGAGAGACACAGAAAGAAACATCACTGCGGATCCACTCACTGAGGCTATTCCTCGAACGCAATAGTTTCGCAAACAGGTTTTGTGAGACTGACTAGTAGAGGAATTGGGTGTTCGGTATCACACGGGCTGTGAGTATGCGACATCGCAATAATTAGCCTTGAGTGCAAGTGGGGGATTGTTGGAGTTAGTGCCCTCAGAGTCAATTATTGGATCACAGGCACGTGATTGCAATGATTGAGGGAGGACCTATCCCGGTAGGACAGTCTTACTCGAGATGATAGTATGCTATCTGGTTTATCTTTATCATCGTGTACTGCTTTAGGTGACCTGACATGTCGCTATTACACGTTGATAGAGCCCCTAGGATTCTTGCTTGACTGCCAGCAGTATGATGGCGATCATATACGTGGGAGCTGGTGGTCTATAAGCACATCCTTAAAAGGTCCCTAGTCGTAGGAGTTTCGAGACAGGGCATCGATACTCCGTTAGTAGAATAGTGTATACAGTCGAGACCCCGACGAGGGGCGGTGGCCGGTCTCACAAGCCACTGGTGTCAGTTGGTTCACCTAAGATGTATACAGGTGCTCATTGGGTTATGAGTACACCGGACAGGACTCGCCGGGAACCTGCTAGTTGGTCTTATACCAGATGTCAGATAGCAGTTCCCTGGTGACATGTGTACAGGTTAGTTCATCGACCTGAGATCGTCATTTGTCTCGTGTGAGTTCCCACTGTGCTTTGATTACTACCCTACCACGGCTCAAAGGAGTCGTGCAAACAGGTTTTAGTTGGATACAGTCCCGAGCCACATGGAGGCAGTGAGCGGATCTGCAGGGGTTCGTCTCTCCCGGTATTGGGGGTGAGGTCGCGCTGTGTCTAGGAGAGCCATTACACAAAGCCCTCGGCCGAGGCAGGAGATTTACTGGTAGGTATTCCAGTAGTATCTCAGGGTGTTCTGGGCTACGCTCCGACACGACTTGTACCGCTTTTGGGGGTCTGACTTTTACCAACCCCCTAGGCCCGCCATGCGATACTCATAGACGAACGGACCGGACTGTACGGATATTGTCACTGACAGGCTCAGTAGGGTGTCGGGGTGAGCTTCCTCATCGACGTCCCTTTTGGTCAATAGCTGGTGGCCCGTCACGTATTGGCTTATACCTCTGACGTGCCAGTGGTTAAATCCACAGCCATAGTATTGACGAGTCTTTAGAGTCCACCACACTTTCAGTTACTCAAGTTTCGGGCGAAACGCTGTAGAGGCCGTATGGAGATATGGCAGGGTTCGATCAGATACGTGCGGTATTGCACGGATCGTGATCGGACAGTTTTTACTAGCCGGCTTTGGCTTAAGCCGGATTCTAGTATTTGATAGTGTAGTTTTGTCTCTTTGCATTTGTGTTCAGTGGGGATACAAATGCGGGCATGTATTTGCAGCAGTGGGGTTTTCCCGTATTTTATTACGGGATCAGTTTTTCTGAAGTTGCCAGTTTGCATTCCGTTCCGGCCGGTTTTCCTTCATTCCTTCTCGGTCGGACTTTCTTGATGGAGGGTGTTAATTGCAAGTTTGCAATTAACATCTAGTGGAGGGCTTTCTTGCATATGTTGCATTATGATGAGACTTGTTTCATCATGAGATGCCTTTCTAGTCTATTCCATTTCTTATCTTTTGAGTGGATTTGTGATGAGAGAGGAGGGTGACCATTTTCTATGTTATTGATATATTCTTTCTTGTTTTCTTTTTCTCTCTCCAATCTATTCTCATCTCAAAGAGGGCCGGCCACTATTCAAGGGAGAAGAGGGGATTTCATTTTGGGCAACTTCAAGATCCCCAAAAGAGACAAGTTCACTACACTATTTCTATAGCAAGCCTTGGACGCGTCGGCTAGCCAACTTCGCGCCCGAGTTGCCTCGGTCAAGAGGCGGGAGCCCGTAAAAGATTCCGGCTACGTGGTGCCCTTTCCGACGAGCGAGGAAGTGACGGAGATTCCGCGGGAGATCGGAGTGGAGACGAAGACCGAAGGACACGGATCGCTCGGTATATCTCTCACCCCATCTCTAGTTAGCTAGTATAGGTTAATGGTTTACGATCCGGGTTTTCATTGTCCGCGGTAGCGCCGGTTTCCGAGTAAGGAAAATTTTTGATTCCGCATTTTGGCCTCGAGTACGAGGCCGGGGCGCTGCCGTGGCGCAACAATCATTAACATCCAAGTCACACAAAATAGATATCATAAATATATAGTATATATGTATAACATACTATACCTCGAACTGCGGGGGTGCTATACGCCATCCACCCGACTTCCCCCGTAGATATATATCTACTCACCTGGTCCTCGCTTTCCGAAATCGATGTCGCCACGTGCTTGCTTTTCGTCTCGAAGTCCACATGGGGTTACCTACATGTCACAACGTATCGTATCCCATAAAAACCCAATTCGAAATCGAAACGGCATACGAAAACCAAATCGGCACGCGTATCAGGTATAGGTCAAACCTATCGCCTGCGCATGCAAGAATAGCCAAACCAACCCTCGATGTCGATGTCAAACATCAACCCATCGAGAAAAACCCAAACGCACCCATTTGCACATTCACAAACACTAATTATAATATGAAATAGGTTAAAATTCATAAAAACCTCAAACTTAAATAAAATCGATTTAACCCAAAAACCTAATAAGCGACAAATACCCGTTTTACTTCAAAACTTGATATTTTAACAAATCTAGTGGCCAAAATGCTCACAAAATATCTTAACTAAACCACACTAACCATAACCAAATTTTTATTTCATCTAATTACATCAATCCTAAAAACCTAGTTACCAAAATATTTTCATTTGGACATTTTAAATGTTACAATTAGCAATAAGTAACAAGATTAAGTTTTGCATAGCATAAGATACTAGAAAAAACATCACACAACTATGAACACATGATCACAACCTAACTTGATCTCAAACACTTTCCATTACAAACTAAATCCTACAATTAGAATCATATATAAACTTAATTAATTTAGATCAAAGTAACTATCCAACAATTTAAAATTGGTTTGAGATTTATACCTCACAAAATCAAGAGACCAAACTTGAAATCTAGCCTCCCGAAATGGCCTCCATGCTCCTAGATCCATGCTTGTTTGGATAAAAAATAATGGGTAATGTTTAATTAGGAGTTTAGGGTTTTATTGTTTTGGATTTTTGATGGAAATTGTCGATTTTAGTGATGGAATTGGAGTGGGGATTTAGGACAGCAGCAGCTTGGGGGGGCTCGGCCACATGATGAGGAGAGGGGTGAGAGAGTGAGATGGTGATTGTAAAGTAATGAAACATCCCATACCCCATTTATTTAAACCCATACTTCTTAGTTTATTCTTTTCTTTTTTTGTTTTCTTTTCTCTTGACTTTGTGAAGTGGGCATATTTGTGGGGAAATTTGGGCTGCCATAAGATGGGGCTTGGCCAAAGAGAGAAGAGGGAGAGAGTTTGAGGTGTGGGTGTAGGTTTGTGTAAAAACTTCATCATTTATTACATCTTTTAACTCCTTTCATTAATTAATTAATTTCTTTTCAATTAAATCCTAGACTTTTCTAGAATTGTGGAGACACATTTAGAAATAAGGAGCATGTTACAAACTTGGTTCTATGCTATCATGGTTCATTAAAATGTAATTAACTCATTCCAATTTGTATTTTTCCCTAATTAAATGTATTAGTGATGGCTTTAAATAATATTAAAATAATTAATTTCGGAAAAATTTTCAGTAAACTAGAAATTTTACAAGTGGCTCAATAAACACCAAATACTAGCAATTACATAGCTAGAATATGTATATTTAATTTTATATTAAAAGATTTATATTTTTTCTTTTTACGGAAACCCCACTTATTTTACCGATTTTCCGAAATTTCCCCGAAATTTTTTTCAAAACGTTACAGAGGCAGTTATCGGGTCGTTGGGGATTCGTCTCTCCTGGTATTGGGGGTTGATGTCGCGTTGTGTACGGATGACCATCTCCCTAAATCCGTGGCCACGGTAGTGTTAGTTATATGCATGCCCTAGAGGAAATTACTGTACATATGATGTATATTGTAATGGAAGCTTGGACATATATAGGGAGGACTTTCTTGCTCGACATGATAGTATGTTATCTGGTTGCTCTTTATCTTAACATGTACTCGGATTGTCTCTATGTTACATGTTGATAAAGCCCTTAGGATGAGTATTTGACTACCAAGCAAAAATCCTACTTCATCCTCCTAATCTATTCTAGCCATTTAGATTAGGGTGTTCACTTCATTTGTGAGTGGGAGCTTGTCTTAAAGAAACTTCATGGTAGATCATCTTTGTTATCGAAGATCGGAAGCAAGCTTGCATCATTCTCTTCGTGGAGCCTCTTTAGAGTCTGGGTACATGATGATCGCAGCGAAAGGACCTCAACACGGAGCTTATGAAGCGAAGGACCGGACTACAAAGGTTGTAATCCCAAACTCTTAGATGTAAAGTTGTTTACATGCTTTGTTTATCCTAATCTCTAGTTTAAAGATCTTGGTTAGGGTTGTTCGGCATGTCTAAATTTTAAATAGGGCATGGTTGATGCCTTATAGCCCCTTGTGAGAGTGCATAGTAACCCTACAGTGGTATCAGAGGCAAGCTAGAGCTTTAGGCGAAGTCTAGACGAAGTTTAAAGTCCGATTGAACTCCGAATACCCGTAAAACCCTAGTTTCTAGAAATTTTTCAAAAAGTTGTTTTTTTCATATTAAAAATACTCAGAAATATAAGCAGGGAATTATAAGGATATCTGTGAAAAACGAGCCAGTAAGCCCATTAAAGAGCCACGGAACCGCGGCAAAGACATGCCTTGCGCGGCGGTTCCGCGGCGCTACAGTGGACTTAGGGTATTATTTTTCCACAGTTACATCCGTATGTGTTTCCTGATTGTTCTGGGAATTTTTATTCTTCTCAAGTGTTGAGTTCTCTGGGTTGTATTGGGAACTCGTTGATTCGATCGGATAATTTAATTTCGTTTAAGTTTTTCCTGGTAATTTTTAGAACGTGTTAAAAGTTCGAACGGATATCAATAACTCACTTTTTCCCCTGCCGGAAAATTTCCAAGCGTTCGATTTTTCCGTAGTTTAAGAACGTTCTAAGTCGTGTAAGTAACGCGATGGACCCTCTAGAAGAACACAAACCTTAACACGATTATGTGACCGTCTGAACTGCCTTTGAACCTTAGGGTTTGGGGCAGTACGGCGTTGCCACATGTGAGGCGTTGGCTTGACCCTTCTACGGCTGGACCATTGGTACTGTGGCATATGATGGATGTTTTTAAACTAATTTCAAGTGTTGAGAACTATTTGGGAAAAACTTGGGTGTTTGATTATTCGATCGGAATGTTTAACATTGTCTATTTATCTTGAATGTGATACAATATTTGGAATCCACAAGTAGTTATGAGATAACTAATTTGAATATTATAAATCTAGCAGTTCAGTCTCAAATGATTGGTTGCCACGGGATTTTAATGCGATCAAAAGTCCGTCGCAATCACGTAGCGTACGCGGATACTCGCCGGGTAAACTTAATTGACAGCCACGCCCCATAGCCCCGACCAAGTGACTGAAGGAGAACCCCGTCGCCAAAAGCATCCGTTCGGGTGCTCGCGGCAGCGGTGTTCCGCCTTAGTGCACTTCGTCGACGGCATCCAAGGGTGCGGCCGTTTACTAAAGTTTGCGACGAGCATTCGATCAGGATGTCGGGAATCTTGTTGAATTGCCCGACTAGGTATTGAAAAGTGTTTTCGAGATTGAGACTAAAATGCGGGGTTTATAATTGTTAGGCATGAGATGTCTAAGGATTCATATGGTTAGGCATGCGATGTCTAAGGAGGTTGCGGATTCCAACTGTTGTAGTTTCACACTTTCTTTTCTGCGACCGTAAGTGTAATATGTGGTGTATCGCCGGTTTCGTTGCTATACATAAACGACAACTGGGATACGCATATTTACTTACGTTGATGATATGAGATATTATATGTTGCTGTGATATGTTATATTGGATCGTCATGTTTTGAATAGCCGGGGGTTTTTTGTGAGATGAGAGTTTTTCATTTTCATTCATGTAAAATTCATTTGTATGTAATATTCTTTTATTGGGGCATTTCCGGGCTGATGATGATGTCACCATTGTATATTATTTACTTTTTCTCATTAGGTAGACCCATGGCGGGGAGCATGTAACCGGGTTCTAGGGTCCAGTGGGAGACCATCTCGAGGAGTCGAGACCGGGTCTCCTAACCCTAGAATTGGCAGTGTTGCTTGCCGCTCTCGAAGGGGTCTAGGGATGTGGGTTTGGCTATTCATCGCGACCGTGGATTCCGTGTTTTATACAGGCTCGTATTAAAACACGGACATCCTAGTATATCCAATATTTCATATATGTTCTTTTGCTGCAATGTTCTGTGGTGAGATTATATTACTGCCTGAGACAAATGTTTATATTATATATATGAGATATATATTATATATTGTTGATTTTGTTTCATATCCGATGCTTGAGAAGCATAATAAAATTGGACTTCATTAATGAGATTAATGAAATAAAAGAAACCTAAAGATGTTGTAGAAACATGTTTAAAAACTGGTAACTCTAGTTCTTGCTGTGCATAGCGGTGTTCCTTGTAGAACATCCAGCACCATATTCGATAAGGAAAGAGCCGAGATCCCTTCACCGGGGTGACCTCTTTAGTGAAACTAGCAGATGCTACAAACTCGGTTTGTCTTTTGATTGCTTCTATAGTTCTTGCTTTGCATAGCGATATTTGTGAAATATCCTGCACCTTATTCGATGAGGAAAGAGCCGACGATCCCTTCACCGGGAGTGACCTCTTTAGCGAAACTAGAAAAGGCCTCAAAAACACTCCATTTAAAATCACTCGATTCTACAACAATATCAAGTTCATTACGCAAAGGGTTTTATTAAAAACCTGTCGTAGCCCTCCGTCATTTCAGACAAGTACTACTTAGTATTCGTGCTGCGTTTGTTGACCTTAGCCAAGGCGTAGTGTGCGGTAGCTAATTAGTGCTTATCTGTATAAGTATATGATACGATTGAGTTAGGGTAGTCGTGCGACTTTGTTGACCTTAGCCAAGGGTCGTGCGGGTGGGTTTAATTCAATCGGGAAATGACGGGTTGAACTTGGCTAGCACTTATGATTTGTTGACCTTAGCCAAGGTCATAAGTTGCTAGGGGCAAAATAGTATTGGGAATTTCAAGTGCTGAAATTTGCAATGAGATTGCATACCTTCTATGAGATAGTTGGATCCCGATACCCGCTGCGAGTAAAAGTTACTCCTGGGAGAGTTTTACACATTACGATTAACCGATCAAGTAGGTGTCTAGAAAGGTGTCAACGGGGTTACGCCCCTCGGAAAAAGAGGTTTACTTTAATTAGGTCCGTGCGAAAGCACGGGGAACCTCCCTTAAAGTTCTGGCACTGGCCTGGCTGAAAGATTGGCGAACTTGTAGGGTGTAATTAATCCCGGCTAGTCTTTCCTTTTAGGGTTTGAAGGAAGATTTGACTAAAACAGTGGGAGACATCCTGATTAGATATATTAGATAACCAATCTAATCTTGCAAGAGCATACGCTGAGTGTTTTCTTCTCTCTCTCTCCAGGTAGCGACCATGTCACGCCTTAATCAAGATAATAATATGGATGTATTGACCGAACCCGCTTGTTATACTGAGCTGGGGAACGTTGGTCCCGCTCTAACTTATAAATGTTATAAGACAGAGCAGGAAATTGGGGATTACCAGAATTCCCGTACCGCCCAAACGAAAAAAATGCATGATGATGCATCTTCTTCGGGTGTGTACATTACACAGAACTATTTCTCAATGTCCTTTACGTCCTGGGTATTTGATACCGGATCAGGATCCCACATATGTAATTTGTTACATGGGCTACAAATAGGTAGAGAACTGAGAACGGGTGATAAATTTCATGAGATAGAAACGGTGCAAGTGTTGCAGCCAAGTCTGTTGGTAGTTATCACCCTATATTAGTAGAATACATTGATTCTGAACGAATGTTGTTAGATACCGAACCTGATATACAGCATCATATCAGTCTCTTTATTAGTAAAGAAGATATAATTTTGTATTGTTGGATAATGTTTTGAACATTTCCTATATCAAGAGTTGATCGGTTCAGACACGTTATCTAAAAGCATTGACGTTCTAAATCAAACCACAGTTCTTAGTATACAGAACACACACAAGAGGAAGAGTTCAGAAATGAACGAATCCTTTTTGAGGTATTGTCGACTAGGTCATATCAATGAGACCCGACTAGCTAAGTTACATTTAGATGCATATTTAAAATAATTTGAATTTACAACTTGTGAAACTTGCCGGTCATGTCACAAAGATAAGATGACCATAGCTCTGTTTATTGGAAACAGAGAAAGAGTTAGTGAACTCTTGGGATTGATACATGATGATGTATGAGGTCACCTGTCTATACATGCCAAGACCGGTTCTTTATACTTCCTTACATTCACTGTTTATCTCTCAAGATTATGACATATGTTCCTGTTGAAACACAAGTCTGAACCTTTTGAGATATTCACAGAATAAATGTTAGAAGTAGAGAACCAAAAACGGGTATAAGTATTTTGTCCTTTGATGAGATCAAGGAGGAGAATACTTGAGCACGGAATTCCTAGACAATTCTAAAGGAGAATGAGATTCTCTCTCAGCATTACTCCTCCGTATACACCATAGCAAGATGGTATATCGGGGTGGAGCAATAGCACCCTATGTGATATGATGCGCTCTATGATGAGTACTACTGAGTTTCCTATTTTCTTTTGGGAGTTATGCATTTGAGAAGCTGCATACCTATTGAATAGGGTTCCAATCAAATCAGTTGCCTACCACTTCATATGTGATATGGAATGGGAAGAGCCCATATCTTAAGTAAGTTAAGATTTGGGTTGTCCGGCTTATGTCTAAAAAGAAAAATCCGGACAAGCTCGAGGCAAAGTCAGATCTGTGGAAGTTTGTTGTATATCCCAAGCATACGCAAGGGAATATCTTCTACCTAACCGAGGAACAAAAGATGTTTTGTTTCTCAACATGCCACCTTTGTGAAAGGGAATTTCTTATAAAAAAAATTACTGGTCATGAGGTAGAACTGGAAGGAGTTCCAGCTATACAAACTACAGAAGATGATTTGGTAGAACCAAAGGACTTAATCGATTCTAACCAACCTCAGCCTCTCAATCGATCTAGTAGGGTCCCTCACCCACCTGACAGATACTTCGGTTTTCTCTATGACAGTGGGAGCGAGGATTGCATCATGAGACGATGACCTAACTAGATTCGAGCAGGCCATCAGGAGTGGGACTCTGTAAGAATGGCTGTATGCTTAGCGATCTAAGATGGAATCCTTATACATCAACAAAGTATGGACTTTGGTTGCTTTATCTGAAGGGTTAAATCCCCATCAGGAGCAAGTATATCTTAAGAAGATTACTTGGTGTACATGGAAAAGTTAAGACTTTCAAAGCTATGCTTAAGTCCATCCAGATCCTACTTGCCACTGCTACATTCCATGACTACGATATGAGGTGATTGGGTGTCATGACTGCTTTTCTAAATGATGTTTTGGAAGAAAGCGTCAATAAGTACACAGCCAGAGGCCTTCGTAGACAGTGGGAGCAGCGGAAACGTGTGCAAGATGTTTTATGTGATAAAGCAGGCATTGCGGAGTTGGAACATCTGTTTTGATGTGGTAGTCAAAGAGTTTAACTTCATCAAAATGGTAGTTGAACCTTGTATATACAAAAAGATAGTAGGGAGTATGGTGGTGATCCTCGTAGAGTACGTGGATGACATACTCTTGATAGGAAATGAGTTTCCTATGCTACGCTCGGTCAATCTCCTCTTATCATAATGATTCTCCATATAGGATCAAGGTGATACCCCCTAAATCCTGGGTTTTGGATCTATGAGATAGATCTAAATGGATGTTATGATTCTCGCTAGTTGTAGTGAGATGGAATCAATCGATCGTAGGGAGAATCACTGGAAAAGTTCCAGGGTGATAAGGATGACTGAATGTCAGTCACAGGCATTGTCTATACCCTCAGTGGAGGGACGGTATGTTAGAAGAGTTCCAAGATAGATACCGTGACATACTAGACGATTAAAGGCAAGATACGTCGTTACCAAAGATGCTACCAAAGAAGCAGTCTGGATATATATAAGTTCATGAGATGAACTTCGTTCCAACCATTGTGTAACAATGGAGTTATGGCTTTGGCCGAGGAACCCCCGTCCCATCAGAAATCCAGATATAATTCTTAGGCAGTATCACCTGATCATGGAGATGGTTGATCTCCAGGGAGATCGAGGTTAGGAGAGTAGACACAGAGGACAACAGCGCGGATCCACTCACAAAGGCCTTTTTCCCAGTAGAGACTTTTATGCGATGGTTGAGTATGAGATACTTCAACCACAGCTAATTGTTGGGTATGTGATACCACAACAGATGGCCCTAGTGGAAGTGGGAGATTGTTAGTTATATGTATGCCCTAGAGGCCATTACTGTACATATGATGTATATTGTAATGGATGCTTGGACATATATAGGGAGGACTTTCTTGCTCAACATGATAATATGCTATCTGGTTGCTCTTTATCTTAACATGTACTCTGATTGTCTCTATGTTACATGTTGATAAAGCCCTTAGGATATGTACTCGACTACTGGGACTATGATGAGATCATACTAGTGGGGCCACGGTAGTCGACGAGTACATCCTATAACTATTTGTAGTCGATGGTGTATCGAGACAGGGCATCGATATACAAGAGTAGACTAGCATATGCGCTTTTTGACCCATATGATGGGCGATGGATGATCCCATATCCATTGGTGTTTGACATCAGAGAAGGTATACAGGTGCTCAGTGGAGACACGGTACACTGGACGGACTCGCCGAGAACTCCCAGATGGTATTATACCTCACGTCAGATGGCAGTTCTCTGGTGACACTGGTACAGGTTAGTCTGTAGACCCGAGATCTTCATAGAGTCTTGTGTGATTCCCACTGTGCTTTGATTTCCATCATACCACGTCCAAGAGGGCGTGCAAAAGGGTGGCTTTTGGGTACAGTCCCGAATCACATGGAGGCATTGAGCGATAGGAGGGGATTCGTCTCTCCAGGTATAGGGAGTTGATGTTGCGCTGTGTTCGATTGGCTATAACTGGAAATCCCTGGCCAGGGTTGCTGAGATTTACTAGTAAGTGTTATCAGTAGTTTCTCGAACTGTTATAGACCTCATATCGACACGACTTATCAAGCTAATGGGGTCTGACGTTTTCTACCCCTAGGCGAGATATGCGACATATCAGACGAAGAGACCGGACAGTACGGGAGTGTTACTGATTGGATTCACAGGAGAATGTACATGCTTGCTTGTTGATCTTCTGATCGCTCAATACCTGGGTGGCTGTTACGTTTAGCTGACCACTTGCAGCTTGTGGGTGTTTGATATGATCATCACCTACCGCCGGCGTATTGACGATTCTTTAGAGTCCTACACAGAAGTTTCTTGGCTCAGGCAAAACGGAGTAGGAGCACATATATGATATGTGCGGGACCGAGAACAATACGTGTATATGATACCGTATTAGATTCTCGCGATATGAGATATCGGCCGGGTATATGTGATATAGCCGGGTCATCGGATCAAGTGTTGATTCGATGAACTGATACAGATTATATTAGTCGGTTATTTGTGAAATAGCCGGATTATCGGATCAAGTGTTGATTCGATAATTTAATGTATAATTATATATATGATATATTAAATTACATTAACTAGTACTAGCTCACAAAAAGATTTTTTTTCTCACTCGGGTAATACATTGATATATATGCGATATATGTTAATTGTATTATTTTATTTTGTAATAATAAATATTGTATATGTGATATATAATATTGTAACCTGTTAGGGTTATTAATGCAACTTGATTAGTGGAGATTACACATGGTTAGGGTTTGATTTGGGTTAATCTCTTCTTGAAGCTTCTAGAAGCTTAGCTTTTGTTTTTAACTAAAGATTTTTTCTAAAGATATTTGTTAACCCAACCCAACCCATGACCATGGTTAAGTCTCTACATGGGTTAAGTTATCATACTTAACCCATGGCTGCATTTCTAACCTCATTACATTTTCATTATTCATCACAAATGGTTTTGATTCTTCTTCTTCTTCTTCTTCCTTTGAGAAAAACTTTCTAGCTTTTGCTCATGTGATGATTTAGAGTGAGAAATAGAAAACAAATGAGAGCTAAAATCCTACTTCATCATCCTAATCTATCCTAGCCATTTAGATTAGGGTGTTCACATCATTTGTGAGTGAGAGCTTGTGTTAAAGAAACTTCAAGGTAGATCATCTTTGTTATCGAAGATCAGAAGCAAGCTTGCATCATTCTCTTCGTGGAGCCTCTATAGAGTCCGGGTACATGATGATCGCAGCGGAGGGACCTCAACATGGAGCTTATGAAGCGAAGGACCGGACTACAAAGGTTGTAATCCCAAACTTTTAGATGTAAAGTTGTTTACATGCTTTGTTTCGCCTAATCTCTAGTTTAAAGATCTTGGTTAGGCTTGTTCGGCACGTCTAAATTTTAAATCGGGCATGGTTGATGCCTTATAGACCCTTGTGAGAGTGCCTAGTAACCCTACAGGTAGATGGGAACTACCGATCCAGGATCGATAGTTTCTCAGGGGGTGATGGGTTTCATGCTGACACTAAATGTCGCGTTGTTTGGGGTCAGACTTTATCCACCCCCTTAGACTCGATATGCGATACTCTTAGATGAACAGACCAGACTGTACGGATATTGTCACTGTCAGGCTCAGTAAGGGTTCTGCATGAGTTTGCTCGTCGGCCTCTCTTTCGCTCAATACCTAGGTAGCCGTTACGTACAGCTAGTGCCGCTGACGTGCTTGTGGTTAAACCTACTGCCAGCGTATTGATGAGTCTTTAGAGTCCCATACATAAGATTTCCCTGGTTCTAGCGAAATGATGTAGTAGCCGTATTGGCTACGTGCAGGGTTCTGATCGATTGATGTACATTGTACTCGGGTTTTCGATTGGACAGTTGATAATACTAGCCGGCTCGGTTTTGAGCCGGATTTTTAAATCAGGTATTGATTTAATAATTAACGTATATGTATTTCGGTACGTATATTCTAGTATTATATTCTTTGTGTTATTCTATCTCTTTGGGTATTCGTATTTCAGTACAAATGCAGATATATTTACAGTAGAATGTAATCCGTATTTTTTCCGGATAACATTCTAGAAGGTGTCACCTCATTTCTTTATTTGACCATTTTATTAAATGGATAAATGAGGTGGATATTAGTTTAAGGAGGTATGGTGACAACCATGCTTGCAAAAGTGCACACAAATGAGTTATTAATTCATTTGTGTTCACTATTCAAGCATGGTGAGAATTTAAAATTGGAAAATGCTTTTTACAAAACCAAGCATGCTATTTTCTTTTTGAAAAAAGAGTTCATTTTTGCAAGCATGGTTGGTTTTTCTTGAGCTCCTCCCTTGTTCTTGAGCTTCTCCTTTACCATGAGCTTCACCTCCTCTAGCTTTCATGAAATGCTTACACCTTCAAGTTTTGAGATAGATAACACTTAGAGATCATACACACTACATCCTAGGCTCTCTAGGGTAGCATCCTAGAGACCCTAGTTGCTCCATTTGGATCATGTTGTGGAGCTAGAGCCAGAGTTACATCTCTCGGGTGGATCACCGGAGATGGAGGAAGACCGGCAACCATACCACATCAAGGAACCACTAAGAGCTTGGAATGAAGACCGAAGGACACGGATCAACTCGGTATAACCATTCTAACTCTTAGTTTAGATTGCTTGTTTAGGGTTTAAGGTCGATCCGGGAATCGGGTAAGGGTAGCGCTAGTTAGAAATTTTTGTTCCGCATTTTGGCCGTGTTTTGATGGCCGGGGCGCTGCCGTAACCCAACATGGTATCAGAGCCACCCTTTAAACCCTTAGCTAGCTAGTTTAGACAATGTTAAAGTGTCAAAATCAAAACAAACCCGAAACGATGCACTGCAGATCATATTCTCTGTTGAAATTTTAAAGTCTTCAAATTTTTTTCAAACAATTGCAGAAGACTACTGACATGACCACAAGAGCACACACTAAAAACGAACTACACCCACCTGTTTTGGGCCGAGCACATGGCCAAATTTTCCGAGCAGGCCGGCCAGATTTTGGTGTTTGGGGTTCAATTTTTGTGTGTGTTCTGATCTCTGGAAACTTGGTGCAGTGGTCTTGTTTATTTTGCCCATTTTTGATATTATGTTATCAGTTGTTCGGGGGCTATTCGGGGTGTTTCGAAGTTGATGTTTTAACACTGTTTAAATGTTTATCAGTACTTACATTTATATCTGCGATAGTGAATGTCATTTGAGCGGTACAACTCATCTAATTGCTATATGTCTTTTAGACGGGTTTGCGAACGTGACATTCACGTTGATGTTCTGTGTTGTGCTGTGATGTTGGTTGGATCGTCGTGGTGGATAGCTATGGTGCAATGTTAGTGTAGTTTAATTTCATTTGTACATTTGATATTGCGGGACGAGCGTCCGACATGTGGACTGCCGTCACTGCCAGTTTGTATATTATTCTTTTGGGGCACGACCGGGTTGAGGTCGATGTCACCCTTGTATATTATTTTCTTTTCTGTACTAGGATTACCCTATGGTGGAGTGCACGAATAGCCGGGTTCTAGAGGGCAACAGGTCCGCATCTCAAGGCGTTGAGACAGAGGGGACCTTACTCTAGAATTGGCGGGCTATTCGCCACACTCGTACGGGGTATAGGTTGACCCAGGATGAGTGCTCAACTTACCGGATTCCGGGAAGTGCTGGGTAGCCCATTCACGTTGTTGAAGGGGGTTGCCTCGCTTCTGGTTTTGCGGGTAACTTGCCGCGCTCGTAGGCTTCTAGGTTTCATTGCACAAGCTATCCACACGACAGGGAACGCCGGGTCTCACTTGTGGCTCAAGTAAAACCCGGGGCTCCAGATTATCCACCATTCTGCATTGCTTCTGTGATGTTTCTGTGATGTTGCTTTATATCATGCCTGGGACGATTGTTATATATAATTATATATATATACTAGTAGATGTTGTATATGTTTTGCACCCGCGTTAGTCCAGTCCCCGCTTTGTCGTTAGTTAAGTAACCTAACGGGTGATGACGGGACCCAGTGGCGAATGCGGATGGCATATACGTACATTGTATTTTCGTTCTTTTCTGGTGTGATTAATTGATGGGACTGCGTTTATTCTTATCAATGCAAGGAAAAAAACCTATATATGACGTTGTTGGAACCAAGTTTTTTAAAAACTGACATTACAGACGTTCTCTTTTGATTTGCATCGTGGAATTCATTTTGGAATATCCTGCACCTCATTCGATGAGGCAAGAGCCGAGATCCCTTCATCGGGAGTGACCCCTTGAGTAAAAGTTTGCGTCAACATAATAACATCACTATAGTCATTTCCTTTTGCTTTGCATCGTGGTATTTAGTTTGGAATATCCTGCACCTCATTCGACGAGGAAAGAGCCGAGATCCCTTCACCGGGCGTGAGCTCTTTAGCAAAACTTTTCGCCACTATATATTTATAAAACCGCTTGGATTCCTTCAACGATATCAAGTTCATTAAGTTAAAGGTTTTTCGCCAAAAACCAGCCGCAGCTCTCCGTCATTTTAGATTAGTATTGCTTAGTATTCGTGCTATGTATGTCATGCATTGCCGAGGCGTAGTGTTCGGTAGCTCTGTAATGCTTTTCTGTCGCATGGATATGTGGATTGGTTAGGACAGTCGTACGGTTATGATGGAATTGTCAAGGACTCATACGGGTGGGTTTAACGCAATCAAGATAATGACGGGTTGAACTTGACTAGGACTCTTTGATATGTTGGCATTGTCAAGGTCACTTGGGTCCCAGGTGTAAAAACACACATCGGGTGTTTTAAACATACAGGAAACTTGCCAGTCTTGCGCATACCTTCTGGAGTGTGGTTACTTGAGTGGCTTCCATCAGGTTATCATGCGATGATAGTTGGTTCCCGATTCCCACTGATGAGTAGGATTACTCCTCAGGTGATTCTGACCAATTCTCCTTTTGGGTTTGGAGGAGAATTTGAGAAAAACAGTGGGAGCCATCCTGATTAGATAAAGTGATTAACCATTCCGATCTAGGTTAGAGTGCACGCTGAGTGTTTCTTTTCTCTCTTTCTCTGGCTGCGACTATGACCCAACCCTTGACTAAAACTCATAAACCAAGTTAACCGAACATTCTAAAAACTCTTTGGCTTTTGGAATATCACGGTGTCGCATATATCATTGCCACTTCTATAACACCTTTCCATTTCTCCAGAACACCCCGTATTACTACGAATATCTACTTCCATTGGATAAATCCATCGTATAGTTACATATGAACTCGAGGAAACTTATTCCAGACTCGAGGACGGATTTTGGTTCTGGAGATATTGAATAGGATTATTCGGTTGTCTTTTCCCTTTACCTTCTCTCAGATTGTGAGGGCTCCTAGGATTAGGTGAGGGGACACACCTATTGAGCTTATTAGATAGTCTTCTTCCAAACCATAGGTTGGTGCCGAAGGGTAGGGAAGGAAGAAAATCAATTAGCTTAAAGGTGGTGTACAGAAGGTAATAAGTAAAGACAAATAAAGGGATTAGAATAACGACAAAGTAAATTGCGACGACCATAATTCATGACAAAGACCGTGTATACCCCTGCCACTCCTACATCCACTTTGCATTTCTATAGAACACTCCGTATCACTACGGATTTCGACTCGAAGGAATTCGTTCCAGATTCGAAGATGGTTTCCGGTTCAAGAGAAATTGTATAGGATTATTCAGATGTCTTTTCCCTTTACCTTCTCTCAGGTTGCGAGGGATCCAAGGATTAGGAGAGTACACCTATTACGCTTATTGGATAGTCTTCTTCCAAACCTTAGGCTGGTGCCGAAGGGTAGGGAAGGAAGAAAACCAATTAGCCTAAAGAAGGTGTACATAAGGTAATAAGTAAATACTTAATAAAGGGATTGGGATGAGGGCATGTAAGTATATTGTTACAGTCATGAATCAGGATAATGGAAGAGGCGTTATTAGGAATACCAGTTAACCCCCTTTTGAAACATTTTCATGTTTCAGTTTCACTGTGCGATGTTAATTGAAAAACTATTTTCCCAATTGGAATCTAACTCCAGGGTATGTATTTACCAGATCAGTTTCTCACATATGTATGTTATTACAGATGGTGAGTGGGAGTAAGATATTGGGAATTAGGTGATTAGATCCTTATTATATCGGAATTCGTTGTAATTGGTGATATTTGACGAAATTGCCTGGGATTTTACCGGACGGCGAATATTTGGTTTTGAATATCCGTTGTTATGCACCAATTTCAAACTGATATATCTGTACATTTTTTTTTATAAAGTGAGATATAACTTTTTGATATTATGTCTGTGATATTTACCTATATCAGTTGGTGATTAGGTAAGGTGCATTCAACAGCGGTGTAATTCTTCTTAAACATAGTACAGTTTTTCAACTTACGACGCACAAGGGTTTGATTTGTTGAACTCAGGGGACTTATACAAAATATTGTATGTTGTCCAGTGTCCATTAGGACAATGGGGTTGGTACTCCTACTATATTCTGTTTACTCATGACTTCTCTAATTTTAGACAAGTATTTCGTTGAAATGCAAGGTCAAGATTTTGAGAAGTTATAGATATAAGAATAAAGTAGAGAACCATTTATTAGAAGTATCAGGATTCTTCGAAGTAGTCGAAAATATAGATACTTGTGTTTGGTATTCCGTTGATAGTAATGGTTTTGAGAACTTGCTTCTCTTTCGGGTTACTCATATATGGATGCACTCCTAGATGAGTAATGCTGATTGTCCTCTATCCATTTAGTTGATATGCAATGGAGATAGCTGCATGATTTTGAATCTGGTTCCAATTAAATTAGTGCTTTTGTTTCTATATCAGATGTATATAGAATCAATTGATATCTTGACGATGTTAAGGTATAGGGAGTTGTCCGGCTGATGCTTAAAACCAGAATCCGGATAAACTCAAGGCACGTTTTTACTAATGGCTGTTCGTGGGTTATCCCGGGCTTTCACGAGGGATAACTTTCTACCATCAGGAAGATCAATATTTATATTGTTCTTGACTCGCCACAGTTTTAGTAAAATAGACTTTTTCAGAAAACACAAGTAGGAGTATGGTAGAACTGGAAGTTATTCCAGAACCACAAACGATTACTGGAAATTTAATAGAACCTAAGGATTCAATTGGATTTGATGTTCCATTAGCCACTCCGCAGATTTGGTGGGTAACCTCAGGCACCCGAGAGATACTTCGGTCTTCTCAGAGACGGTGATAGGGAGGTTCTTGTTTACCCAGACTTGCCATTGCTGCTGTTCTAGACTATAAGACCCGGCAGGAGGATGAGTATAGCGTCGCTGTAAACTAGTTTTGGAAGTGTACGTGTATATGACTCTGCCAGAGGGTTGTTGTAATCAGTAGGAGCAGCGGAAGCATAGAGGACAAGTAGCTTATGTCTATTTATAGACTAAAGAAAGTATAGCGGAAATAAATCATCTATTTTTGATGTGACAGTAATAGGACTTGACCTCATCAGAATAGGAGATGGATCTGGTAAGAAGGTAGTAGGGTGTGATGTCCTGGTACTTAGAACGACATGCACTTATAGGAAGAGATATTCATATACTACGATTGGTTATATTGTGGTTTTCAGAAAGTTGTTTCTCCACATAAGATATGGATATAATATCAAGGTTTCTGGTTACTAGATCTATGGTTTTAGATCTAGATTTTGGAAGTATACCAATTTAGGTACTTTGACATTAAATGGATGACCCATAGCATGGTGGTGTACATGCAGATGATGGAGTCACCCTCTCTAAAGGTGTCTTACAGACTAAAGGGGAGAGGGATCTGCATGATTAGCATATCACTTGCTTAGGCAATTGAGTTAATCATGAAATGTCGAGTACCACACCAGATATTGCTTTTGCACTAGATGCAATAGGCAGATATATTAATCCAATCCTAGAGAAACATTGGGAAGCGGTTATTGAACATAAATGGATGTTCTTGCGATATGGTAACGGCAGCCTCCTTCAGGAGACGGTTATCATTTCAGGCTTCCAAGGTGACCTGGATGATAGAGTGACTGTCAGAGTTACAGTTTTTCCCTCCTTCGTGGGACAGTATGTTGGATAGGTGGTCCAAGCGGATACTGAGGAAAGGCATGGCGCAGAATACTGATTAAATTCAGTGGACGATACAGTTTAGGAAGTTTGCTGGAATTGGAGTTCTTTTGTGAACTGAGTCCCATCAGATATCCAGACAAATTCTAAGACAAGTATTGCTCATTTTGGGAGGTAGCTTTCTCCGCGAAGTTGAGATATAGAGAGATATAGAAAGAAACATTGGAGCGGATCCACTCACTGAGGCTATTTCTCGAACGCAATCATTTTCGCAAACGAGCTTTGCGAAACTGATTAGTAGAGAAGTTGGGTGTTCGTTATCACACGGGCTGTGGGTATGCGACATCGCAATAATTGGCCTTAAGTGCAAGTGGGAGATTGTTGGCTATAGTACCCTCAAGGCAATTATCATAGTCGCGGACTTGTGATTATGATGATTGAGTGAGGATCTATACCGATAGATCAGTCTTACTTGAGATGATAGTATGCTATCTGGTTTGTCTTTATCATCATGTACATGTTGATAGAGCCCATAGGATTCTTGCTTGACTGCCAGCATTATGATGGCGATCATATATGTGGGAGCTGGGGTCTATAAGCACATCCTTAAATATCCCTAGTCGTAGAAGTATCGAGACCGGGTATCGATACTCCAGTGTAGACTAGTGTATACTGATCGAGACCCCGTCGAGAGACGGTGGCCAAGTCTCACAAGCCATTGGTGTTAGTTTGTTCACCTAAGATAGTATACAGGTGCTCATTGGGTTATGAGTACAATGGGCGGACTCGCCGGGAACCTGCTGGTTAGTATTCTACCTATTGTCAGATAGCAGTTCCCATGTGACATGTGTACAGGTTAGTCTGTCGACCTGAGATCATCATTTGTCTCGTGTGATTTCCTACCGTGCTTTGATTACTACCCTAACACGGCTCAAAGGAGTCGTGCAAACATGTTTTAGTTGGGTACAGTCCCGGGTCACATGGAGGCAATGATCGGATCGTCGGGGATTCGTATCTCCCAGTATTGGGGGTTGATGTCGCGTTGTGTACGGATGACCATCACCCTAAATCCGTAGCCACGGTAGATGAGAACTACCGATCCAGGGTCGATAGTTTCTCAAGGGGTGATGGGTTTCATGTCGACACTAAATGACGCGTTGTTAGGGGTCTGACTATATCCACCCCGTTAGACTCGATATGCTATACTCTTAGACGAACAGACCGGACTGTATGGATATTGTCACTGTCAGGCTCAGTAGGAGTTCTGCATGAGTTTTCTCGTCGACCTCCCTTTCGCTCAATACCTGGATAGCTGTTACGTATAGGTAGTGCTGCTGACGTGCTTGTGGTTAAACCCACTGCCAGCGTATTGACGAGTCTTTAAAGTCCCATACAGAGGGTTTCCCTGGTTCTGGCGAAATGATGTAGTAGCCGTATTGGATATGTGCAGGGTTCCGATCGATTGATGTACATTGTACTCGGGTTTTCGATTTGACAGTTGATAATACTCAGCCGGCTCTGTTTTGAGCAATATTATTGAATCAGGTATTGATTTAATAATTTACGTATATGTATTTCGGTACGTATATTCTGGTATTATATTCTTTGTGTTATTCTATCTCTTTGGGTATTCGTATTTCGGTACGAATGCAGATATATTTACAGTAGAATGTAATCCGTATTTTTTCCGGATAACATTCTAGAAGGTGTTACCTCATTTCTTGATTTGACCACTTTATTAAATGGATAAATGAGGTGGATATTAGCTTAAGGAGGTATGGTGACAACCAAGCTTGCAATAGTGCACACAAATGAATTATTAATTCATCTGTGTTCACTATTCAAGCATGGTGAGAATTTAAAATTGGAAAATGCTTTTTACAAAACCAAGCATGTTATTTTCTCTTTGAAAAAAGAGTTCATTTTTGCAAGCATGGTTGGTTTTTCTTGAGCTCCTCCTTTGTTCATGAGCTTCTCCCTCACCACGAGCTTCACATCCTCTAGCTTTCATGAAATGCTTACACCTTCAAGTTTTGAGATAGATAACACTTAGAGATCATACACACTTCATCCTAGGCTCTCTAGGGTAGCATCCTAGAGACCCTAGTTGCTCTATTTGCATCATGTTGTGGAGCTAGAGCCGGAGTTACATCCCTCGGGTGGATTATCGGAGATGGAGGAAGACCGGTAACCAAACCACATCAAGGAGCCACTAGGAGCTTGGAATGAAGACCGAAGGACACGGATCAACTCGGTATAACCATTCTAACATTTAGTTTAGATTGCTGGTTTAGGATTTAAGGTCGATCCGGGAATCGGGTAATGGTAGCGCCAGTTTAGAAATTTTTGTTCCGCATTTTTCCGCGTTTTGATGGCCGGGACGCTGCCGTAACCCAACAGTGCACTAGGAAGAGGAAGACTCAAGTGCCCAAAAAGGTATTCATGACAAATAATGTTGGCACAGCTTTTACCCCACAATTACAAAAGAAACATAAGGAACCTGGCTGTCCTACAATCTCGATTTCTATTGGGGGTAAAAACATTATCCGTGCTTTACTTGACCTTGGTGCAAGTGTTAACATGCTTCCATACTCTGTCTACGAGCAGTTAGGGATTCGAGAGTTGAAACCAGCTCATTGCATTCTCCAAATGGCAGACCGATCAATGACCAAACCTAGGGGTGAACTTGAGGATGTGTTGATAAAAGTCGGGGAATTTATATTCCCTATGGACTTTATTGTTCTAGATACACAGCCAGTAGCGAACCCACGGAACCAAATTCCGGTGATTCTTGGTCGGCCCTTCCTAGCCACTTCCAATGCTATCATTAATTGTCGAAACGGTTCTATGACCCTATCCTTCGGGAAGATGTCAATTGAGCTGAACATTTACAAGATTGGAAGTCAGCCGTCTGAACCCTCTGCTCACATTCTTGATGTATGTTCTGTCCACGAGATAGCTTCCGAAAGCTGCAAGGTTGATGAACTTTGCTTTGATAATCTCGATGACATTAGCACATCATTGTTTGATCTTGCACATCTTAGTGAGGACACTTTTGACGAGTCCACTCCCGAGTCTGAACCTTTAGACTCATCACTTTCCGAGTCTTTATCCTTTGTAGGCTATGAGCTTCTTCATGAATCTGAATGTCATTCACTTACACCACCTTCTATTGTTTCTCCGCCGACATTAGATCTCAAATTATTACCTTCTGATCTTCAATATGCATATTTAGGTGAGAATGAGTCTTTTCATGTGATTATATCCGCTTCTCTAGCCTTAGAGTAAGAGAACGCTCTTTTGATGGTTTTGAGATCTAATAGGCAGGCTTTTGGTTGGACAATGGCTGACATCAAAGGGATTAGTCCCATGATTGTTGAACATCATATACATCTGATGGATGAAGCCAAGCCAACCTGAAAACCACAAAGACGGTTGAATCCCGTCATGAAGGAGGCAGTAAAGAAAGAAATCGTCAAATGCCTTGACAGTTGTAGCATTTACCCAATCTCTGATAGCCAATGGGTGAGTCCTATTCATGTAGTCCCTAAGAAGTCCGGCATCATGGTCATAACAAATTAGGCTAATGAGTTAATCCAGACACGCGCTCAAACTGGGTGGCGTGTATGTATTGATTATAGAAAACTCAATGCCGTAACGAGGAAAGACCACTTCCCTTTACCTTTTATTGACCAGATGCTAGAACGCTTAGCTGGACATTCAATATTATTGTTTCATGGATGGATACTCTGGCTATAACCAGGTCCCTTTTGCCGAAAAGGATCAAGATAAAACCACATTTACTTGTCCTTTCGGTACCTTTGCTTATAGACGCATGCCCTTTGGGTTATGCAATGCTCCTGCTACATTTCAGCGGTGTATGATGGGGATATTCTCGGACATGGTCGAGAATTTTCTGGAGATTTTCATGGACGATTTCTCGATATTCGGAGATTCTTTTGATGACTGCTTATCTCATCTTGACGCAGTTCTTACTCGTTGTAAAGATAAGAACTTACCTTTAATTGGGAAAAATGCCATTTCATGGTCCAAGAGGGAATTGTACTTGGACATGTCATCTCACGGAAAGACATTGAGGTTGACAGAGATAAAATAGATGTCATTCATAACCTTCCTCATCCCAAATGCGTCAAAGATATACAATCTTTTCTTGGCCATGCAGGATTTTATCGGAGATTCATTAAAGATTTTAGCAAAATTGCTAGACCCTTAACTCTTCTCTT
Source organism: Agapanthus africanus (assembly GCA_030015575.1). NCBI lineage: Eukaryota > Viridiplantae > Streptophyta > Magnoliopsida > Asparagales > Amaryllidaceae > Agapanthus > Agapanthus africanus. Next base: position 231,669,822 of record CM057345.1, read on the forward strand.
GGCCAAGAAAACAACTTTTCACTTTGACTCGGACTGTGAGGCTGCATTTGACTTACTTAAGAATTCCCTCACTAGAGCCTCGTTCTATCATCTCCTGATTGGATCCACCCGTTCGAGCTTATGTGTGATGCATCAGATTTCGCTGTTGGTGCAGTCTTAGGACAACACATTGATAAGATGCCACACGCGATCTATTACGCAAGTAAGACCTTGAATGATGTCCAAATTAACTATACAACTACCGAAAAAGAACTTTTGGCAGTTCTATTTGCATTAGAAAAATTCAGGCCTTACTTGATTGGCTCACCGATTGTGGTTTACACTGATCACTCCGCTTTAAAACATCTTTTATCGAAAAAGGATGCTAAAGGTAGGTTAATATGTTGGATCCTTCTATTACAAGAATTTGATCTCGTCATTAGAGATAAGAAAGGATGTGAAAACGTAGTAGCCGACCATCTTTCGCGCATCTCTTCTTTACCTGTAACCCTGCCAAATAACGATACTTTTCTTGACGAACAACTTTTGAACGTATCCGGTGAACCTTGGTTCTTGGATATTGTGAATTATCTTACGACGGGACTTATTCCCTGTGAATGTTCTAAACAGGACAAACATCGATTTCTTTCCCAAGTAAAGCACTTTTACTGGGATGGACCCTATTTGTTTAAGTATTGTCCTGACCAAATCATTCGTAGATGTGTCCCTAATGATGAATTGAAGAGCGTTTTATCTTTCTGTCATGATCAGGCATGTGGAGGTCACTTTGGTCCACGAAAATCGGCGGAGAAGGTTTTGCAATGCGGTTTTTACTGGCCGACATTATTCAAAGATGCATTTGATCATTGCAAAACCTGTCCATAGTGTCAACACACGGGTCGGATTTCTCGGAGAAATGAGATGCCACTTCAACCGATCTTAGTGGTTGAAATTTTCGACTTTTGGGGTATTGATTTTATGGGTCCCTTTCCCAACTCTTTTGGGAATTTGTACATATTGTTAGCGGTTGATTACGTCTCGAAATGGGTGGAAACTATTCCTTGTCGCACTAATGACAACAAGGTTGTCATTAAGTTCCTTAAAGAAAATAACATTTCGCGATTTGGACACCCTCGTGCTATCATTAGCGACAACGGGACGCATTTCTGTAATCGGTCTTTCGAGATTTTGATGCGGAAATATGCAATCAACCACAAACTTTCCACGCCCTATTATCCCCAAACGAGCGGGCAAGCTGAGGTTTCCAACAGGCAAATCAAACAAATTTTAGAGAAAACTGTTTCTAAAAACCGGAAAGATTGGTCAACCAAATTGACGGATGCTCCTTGTGAATTCCGTATCGCCTAAGACTGATCTCAGTATGTCTTCTTATCGTCTAGTGTTTGGTAAGGCTTGCCACCTTCCGGTCGAGATCGAACACAAAGCAATGTGGGCCATTAAAGAACTAAACTTTGACTTAAATCAAGCCTGCAACTTTCGGAAGCTGCAATTAAACGAACTAAGCGAACTCCGCAATGAAGCTTACGATAATGCTGTGATTGTAAAGAATCGGACTAAGGTATTTCACGATAAAAATATTTTGAGAAAAACTTTTACCCCAGGTCAACAAGTCCTTCTTTACGATTCCCGTCCCTATCTTCATGCGGGTAAGCTACGATCTCGTTGGAAAGGACCATTTGTTGTGCGGTATGTGTACCCGCACGGGACAGTTGAGGTTGAAAATGTTAAAAACGGTACAATTTTCAAAATAAATGGGCATAGATTAAAACCGTATTTTTCCACTGACCCTACGGAGGAGCTCCTGTTTTTACAGGAGCCGCTTTATCTTGACTAAAATTCCTCCGTCTCACCTCCATGTCTCGATATTACTGTATCATTATAAGAATGGAGGTGAGTAATAAAAGAATAAGTTTGGGGAAGATTTTCACGTACATTCATTCATGTCCCCGTTAATAACTTTTCCTCCCAAGCCTACAGGTTTTTGAGATTTAACAGATGACCACAGTGAGAACACTATTTTAAACAGGTTTGGGGGAGGTTTGTACTTATTTACGTATCACTTTGCATCATATTTTGCATAAGCAAAAAACAAATATAAAAAAAATTATTTAAAATTTGATCTTTTATAATAAAAGGCTAGAAAGTGAAAAATTACATCTAAAAGATTGGAAAAGTTTAAGAAAATCAAGAAAGTTAGATGTTTTCTTAAACGAAACTAGTAATAAGTAGTTATGAGCCGTTGTCCTAAGGGTTAGTAAGATGAAAGAATTCACTAATCTGAGGATAAAAATAAGTCTGAAAATTGGTTCCTATTCTGGAAGCCAAACATTTGAACGTTGATACCCTACTATACGCACTTACACATGTCCTGAAACTCGGGATAGTAGAGGATACCTTGAAATGCTCTTGTCTAAAAGCCAAAGTATGAAGGAAATTTAAATGAAGTATAAAAATATAAAATTGTGTAGAAAAATAAACACTGGTTTTGTAATCACCAAGGCTGCATTAAAAAAATATAGCGAGGGTGCTTCATCACCTAGTGCCTTAGACCAACTGGTTTGGGAGTCACTGCTAAGGCATAGGTGTTGTAAGCCGATGAAAATACTAATTACGCATAATATGTGAGCACATATAGTAATCGGTCGGTTAGTATCTCAAGAAGTATTAACGGTCGCATAAAAAATGTGTGAGCAATTCCATCTAAAAATATTCACCGTCTAAAAAGTACCGAGGTAGATGGACCAGAGTATGATAGCTTGAATTGAATTCTCCGAGTGTAGGGATGTCTTTTACACACACGTAGGGGTATATGATCAATTTTTGGAAGAAAGGTAGGAATGAAGAATAAAGATGATATTTTATTGAGATATGATGTAATTTCTAACATATTTTCATGACTATTAAGATAGGGCTCATGACAACCGAAAAGCTAGTGTAGTTGGAAACTCTGATTTTCAAAGTCTTTCTTTTATAGTTCTTATCTTTATATGTAACTTTCACAGTTTTCCTTTTATTATAAGATTTTATGGGTGCAATCCGCTGAAAACCCTCAGGAGACAACACTCCTCCTACTAGGGACACCTAGAGGTTTAAAGGCTTGTTGCACGTGCTCAGTGCAATCGTGTTGCCTTCGAAAGTGTGCTAGTTAGTTTTTCTTTTTCTTTATTTTCTCCTTCTCTTGAATAAAAGAATTTTGTTCGAGACGATCAAAATCAAGTTTGGGGGAATTTGTTCAGTCGAAAATATTGCATTCTTAATACACCAATTTCCCTACTCTTCTTAATCATCTAAGGGTGTTTGTTGTAAATATAACACGTATTATAAATTCTTCTGGAAAATATCAAATACCATGTGTTGTATATATAATCAACATTCTGGAGGGAAATTGTGTGTTTATTACTCCACGCATGATATTGTATATCTCAATACTTTTCATTGAGATTTTGTGCAGAAATTTTTCAGGTCAAAGAACTGGAATCGCAAATTTGCCGATAAAACGCGGCAAGTCAAAGACTTAGAATCTGGCAGAGATTCAGAAGAGATAAAAGGATTCGAGATATCACATATAACCCCAAAGAACAACAATAGAAGACAAAGGAAAAATGATGCATCAAGTCCACAAAACGGCCGCGGAACCGCGGCCGATTCAGCCAGATCCGCCGCGGATCTGCGGCCGAGTTGGGGGCGCCGGCGTCGACACTTTTCCAGAGGCTCCCTTGTAACCTCCTAGCTTCTTCAAGACGCTTCGAACTTCCTAGCTTTCTCCAGAAGCTTGCCTACAACAGCCTAGCTTCTTAAGCAAGCTTCATAACTACCTAGCTTCTAGTGGAAGATTAACCTAGCTTCTAGTGGAAGATTGAAGAAGGCTATTTAAAGAGACCTAGGGCTTCATTGTAAAGGTTGTTGAGTGTTCAAAGGTTGAATCTTAGTGACAAAGCTTCATCCAAACCCAAATTCAAATCAATTCAAAGATCCAAATCAAATCAAGAATCAATTGAGAGCATTATAAGGCGAAGACTTCGAAGATCCGTTATCGCAATGCCGATCGTCATCAAGAGCAAGAGATCCATGACCGATCCACGTCTCACGGCGATCGAGCCACGCAAAACTCGACGACAAATTCTCTTTTCAATGGAGCGATCGAGAGCTAGTTCTTATAACCTCGAATTGAGAGATGTAAATTTGAAGAAGATTTAATAGAGGTGATAAATTGTTAATTCTCGCTTTCTTTAACTTCTTGCATTATGAAATTTCTACTTCTTGATTCTTTTATGTCACGACCCGAAATGGCACATGACTGGCATTTGAATCATATGAAGTCTATAGGACCCCATCTAATTCAAGTAAGCCAAAATTCCCAGAAATCTAAACCATTTTAATGAAGAAGTGAAGAAAACTTATCCTTAAAACAAGTGGTTTTAATAACATAAGCCGAAGTATTGCGTTTAAAAATCTCATGTCTTTCCTGAAAATTTCGGCAGAGTTTCATGTTAGTTATATGTATGCCCTAGGGGCCATTACTCTATATATAATGTATATAGTAATGGATGCTTAGACATATATAGGGAGGACTTTCTTGCTCGACATGATAGTACGCTATCTGGTTGCTCTTTATCTTAACATGTACTCTGATTGTCTCTATGTTACATATTGATAAAGCTCTTAGGATATTTACTTGACTACTGGGACTATGATGAGATCATACTAGTGGGGCCACGGTAGTCGACGGGTACATCCTGTTAGTGTTTATGCCCTAGAAGGCCATTACTGTATCATACTAGTTTGTATATTACTTAATGGAAGCTTGGGATATTCACATGTATATAACAGTCTTGCTAAACATGGTAGTATGCTACTTGGTTTTTCTATCTTAATATGTGAGTATACGTATTGATAGAGCTCTTAGGATCTTGCTTGACTACCAGCGTTGTAATGGCAGTCACACTAGTGGGGGCTGGGTAGTCTACAAGCACATCCTTATTCAGGTCCCTGGTCGTTGGATTATCGAGACAGAGCATCGATACTCCGGAGTAGACTAGTGTGTACGCTTCTCATCCCAGTTGGGGAGATGGTCTGTCCCACAGCCGTCAGTACGTCGTACTGGAGATAGTATGCAGGTGCTCGTTGGGTTACGGGTACACCGGACAGGACTCACAGGGAACTGTTGGTTGGTTTTATACCAGTCGTCAGTGAACAGTTCCAAGGTGACACGAGTACAGCATAGTCCGCAGACTTGACACTGCTACTTCGCCTCGAGTGTGTCCCACTGTTCTTAGATTGCTACCCTACCACGGCTCAAAAGAGTCGTGCAAACAGGTAGCAGTTGGGTGCAGTCCCGAGCACTTGGAGGCAGTGGCGGTTAGACAGGATTCGTCTCTCCCGGTATTGGGGGTTGATACCGCGCTGTGTCAGAGAGCCATTACGCAAAGTCCTTGGCCAGGGAAAGCGAGATTTGCTGGTAGGTTCCAGTAGTTTCTCAGGGTGTAATGGGCTTCCCTCCGACACGAATTATACCGCTATTAGGGGACTGACGCTTGCTGCCCCCTAGGCCCGATATGCGATAGTCTAAGACGAACGGACCGGACTGTATGGAGATTGTCACATCAGGCTCAGTAGGAGTTCGGATGGGTTTCCTCATTGGCCTTCTTATCGACATCTACCTGGGGACCGTTACGTACAGCTAGTGCCGCTTGCGGTTTGTGGTTAAACCCACTGCCAGCGTAGTAGTCGAGTCTTTAGAGTCCCACACAGAGAGTTTCCCTACTCCAGGCGAAACGATATAGAGGTCGTATGGTTTTACGACAAGGGTTCGGACGCATACGTGTGTTTACGCACGTACGACTTTCGGACAGTTTTTACCAGTCGGCTTTGGTTTAAGCCAGTTACTGGTATCCGGTTATTGGATTTATACAGTCTAAAATTTTTCCGTATTTTTGCGGAAAGGAGGGGCGTTCTCGTAATTGCGCGAGAAGCTTCTTGAAGATGGTAACTAAGGAGGTTTATGTGGCATATACATTGAATGAGATTAGTGAGTCATATGGATGATTCATCCATGTCATTAATGCTTCATAATTGCTTAATGACTCATGGAGATGAATCACCACAAGATATTTATCAAGCATGTTTGTAAAATGATTTCTTTTCTTTTCTTGTTAAAAAGAAATGCTTGATATATATTATGATAACTCATTCTTCTTACTTCACTATTATCCTCACCTTCTCTCTCCTCAAGCTCTCCCTCTTCAAACCCTAATCCTCCCCTCTCATGTGTTGAGTACAAGGATTAGTTAGACTACTTAATCCATAACCCTCCCTATATTTCACCTAGCTTCTTTGATTAGCACTTAGAGAAGTTTAGTTACCTCAAGTTTAGAGGCTAAGCTTGGAGTAAAGCTCTCGGGTTGATCGTCTACTACTTCGAGAAGGCCGAGGAGGAGGTGGAGTTCGCAAAGACGAAGGACACGATTCGTTAGGTATAATCCCTAAACATAGTAGCATAGAAACTCTATGTTTTAAGTTAGTTATCGTTTAGCTTCGATTCAAGCGGTTAGTCGATGTTTGTTCACTAAACAAGTTCGTTTTTGAAAATTCCGCCTCCCCACAAGTATTTGGGTGTTGTACATCGACTTACAGTGGTATCAGAGCCTCGCTAAACAATAAATAACTTTTTTGCAAATTTGTATGAATTTCGAACGGAAAAAACGAAACCGGAAAACCCTAAAATATCAAGTTTCTGTCGATTTATAAATGAAGTCCAAAAATTTTTCAGGGATGTTCAGAAACCTTAAAATGATAGTAGTAGAACACACAAAAAAATTTAGTCCCCTGAATCACCTACGGCGCCGCGGAACCGCGGCGGATAGCACCGATCCTGCCGCGCTTCCGCCGCCGAGTTGACGATTCAGGGACCCATTTTTCTTGTGATGGTTCTCTGTGATATTTGGGATTTTCTGGTATTTTTTAATTTTGCTCAGGTTTCAAGTTTACAGAGAAGTATTGGAGCAATATTAAATGTGTTTAATCGATCGAAATTATACAGTATTTGCTTTTTGGATTATATCTGTGTTTGTATAATGTGTTCGTAAACCTCCCCTAACTGCTAGTATGTCGGTTGGCAGGGGGTTGCACATTTCTGTAATGGTTTTTACTGTTTGTGGATATGAACTGTGTTGTACTGTTGTGATGATTAGCCGGGGTTATGTGATTGGTTATTATTTAATTCATTTGATGTAAATGTAATTTGTTGTAATATTATTTTGCGGGGCACATCCAGGTTGCGGTTGTAGCCACCGTTGTATTATTTCATTTTACTGTTTTTGCTCCTAGGACAGACCCAAGGTGGGGTGCACAAACTGCCGGACGGGTAGTTTGCCGTACCCGTTGGGGTCTTGGGTGGGGTAATGGCTATTCATCACAACTGTGTAATCCGTCTTTTGTTGCAGGCTCAAAACAAACACGGATTGCTTGCAAATCCAATAAAGTTCATCTGTGATCTGGAATGCCTATTATTGCGTCTGACGAATGTACAATATCTATATATGATAGCTATTTAGACGTCACTTATGTTTTACACCCGCGCTAGCCCAGCCCCCGCTCTGACGTTAGTTATGTAACCTAACGGGTGATGACGGGACCCCGTGGCGAATGCGGATGGCATAAGAGGACGTTGTATTTTCGTTGTTTTCTGCAATGATAGGTTAATGATGGGACGCATTATCTATAATGCAAAGAAAAACAAACCAAAGTTTAAATCGTTGGAACAATTTAAAAGAAACCACTCGGTTAATTTTAAAACAGATATTTTTAAATGCGGAGACTTAACCACTCCTTTTAAAAGCTATCAGGTTCCTTCGGTTATATCAAGTTCACTACGTTCACGGTTTCGCCAAAACCAGTCGTAGCCCTCCGTCATTTCTTATGGATGGTCAGTAGTATTCAAGCTATGCTTGTTGGCTTACGTCAAGGCATAGTGTTTGGTAGCTGCTGGGGTATTCATTTGCTGCATAGATAGATGTGTTGGTTTGGGACAGTCGCATTACCTTGTTGGCTTACGTCAAGGGTATATACGGGTGGGTTCAAATTAACAAGATAATGATGGGCAGAACTTGACATGTGACTTATGATTTGTTGGCATACGTCAAGGTCATAAGAGCATGGGGCAAAAACTTATATCGGGAATTTCTAAAGAAACTAAAATTTGCAAAGAAATGCATACCATTTGGAGTTTGATGAATGTTGGTAGGATTCCTTCAACATTATCATACGATGATATTTGGATCCCGATCCTACTGTGAGTATATGCTACTTATCAGGATATTCGTCACTTAACGATCAATGCTATAAACCAAGTAGGTGTCCAGAAAAGTGTCAGCGGGGTTACGCCCCCAGAGAAAAGAGGTTATTTAATTAAGGAACTTCGCGAAAGCGTTGGAAAACCTCCCTCGAAGTATCGACACTGGCCTGGCTGAACGGTTAAGCAAGTATTGTACGGTGAGAATAGTCCTGGCTAATTCTTCTTTTATGGTTTGAGGAAGGATTCGAGAAACAGTGGGAGCCATCCAGTTTAGATAAACTAAAAACCACTCTAAACTTGCAAGAGCATCATGCTAAAGAGTTTTCTTCTCTCTCTCCTAATTGCAGCGACCCTGAAAATGACTGGACTTAAGTTACTTTTAGAGAAAAATATACTGACAGGGCCAAACTATAAAGATTGGCTGCGGAATGTCAAAATGGCTTTGACCTATGACAAACTGGGGTACGTCCTCACCGCTACGGCACCTGTTGTCCCTGGTCCCAAATCCAGCAATGCGGATAAGGAAATCCGCAAAACCTGGGATTTAGATTGCGCGAAAGCCAAGTGCATCGTGCTTGCCTCAATGAACAATGAACATCAGAGGAGGCACGAGGATATGAACCTAGATGGCATATTTCTCCATACAAAGGAACTTTATGGAGGGCAATCTCGTATAGCAAGATACGAGACCTCTAAGAACTTGTTTCGAGCGAGGTTGGCTGTCGGGTCATCGGTAGGAGAACATGTCCTAAAGATGATCGGCTATACTGAAGAGCTCGCAGACCTTCGGACGACTTTGGACAATGAGCTCTATACAGACCTTATTCTCCAGTCCCTTCCTCCCACCTACGCCCAGTTTATCCTTTACTTCAACCTTCAAAGAAAAGAAGTTGAACTTCCGAAACTCCTGAACATGTTAAGGAGTGCAGAGGGCACCTTGCAGAAAGCAAGGGAAACACCCGCTATGTTTGTTAGCGGTACATCTTCTTCCGGGTCCAAGGCTAGGGCCAAAGGAAGGAAGAAGAAGGCCGCCACCAAACCTAGAGGAGGTGTTAGTAAGGTGGGAGGGAAGAGAAAGAAAAAGTTTGCGGTACCGGTAGTTGGCCAGGATGAGTGCTTCCTTTGTCATAGGAAAGGGCACTGGAAAAAGGATTGCAAGGCGTGGAACGCCAAGAACCAGGAACCGAAGCAAGCTGTGGCTTCGACTTCAGGTGTGTTTGTAATTGAGAATTGTCTGTCGATCAACTCTACTTCCTGGGTATTGGATACCGGATCAGGATCTCATATTTGCAATTCATTGCAGGCACTGAGAAACCGTAGAGTGCTGAAGGAAGGTGATATGACCCTAAAGGTTGCTAACGGAGCTAGCGTGGGAGTGCGTTCGTCGGGGATTATCACCTAGGATTGACGAGTGGACACATTTTTGTTTTACATAACTGTTATTTTGTACCAAGCTTAACGTGTAATATCATATCAGTTTCCTTGTTATCAAATAAAGGTTATGCTTTCACGTTTATAAGAGATGTTGTTAACATCCACCTTAATCATGGTTTGATTGGGTCCGGTACACTAAATAACGGTATATATGTTTTAAACAAACTCCAAATTTTCAATGTCCAGAACACACTAAAAAGAAAGTCTCCAGGTTTAAATAAAGCTTTCTTATGGCATTGTAGACTGGGTCACATCAATGAGAGAAGGTTGACTAAGTTTCATAGAGAAGGATATTTGGACTCGTTCGAATATCAAACTTATGACACTTGTCAATCTTGTCTCAAAGGAAAGATGATAAAGACACCATTTACTGGACAAGGAGTAAGAGCGAGCGAGCTCTTAGGACTCATACACAGCGATGTATGTGGTCCAATGTCTACACATGCGAGAGGTGGTTATTCCTAATTCATTACTTTTACAGATGATTTCTCTAGGTTTGGACATGTCTTCTTAATGAAGCATAAATCCGAGGCCTTTGAGAAATTCCAGGAATACAAGAGTGAAGCGGAAAACCAAACAGGCAAAAGTATTAAGACACTGAGATCTGATCGAGGTGGAGAATACTTAAGTGCCGAGTTCCTAGGTTACCTAAAAGAGAAAGGAATTCTCTCTCAGCTTACTCCTCTATACACTCCACAGCACAACGGTGTATCGGAGAGACGGAATCGAACCCTATTGGATATGGTACGATCCATGATGAGTAATGCTGAGTTACCGCGATCTTTCTGGGGTTATGCGCTAGAATCAGCGACATATCTTTTGAACAGAGTTCCAACCGAAACTGTGCCTACCACACCATATCATATATGGAGTGGGAAGAAACCCTATCTTCAGTACCTGAAGACATAAGGATGTCCAGCTTTTGTAAAAAAGCAGCATCCGGACAAGCTCGAGGCACGCTTAGTAGAGTGTAAGTTTGTGGGATATCCAAAGAACTTATGGGATATTTTTTCTATTACGTAGAGGAACAAAAGGTTTTTGTTTCTCGTCATGCCCGCTTCTTAGAAACTGAATTTTTAGAAAATCAGAAGAGTGGGAGCGTAGTAGAACTGGAAGAAATTCAAGAACCACAAACTGCTACTGAAAGTTTGGTAGAACCGGTAGTTCAAGAAGTACAGGACATTCCCGCACCCCTCCGCAGGAGTAGTAGGCCGTCTCATCCGCCTGAGAGATACTACGGTTTTCTCATAGATGGGGATAGAGAGGATTGCATCATAGATGATGATGAACCTACTGACTTCCAGCAGGCCATCCAGAGCGGCGACTCGGTACGATGGCTAGATGCAATGCGGACCGAAATGGAGTCCATGTACACCAACAAAGTATGGACTTTGGACTTTGCTCCAGATGGGATAAAACCCATAGGATGCAAATGGATCTTCAAGAAAAAGATTGGTGTAGATGGACAGGTGGAAACCTATAAGGCTAGACTTGTTGCAAAGGGTTTTCGTCAAAGACCTGGTTTGGACTATGACGAAACTTCTTCTACAGTGGCTATGCTCAAATCCATTCGGGTCCTTCTTGCTATTGCTGCCTTCCATGATTATGAAATCTGGCAGATGGACGTAATGACGGCTTTTCTGAATGGAAATTTAGAAGAGAGCGTCTATATGGATCAGCCAGAGGGTTTCAATCAGAGTGGGAGCAGCGGGAAAGTATGCAAGCTGCTTAAGTCCATTTATGGACTAAAGCAGGCATCGCGGAGTTGGAACATCTGTTTTGATGAGACAGTCAAAGAATATGACTTTATCAAAAATCCAGATGAACCGTGCATATATAGTAAAGTTATAACCAGAAGTGTCGTATTCCTCGTCTTGTACGTGGATGACATTCTATTGATAGGAAATGACATTCCTATGCGACAATCTGTCAAAGGATTCTTGTCACACAGGTTCTCCATGAAAGACCTGGGTGATGCCTCTTACATTCTGGGGATCCGGATCTATCGTGATAGATCCAAGAGGATGTTGGGACTTTCACAGTCCAGGTATATCGACACTGTACTGAAAAGATTCAGTATGGAAGATTCTAAGCGCGGTAATCTACCGGCTTGTCACGGAATCACCCTCTCCAAAGAGATGTCTCCCAAGACTGATTTGGAAAGGGAACGCATGTCTATTATACCCTACGCTTCTGCGGTAGGCTCTATAATGTAAGCGATGTTGTGCACCAGACCAGATGTAGCTTACGCACTGAGCGTGGTAAGCCGGTATCAGTCAGACCCAGGGGAGAAGCAGTGGATAGCAGTAAAGAACATTCTCAAGTACCTGAGAAGGACTAAGGAGATGTTCTTGGTTTACGGCGGAAAAGACCTCAGGTTGGAGGCCTTTGCTGATTCCGGCTTCCAAAGTGATAAGGACGATTCCAAGTCCATGTCAGGTTATGTCTTTACCCTCAATGGAGGGGCGGTGTGCTGAAAGAGCTCCAAGCAGGACACCGTTGCTGACTCGATGATGGAAGCGGAGTATATAGCTGCTTGTGATGCCGCAAAAGAAGCAGTCTGGATGAAGAAGTTCCTAACAGAACTTCAGGTGGTTCCTACCATAGTTGATCCAATACCTCTGTATTGCGACAACAACGGAGCTATAGCTTTAGCGAAGGAACCAAGGTCCCATCAGAAGTCCAGACACATCTTGAGACGGTATCACCTGATCAGGGAGATCATTGATCGTCAGGAGATCGAGGTTCGGAGAGTTGCTTCTGAAGAGAACATTGCTGATCCATTCACGAAGGCCCTACCTCAGATTCAGTTCGAGAGGCTACTCGAGATCATCGGTCTTCGATACGCCAGTACATGGCCCTAGTGCAAGTGGGAGATTGTTAGTGTTTATGCCCTAGAAGGCCTTTACTGTATCATACTAGTTTGTATATTACTTAATAGAAGCTTGGGATATTCACATGTATATAACAGTCTTGCTAAACAAGGTAGTATGCTACTTGGTTTTTCTATATTAATATGTGAGTATACGTATTGATAGAGCTCTTAGGATCTTGCTTGACTACCAGCGTTGTGATGGCAGTCACACTAGTGGGGGTTGGGTAGTCTACAAGCACATCCTTATTCAGGTCCCTGGTCGTTGGATTATCGAGACAGAGCATCGATACTCCGGAGTAGACTAGTGTGTACGCTTCTCATCCCAGTTGGGGAGATGGTCTGTCCCACAGCCGTCAGTACGTCATACTGGAGATAGTATGCAGGTGCTCGTTGGGTTACGGGTACACCGGACAGGACTCACAGGGAACTGTTGGTTGGTTTTATACCAGTCGTCAGTGAACAGTTCCCAGGTGACATGAGTACAGCATAGTCCGCAGACTTGACACTGCTACTTCGCCTCGAGTGTGTCCCACTGTTCTTAGATTGCTACCCTACCACGGCTTAAAAGAGTCATGCAAACAGGTAGCAGTTGGGTGCAGTCCCAAGCACTTGGAGGCAGTGGCGGTTAGACAGGATTCGTCTCTCCCGGTATTGGGGGTTGATATCGCGCTGTGTCAGAGAGCCATTACGCAAAGTCCCTGGCCAGGGCAAGCGAGATTTGCTGGTAGGTTCCAGTAGTTTCTCAGGGTGTAATGGGCTTCCCTCCGACATGACTTATACCGCTATTAGGGGACTGACGCTTGCCGCCCCCTAGGCCCTATTTGCGATAGTCTAAGACGAACGGACCGGACTGTATGGAGATTGTCACATCAGGCTCAGTAGGTGTTCGGATGGGTTTCCTCATCGGCCTTCTTATCGACATCTACCTGGGGACCGTTACGTACAGCTAGTGCCGCTTGCGGTCTGTGGTTAAACCCACTGCCAGCGTAGTAGTCGAGTCTCTAGAGTCCCACACAGAGAGTTTCCCTACTCCAGGCGAAACGATATAGAGGTCGTATGGTTTTACGACAAGGGTTCGGACGCATACGTGTGTTTACGCACGTACGACTTTCGGGCAGTTTTTACCAGTCAGCTTTAGTTTAAGCCAGTTACTGGTATCCGGTGATTGGATTTATACAGTCTAAAGTTTTTCCGTATTTTTGCGGAAAGGAGGGGTGTTCTCGTAATTGCGCGAGAAGCTTCTAGAAGATGGTGACTAAGGAGGTTTAGGTGGCATATACATTGAATGAGATTAGTGAGTCATATGGATGATTCATCCATGTCATTAATGCTTCATAATTGCTTAATGACTCATGGAGATGAATCACCATAAGATATTTATCAAGCATGGTTGTAAAATGATTTCTTTTCTTTTCTTGTTAAAAAGAAATGCTTGATATATATTATGATAACTCATTCTTCTCACTTCACTATTATCCTCACCTTCTCTCTCCTCAAGCTCTCCCTCTTCAAACCCTAATCCTCCCCTCTCATGTGTTGAGTACAAGGATTAGTTAGACTACTTAATCCATAACCCTCTCTATATTTCACCTAGCTTCTTTGATTATCACTTAGAGAAGTTTAGTTGCCTCAAGTTTAGAGGCTAAGCTTGGAGTAAAGCTCTCGGGTGGATCGTCTACTACTTCGAGAAGGCTGAGGAGGAGGTGGAGTTCGCAAAGACGAAGGACACGATTCGTTAGGTATAATACCTAAACATAGTAGCATAGAAACTCTATGTTTTAAGTTAGTTATCGTTTAGCTTCGATTCAAGCGGTTAGTCGATGTTTGTTCACTAAACATGTTCGTTTTTGAAAATTCCGCCTCCCCACAAGTATTGGGGTGTTGTACATCGACTTACACATCCTATAACTGTTCCTAGTCGAGGGTGTATCGAGACAGGGCATCAATACACCAGAGTAGACTAGCGTATACGCATCTTGACCCATATGATGGGCGATGGATAATCCCATATCCATCGGTGTTTGACATCAAGGATGGTATGCGGGTGCTCAGTAGAGACTGGGTACACTGGACGGACTCGCCGAGAACTCCCAGATGGTATTATACCTCACGTCAGATGGCAGTTCTCTGGTGACACTGGTAGAAGTTAGTCTGTAGACCCGAGATCATCATAGAGTCTTGTGTGATTCCCACTGTGCTTTGATTTCCATCATACTAAGTCCAAGAGGGCGTGCAAAAATGTGGCTTTTGGGTACAGTCCCAAATCACATGGAGGCAATGAGCGATAGGAAGGGATTCGTCTCTCCCGGTATAGGGAGTTGATGTTGTGCTGTGTTCGATTGGCTATAACTGGAAATCCCTGCCCGGGGTTGCTGAGATTTACTGGTAAGTGCTATCAGTAGTTTCTCGAACTGTTATAAAATTCATATCGACACGACTTATCAATCTACTGGGGTCTGACGTTTACCACCCCTAGGCGAGATATGCGACATATCAGATGAAGAGACTGGACTGTACGGGAGTGTTACTGATAGGATTCACAGGAGAATGAACAGGCTGGCTTGTTGATCTTCTGATCTCTCAATACCTGAGCGGCTGTTACGTTTAGCTGACCGCTTGCATCTTGTGGGTGTTTGATATGATCATCACCTACTGCCGGCGTATTGACGATTCTTTAGAGTCCTACACAGAGGTTTCTTGACTCAGGCAAAACGGAATTGGAGCACATATGTGATATGTGCGCGACCGGGAACAATACGTGTATGTGATACCGTATTAGATTCTCGCGATATGAGATATCGGCCGGGTATATGAGATATAGCCAGGTCATCGAATCAAGTGTTGATTCGATGAACTGATACATATTATATTAGTCGGTTATTTGTGAAATAGCCGGATTATCGGATCAAGTGTTGATTCGATAATTTAATGTATAATTATATATTTGATATATTAAATTACATTAACTAATATAAGCTCACAAAAGATTCTTTTTCTCACTCGGTTAATACATTGATATATACGCGATATATGTTAATTGAATTATTTTATTTTGTTACAATAAATATTGTATATGTGATATATAATATTGTAACATATTAGGGTTATAAATGCAACATGTTTTGTGGAGTTTAATTGTGGTTAGGGTTTGGATTAGGGTTAAACATTCATGAAGCTTTGACTTTGACCTTGATATTTTTTGATATTTTCTTAACCCAACCGAACCCTTTAAACATAGTCAAATCTCTACATTTGTTAAGTGTTCATACTTAACCCATGGTTGCATTTCTAACCTCACTTGATTCATTATTCATCACAAATGGGTTTCATCTTCTTCTTCCTCTTGATAAAGCTTCTAGCGTTTTGATTTGTGATAATTTTGAGTGAGATTAAGAAAACAAATGAGATCTAAAATCCTACTTCATCATCCTAATCTATCCTAACCATTTAGATTAGGGTGTTCACTTCATTTATAAGTGAGAGCTTGTGTTAATGAAACTTCAAGGTAGATTATCTTTGTTATCGATGATCGGAAGAAAGTTTGCATCATTCTCTTTGTGGAGCCTCTCTAGAGTCCGGGTACACGATGATCGCAGCGAAGGGACCTCAACACGGAGCTTTAGAAGTGAAGTACCGGACTACAAAGGTTGTAATTCCAAACTCTTAGTGTTAAAGTGTTTAGCATGCTTTGTTTCGCCTAATCTCTAGTTTGAAGATCTTTGTTAGGGTTGTTCGGCACGTCTAAATTTTAAATCGGGCATGGTTGATGCCTTATAGACCCTTATGAGAGTGCCTAGTAACCCTACAGTGGTATCAGAGCCAAGCTAGAGCTTTAGGCGAAGTCTATGCGAAGTTTAAAGTCCGATCGAACTCCGAATACCCGTAAAACCCTAGTTTCTGGAAATTTTTCAAAAATATGATTTTTTCTGCATTAAAAATACTCAAAAAAATCAGCAGGGAATTCTAAGGATTTCTGTAAAAAACGAGCCATTAATTCACTTAAAGCGCCGCGGAACCGCGGCCGTACCATGGCTTGCGCGACGGTTCTGCGGCGTTACTGTGGCATTAGGGTTTGAATTTTGTACAGTAAAATCCGTAGCTAATTCCTGATACTTCTGGGTATTTTTGATTTTACTCAAGTGTTGAGTTTTCTGGGTTGTATTGGGAGCTCGTTGATTCGATCAGAAAGTTTAACTTCGTTAAATTTTTTCCGGGTAATTTTAGAACGTGTTAAAAAGTTCGAACGGATATCAATAACTCACTTTTTCCCCTGCCGGAAAATTTCCAAGTGTTGGATTTTTCCGTAGTCTAAGAACGTTCTAAATCGCGCAAGTAACGCGGTGGACCTTCTAGAAGACAACAAAGCTTAACTTGATTATGTGACCGTCTTGAACTGCCTCTAAACCTTAGGGTTTGGGGCAGTACGGCGTTGCCACATGTGAGGCGTTGGCTTGACCCTTATACGGCTGGACCATTGGTACTGTGGCATGTGATGGATGTTTTTAAACTAATTTCAAGTGTTGAGAACTATTTGAGAAATCTTGGGTGTTTGGTTATTCGATCGGAAAGTTTAACATTGTCTATTTACCTGGAATGTGATACAATATTTGGAATCCACAAGTAGTTATGAGATAACTAATTTGAATGTTATAAATCTAGCAGTCTAGTCTCATATGATCGGTTGCCACGGGATTTTGATGTGATCAAAAGTCTGTTGCAATAACGTAGCGTACGCGAATACTCGCCGGGTAAACTTAATAGATAGCCACGCCCCATAGCCCCGACCAAGTGATTGTAGGAGAACCCCATCGCCAAAAGCATCCGTTCGAGTGCTCGTGGCAGCGGTGTTCCGCCTTAGTGCACTTCGTCGACAGCATCCGAGGGTGCGGCCGTCTACTAAAGTTTGCGACGAGCCTTCGATCAGGATGTCGGGAATCTTGTTGAATTGCCCGACTTGATATTGAAAAGAGTTTTCGATAAAGAGACTAAAATACGGGGTTTATAATTGGTAGGCATGCGATATCTAAGGAATTCATTTGGTTAGGCATGTGATGTCTAAAGAGGTTGCGAATTCTAACTGTTGTAGTTTTACACTTTTTTTTCTACGACCGTAAGTGTGATATGTGGTGTATCGCCGGTTTCGTTGCTATACATCAACGACATTTGGGATACGCATATTTACTTACGTTGATGATATGAGACATTATGTGTTGCTGTGATATGTTATATTTGATCGTCGCGTTTTGAATAGCCGGGGTTTTTATGTGAGATGAGAGTTTTTCTTTTTCATTCATGTAAAATTCATTTGTATGTAATATTCTTTTATTGGGGCACTTCCGGGCTGAGGATGATGTCACCATTGTATATTATTTACTTTTCCGTTTTAGGTAGACCTAAAGCGGGGAGCACAAGTTTTACTTTTCCGTTTTGTTGACCTTAGCCAAGGGTCGTGCGGGTGGGTTTAATTCAATCGGGAAATGACGGGTTGAACTTGGCTAGCACTTATGATTTGTTGACCTTAGCCAAGGTCATAAGTTGCTAGGGGCAAAATAGTATTGGGAATTTCAAGTGCTGAAATTTGCAATGAGATTGCATACCTTCTATGAGATAGTTGGATCCCGATACCCGCTGCGAGTAAAAGTTACTCCTGGGAGAGTTTTACACATTACGATTAACCGATCAAGTAGGTGTCTAGAAAGGTGTTAACAAGGTTACGCCTCTGGGAAAACGAGGTTTACATTAATTAGGTTCGTGCGAAAGCACGGGGGACCTCCCTCAAAGTACCGACACTGGCCTGGCTGAAAGATTGGCGAACTTGTAGTGTGTAATTAATCCCGGCTAGTCTTTCCTTTTAGGGTTTGAAGGAAGATTTGATAAAAAGCAGTGGGAGCCATCCTGATTAGATAAAATAATAACCAATCTATTCTTGACAGAGCGCACGCTGAGTGTTTTCTTCTCTCTCTCTCCAGGTAGCGACCATATCACGCCTTAATCAAGATAATAATATGGATGCATTGACCGAACCCGCTTGTAATACTGAGCTGGGGAACGTTGGTCCAGCTCCAACTTATAATTGTTATAAGACAGAGCAGGAAATTGGGGATTACCAGAATTCCCGTGCCGCCCAAACGAAGAGAGTGCATGCTGATGCATCATCTTCGGGTGTGTTCGTTACAAAGAACTGTTTCTCTGTATCCTCTATGTCCTGGGTATGTGATACCAGATCAGGATCCCAGATATGTAATCTGTTACATAGCGCTACAGAAAGGTAGAGAACTGAGAACGGGTGATAAGTTTCATGAGACAGAAAACGGGGCAAGTGTTGCAGCCAAGTCTGTTGGTCACTGTCACCCTGTATTACAATACATTGATTTTGAACGAATGATATTAGATACCGAACCTGATATACAAAATCATATCTGTCTCTTTATTAGTAAAGAAACGATATAATTTTGTATTGTTGGATATTGTTTTGAACATTTCCTATATCAAAAGTTGATCGGTTCAGGCACGTTATCTAAAAGCATTGATGTTCTAAATCAAACTACAGTTCTTTAGTATACAGAACATACACAAGAGGAAGAGTTCAGAAATGAACGAATCCTTCTTGAGGTATTGTAGACTAGGTCATATCAATGCGACCCGACTGGCTGAGTTACATTTAGATGCATATTTAAATCAGTTTGAATTTACATCTTTTGAAACTCGCCAGTCATGTCACAAAGATAAGATGACCATAGCTCCGTTTACTGGAAACAGAGAAAGAGTTACTAAACTCTTGGGATGATACATGAGGATGTATGCAAGGTCCCCTGTCTACACATGCCAAGACCGGTTCTTTGTACTTCGTTACATTCTCTGATAATCTCTCAAGTTTCAGACCTATGTTCCTGTTGAAACACAAGTCCGAACCTTTTGAGATATTCACGGAATATAAATTAGAAGTAGAGAACCAATACGGGTATAAGTATTATGTCCTATGATGAGATCAAGGAGGAGAACACTTGAGCATGGAAATACTGGACTATTCTAAAGGAGAATGAGATTCTCTCTCAGCATTACTCCTACGAATACACCATAGCACGATGGTATATCGGGGCGGAGCAGTCACACCCTATATGATATGGTGTGCTCTATGATGAGTATTACTGGGTTACCTTTTTCCTTTTAGGGGTTATGCACTTGAGAAGCTGCATACCTATTGAATAGGGTTCGAATCAAATCAGTTGCCTACCACTTCATATATGATATGGTATGGGAAGAGCCCATTGTTGCGCCACGGGAGCGCCCCGGCCGTCTTACTCGAGGCCAAATTGCGGAATCAAAATTTTTCCTTACTCGGAAACCGGCGCTACCGCGGACAAAGAAAACCCGGATCGTTTACCATTAACCTAACTAGCAAACAAGAGATGGGAAAAGAAGTATACCAAGAGATCCGAGTCCTCCGGTCTTCTCATCATCGCCCCGATCTCCCGCGGAAAGTGTAGTCTCCATATCGTCGCCTCCTCGCCGGAAAGGGCACCACATCGCCTTCGTCTTTTACGGGCTCCCGCCTCAATACCGAGGCAACTCGAGCATGAAGCCGGCAACTCGACATGCTCAAGATTTGCTGTAGAATGTGTAGTGTAGAATCATAGTCTCACTTTGGGGTTTGTTGCCTTTGGATGGAGGAATGAGGACAAGGAAAATATGGTGCTTTCATTTTTCCTTGCATGAAAGCAAGATCAAGAAGGAAACTCTCAAGAATGAAGCTCTCTCTTCTTCTTCTCTCTTCTTTTTCTCAACCATGAATAACTTATCATCTTTTAAAATGAGAATGGTGGAGGAGATAATATGAAGCATGAAGGGAGGTTAGTGTAGGGTAAAGGAAGTGGTGACCACATCAAGACATAATCATCACAAACTCACATCAACTCTAATCCACATCTTATCTTCATAAAGCATGAAATGAATGGTATCTAAAAAGGTTATCATAATAAATCATTTGCAAGAAAAACCTCCACAAAGTGTTATTTGCAAAACTGCAAATAACCCCCTCCATCAGAAAAGTCCGGCCGGGAAAGAACAAAGGAAAACCGGCCGGAACGGAATGCAAACTGGCAACTCCAGAAAACTGGTCCCGTAATCAATTACAGGAAAACCCCGACACTGTGCATACACACCCGCATCTGTATTCCGACCGGATACAAATGCAAAGAGACAAAATCTACACTGTACTAGACTAGGACCGGCTTAAGCCAAAGCCAGCTAGTAAAATCCATTCGATCCTGATCCGTGCAATACCGCACGTATCAGATCAAACCCTGCCATATAACAATACGGCCACTAGTACAAAAATGTCCGATCCTGATCCGTGCAATACCGCACGTATCTGATCGGACCCTGCCATATCTCCATACGGCCTCTACAGCGTTTCGCCCGAAAGCTGAGTAACTGAAAGTGTGGTGGACTCTAAAGACTCGTCAATACTATGGCTGTGGATTTAACCACTGGCACGTTAGAGGTATAAGCCAATACGTGACGGGCCACCAGCTATTGACCAAAAGGGACGTCGATGAGGAAGCTCACCCCGACACCCAACTGAGCCTGTCAGTGACAATATCCGTACAGTCCGGTCCGTTCGTCTATGAGTATCGCATGGCGGGCCTAGGGGGTTGGTAAAAGTCAGACCCCCAAAAGCGGTACAAGTCGTGTCGGAGCGTAGCCCAGAACGCCCTGAGATACTACTGGAATACCTACCAGTAAATCTCCTGCCTCGGCCGAGGGCTTTGCGTAATGGCTCTCCTAGACACAGCGCGACCTCACCCCCAATACCGGGAGAGACGAACCCCTGAAGATCCGCTCACTGCCTCCATGTGGCTCGGGACCGTACCCAACTAAAACCTGTTTGCACGACTCCTTTGAGCCGTGGTAGGGTAGTAATCAAAGCACAGTGGGAACTCACATGAGACAAATGACGATCCTCAGGTCGATGAACTAACCTGTACACATGTCATCTGGGAACTGCTATCTGACGTCTGGTATAATACCAACTAGCAGGTTCCCGGCGAGTCCTGTCTGGTGTACTCATAACCCAATGAGCACCTGTATACATCTTAGGTGAACCAACTGACACCAGTGGCTTGTGAGACCGGCCACCGCCCCTCGTCGGGGTCTCGACTGTATACACTAGTCTACTAATGGAGTATCGATGCCCAGTCTCGAAACTCCCACGACTAGGGACCTTTTAAGGATGTGCTTATAGACCCCAGCTCCCACGTATATGATCGCCATCATACTGCTGGTCGTCAAGCAAGAATCCTAGGGGCTCTATCAACGTGTAATAGTGACATGTCAGGTCACCTAAAGCAGTACACGATGATAAAGGTAAACCAGATAGCATACTATCATCTCGAGTAAGACTGTCCTCCTGGGATAGGTCCTCCCTCAATCATTGCAATCACGTGCCTGTGATCCAATAATTGACTCTGAGGGCACTATCTCCAACACCCATGTCTTAAGTCAGTTAAGATTT
The DNA here is from genome assembly GCA_030015575.1 of Agapanthus africanus. NCBI lineage: Eukaryota > Viridiplantae > Streptophyta > Magnoliopsida > Asparagales > Amaryllidaceae > Agapanthus > Agapanthus africanus. The sequence goes on from CM057345.1 coordinate 231,691,938, forward strand.
GGGGTTGTCCGGCCTATGTCTAAAAGAAAAATCCGGACAAGCTCAAGGCAAGGTCTGTTATGTAGAACTGGAAGTGTTCCAGCTATACGAACTACAGTAGATGATTTGATAGAACCAAGGGATTCAGTAGATACCAACGAACCTCAGCCTCTCCGCCGATCTAGTAGGGTTCCTCACCCACCTGAGAGATACTTCGGTTTCTCTATGACAGTGGGAGCGAGGATTGCATCATGAGATGATGACCCAACTAGTTTCGAGCTGGCCATCAGGAGTGGGACTCTGTAAGAATGGCTGGATGTTTATCGATCTGAGATGGAATCCTTATACACCAACAAAGTATGGATTTTGGTTGCTATATCTGAAGGGTTAAATCCCCATCAGGAGCAAGTATATCTTGAGAAGATTACTTGGTGTAGATGGAAAAGTTGAGACTTTCAAAGCTAGAATTGTTAAAGGTTTTCGTCATCGACCAGGCGTGGATAATGATGAAACCTTTTCCAGTAGCTATGCTTAAGTCCATCCAGATCCTACTTGCCACGGCTACATACCATAACTACGATATCTGGCGGTTGGGTGCCATGACTGCTTTTCTAAATGATGTTTTAGAATAGTGCGTCAATAAGTACACAGCCAGAGGGCCTCGTAGACAGTGGGAGCAGCGGAAACGTGTGCAAGATGCTTTATAGGATAAAGCAGGCATCGCGGAGTTGGAACATCTGTTTTGATAGATTAGTCAAAGAGTTTGACATCATCAAAATGGTAGATGAACCTTGTATAAACAAAAAGGTAGTAGGGAGTATTGTGACAATTCTCGTAGAGTACGTGGATGACATACTCTTGATAGGGAAGGAGTTTCCTATGCTACGCTCGATCAATCTCCGCTTATCACATTGATTCTCCATATAGGATCATAATAATACCTACTAACTCCTGGATTTTGGATCATGAGATAGATCTAAATGGAATGTTAGGATTCTCACTAGTTGTAGTGAGATGGTATCAATCGATCCTGGGGAGAATCACTGGAAGGGTTCCAGGGTGATAAAGACGACTGAATGTCAGTCGCATGCATTGTCTTTACCCTCAGTAAAGGGACGGTATGTTGGAAGATTTCCAAGCTAAATACCGTGGCATACTAGACGATAAAGGCAGGATACATCGCTACTTAAGATGCTACCAAAGAGGATGTTTGGGTGTATATTAGTTCATGAGATGAACTACGTTCCTACCATTGTGAGACAATGGAGTTGTGGCTCATGCCGAGGAACACCGGTCCCATCAGTGATCCAGACTTATTCTAAGGCAGTATCACTTGATCATGGAGATGGTTGATCTCCAGGGTGATCGAGGTTTGGAGAGTAGACTCAGAGGACAACACAACGGATCCACTCACAAAGGCCTGTTCCCAGAGAGAGACTTTTATGGGATGGTTCAGTATGAGATACTGCAACCACTGCTATCAGATGGCCCTAGTGCAAGTGGGAGATTGTTAGTTATATGTATGCCCTAGAGGCCATTACTGTACATAGGATGTATATTGTAGTGGATGCTGGGACATATATAGGGAGGACTTTCTTGCTCGACATGATAGTATGCTATCTGGTTGAACTTTACCTTAACGTGTATACTGATTGTCTCTCTGTTACATGTTGGTAAAGCCCTTAGGATGTGTGCTTGACTACCTGGACTATGATGCGGATCATACTATTGGGGACATGGTAGTCCATAAGTACATCCTTCAAAGTCCCTAGTCGTGGGTGTATCGAGACGGGGCATCGATATACCAGAGTAGACTAGCGTGTACCTTCTCGACCCATACAGATGGGCGATGGATGATCCCATATCCATCGGTGTTTGACATCAGAGATGATATACGGGTGCTCAGTAGAGACTGGGTACACTGGACGGACTCGCCGAGAACTCCCAGATGGTATTATACCTCATGTCAGATGGCAGTTCTCTGGTGACACTGGTACAGAGTAGTCTGTTGACCCGAGATCGTCATAGAGTCTTGTGTGGTTCCCACTGTGCTTTGATTTCCATCTTACCATGTCCAAGAGGGCGTGCAAAACGGTGGTTTTTGGGTACAGTCCCGAGTCACATGGAGGCAATGAGCGATAGGAGGGGATTTGTCTCTCCCGGTATAGGGGGTTGATGTTGCGCTGTGTTCGATTGGCTATAACAGGAAATCCCTGGCCAGGGTTGCTGAGATTTACTGGTATGTGTTACCAGTAGTTTCTCGAATAGTTATAGACCTCATATCGACACGACTTATCGAGCTATTGGGGTCTGACGTTTACCACCCCTAGGCGAGATATGCGACATATCAGACGATCAGACCGGACTGTACGGTAGTGTTACTGGTTGGATTCACTGGAGTGTGAGCGGGCTTGCTCGTCGATCTTCAGATCGCTGAATACCCGGGTGGCCGTTACGTTTAGCAAACCGCTTGCGGCTTGTGGATGTTTGATATGATCATCATCCGCTGCCGGCGTATTGACGAGTCTTTAGAGTCCTACACAGAGGTTTCCTGGCTCAAGCGAAACGAAATAGGAGCGCATATAAGATATGTGCGGGACTGAGAATAATACGAGTATATGATACCGTATTCTATTCTCGCGACTAATGTGTCGAATGGTTGTATGTGATATAACCGAGTTATCGAATCAAGGATTGATTCGATAAATTGATACATTGGATATTAGCCGGTTATATGCGATATGACCGGATCGTTAAATCAAGTGTTGATTTAATGATTTAATGTATAATTATATATTTGATATATTACTTTGCATTAACTAATATTGGTTCACTTTAGATGGATTTTCTCACTCGGATGTGCGCATTATATATGTGATATGATTTTGTGCACTTGCTTGTATCATGTTTGATGATACATGCTTTTTGGTTAAGTGTAAAGTATTAAACCTTGGTTAATGAAATGGTTAGGGTTTATTATTTGTTATTCATTTATCTTATTTAATTATCCTTTTATTTTTGATAAATGAATAAAAGAAAAGAGAAAAGAATGGTGGCTAATTTTGTTCTTTAGTTGAAGTTTCATGAAGCTTTGATCATGTTAACCATTCTTATCTCGTCCTTAACCCTAACCATTCCCACTAACCCTAGTTTAGTCTCTACACTTGACCATGGTTAATTTTATGATAAGAATTGATTTTCTTTTCTTTTTCAATTAACTTATCATAACATTTCTTCTTCTTCTTCCTTGACCTCAAGAAGAAAAAGCTTTCTTCATCAATGGTGAATTGAGCAAACAAGTGAGAAATCCAATTCTAAAGTCTACCCACTTCCTATTTCTTCATCCTCTACCTCTTGCCAAGTAGTAGACTGTGATTACTTCACAAGTTTCATGACTTGGTGAAGTTGTGAGCTTGATCTAGCGATGCCTCGACGTAGATCATCTTCGGCATGGACATCGATGACCTAGCTTGCCCATTCTCCGACGAAGCCGACTCTAGAGCCCGGATTTGATTTGGACAGCGGAGACAACCTCGTTGCGGAGCCGTGGAGGTGGAGGACCAGATCTACAAAGGTTGTATTTCCGTTAAACTTTTAGTTAAGTGTTAACTAGTTAGTTTTTCGCCTAGACATCTAGCCGACGATCCGTAGTTTAGGGTTTGTAGGCACCGTAAAATTTGAAATTGGCATGATCGATGCCTTGTGAGACCTCTTGGGAGTGCCTAGGAACCCTACAGCATATACTCATAGTAGGATCGGGATCCAAATATCATCGTGTGATAAAGCTGAAGGAATCCTACCAAAATCATCACACTCCAAATGGTATGAAACACTAGCAAGTTTCAGTTTCTTTAGAAACTCCCGATGTGGATTTTTGCCCCATGCGCTTATGACCTTGACGAAGGCCAACATATCATAAGTCACATGTCAAGTTCTACCCGTCATTCTTCAGGTTAATTTGGACCCACCCGTACATACCCTTGACGAAGGCCAAAATAGTAGTTCGATTGTCCCAAACCAACGCATCTATCTATGCAACAGATAAATATCCAGTAGCTACCAATCACTATGCCTTGGCGAAGGTCAAAATACATAGCTTGAATATTTAACTGAAATGACGGAGGGCTACGAATGGTTTTGGCGAAACCGTGAACGCAGTGAACTTAATATAATCGAAGGAACATGATAGCTTTTAAAACGAGTGGTTTAAGCTCCGCTTTTAAAACGAGTGGTTTAATCTCCGCATTTAAAAGTTTTGCTGTTTTGAAAAAACCGAGTGGTTTTGTAATTGTTCCAACGATTCAACTTTGGTTTATTTTCTTTGCATTTATATAATGCAGTCCCATCAATTAATCCTACCATTGCAGAAAACAAAGAAAATATAATGTACGCTTATACCATCCGCATTCTCCACGGGGCCCCGTCATCACCCGTTAGGTTACTTAACTAACGACAGAGCGGGGGCTGGACTAGCGAGGATGCAAAACATAAGCAACGTCTACTAGATATCATATATAGATATATACATTCGTCAGACACAATGACAGTCGTTCCAGATCACAGATGAACACATTGGTGTAGGGTTACTAGGAACACTCACAAGGTTCTACAAGGCATCAACCATGCCCGATTTAAATTTTAGACGTGCCGAACAACCTTAACCAAGATCTTGAACTAGAGATTAGGCGAAAACAAAGCAAGTAAACAACTTTACTTCTAAGAGTTTGGGATTACAACCTTTGTAGTCCGTTCCTTCACTTCAAAAGCTCCGTGTTGAGGTCCCTTCGCTGCGATCATCAAGTACCCGGACACTAGAGAGGCTCCATGAAGAGAAAGAGGCAAGCTTGCTTCCGATCTTCAATAACAAAGATGATCTACCTTGAAGAAACTCAAACCCAAGCTCATGCTTTGCTAATCAAGTATGAACAAAGAAAACACCCTAATCTAAGTGGCAAGAATAGATGAGGATGATGAAATAGGAATTTAGCTCTCATTTGTTTTCTATTTGTCACTCATTTTCATCACATTAGAAACAGCTAGAAAGCTTTTCTCAAAGGAAGAAGAAGAAGAAGCTCAAAAACCTTTTGTGATGAATAATGAAATCAAGTGTGAGGTTAGAAATGCAACCATGGGTTAAGAATGAAGACTTAACCCATGTAGAGATTTAATTATGGTTAAAGGGTTGGGTTGGGTTAAAGAAATATCATAAAATATCAAGGTCAAAGTCAAAGCTTTAAGAAGCTTCTTGAAAGCTTCATGAAAGCTTAACCCTAATCCAAACCCTAACCATATTTAAACTCAACAAATCATGTTGCATTTATAACCACAACATGTCACAATATTGTATATCATATATACAATATTTATTGCAACAAAATAAAATAATACAATTAACATATATCACATATATATCAATGTATTACCCGAGTGATAAAAAGAATCTTTAAGTGAGTTTATATTAGTTAATGTAATTTAATATATCAAATATATAATTATACATTAAATTATCGAATCAACAATTGATCCGATAATCCGGCTATTTCACAAATAACCGACTAATATAATCTGTATCAGTTCATCGAATAAACACTTGATCCGATGACCCGGCTATATCACATATACCCGGCCGATATCACATATCGTGAGAATCTAATACGGTATCATATACATGTATTGTTCTCGGTCCCGCACGTATCATATATGTGCTCCTACTCCGTTTTTCCTGAGCCAGGAAACCTCTGTGTAGGACTCTAAAGAACCGTTAATACGCCGGCAGTAGGTGATGATCATATCAAACACCCACAAGCTGTAAGCGGTCAGCTAAACGTAACAGCCACCCAGGTATTGAGCGATCAGAAGATCAACAAACAAGCCTATACTTTCTCACGCGAATCCAATCATTAACACTCCCGTACAGTCCGGTCTCTTCGTCTGATATGTCGCATATCTCGCCTAGGGGTGGTAAACGTCAGACCCCAGTAGCTTGATAAGTCGTGTCGATATGAGGTCCATAACAGTTCGAGAAACTACTGATAACACTTACCAGTAACTCTCAGCAACCCTGACCACGGATTTCCAGTTATAGCCAATCGAACACAGCGCAACATCAACTCCCTATACCGGGAGAGACGAATCCCCTCCTATCACTCATTGCCTCCATGTGATTCGGGACTGTACCCAACAGCCACCATTTTGCACGCCCTCATGGAGGTGGTAAGATGAAAATCAAGGAACAATGGGAATCATACAAGACTCTATGACGATCTCGGGTCTACAGACTAACCTGTACCAGTGTCACCAGAGAACTACCATCTGATGTGTGGTATAATACCACCTGGGAGTTCTCGGCGAGTCCGTCCAGTATACCCAGTCTCCACTTAGCACCCGTATACCTTCTTTGATGTCAAACACCAATGGATATGGGATCATCCATCGCCCATCATATGGGTCAAGAAGCGCATACGCTACTTTACACTGGAGTATCGATGCCCTGTCTCGGTACTCCCACAACTAGGAACTTTTGAAGGATGTACTTGGCGACTACACAGTCCCCACTAATATGATCTGCATCATAGTCCTGGTAGTCAAGTACTTATCCTAAGGGCTTTATCAACATGTAACATAGAGACAATCAGAGTACATGTTAAGATAAAGGGCAACCAGATAGCATACTATCATGTCGAGCAAGAAATTCCTACCTATATGTGTCTAAGCATCCACTACAATATACATCGTATGTACAGTAATGGTCTCTAGGGCATACATATAACTAACAATCTCTCACTTGCACTAGGGCCATCTGTTGTGGTATCGCATAGCCAACAATCAGCTGTGGTTGAAGTATCTTATCCTCAACCATCCCATAAAAGTCTCTACTGGGAAATAGGCCTTTGTGAGTGGATCCACGCTGTTGTCCTCTGTGTCTACTCTCCTAACCTCGATCTCCCTCGAGATCAGCCATCTCAATGATCAGGTGATACTGCCTAAGAATATGTCTGGATTACAGATAGGACGGGGTATCCTTGGCAAAATCCACAACTCCATTGACACACAATGGTAGGAACGAAGTTCATCTCATAAACTAGTGTACATCCAGACTATTTCTTTGGTAGCATCCTTGGTAGTGATTTATCATGCCTTTATCGACTAGTTTGTCACGGTATCTAGCTTGGAACTCTTCCAACATACCGTCCATCCACTGAGGGTAAAGCCAATGCCTGCGACAAGCATTCAGTCGTCCTTATCACCCTGTAACCATTCCAGTGATTCTCCCCAGGATCGATTGATACCATCTCACTACAACTAGTGAGAATCCTAACATCCAATTAGATCTATCTCATAGATATAAAACTTAGGATTTAGGAGGTATCAACTTGATCCTTTATGGAGAATCCATGTTATAAGTGGAGACTGACCGAGCGTAGCATATGAAACTCTTTTCCTATCAAGAGTATGCCATCCACGTACAATACGAGGATCACCACCATACTCCTTATTACCTTTTTGTATATACAAGGTTCATCTACGATTTTGATGAAGTCAAACTCTTTGACTACCACATCAAAATAGACGTTCCATCTCCGCGATGCCTGATTTATCCTATATAGCAACTTGCACACGTTTCCGCTGCTTCCACTGTCTACGAAGCCGTCTGGCTGTGCACTTATAGACTTTCTCTTCTAAATCATTCTTTAGAAAAGCAGTCCTGACACCCAACTGCCAGATATCGTTGTCATGGTATGTAGCAGTGGCAAGTAGGATCTGGATGGACTTAAGCATAGCTTTGAAAGTCTCAACTTTTCCATGTACACCAAGTAATCTTCTCAAGATATACTTGCTCCTGATAGGGATTTAACCCTTCAGATAAAGCAACCAAAGTCCATACTTTGTTGGTGTATAAGGATTCCATCTCAGATCGCTAAGCATCCAGCCATTCTTACAGTGTCCCCACTCCTGATGGCCTGCTCGAAGCTAGTTGGTTCATCATCTCATGATGCCATCCTCGCTTCCACTGTCGTAGAGAAAACCGAAGTATCTCTCAGGTGGGTGAGGAACCCTACTAGATCGGCGGAGAGGCTGAGGTTTGTTGGAAACTATTGAATCCTTCGGCTTTACCAAATTATCAGCTGCAGTTTGTATAGCTGGAACTGCTTCCAGTTCTACAGAACTGACCTTGCCTCGCGTTTTGTCCGGATTTTGCTTTTAGACATAGACCGGACAACCCCAAATCTTAACTTCCTCAAGAGATGGGCTCCTCCCTTACCATATCACATATGGAGTGGTAGGCATCTGATTTGATTTGAACCCTATTCCATAGGTGTGCAGCTTCTTAAGTGCATAACTCCTAAAAGGAAATAGGCAACTCGGTATTACTCATCATAGGGCACACTATATCACATAGGGTGCGATTGCTCCGCCCCGATACACCTACGTATTGTGGTGTATATGGAGGAGTAATACTAAGAGAGAATCTCATTCTCCTTTAGAATAAACCAGAAATTCCGTGCTCAAGTATTCTCCTCCTTGATCACATCAAAGGACATAATACCTATACCTGATTTGGTTCTCTACTTCTATCTTATATTTTATGAATATCTCAAAAGCTTCGGACCTGTGTTTCATCAGGAACATATGTCTGAATCTTGAGAGATCAAAATTGAATGTAATGAAGTACAAAGAACCGGTCCTGGCATGTGTAGACAGGGGACTTTCATACATCAGCATATATCAATCCCAAGAATTCACTAACTCTTTCTCTGTTTCCAATAAATGGAGCTATGGTCATCTTATCTTTATGACATGACTGGCAAGTTTCACAAGATGTAAATTCAAACAGATTTAAATATGCATCTTTATGTAACTTCAGCTAGTCCGGTTACATTGATATGACCTAGTCTACAATACCTCAAGAAGGACTTGTTCAATTCTGAACTCCTCCTCTTGTGTGTGTTCTGTACATTAAGAATTGTGGTTTGATTTAGAACGTCTATGTTTTTAGATAACGTGTCTGAACTGATCAACTCTTGATATAGGAAATGTTTAAAACATTATCCAACAATACAAAATTATATCCTTCTTTACTAATAAAGAGACTGATATGATTTTGTATATCAGGTTCGGTATCTAATAACATTCGTTCAGAATCAATGTATTCTGGTAATACAGGGTGATAACTGCCAACAAACTTGGCTGCAACACTTGCATCATTTCCAACTCTTGAAACCTATCACCCGTTCTCAGTTCTCTACCTATCTGTAGCCCATATAGCAAATTACATTTGCGGGATCCTGATCCGGTATTTCATTCCCAGGACGTAAAGGACACTGAGAAACAGTTCTTGGTAATGAACACACCCGAAGAAGATGCATCAGCAAGCACTTTCTTCGTTTGGGCAGAACGGGAATTCTTGTAATCCCCAATTTTCTGCTCTGTCTTATAACAATTATAAGTTGGAGCGGGACCAACGTTCCCCAGCTAAGTATAATAAGCGGGTTCGGTCAATACATCCATATTATTATCTTGATTAAGGCGTGACATGGTCGCTACCTGGAGAGAAAAAGAAGAAAACACTCAGCGTATGCTCTTGCAAGATTAGATTGGTTATTAATATATCTAATCAGGATGTCTCCCGCTGTTTTAGTCAAATCTTCCTTCAAACCTTAAAAGGAAAGACTAGCCGGGATTAATTACACCCTACAAGTTCTCCAATCTTTCAGCCAGGCCAGTGCCAATACTTTGAGGGAGGTTCCCCGTGCTATCGCACAAACCTAATTAAATTAAACCTCGTTTTCCCAATGACGTAACCCCTTAACAACTTTCTAGACACCTACTTGATTGGCTAATTGTAATGTGTAAAACTTAACTCTTATTCGCAGTGAGTATCGGGATCCAACTATCTCATAGCAGGTATGCAATCTCATTGCAAATTCCAACACTTGAAATTCCCGATAATATTTTACCCCTAGTACTTATGACCTTAACTATGACCAACATATCATGAGCACTAGTCAAGTTCTACCCGTCATTTCATGATTAATTAGACCCACCCACATGACCCTCAACTATGGTCGACATAATCACATGACTTTCCTAATTAATCGCATAATATGATGTGTAGGAAGATATCACTTATCTACCGAACACTACGCCTCAACTATGGTCGACATACGCAGCATGAATACTAAGTACTCTACTTCCTAAAATGACGGAGGGCTACGACAGGTTTTTAAGAAAACCTTTTGCGTAATGAACTTGATATCGTTGTAGAATCAAATGATTTAAATGGAGTGTTTTTTTAGGCCTTTACTACTTTTGCTAAAGAGGTCACTCCCGGTGAAGGGATCTCGGCTCTTTCCTCGTCGAATGAAGTGCAGGATATTCACAATACCACTATGCAAAGAAAGAACTAGAAAAGCAATCAAAAGACAAAACCGAGGGTTGTAGCATCTGCCAGTTATTGCTAAAGAGGTCACTCCCGGTGAAGGGATCTCGGCACTTTCCTTATCGAATAAGGTGCTGGATGTTCTACAAGGAACACTGCTATGCAAAGAAACAACTAGAGCTACCTGTTTTTGAAAATTCGATTCCACAACATCTTTAGGTTTCTTTTATTTCATTAATCTTATTAATGAAGTCCCATTTTATTATGCTTCACAAGCATCACAATTGAAACGAAATCTGCAATATAACATATATCTCATATATATAATATAAATATTCGTCTCAGGCAGTAATATGATCTCATCACAGAACATTGCAGCAGAAGAACATATATGAAATATTGGATATACTAGGAGGTCCGGGTTTTAATACGAGCCTGTATAAAACACGGATTCCACGGTCGTGATGCATAGCCAAACCCACATCCCTAGACCCCTACGAGAATGGCAAGTAACCCTGCCAGTTCTAGAGTTAGGAGACCCGGTATCGACTCCTCGAGATGGTCTCCCACTGGAGCCTAGAACCCGGTTACTTGTGCTTCCCGCCTTGGGTCTATCCTAATGCGGAAAAGTAAATAATATACAAAGGTGACATCAACCTCAACCCGGAAGTGCCCTAATAAAAGAATATTACATACAATGAATATTACATGAATGAAAAAGAAAAACTCTCATCTCACATAAAACCCCCGGCTATTCAGAACACGACAATCCAATATAACATATCACAGAAATACATAATATCACATATCATCAACGTAAGTAAATATGCGTATCCCAATTGTCGTTGATGTATAGCAACGAAACCAGCGATACACCACATATTACACTTACGGTCGCAGAAAAGAAAGTGTAAAACTACAACAGTTGGAATCCGCAACCTCCTTAGACATCGCATGCCTAACCAAATGAATTCCTTAGACATTTCATGCCTAACAATTATAAACCCCGCATTTTAGTCTCGATCTCGAAAACACTTTTCAATATCTAGTCGGGCAATTCAACAAGATTCCCGAAAACCTGATCGAATGCTCGTCGAAAACTTTAGTAGACGGCCGCACCCCTGATGCCGTCGACGAAGCGCACTAAGGCGGAACACCGCTGCCGCGAGCATGCGAACGGATGCTTTTGGCGACGGGGTTCTCCTACAGTCACATGGTCGGGGCGTTGGGGCGTGGCTGTCTATTAAGTTTACCCGGCGAGTATCCGCGTAAGCTAAGTGATTGCGACGGACTTTTGATCGCATCAAAATCCCGTGGCAACCGATCATCTGAGACTAAACTGCTAGATTTATAACATTCAAATTAGTTATCTCATAACTATTTGTGGATTCCAAATATTGTATCACAATCCAGATAATTAGACAATGTCAAACTTTCCGATCGAATAAACAAACACCCAAGATTTCCCAAATAGCTCAACACTTGAGCGGAATTCAAAAATTCTAGAACATGTCACAGCCCCAATGAACCAGCCGTAGAAGGGTCAAACCAGCGCCTCACATGTGTCAATGCTAAACTACCATAAACCTTAGGGTTCAAGTTGCAGTTTTGACGGTCACAAAATCGAGTTAATCTTACGTTCTTCTAGAGGGTCCACAGATACGCTTGCATGATTTTCCGGAAGTTTCAAACTCGTGAAAAAATCCAACAGTTGAAAATTTTCCGTCAGGGGAAAATGTGAGTTATTGAAATACGTTCGAACTTTTTAACACGTTCTAAAATTACCTGAAAAAAACTTAAACGAAGTTAAACTTTCCGATCGAATCAACGAATACAAAAGATCTCCAGAAAACTCAACACTTGAGTAGAATTAAAAATTCCCAGAAACATGCAAAAGTACCTACGGATATTACTGTGGAAAAACTAACCCTAATACCCCTGTACAGCCGTGGAACCGCCGCGCAAGGCATGGTATTGCCGCGGTTCCACGGCGCTTTAAGGGAATTAGGATGTCGTTTTTCACAGTAATCCTTAGAATTCCCCGCTCAATTTTCTGAGTATTTTTAATACAGAAAAAATCAACATTTTAAAAAATTTCCAGAGAGTGGGTAAAAAGCGACGTTTCGGGGTTCGATCGGACATTAAACTTCGTCTAGACTTCGCCTAAAGCTCTAGCTTGGCTCTGATACCACTGTAGGGTTACTAGGCACACTCACAAGGTTCTATAAGGCATCAACCATGCCCGATTTAAATTTTAGACATGCCGAACAACCCTAACCTAGATCTTGAACTAAAGATTAGGCGAAAACAAAGCAAGTAAACAACTTTACTTCTAAGAGTTTTGGATTACAACCTTTGTAGTTCGTTCCTTCACTTCAAAAGCTCCGTGTTGAGGTCCCTTCGCTGCGATCATCAACTACCCGGACTCTAGAGAGGCTCCATGAAGAGAAAGATGCAAGCTTGCTTCCATAACAAAGATGATCTACGTTGAAGAAACTCAAACCCAAGCTCATGCTTTGCTAATCAAGTATTAACAAAGCAAACACCCTAATCTAAGTGGCAAGAATAGATGAGGATGATGAAGTAGGAATTTAGCTCTCATTTATTTTCTATTTGTCACTCATTTTCATCACATTAGAAAAAGCTAGAAAGCTTTTCTCAAAGGAAGAAGAAGAAGAAGCTCAAAAAGCTTTTGTGATGAATAATGAAATCAAGTGTGAGGTTAGAAATGCAACCATGGGTTAAGAATGAAGACTTAACCCATGTAGAGATTTAACTATGGTTAAAGGGTTAGGTTGGGTTAAAGAAATATCACAAAATATCAAGGTCAAAGTCAAAGCTTCAATAAGCTTCTTGAAAGCTTCATGAAAGCTTAACCCTAATCCAAACCCTAACCATATTTAAACTCCACAAATCATGTTGCATTTATAACCACAACATGTTACAATATTATATATCACATATACAATATTTATTGTAACAAAATAAAATAATACAATTAACATATATCACATATATATCAATGTATTACCCGAGTGAGAAAAAGAATCTTTAAGTGAGCTTATATTAGTTAATATAATTTAATATATCAAATATATAATTATACATTAAATTTTCGAATCATCACTTGATCCGAAAATCCGGCTATTTCACAAATAACCGACTAATATAATCTGTATCAGTTCATCGAATCAACACTTCATCCGATTACCCGGCTATATCACATATACCCTGCCGATAACACATATCATGAGAATCTAATACGGTATCACATACACGTATTGTTCTCGGTCCCGCATATATCATATATGTGCTCCTACTCCGTTTTTCCTGAGCCAGGAAACCTCTGTGTAGGACTCTAAAGAACCGTCAATACGCCGGCAGTAGGTGATGATCATATCAAACATCCACAAGCTGCAAGCAGTCAGCTAAACGTAACAGCCACCCAGGTATTGAGCGATCAGAAGATCAACAACCAAGACTGTAATTTCTCCCGCGAATCCAATCAGTAACACTCCCGTATAGTCCGATCTCTTCGTCTGATATGTCGCATATCTCGCCTAGGGGTGATAAACGTCAGACCCCAGTAGCTTGATAAGTCATGTCGATATGAGGTCCATAACAGTTCGAGAAACTACTGATAACACTTACCATTAAATCTCAGCAACCCTGGCTAGGGATTTCCAGTTATAGCCAATCGAACACAGCGCAACATCAACTCCCTATAACGGGAGAGACGAATCCCCTCCTATCGCTCATTGCCTCCATGTGATTCGGGACTGTACCCAAAAGCCACCATTTTGCACGCCTTCATGGACGTGGTAATGTGGAAATCAAGGTACAGTGGGAATCATACAAGACTCTCTAACGATCTTGGGTCTACAGACTAACCTGTACTAGTGTCACCAGAGAACTGCCATCTGACGTGAGGTATAATACCATCTGGGAGTTGTCGGCGTGTCCGTCCAGTGTACCCAATCTCCACTGAGCACCTGTATACCTTCTCTGATGTCAAACACCAATGGATATAGGATCATCCATCGTCCATCATATGGGTCAAGATGCGCATACGCTAGTCTACTCTGGAGTATCGATGCCCTGTCTCGGTACTCCCACGACTAGGAACTTTTGAAGGATGTACTTGGCGACTACACTGTCCCCACTAGTATGATCTGCATCATAGTCCTGGTAGTCAAGTACTTATCCTAAGGGCTTTATCAACATGTAACATAGAGACAATCATAGTACATGTTAAAATAAAGAGCAACCAGATAGCATACTATCATGTCGAGCAAGAAAGTCCTACCTATATATGTCCAAGCATCCACTACAATATATATCGTATGTACAGTAATGGCTTCTAGGGCATACATATAACTAACAATTGGATATGCTAGGAATCCGTGTTTCGTTTGAGCCTGCAACGAAAAATGGATTACACGGTCGTGATGAATAGCTAAAACCCCACCCTAGACCCCAACGGGTGCGGCATACTACCCGCCAAATACCCGAAGTGAAGCAGCCTCCCTCAACAAGGTGAGTAGGCCACTCGGCACTTAAAAGTACCCGGTAGTTTATGCACCCCACCTTGGGTCTATCCTAAGAGTAGGAAACAGTAAAAGAAATAATATATAATGGTGGCTAAAACCTTAACCCGGATGTGCGACCATAAAATAATATTACATCAATTTACAATTTACATTGAATGAAAAATGAAAAACACTCATCTCACATCCCCGGCTATTCATCCACGACAATCCAACAAGTTCATATACACAATCCAACATCACAGATCGCAGATATGTATAACCCCCACTAATCGACGTATAGCGAATAGTAGACGTTCAATACATATATCACATCACAAATATAATCCGATTAGCTAAAGTTGTTAGAATTTTTATCGATAATCAAATTTGAAACTACCCCAAATACAACACTGTATTCAAAAGATTCTGGGCAGAAACAAAAGATCAGAAAAATCACAAAATATCAAGCTGGACATTCTACAGGAAAAACTAGTTGACTCAGAGCCGACTCGGCCGCGGATCCGCGGCGAAACGCATGTTTTCACCGCGCATCTGCGGCGGTCTGACCGAGTCACGAGCTCGTTTTTCTTGGGTGTCCCTAAAAAAGCCTGGACGTATTTTTCAGTCTCTGAAAAAAATTTAGACCCGTTTTGAAAATCGGCCGAAAATGCAAATTTTTGATGTATTTTGCGAATTTTTCGGGATCGAAGTTCTAAAGGCTTTGCTAACATGTTACTTGTTGTTTAACTAGGCTCTGATACCACTGTAAATCTATGATACCCACCCCGGTACTTACGAGGAGGCGGAATAGGTAAAAATCAAATTTTTATCACAAGGTAACATAAACTATGCATTAGGATCTTTGCTAAACTTTAACTAACAAGATAACTAAGAGTTCTACTTACTAGGTTAGATTGTTATACCTAAAGCTTGAACTCCTTCTTCTCCTTATTGTGGGCTCCTTGAAGTGGTTGTGGATGGCTCGTCCTCACCGGCTTCTCTATATGAAAGAAGATCCACCCGAAGGCCTCTACCTTGAGCTCCAACTTCTACAATGAAGTAACTAGAGTGCTTGGTGTGCTAAACTAAGAACCCTAGAGTGAGTAGAGAAGTGTTTTGGTGGTTTACTCTCAAAAGCTCTTGATTTTCAACTCATGAAACACTAGAGCTTTGAGAGAGGAAGAGGAGAGAGCAACCATGAGAGAGAATGTCCAAAAGATAATGAAGAAATGAAGCTCTCATATGAGGGAAAAATAATAATAAGTATTATTAGGATAATTGTGATGGTTCATTTGATTTGACCATTATCATGTCACATTAAATACTAAGCATGCTCAAGAAAATATCTAAGTCAACAATGGTTAACTTGGTCAAATGGTCAAACCAATTAACCATAACACAATTAACACTAATAAAATTATTAATCAATTCCCTCCACCTCATAATGGTTTTAATCAAGTCAATGGTCAAAACCCTAATGAGGTGTCTCCATCTCTGCCACTGTCAACTGTACATACATACCCGCATCCGTATTCCGAGGAACACGAATACAATGAGACTAAACCAATCCAAAATCAAATACTAGGATCTGGCTTAAACCAAAGCCCGCTAGTATCAACTGCCCGAACACCAAACCCGCACAAGTGCGCGTATGTGAACGAACCCTATCGTAAAACCATACGACCTCTACCTCCTTTCGCCCAAAGGTGAACAACACTCCGTGTGGGTCTCTAAAAACTCGATACTACACTGGCAGTGGGTTTAACCACAGGCCCCAAGCGGTACTAGCTGTACGTAACGGTCCCCAGGTAGATGTCGATAAGAAGGCCGATGAGAAAAACCCATCCGAACTCCTACTGAGCCTGAATGTGACAATCTCCGTACTGTCTGGTCTGTTAGTGTAAGAGTATCGCATATCGGGCCTAGGGGGCGGTAAACGTCAGTCCCCTAATAGCGATATAAGTCGTGCCGAAATGTAGTCCAAAACACCCTGAGAAACTACTGGAGTACCTACCAGTAAATCTCGCTTGCCCTGGACAGGGACTTTGTGTATTGGCTCTCCAAACACAGCGCGATATCAACCCCCAATACTGGGAGAGTCGATCCTATCTAACCGCCACTGCTTCCAAGTGCTTCGGGACTGCACCCAACTACTACCTGTTTGCATGACTCAATAGAGACGTGGTAGGCTAGTAGTCTAAGAACAGTGAGAACAAACTCGAGGCGAAGCAGCAGTGTCAAGTCAACGGACTAAGCTGTACTGATGTCACCTGGGAACTGCTAACTGACGATAGGTATAGTACCAACCAACAGTTCCCAGCGAGTCCTGTCTAGTGTACTCGTAACCTAACGAGCACCTGCATACTATCTCCAGTACAACGTACTGATGGCTGTGGGTCAGACCATCTTCACTCCTGGGACGAGAAGCGTATACACTAGTCTACTCTGGAGTACCGATGCCCTGTCTCGATATCCTACGACTAGGGACTTGTATAAGAATGTGCTTGTAGACTACCCAGCCCCCACTAGTGTGACTGCCATCACAACGCTGATGGTCAAGCAAAGATCCTAAGGGCTCTATCAATATGTATTAGCGATATGTTAAAAGAAACATATACACATATTAAGATAGATACAAAACAAGTAGCATACTACTATATCGAGCAAGACTGTCATAAATCCGTGCATATATCCCAAGCTTCTAAAATGTAATATACAAATTAGTACCATACAATAATGGCCTCTATGGTATATCACGCTAAAAAAATTAATCCTTCATCACTCTCTACTTCATCTTGGCTATGTAGTCTAGCAAACAAGATATCCGAGTTGCTTCGGTTTTGAGGTCGGAGCCTGTATTACTAACCCTCAACGTGGATCTTCTTTGATGGTGGGAGACCGGAGATCAAGCTTGATCAAGGAAGCCCCTAAGAGCTTGGGATGATGGTTGAAGACCGAAGGATACGGATCTATTCGGTATAACCATTCTAACTCCTTTGCATGTTTAGGGCTTATGGGTAGATCCGGGTAATTGGTTGTGGTAGCGCCAAGTTTTAGAAATTTTTGCTTTGCATTTGGTCACGGATTGATGGCCGGGGCGCTTGCATAACCCAACATGGTATCAAAGCACTCTATAAGCCTTAGTTAACTCTTCGCAACATTAGAAATCCGTCGTTTTTGTCGTGCTAAAACTGCCGACAGAAACAGTTCCGAAAACTGAAAGTTTGAGATGTTTGCACACCCTGCGGGCTCACGGTTTAAACTGGGAAGCCGCGGGTTGATGCATGGGCACCCTGGGGAAACCCCGGTGGGGGGACCTAACGGCTAGGCCCACTACCCAATACCACCACTAGGTGGTCTTGGCAGTGGGGATCCGAAACTGCCCCACCCTGGGCAGTTTCGGGTCTGCCTCACCCTCTGGACACCTCGTGGTGGCCTCGAGGGTACGGTACCCCCTCTAGGCCTCTCAACTCGAAGTTCATTTTGTGCTCTAACTCCCAGCGAAGGTTCGGGCGCATTTCGTTTTGATTCGGAGTTTCGAATTGGCTTTAAACGGTCGGTTTTTGGATCTTTTGCTCACTGTTTTTCATGGTTTTGGAAATTGGTTTAGTTTGCTAATTGCGTGCGGAATTCTAATGTCGTAGTTTTCAGTACATACATTACTATCTGCGACCGTGAATTTCATTCGAGCGGTACAATTCGTCTAACTGCTATATGTTCTTTTAGACGGGTTTACGAACGTGGCATTTACGTAGATGTTCTGTGTTGTGCTGTGTTGTGGCTGGATCGTCGTGGTGAACAGCTTGGGTGCAATGGTAGTACAGTTTGGATTTATTTGTACATTTGATATTGTGGGACGAGCGTCCGACATATAGACTGCCGTCACTGCCCTTTTGTATATTATTTGTTTGAGGCACGACCGGGTTGAGTTCGATGTCACCCTTGTACTTATTTTCTTTTCTGTACTAGGATTATCCCACGGTGGAGTGCACGAATAGCCGGCTTCAAGAGGGAAACGGGCCCGCATCTCATGGCTTTGAGAAGGAGGGGGCCTCACTCTAGAATTGGTTGGCTATTC
Source organism: Agapanthus africanus (assembly GCA_030015575.1). Lineage (NCBI taxonomy): Eukaryota > Viridiplantae > Streptophyta > Magnoliopsida > Asparagales > Amaryllidaceae > Agapanthus > Agapanthus africanus. Next base: position 231,710,905 of record CM057345.1, read on the forward strand.
ACCGCACTCGTAAGAGGTATAGGTTGACTCAAGGAGGGGTGCTGAAGTTACCAGATTCCGTGAAGTGTCGGGTGGCCTATTCACTTTGATGAAGGGGGTTGCCTCACTTCTGGTTTTGGCGGGTAACTTTCCGCGCTCGTAGGGGTCTAGGTTTTAATTGTACAGGCTATCCACACGACCAGGGGAACGTCAGGTTTCACATGCGGCTCAAAGGAAACCCGGGGCTCCCAGATCATCAGTATTGTTCTGTGATGCTTATCGCTTATCTGTGATGTTGCATATATCATGCCTGGAATGATTATTATATATTGTTATATATACACTAGTAGATGTTGTATATGTTTTGCTACCGCGCTAGTCCAGCCCCCGCTATGTCGTTAGTTATGTAACCTAATGGGTGATGACGGGGCCCAGTGGCGAATGCGGATGGCATATACGCACATCATATTTTCGTTCTTTTCTGGTGTGATTAATTGATGGGACTGCGTTGATTCTGATTAATGCACGGAAAACAGACCTATATGATGTTGTTGGAACAATTTTCAAAAGCTGTTATTACAAGGACGTTTTCTTTTATTTTGCACAGCTGTATTCAGTTTTGAATATCCAGCACCCCATTCGACGAGGCAAGAGCCGAGATCCCTTCACCGGGAGTGACCTCTTTGGCCGAAGTTTGCGTCAGGGTAATAACTTCACTATAGTCGATTACTTTTTTCTTTGCATCGAGGTATTCAGTTGGGAATATCCTGCACCTCATTCGACGATGAAAGAGCCGAGATCCCTTCACGTGGAGTGACCTCTTTAGCAAAGGTTTTCGCCACTATATATTTGTAAAGCTATCCGGTTTCTTTAACGATATCAAGTTCATTAGGTTAAAGGTTTTTCGCCGAAAACCATTCGTATCCCTCCGTCATTTCAGACAGGTAGCACTTAGTATTCATGCTATGTATATTGGCCTTCGTCAAGGCATAGTGTATGGTAGCTATTTGTTACTTTTCTGTTGCATAGATAGATGTGTTGGTTTGGGACAGTGATATTACTATGTTGGAATTCGTCAAGGGTATGTACGGGTGGGTTCAAACTAACCTGGACAATGATGGGTAGAACTTGACATGTGACTTATGATATGTTGGCCTTCTTCAAGGTCATAAGAGCATGGGTCAAAAATCACATCGGGAGTTTCAAACATACAGGAAACTTGCTAGGCATCCACATACCTTCTGGAGTGTAATAACTTGAGTGGATTCCATCAAGTTATCATGCGATGATAGTTGGATCCCGATTCCCACTGATGAGTTGGTTTACTCCTCGGGTGATTTTAGAAGATCCCGACTAATTCTTCTTTCGGGGTTGCAGGAGAATTTGAGGATACAGTGGGAGACATCCTGATTAGATAAAGTGATTAACCATTCTGATCTAGATTAAAGTGCACACTGAGTGTTTCTTTTCTCTCTCTTTTTGGCAGCGACTATGGACCGACCCTAGACTAGAACTCATGAACCAAGTTAACCGAACCTTCTTAAAACACACTGGCTTTTGGATTGTCAGAGTTGCATACTTCATTGCCACTCCTACATTTACCCTTTGCTTTTCTCTGGAACATTCCGTATCACTACGAAGATCCACAGTTATTGGATATGACCATCGTATAGTTACATACGAACTCGAAGAAACTTGTTTCAGATTCGAGAATGGTTTCCGGTTCTTGAGAAATTGAATATGACTATTCAGTTGTCTTTTCATTTTACCTTCTCTCTGGTTGTGAGAGCTCCTAGGATTAGGAGAGGGTACACCTATTGCGTCTATTGGATAGTCTTCTTCCAAACCATAGGCGGGTGTCGAAGCATAGGGATGGAAGAAAACCATTTATCCTAAGTAAGGTGTACAGAAGGTAATAAGTAAAGACAAATAAAGGGATTAGAAAGAGGGCAAAGTAAAATGCGACTGCTATCATTCACGACGAAACCGCGTATATCATCGCCACTCCTACTTCACCTTTGCATTTCTCCGGAACATTCCGTATCACTATGAAGATCCACATTTATTGGATACGCCATCGTATAGTTACATACGAACTCGAAGGAACTTGTTCCAGTTCGAGAATGGTTTCTGGTTCAGGAGAAATAGAATAAGGATTATTCAGTTGTCTTTTTCCTTTTACCTTCTCCCAGGTTGCGAGGGCTCCTAGGATGATTAGGAGGGTACACTTATTATGCTTATTGGATAGTCTTCTTCCAAACCTTAGGCTAGTGCCAAAAGGTAGGAAATGAAGAAAACCGTTTAGCCTAAATACGGTTTACAGAAGGTAATCAGTAAAGACAAATAAAGGGATTTGGAGAGATGGAAAGGAAATATAAGGTTACAGTCATGAATCTGGATAATGGAAGAAGCATTACTAGGGATACCCGGTTACCCCTTCGAAACATTTTCATGTTTCAGTTTCATTATGCGTTGTTAATTGAAAATTGATTACCCAATTAGATCCTTACTCTAGGGTATGTATTTACCAGGTTTGATTCTCACATCTGTATGGTATTACAAATGATGAGTGAGAGTAAGATTTTGGTAATTAAGTGATTATATCCTCATTATATCGGAATTCGTTGTAATTGGTGATATTTGAGGAATAGCGTTTTGCCTGACGGCAAATATTTGGTTTTGAATATCCATTGTGCACCAATTTCAAACTGATATATCTGTACGTTTATTTTATAAAGTGAGATATAACTTTTTGAAATTATGTCCATGACAATTACCTATATCAGTTGATGATTGGGTAAGGTGCATTAAACAGCGGTGTAATTCTTCTTAACCATAGCACAGTTATCAACCTACGACGCACATGGTTTGAGTTTTTCAATTCAGGGGACTTCTACAAAGTATTGTATGTTGTCCAGTGTCCATGAGGATAGAGGGGTTGGTCCTCGTACTATATTCTGTTTACTTGTGACTTATCCAGTTTTAGACAAGTATTTCGTAGAGATACAATGTCCATGTTTTGAGAAGTTATAGGGACAAGAATAAAGTAGAGAACCATGTGCAAGCATCAGGATTCTTCAAGGTGATCGAATATATAGATACTTGTGTTTGGTATTCAGTTGACAATAATGGTTTTGAGAACTTTCTTCTCTTTCAGGTTACTTATATCTGGATGCACTCCTAGTTGAGTAATGTTGATCAGTCTCTCTCCATTTAGTTGACAAGCACTGGAGACAGCTGCATGATTTGAATCTGGTTCTAATTAAATTAGTTCCTCTGTTTCTATATTGTATATAGAATGGTTCATATCTTAACGATGTTAAGATATATGGAGTTGTCCGGCTTATGCTTAAAACCAGACACTGGACATACACAATGCACGTTTCAGTAATGGCAGTTTGTGGATTATCCCGGGCTTTGACGAGGGATAACTTTCAACCATCTGGAAGATCAATAGTGATATTGTTCTTGACTCGTCACTGTTTTAGCAAAATGGACTTTTTCAGAAAACATTAGTGGGAGTATGGTAGAACTGGAAGTGATTCCAGAACCATAAACGATTACTGAAAGTTTAATAGAACCTAAAGATTCAATCGGGTTTGACATTCCATTAGCCACTTTGCAGATATGGTGAGTAACCACATGCACCAGAGAGGTACTCCGGTTTCCTCAATAACGGTGTAAAGGAGGTTCTTATTTACCCAAACTTGCTATTACTGCTGTTCTAGACTATAAGACCCGGCATGAGGATGAGTATAGCGTCGTTCTAAACTAGCTTTAGAAGTGCATGTGTATATGACTCTGCCAGAGGATTGTTATAGTCAATGGGAGCAGCGGAAGCGTAGTGGACAAGCAGCTTGTGTCTATTTATAGACTAAAGCATGTATAGCTGAGATAGATCATCTGTTTTATGTGACAGTCATAGGCTTCGACTTCATCAGAATAGGGGATGGATCTGTTAAGAAGGTAGTAGTGTGTGATGTCCTGGTATTTGGATGACATACACTTTATAGGAAGTGAAATTCCTATACTATGATCGGTTGTCACACGGTGGTTTCTCCACATGGGAAATGGATATTATATCAGGCATTCTGGTAACTGGATCTATGGTTTTAGATCTAAATTTGGGTCGTTTCCCAATCTGGGTACATAGACAGTATTCTAAAGGTGTTTTAGAATGGACGACTCTTGGCATGGTAGTGTACCTGCAGGTGATGGAGTCACCTTCTCTAAATGTGTCTTACAGACTAAAGGGGAGAGGGATGTGCATGATAGACATATCACTTGCTTAGGCAATTAAGTCAATCATGAGATGTCAAGTACCACACCGGATATTGTTTTTGCACTAGATGCAATAAGTTTATATATTAATCCAATCCTGGAGAAACGTTCGGAAGCAGTTTGTGAACATAAGTGGATGTTCTAGGGATTTGGCAACGGCAGCCTCCTTCGGGAGATGGTTATCATTCCAGGCTTCCAAGGTGACCTGGATGACAGAGTGACTGTCAGAGTTATAGTTTTCCCTCTTCTGAGTGGGCAGTAGTTTGGACAGGTGGTCCAAGCGGATACTGAGGGAGGCATGGCACATGATACTGATTAAATTCAATTGACGATACAGTCTAAGAAGTTTGCTGGATTTGGAGTTCATTTATGAACTGGGTCCCATCTCATATGCAGACATATTCTACGATAGGTATTGCTCATTTCGGGAGATGGCTTTCTCCGCGAACTTGAGATAAAGAGAGACATAGAAAGAAACGTTGTTGCGGATCCACTCACTGAGGCTATTTCTCGAATGCAATAGTTTTACAAACAAGCTTTGTGAAACTGATTAGCAGAGAAGTTGTGTGTTCGGTATCACACGGGCTGTGAGTATGCGACACCGCAATAATTAGCCTTAAGTGCAAGTGGGAGATTGTTGGCTATATTGCCCTCAAGTCAATTATTGGATCGCAGGTACGTGATTACAATGATTGAGGGAGGACCTATACCGGTAGAAAAGTCTTACTCGAGATGATAGTATGCTATCTGGTTTGTCTTTATCATCGTATACATTCTTCAGGCGACATTACAGATCACTATTACATGTTGATAGAGCCCATAAGATTCTTACTTGACTATCAGCATTTTGATGCCGATCATATACGTGAAAGCTGGGTAGTCTATAAGCAAATCCTTAAATGTCCTTAGTCGTGGGAGTTTCGAGACTTGGCATCGATACTCCGAAAGTAGACTAGTGTATACTGATCGAGACCCCGACGAGGGGCGGTGGCTGCTCTTACAAGCCATTGGTGTTAGTTTGTTCACCTAAGATGCATACAGCTGTTCATTGGGTTATGAGTACACCGGACGGACTCGCCGGGAACCTGCTAGTTGGTATTATACCTATTGTTAGATAGTAGTTCTATGATGACATGTGTACAGGTTAGTCTATCGACCTGAGATCGTCATTTGTCTTGTGTGAGTTCCCACTGTACTTTGATTACTACCCTACCATGGCTCAATGGAGTCGTGCAAACAGGTTTTAGTTGGGTACAGTCCCGAGCCACATGGAGGCATTGAGCGGATCGTCAGGGGATTTGTCTCTCCCGGTATTGGGGGTTGATGTCGCGGTGTGCATGGGTGGTCATCACTGGAAATCCTTAGCCAAGGTAGTTGAGAATTACTGATCTAGGATCGGTAGTATCTCAGGTGGTGATGGGCTTCATACCGACACTAAATGTCGCGTTATTAGGGGTCTGAATTTATCCACCCCCTAGACTCGATATGCGATACTCATAAACCAAAGGACCGGACTGTACGGATATTGTCACTGTCAGGCTCAGTAGGGTTTCAAGATGAGTTTGCTCGTCGCACTCCCTTTCGCTCAATACCTGGGTAGTCGTTACGTACTGCTAGTGCCGCTGGCGTGCTTGTGGTTAAACCCACTGCCAGCGTATTGACGAGTCTTTAGAGTCCCACACAGAGATTTTCCCTGCTTCGGGAGAAATGACGTAGAGACCCTATGGTTTTACGGCAGGGTTCGATCACATATGTGTACTTGTGCACGGATGATGTTCGGACGGATAATACTTGTGGGCTTTGGTTTAAGCCGGATCCTAGTATTATATTTGTTGGATTATTTTCGTCTCTTTGTATTCGTATTCTTCGGAATACGGATGCGGGTGTGTATATACGGTTGAGGGCTATTCTTGTAATTTATTACAAGATTGCTTTTATAAGATTATACCTCATCATGGTTTAGACCTTTTTGGATTAAAAGGTTATTGAAGTGTAGGATGAGGTGTTTATTGCATTTTCGTGGCATGGCTAATTAGTGACCCATGATTACTATTCTAGCATGCTTAGGTTTTTTGTTTGTTGTGAGATTATGCTGACTTGAGATATTTTTTGTTGACTAAGATATTTTGGAGACATAGACATTTATATGATGTCTCCATTATTTCTTATCACACTCACACAACAAACAAAAAAAAGCCTTTATTCATTTCTTTTTCTCTCTCTTGATTTGCTTTCAACACCTCATTCTCATGGCATCTTCTTCTTCCTCTAGCTCCACCCAAACCCTCTGATGAGTTGAGAATCCTTGGGTGTCTTGAGACAAATTAATCCTTCATCACTCTCTACTTCATCTTGGCTATCCAGGCTAGCAAACTAGATAACCGAGTTGCTTCAGTTTTGAGGTAGGAGCCCGTATTACTAACCCTCGACGTGGATCTTCTTCGATGGAGGGAGACCGGAGATCAAGCTTGATCAAGAAAGCCCTTAGGGGCTTGGGATGATGGTTGAAGACCGAAGGACACGGATCTATTCGGTATAACCATTCTAACTCCTTTGCATGTTTTGTTTGTTAGTTATATGTGTGCCCTAGAGAACATTACTGTACATGCGATGTATATTGTAGTGGATGCTTGGACATATATATGGAGGACTTTCTTGCTCGACATGATAGTATGCTATCTGGTTGCTCTTTATCTTAACATGTAAACTTATTGTCTCTCTATTACATGTTGATAAATCCCTTAGGATGAGTACTTGACTACCAGGATTATGATGCAGATCATACTAGTGGTGACAGGGTAGTCGGTAAGTACATCCTTCAAATGTTCCTAGTCGTGGGAGTATCGAGACAGGGCTTCGATACTCCATAGTAGGCTAGCGTATACGCTTATCGACCCATATGATGGGCGATGGATGATCCCATATCCATTGGTGTTTGACATCAGAGATGGTATATGGGTACTCAGTGGAGACTGGGTACACTGGACGCACTCGCCGAGAACTCCTAGTTAGTATTATACCTATCGTCAGATAGCAGTTCTCTGGTGACACTGGTACAGGTTAGTCTGTCGACTCGAGATCGTCATAGAGTTTTGTGTGATTTGTTAGTATGTAGCAGCGCCACTAGTTGAGTTACAACATCATAAAGTAATGAACTTTTAAATTTCTAGAGGGCTATTACAAACAAACTCCGAATCGTAACTAGAGATTATGGTAATATCAACAATATTTGAAGTCTATGCTGAAGGAAAAGGAAATACAACCTTTGTAGCCAACTCCTTCACTCTTTTTGGACTCCAACGGCTTTGCTTGAAGCTCGGATCAACTCCGCTCAAGGTCCTTCGTCGTCTACGATGATCCACCCGGAGATTCTTAGCTCAAACTCTTTGCTCCACAAGATCAAGAAGAAGTGGAGCAAACACCCTAAACAAAAGGGCTAGAGAAGTGTAGAATGGTCACGTGGTTTATATTCTCACTTAAAAACCCTTTCTTTTTAAGTTCCTCACTCAAATTAAAACTCAAGAGAGTTTAAAGGAGGAAGAATAATAATATGGCAAAGCTTTTCTTAATATTGTGATAATCTCTAAAGAAAAAGAAATGAATATATTTGTGAGACACTCTCACAACTAACCATGGTAAAACAAATATCTAGATATTTTAGTAGATGAGTTAAAGATCAAAGGAAATCAAACTAGGGTTAAAGTCAATGGTCAAACAAGAAGAGTGTGGAAACAATGAGTCACAATTTAATTCCCTTTTTCTTTTACTCATTAACAAAAATATCCATATATTCATTTCATGTTAGTCTTGCATTGCCATCTCCTATGTATCAACAACCATGATTCATATGTATGTATGTATGTGTGCATTCACATCAACATGTGTATTTATATACATATATGCATACATCCAAAAAGAAAAGGTTTAATAAAAGTGAGCTAAAAGTCAATATTAAATCAATACTTGATTTAATAATTCGGTCATATTACATACGACCCGACCAATAGTAAATGTCTGATTAAAATACGATATCACATACTCGCATTTAATCGAGCTCCCGCGCATATCTCATATGCACACCACATCGTTTCGCCTGAGCTGGGAAAACTCCAGTGTGGGACTCTAAGACTCGTCAATACGCCGGCAGGAGGTGATGATCATATTATACACCTACAAGCTACAAGCGGTCAGCTAAATGTAACGGCCACCCAGGCATTGAGCGAACAGAAGAACAACAAGCGAACTTGTCAAAACTCCCGCAGAGCCATTGGTAACACTTACCGTACAGTCCGGTCTCTTCGTCTGATATGCTGCATATCAAGTCTAGGGATGGAATCATCGAGACCTAATAACTCAATAAGTCATGTCGATATGGACTATGACCGGTCGAGAAACTACTGATAACACTTATCAAGAAATCTCATCAGCCCTGGCCAGGGACTTCAAGTCTAAGCCTATCGCACATAGCACAACATCAACTCCCAATATCGGGAGAGACGAAACCCCTCCTATCGCTCACTGTCTCCATGTGTCTCGGGACTATACCCAAAAGCCACCTATTTGCACGACTCAGTAGAGCCGTGGTAGGGTGGAAATCAAAGTATAGTGGGAGAACACACAAGACTCTATGATGATCTCGGGTCTACAGACTAACCTGTACCAGTGTCAGCTGAGAACTGCTATTCGACGATAGATATAATACCATATAAGAGTTCTCAGTGAGTCCGTTCAGCGTACCTAGTCTCCACTGAGCACCCATATACAATCTTTGATGTCACAACACCAATGGATATGGGATCATCCATCGCCGATCATATCGGTCAAGAAACGTATACGCTAGTCTACTCTGGAATATCGGTGCCATGTCTCGATATACTCTCGACTAGGAACATTTAAGGATATGCTTATAGACCACACATGCCCCACTAGTATGATCTCCATCATAGCCATGGAAGTCAAGCAGATATCCTGAGGTCTTTATCAACATGTATTAAATGAACAGTATAACACATTCAACTAAACATGTTAAGATAAAATACAACCAGATAGCATACTATCATTCGAGCAAGAAAGTCATGCATATATATATACATGTCCAACCATCCACTATACATAATGGCCTCTAGGGCATATATATATCCAACAATCTCCTACTTGCACTAAGGCCAATTATGGGCGTATCTCATACCCAACATCTCAAAAAGTCGCTCATGTTGCGGCTATGGAAGGGCCTTAGTGAGTGGATCCGTGGTGTTATTCTTTGTATCTACTCTCCGAATCTCGATATCATAGCAGTCTACTATCTCCCGGATCAAATGATATCGCCTCAGGATGTGTCTGGATTTCTGATGGGATCTGGGTTCTTTGGCCAATGCCATAGCTCCATTATTATCACAATACATTGGTATTGGATTAATAATGGTTGGAAATACTCCTAGTTCCGCGATGAACTTCCTCATCCATACGTCTTCCTTGGCAGCATCATTTGCAACAATATACTCAGCTTCCATCGTGGAGTCTGCAGCGGTATCCTGTTCGGAACTCTTCCAACACATCGCCCCTCCATTGAGGGTAAATACAAACCCTGAGGTAGATTTACTGTCATCCTTATCACTTTGGAAGCTGGAATCAGTAAAGGACTCCATTTGGAGATCCCCATTACCATACACCAAGGACAATTCTTTAGTCCTTCACAAGTACTTAAGAATGTTCTTCATAGCTATCCAGTGTTGCTCCCCTGGGTTAGATTGATACCTGCTTACTACAGCTAATGCATAATCTACATCAAGTCGAGTACATATCATTGCATACATTATAGATCCTACGGCTGAAGCGTAGGGTATAATGCTCATGCGAGCTTTCTCTTCATCAGTCTTCGGACAGAAGTCCTTGGAGAGAGTGATTCCATGGAAAGCGGGCAAGCCACCACACTTGGAATCTTCCATACTAAACCTTTTTAGGATGGTATCAATGTACTTTGATTGAGACAATCCTAATAATCTGTTGGATTTATCTCTATAGATCCTTATGCCCAAAATGCATGAGGCATCACCCAGGTCCTTCATGGAGAACCTTTATGATAAGAATAGTTTGACCGATTATAGCATAAGAATATCATTTCCTATCAAGAGAATGTCATCTACGTATAATACGAGGAAAGTGACAGTACTCTCTACAATCTTCTTATAAATGCATGGTTCATCTACATTTTTGATAAAATCAAACTCTTTGATTGTATCATCAAAGCAGATGTTCCAGCTCCGAGATGCCTGCTTTAATCCATAAATGGATTTAAGCAACCTACATGCCTTTTCGCTGCTCCCACTGTCAATGAAGCCCTCTGGCTGATCCATAAAAACGCATTTTTCTAAATCACCAGTTAAAAATGCAGTTTTAATGTCCATCTGCCAGATTTCATAGTCGTAGTGAGCAGAAATAGCAAGTAGGATCCGAATGGATTTAAGCATTGCTACTGGAAAGAAAGTTTCATCATAGTCCAATCCTGGTCTTTGACGAAACCTTTCGCTACAAGCCTTGCTTTATAGGTCTCCACCTGTCCATCTACACTAATCTTTCTCTTAAAGATCCATTTGCAACCTACGGGTTTTATCCCAGAAGGTGCAACATCCAAAGTCCATACTTTGTTGGTGTACATGGACTCCATTTCGGATCTCATGGCATCCAGCCACTTCACCGAGTCACCACTCGTGATAACTTGTTGAAAACTAGTAGGGTCATCATCTTCCAAGATGCAATCTTCTCTATCACAATCAATGAGAAAACCGTAGTATCTCTCTGGTGGGTGAGAAGTTCTTCTAGATCTCCGGAGTGGCTGAGGTTCTTGATGTTCTACTGCAACATCAGGTTCAATCAATTCGTCATGAGTAATTTGTGTTTCTAGAACCTCTTCTAGTTTTACCGCATTGCTATCAGTACTATTTGTAAGAATTTCATTTTCTAAAAAGTGTGGCATGTTGAGAAACAAACACTCTTTGTTCCTCCTTGTGGTAGAATAGATATCCATATGAATATTTTGGATATCCCACAAATGTACACATAACCGATCGCGTCTCGAGTTTGTCCGGATTCTGCTTTTTGACAAAAGCCGGACAGCCCCATATCCTAACTCTTTTAACAGATGGTCTCTTCCCATACTATATCTCATATGGAGTGGTAGACACGGTCTTGGTTGGAACCCTGTTCAATAGATAAATTGTTGTATCTAATACATGTTCCCAAATAGAAAGCGGTAACTCAACATCACTCATCATGGACCGTATCATATCTAATAGGGTACGATTCCTCCTTTCTGACACACCGTTGTGCTTTGGTGTTATGTAGGAGTGAGCTGAGAGAGAATCCCATTCTCTTTTAAGAAGTCTGAAAACTCAGTGCTTAAATACTCTCCACCTCGATCTGATCGAAGTTTCTTGATGCTCAAGCCAGTTTGTTTTTCTACTTCAAGTTTGTACTCTTTGAATTTCTCGAATGCTTCGGATTTATGCTTCAATAAAAATACATGTCCGAATCTTGAGAAATCATTAGTAAAAGTGATGAAGTATGAAAAACCGTCTCTAGCATTTGTAGACATTGGTCCGCATACATCACTATGTATAAGACCTAAAAGTTCTGTAGTTCTCTCTCCGTGTCCTATAAACGAAGTTTGTAAGTGCACGGCGGCGCCCCGGCCGTCAATCCGACGCCGGAATGCGGAAGCGATGCTTAACTTTAACTTTTCAAACCGGCACCACCGCGCACTATAAACCCGGATCGGGCCATTAAACTAGTCCTAGCTAACTACGAAATGGGGAAGAGAGATATACCGAGTGATCCGAGTCCTCCGGTCTTCTCGTCGTCATCCCGATCTTCCGCGGAATCTCCGGTCTCCACCTCGTCGCCGGAAGGGCACCACATCACCGGCTTCTTTTACGGGCTCCTACCTCTATACCGAGGCAACTCGGGCACGAAGTTGGCGAGCTGACGTGCCCAAGGTTTGCTGTAGAATGTGTAGTGCTCATGTCTCATTTTGGGGTTCATGGAGGTTGCCTTTTGGTGGAGGGATGATACAAGCTAATGGAGATTGATCTTGTGGGATTTTTACCAAAGCAAAAGCACAAAAACCCCACACATGAAATTTTGGACAGCCCCTAAGGGCTTTGCCGGCCATTTCATTGTGAAGAATGAGAGGAGAGAGTATATGTGGCCAAATGCAAAAGAGTGTACCAAAAATCAAGAGAGAGAAAAGGTTATCATATGAAAAAATGATCACAAAGAAAATCCAACACTCATACTACCATCATCAACAACCATGATTGCTCACAAAATCAAGCAATCATGAACAATGGAAAGTCAAGGGATGGTCCTCCATCATGAGACCATCATGAAACAACAAGATGCAAATAACACCCTCCACAAATGCTTATTTGCACAAATGCAAATAAGCCCTCCTCCACCAATCTTCGGCCAATGAAAGATACAAATGAAATATGGCCGAAACGGAAAAAAAACTGGCAACTCCAGATAACTGGTCCCGTAATAAATTACAGGAAAACCCCAATATTGTGTATACACACCCGCATCTGTATTCCGACCGAAATACAAATGCAATGAGATAAATCTACACTGTACAATACAAGGATCCGGCTTAAACCAAAGCCGGCTAGTATTATCCGTCCGATCCTGATCCGTGCAATACCGCATGTATCTAATCGAACCCTGCCATATCTCCATACGGCCTCTACAACGTTTCGCCCGAAAACTTGAGCAACTGAATGTGGGGGACTCTAAAGACTCGTCAATACCATGGCTGTGGATTTAACCACTAGCACATCAGAGGTATTAGCCATACGTGACTGGCCACCAGCTATTGACCGAAAGGGACGTCGATGAGCGAACTCATCCTGACACCCTACTGAGCCTGTCAGTGACAATATCCGTACAGTCCGGTCCGTTCTTCTATGAGCATCGCATGGCGGGCCTAGGGGGTTGGTAAAAGTCAAACCCCTAAAAGCGGTACAAGTCGTGTCAGAGATCAGCCCAGAACACCCTGAGATACTACTGGAATACCTACCAGTAAATCTCCTGCCTTGGCCAAGGACTTTTCATGTTCTGGCTCTCCTAGACACAACGCGACCTCACCCCTAATACCGGGAGAGACGAAACCCCGAAGATCCGCTCACTGCATCCATGTGGCTCGGGACTGTACCCAACTAAAACCTGTTTGCACGTCTCCTTTGAGCGTGGTAGGGTAGTAATCAAAGTACAGTGGGAACTCACACAAGACAAATGACGATCCTCAGGTCGATGAACTAACCTGTACACATGTCACCAGGGAACTGCTATCTGACGTCAGGTATAAGACCGACTAGCATGTTCCCAGCGAGTCCTGTCCGGTGTACTCATAACCCAATGAGCACCTGTATACATCTTAGGTGAACCAACTGACACCAGTGGCTTGTGAGACCGGCCACCGCCCCTCGTCGGGGTCTCGACTGTATACACTAGTCTACTCTGGAGTATCGATGCCCTGTCTCGAAACTCCCACGACTAGGGACCATTTAAGGATGTGCTTATAGACTACCAGCTCCCACGTATATGATCGCCCTCATACTGCAGGCAGTCAAGCAAGAATCCTAGGGGCTCTATCAACATATAATAGCGACCAATCTGGTCACCTAAAGCAGTACACGATGATAAAGATAAACCAGATAGCATACTATCATCTCGAGTAAGACTGTCCTACCGGGATAGGTCCTCCCTCAATCATTGCAATCACGTGCCTGTGATCCAATAATTGACTCTGAGGGCACTATCTCCAACAATCTCCCACTTGCACTCAAGGCTAATTATTGCGATGTCGCATACTCACAGCCCGTGTGATACCGAACACCCAACTCCTCTACTAGTCAGTCTCACAAAGCTCGTTTACGAAACTATTACGTTCGAGGAATAGCCTCAGTGAGTGGATCCGCTTTGAAGTTTCTTTCTATGTCTCTCTATATCTCAAGTTCACGGAGAAAACCATCTCCCGAAATGAGCAATACCTGTCTCAGAATGTGTCTGGATGTCTGATGGGACCAAGCTTATAAATGAACTCCAAATCCAAACTTCTTAGACTGTATCGTCAACTGAACTTAATCAGTATCCTGCGCCATGCCTCCCTCATTATTTCCTTGGACCACCTGTCCAAAATACTGTCCCTCGTCAGAAGGAAAAACTATAACTCTGACAACCTCCTTGTCATCCATGTCACCTTGGAAGCCTGGAATGATAACTGTCTCCCGAATGAGGCTGTCGTTATCATATCCCTAGAACATCCACTTATGTTCTAAAACTGCTTCCGACTGTTTCTCTAGGATTGGATCACCATCAACTTATTGCATCTAATGCAAGAACAACATCTGGTGTGGTACTTGACATCTCATGATTGACTCAATTGCCTGAGCAAGTGATCTGTCAATCATGCACATCCCTCTCCCCTTTAGTCTGTAAGACATCATTAGAGAGGGTGACTCCATCACCTGCAGGTACACTACCGTTCCAGGAGTCGTCCATTCTAAATACTCTTAGAATGCTGTCTAAGTACCCTGATTGGGAAACCACCGAAATCTAGATCTAAAACCATAGATCTAGTAACCAGTATCTCTGATATAATGTCCAAGTCCCATGTGGAGAAACCACTGTGTGACGACCAAAGTGTAACCGATTGTAGTATAGGAATATCACTTCCTACTCTGTGTATGTCATCCAAATACCAGGACATCACACCCTACTACCTTCTCAACAGATCCATCCCCTATTCTGATGAAGTCAAACCTATGACTGTTACATCAGAAATTGATGATCTATCTCCGCTATATCTGCTTTAGTCTATAAATAGACATAAGCTACCTGTCCACCAATGCTTCCGCTGCTCCCACTGACTACGACAACCCTCTGGCAGAGTCATATACACGTACACTTCTAAAGCTAGTTTAGAACGACGCTATACTCATCCTCCCGCCGGGTCTCACAGTCTGGAACAACAGCAATGGCAAGTGTGGGTAAACAAGAACTTCCCTGTCACCGTCCTTGAGGCTACCGGAGTACCTCTCGGGTGCCTGAAGTTACCCACCTTATCTGCGGAGTGGCTAATGGAATGTCAAACCAGATTTAATCTTTAGGTTCCTATCAAATCTTCAGTAATCGTTTGTGGTTCTGGAATCACTTCCAGTTCTACCATACTCCCACTACTGTTTTCTGAAAAATCCATTTTATTTAAAACTGTGGCGAGTCTAGAACAATATCACTATTGATCTTCCAGATGGTAGAAAGTCAACCCTCGTCATAGCCTGGGTCAACCCACAAATAGCCATTACAGAAACGTGCCTTGAGTTATCCAGAGTCTGGTTTTAAGCATAATCCGGACAACTCCCCGTACCTTAACATCGTTAAGATATGAACAGTTCTATATCCAATATAGAACCAGAGGCACTGATTTAATTGAACCAGATTCAAATCATGCAGCTGTCTCCAGTGCATGTCAAGTAAATGGAAGGAGGCCGATCAGCGTTACTCAACTTAGGAATGCTTCCAATTATGAGTAACCTGAAAGAGAAGCAAGTTCTCTTAATCATTACTATCAACTGAATACCACACACAAGTATCTACATCTTCGATCACCTAGAAGAATCCCGATACTTGCAACACCTGGTTCTCTACTTTATTCATATACCTATAACTTCTCAAAACTCAGACCTTGCGTTTCTACGAAACACCTGTCTAAAAACTAGAGAAGTGATAAGTAAACCGAATATAGTACGAGAACCAACCCCTCTGTCCTAATGGACACTGGACAATATACAATACTCTGTACAAGTCTCTTGAGTCTGATAACTCATTCACTGTGTGTCATAGGTTGAAAACTGTACTTATGGTTAAGAAGAATTACACCGCTGTTTAATACTCCTTACCTAACCATCCACTGATATAGGTAAATGTCATAGACACAATTTCAAAAAGGTATATCTCACTCTATGAAAATAGACGTACAGATATATCGATTTGAAATTGGTGCATAACAGCGGATATTCAAAACCAAATATTTGCTGTCCGGTAAACAACCCAGGTGACTTCCTCAAATATCACCGATTACAACGAATCCCGATATAATGAGGATGATCACCCAATTCCCAATAACTTACTCCCACTCATCATCTGTAAAACCATACAGATGTGAGAATCATACCTGGTAAATACATACCTTGGAGTAAGTATCTAATCGGGAAATCAGTTTTCCTTTAACAGTACACAGTGAGACTGAAACATTGAAATGTTTCGATGGGGTATCCTGGTATTCCTAGCAATGCCTCTTCCATTATCCAGATTCACAACTGTAACAGTATATCTTTTCCACCTCTCCAAATCCCTTTATATGTCTTTAGTCATTACCTTCTGCACACCCCTTTAGGCCAAATGGTTTTTTTCCTTCCCTACCGTTCGGCACCAGCCTATGGTTTGGAAGAAGACTATCCAATAAGCATAATGGGTGTACTGTCCTAATCCTAGGAGCACTCGCAATGAGAGAAGGTAAAGATAAAAGACAACCGAATAAACCTTATTCCTATTTCTCCTGAACCAGAATCCATCCCCGAACTGGAACGAGTTCCTTTCGAGTTCATATAAAACCATACGATGGAGTATCCAATAAACTGTGGATCTTCGTAGTGATACAGAGTGTTCTGGAGAAATACAAAGGTGATTTGGGAGTGGTAATGAAATACCTGGTTTGGTCGTGAATATCAGTCGCAATTTACTTTGCCCTCCTTCTAATCTCTTTCTTTGTCTTTACGTAATACCTTCTGTACACCATCGTTAGGCTAATTGGTTTTCTTCATTCCCTACCGGTCGGCACCTGCCTACGGTTTGGAAGAAGACAATCCAATTTGCATAATAGGTGTACTATCTCCTAAACTAAGGAGTACTCGCAACCTGAGAGAAGGTAAAAGGAAAAGACAACTGAATAGTCCTATCCGTTTCCTCCAGAACCTGAAACCATCCTCGAATAAATTCTTTCGAGTTCGTATCTAACCATACGATGGTTTTGGTCCAATGGAAGTGGACGTTCATAGTAATACGAGGTGTCCTGGAGAAAAGGGTAAAAGTAGGAGTGGCAATGAGGTCTGCAACTCTGACAATCCAAAAGCCAGTGTTAAGAAGGTTCGGTTAATTTTGGTCACTGAGTCATAGTCTAGGGTCGGGTCAATGGTCGCTGCCAGAGAGAGAGAAAAAAAACACTCAGCGTGCACTCTAACCTAGATCAGAATGGTTACCAATTTATCTAATCTGGAAACCTCCTACTGTAACCTCAAATTCTTCTCCAAACCCGAAAGAAGAATTAGTCAGGATCACCCGAGGAGTAAACCAACTCATCAGTGGGAATCGGGATCCAACTATCATCGCATGATAACGTGACGGAATCCGCTCAGGTCATCACACTCTAGAAGGTATGCGCATATCTGGCAAGTTTCAGTTCTTTTCAAACTCTCGATGTGATTTTTGCCCCATGCTCTTATGACCTTGACGAAGGCCAACAAATCATAAGTCACATGTCAAGTTCTACCCGTCATTGTCCAGGTTAATTTGAACCTACCTGTACAAGCCCTTGACGAAGGCCAACAAGGCTATACGACTGTCCCAAACCAACGCATCTATCTATGCAGCAGAAAGGTAACAAGCAGCTACCATACACTATGCCTTGACGAAGGCTAACAAACATAGCATGAATACTACGTGCTACCCGTCTGAAACGACGGAGGGCTACGAATGGTTTCTGGCGAAAACCTTTAACGTAATGAACTTGATATCGTTGAAGGAACCGGATAGCTTTTAAAAATATAGTGACGAAAACCGTTGCTAAAGAGGTCACTCCCGGTGAAGGGATCTCGGCTCTTTCCCCGTAGAATGAGGTGCAGGATATTCCAACTGAATACCACGGTGCAAAGCAAAAGTAATCGGCTATAGTGAAGTTATTGCCCTGACGCAAACTTTTTGTCCAAGGGGTCACTCCCGGTGAAGGGATCTCGGCCCTTGCCTCGTCGACTGAGGAGCAGGATATTCCAACTGAATACCACGATGCAAAACAAAAGTGAACGTCCTTGCAATAACAGCTTTTTGAAAAGTGTTCCAACAACATCAGATTAGGTTTGTTTTTAACCTGCATTGATCCGAATCAACGCAGTCCCATCAATTAATCACACCACAAAGAACGAAAATATACTGATGTACGTATATGCCATCCGCATTCGCCACAGGGTCCCGTCATTACCCGTTAGGTTAGCTAACTAACGACAGAGCGGGGACTGGACTAGCGCGGATGCAAAACATATACAACATCTACTAATATATATATACCAATATATTATATTTTGCTCAAGGCGTGATAAAATGCAACATCACAGAAATGTACAGCATCACAGAACAATACAGATATCTGGGATCCCCGGGTTTCACAGAGCCGCTGAAACCCGACGTTCCCCTGGTCGTGTGGATAGCCTGTGCAATGAAATCCTAGACCCCTACGGGCGCGGCAAGTTACTCGCCAAAACCTGAAGTGAGGCAGCCCCCTTCAGCAACGTGAATGGACCACCCAGCACTTCACGGAATCCGGTAACTTGGGCACCCCTCCTGGGTCAACCTGTACCCCCTACGAGTGCGACGAATAGCCCGCCAATTCTAGAGTGAAGCCCCCTCCGTCTCAATGCCATGAGATGCGGGCCCGTTGGCCTCTAGAACCCGGCTATCCGTGCACCCCTCCGCGGGGCAATCCTAGTACAGAAAGTAAAATATACATACAACGGGTACATCGACCACAACCTGGTTATGCCCCAAAATAATAATACAAACAGGCAGTGACGGCAGTCTACATGTCGGACGCTCGCCCCGCAATATCAAATGTATATAATACAACAAAATTGTACTACCACTGCAACCAGGCTATCCCCCACGACCGATCCGCAACATCACAGCAATACACAAAACATCAACGTGAATGTCACGTTCGCAAATCCGTCTAAACGGGCTATAGCAGTTAGACAGGATTTACAAATCAAGTGACATTCACGGTCGCAGATATAACGTAAATACTGTGAACTAATGTGTTTAAAATATCCGATCGATCAAAAATTCCTAAGTGGGCCCCCAAGTACTACTGTAGCACATAAAGAAATTCTGGGCCCAAAAAGAATGTTTCAAAAACCCTATTTTCATGTCTGGAGGCCTCTGTAAAAAATTGGTTTACTGATTTGTCAAAACAACGGCGGAACCGCGGCCCAAGCATGCGTTTGGCCGCGGTTCCGCGGTCGAATAATGAGATCTCGAGACCAAATTTTTACAGTAGGCTTATACTTCCCTGCACAGTATTTTGAGACTACCTGAAAAATTTTTCGAGCCAGAAAAAAAATCGACAGAAAACTGATGCAAAGAAAAATACGGTTTTTGGAAAAATTTTCGATCGGAAATGTAAAACACATTAGACAAAGGTAGACTATGTTAATGGCGAGGCTCTGATACCACTGTAAGTGCACGGCGGTGCCCCGGCCGTCAATCCGACGCCGGAATGCGGAAGCGATGCTTAACTTTAACTTTTCAAACCGGCACCACCGCGCACTATAAACCCGGATCGGGCCATTAAACTAGTCCTAGCTAACTACAAGATGGGGAAGTGAGATATACCGAGTGATCCGAGTCCTCCGGTCTTCTCGTCGTCGTCCCGATCTCCCGCGGAATCTCTAGTCTCCACCTCGTCGTCGGAAGGGCACCACGTCGCCGGCTTCTTTTACGGGCTCCCAGCTCTATACCGAGGCAACTCGGGCACGAAGTTGGCGAGCCGACGTGCCCAAGGTTTGCTGTAGAATGTGTAGTGCTCATGTCTCATTTTGGGGTTCATGGAGGTTGCCTTTTGGTGGAGGGATGATACAAGCTAATGGAGATTGATCTTGTGGGATTTTTACCAAAGCAAAAGCACAAAAACCCCACACATGAAATTTTGGACAGCCCCTAAAGGCTTTGCCGGCCATTTCATTGTGAAGAATGAGAGGAGAGAGTATATGTGGCCAAATGCAAAAGAGTGTACCAAAAATCAAGAGAGAGAAAAGGTTATCATATGAAGAAATGATCACAAAGAAAATCCAACACTCATACTACCATCATCAACAACCATGATTGCTCACAAAGTCAAGCAATCATGAACATTGGAAAGTCAAGGGATGGTCCTCCATCTCGAGACCATCATGAAACAATAAGATGCATATAACACCCTCCACAAATGCTTATTTGCACAAATGCA
Source organism: Agapanthus africanus (assembly GCA_030015575.1). Taxonomy (NCBI): domain Eukaryota; kingdom Viridiplantae; phylum Streptophyta; class Magnoliopsida; order Asparagales; family Amaryllidaceae; genus Agapanthus; species Agapanthus africanus. The sequence continues at coordinate 231,731,489 of CM057345.1, forward strand.
AATAAGCCCTCCTCTACCAATCTTCGGCCAATGAAAGATACAAATGAAATATGGCCGAAACGGAAAACAAACTGGCAACTCCAGAAAACTGGTCCCGTAATAAATTACAAGAAAACCCCAATATTGTGTATACACACCCGTATCTGTATTCCGACCGAAATACAAATCCAATGAGATAAATCTACACTGTACAATACAAGGATCCGGCTTAAACCAAAGCCGGCTAGTATTATCCGTCCGATCCTGATCCGTGCAATACCGCACTTATCTGATCGAACCCTGCCATATCTCCATATGGCCTCTACAGCGTTTTGCCCGAAAACTTGAGCAACTGAATGTGGGGGACTCTAAAGACTCATCAATACCATGGCTGTGGATTTAACCACTAGCACGTCAGAGGTATTAGCCATACGTGACGGGCCACCAGCTATTGACCGAAAGGGACGTCGATGAGCGAACTCATCCTGACACCCTACTGAGCCTGTCAGTGACAATATCCGTACAGTCTGGTCCGTTCATCTATGAGCATCGCATGGCGGGCCTAGGGGGTTGGTAAAAGTCAGACCCCCAAAAGCGGTACAAGTCGTGTCAGAGATCAGCCCAGAACACCCTGAGATACTACTGGAATACCTACCAGTAAATCTCCTGCCTTGGCCAAGGACTTTTCATGTTCTGGCTCTCCTAGGCACTGCGCGACCTCACCCCCAATACCGGGAGAGACGAACCCCCGAAGATCCGCTCACTGCCTCCATGTGGCTCGGGACTGTACCCAACTAAAACCTGTTTGCACGTCTCCTTTGAGCGTGGTAGGGTAGTAATCAAAGTACAGTGGGAACTCACACGAGACAAATGACGATCCTCAGGTCGATGAACTAACCTGTACACATGTCACTAGGGAACTGCTATCTGACGTCAGGTATAAGACCGACTAGCATGTTCCCGGCGAGTCTTGTCCGGTGTACTCATAACCCAATGAGCACCTGTATACATCTTAGGTGAACCAACTGACACCAGTGGCTTGTGAGACCGGCCACCGCCCCTCATCGGGGTCTCGAGTGTATACACTAGTCTACTCTGGAGTATCGATGCCCTGTCTCGAAACTCCCACGACTAGGGACCATTTAAGGATGTTCTTATAGACTACCAACTCCCACGTATACGATCGCCCTCATACTGCTGGCAATCAAGCAAGAATCCTAGGGGCTCTATCCACGTGTAATAGCGACCTATCTGGTCACCTAAAGCAGTACACGATGATAAAGATAAACCAGATAGCATACTATCATCTCGAGTAAGACTGTCCTACCGGGATAGGTCCTCCCTCAATCATTGCAATCACGTGCCTGTGATCCAATAATTGACTCTGAGGGCACTATCTCCAACAGAGTTTTGGTCATTTTATCTTTGATACAGGACTAACAAGTCGCATAAGATTTATATTCAAAAGGATTCAAATATCCATTTTTATATAGCTTGTTTAGTCCTGTTTCATTAATATGACCAAGTCTATAATGCCAAAGAAAAGATTCATTTATGTCTGAAAATTTTCTTTTATTTGTGTGTTGTATGTTGAAACAGTGTGTTGGTTTAGGACGTAAATACCGTTATTCAGTGTACCATCCCCAATCAACTGTTGATCAGGTTAATGTTCATAACATTATTTTGCAACACAAAATGATATCCTTCATTGTCTAACAAAGAAACGGATATTATATTACATAGCATACTAGGTACATAATAACAAGGGTTCAAAACCAAAATACATCCCAAAGGGAACCCCAGATGATACTCTCCTACGGATACAACATGTACATTGGAACCATTTCCAACCCGAAGAGTGTGCTCACTGGTCTTCAAAACTCTACCGTTTATCAATCCCTGCATACAATTGCAGATGTGAGAACCAGAACCGGAATCTAATACTCAAGATGCAGAGTTTATTGAAAAACAGTTTTCAATTACAAACACACCTGAAGCGGAAGCATCAGTATGCTTCTTCTTCTTGAGATCAACAAGGTACAAAGCACAACTGCGTTTCCAGTGTCCCGACTTGTGGCAGAAAAAACATTCTCCTTTTCCACTTCCCACGACCCCAGACTTGTCTTTCCCCTTCGCCTTTCAACTCCACCTCTCGGCTGGGTGGGTTTCTTCTTCTTCTTTCCCTTGGTCTTGGCTTTTGGGACGGAAGAGGAAGACGGCCCAGCAAGCAGTGCGGGAGTTTTCTCTATCTTAAGCGTGCTTTCTGCACTTCTTAACATATTGAGAAGTTCAGGTAGTGACTTCTCCAAATTGTTCATATTGAAGTTCACTATAAATGGAGCAAAGGCAGGGGGAAGAGACTGTAGAACATTATCAGTATATTGCTCGTTTTCCATGGTCCATCCTAGGTCCTCAAGTTCTTCTATAAGACCAATCATCTTCAATACATGTTCTCCTACTGATGTACCAGAAGCCATCTGCATCTGAAACAGCTTTCGAGATGCCTAGTAGCGTAAAGCCCGAGATTGCTCTCCATACAACTCCTTTGTATGAAGAAAGATAGATTGAATATCCATCTTCTCATGCTGCTTCTGATGTTCATTGTCCATAGAAGCAAGCACAAGGCATTTGGCCATGTTACAATCAATATCCCATGTTTTTCGGATCTCCTTATCCGTAATAGATGATTCAGGACCTGGGGTGGGTGGGGCTTTAGCAAGGAGGACATATGATACTTTATCATATGTGAGTGCAATGTTCAGGTTGCTCAACTATTCTTTATAATTCGGTAAAGTCAGGTTGTTTTTCTCTAACAGATGTTTTAGTCCCGTCATAGGTATCTGCCATTAGGAGAGAGAAAAGAATAAACTCAGCGCAATGCTCTTGCAAAGATCAGATTTGTTATTATCTTATCTAATTGATATCTCCCACTGCTTTTATCATATTTTCTTTCAAACCTTAAAAAGAAAACTAGCCATGATTAATTACATTCTACAGTTTCGCTAACCGGTCAGCCAGGCCAGTGTCGGTAATTTGAGGGAGGTTTCCCGTACTTTCGCACGGACCTAATTAAAATAAACCTCGTTTTTCCATAGGTCAAATCTCGTTAACACCTTTCTAGACACTTACTGGATTGGCTAATTGTAAAGTGCAAAACTCTTCTGAGAGTAACTCTTACTTATAGTGGGATCGGGATCCAACTATCATATAGAAGGTATGCAATCACATTGCAAATTTCAACTCTTGAAACTCCCGATATGGTTTTTACCCCTGGCAGCTTATGACCTTGGCTATGGTCAACATATCATAAGTACTAGTCAAGTTCTACCCGTCATTTCGTGATTAACTAGACCCATCCATATGACCCTTGACTATGATCAACATAATCACATGAATGTTCTAACTAATCACATCATATACTTTATAGGAAGACATCACTTAGCTACCGTACACTACACCTATGATCAACATACGCAGCACGAATACTAAATACTCTACTTCCTAAAATGACGGAGGGTTGCGGATGGTTTTTATGAAAAGCATTAACGCTTTGAACTTGATCTCGTTGTAGAATCTAAATAGTTTAGAAAAGGAGTGGTTTAAGCTCCGCATCTTTTGAAACTTGCATTTTCATAAAAGGAGCCGAGTGGGTTTCAAATCCGATTCTACAACATCTTTAGGATTCTTTTTCTTTACATTAATCTCATTAATGTATTCGCATCATTTAAGTTCCCAAGCCATCACAGAAAAGAAACGAAAAATAATATTACTTATCACATTTATAATAACAATATTCCATTCGTCTCAGATATCAAGTAATCACATCACAGAATAATCAGCAGCAGAAACACTTATATGAAAATATAAGATATACTAGGAACTCTGTATTTTATATTTAGCCTACGATAGAAAATACGGATTCCACGGTCGTGATGAATAGACAAGCCCACGCCCCTAGACCCCTACGAGAGCGGAAAGTGACCCTACCAATTCTTGAGTTAGGAGACCCTGTCTCGACTCCTCGAGATGGCCTCCCACTGGACTCCAGAACCCGGTCACTCTTGCTCCCCTCCTTGGGACTATCTGTCACGACCCGAGAGTTTCGACTCGTGACAGGCACTTAACCACGCAACGTCTACAGGCGTAACGCAGCTAAGTAAGCCGAACCCAGAAATCAAAACCAATAAATAAAGAGTGATTAAAACATTTTTGTAAAAACAGTAATACATGTCTGAAAAGCTTCCATTTATTTAGTAGAAATCCTTTTAAGTTCAAGAGTTATAACTTTTATAATTTTGGCAACATTTCCATTTTTAACATTTGTCCCGCAAGTCGGGTAAAAGCAAGGTGTAGCAGAAATATCAAGTGAAATGAATAAGCATCACAATATGATATACGACGCCGTAGCGAAGAGTACACAGTAAAGCAAGGACAATATCATAAATGGTAAGACTGCATAACATAAAGTCGGCTCACATGCGAGCTCGACACCAGAATACAAAATCATACATATCGTCCTCACAGCTGTCTCTAACTCAATACAGAAAGGTAGATGGAGAATACTAGATACATCAATATACAACTGAAAGATAACAGATACCGTACAAAACCCACCTATCAGCAAAAGGCTATCTCGCCTCAAAGGGGTATCTGTGCCAAAAGATGCGGTAAACAGCCAGCCGTGACTACTCCCAAGGGAAACCTGCAAGGACTGTGGCACAACGGGGGTGAGTTGCCAACTCGTGAATAGAGATAATATATAAAGGTGATCGCGAGCATGCACATATAGCGTGGCTCTACTAATGCCATCAGATGATAACAATGCATGCCAAACAGAGGATGCAATAGTAATGCAAGTACTCTAACTGGTAAATGCTACAGATTGAGATATATAGCAGTCAATACTGCTTATGGGATAAATAACATCTACATGGACTATGTCAACATGGAAAACAATAACCGGTGCCTCAGACTGCACCCAAATCCCAAATACACTCAGGCGCCGGCATACCCATCGGCCCTCAAATCCTGTATATCTCAGAGGAATCACGAGTGCCCAACATCGGCACCCAAAATATCATAAAATACCCGTGTCCAGCATCGACATGTAAATCCTCGTATATCGGGCTCCGTCAGTCCGGATCGGCCCCACGGGGTCCGTCTGCGGTGTCGGCCCTCGGCCCCGGCAGTACGGATCATCCCGCATCCATCTCTCGACTCTGGTCAGTATCCTCCGGACAACTGCCAGGTCCAACCAATCACCGGTAGGTACTCGCCCGCCTCCAGGCTCAATCGGCAAATCCCATCGATCATCTCGCCGAGGGGAACCATACTGGGCCCACCACGAACCCGCAAACGGAACATCCACTCCTCGAATCGGGTTTCAAGCACGCGTCTCAGCACCGAGAAAACGCGTGGTGGACACACCAAAATATCATATCACGAGGTACCGGGTTTTTCAAAATAGTGCATCTTTTCATAAATAATTCCACGGTCCTCAAAACCAGAAATCACATGTAAATCCAACACCAATAATAAATCCAGTGCGATGTACAATATAAATCAATCCATGATATGGGTATAAGGGGAAAACCACTTTTAAAATAGTTTCCGTTTTTACAGATGTCATGCGGCTCCCAATGTCCAGGAAATCATCACCAATCATAAGTAAGATAAACTATAACAATATAATCATGGCAGCTCTACCGTGAGTGTGGCATGGCAATTACTAACGGTGTGTGTGTAGCATGCAAATAGTGCTCGTGCAACATAAACCGTTAAGAATAGTGCGGTGTTCTATCAGTTCTAAGCATATATCTATAATTACAGCAGGAAATGCAATATGCAATGACAATCCATGGGGTAAATGCAATATATATACTAAGGTCCTATCAGCCCTGACGCATAACGCCATGCGGGCGATATCCCCGTAGATGTGAAATCTACTCACAGTGTCTCGCGCTAAGCGTATCCAACCACTTGCTTGCCCTTCTTCGCAGCGTCCGTCTCACTGGCCTGCGAACCTAGAATCACATAACATATATCACACATAAGCTCAATTTCACAGAAACGCGACATTACAGTCCAACTAGAAACCCGTGTCGCAAACCAATCGCGCGTGTGCGCGATACGCTAAAACGTGTGATCACGCGCCTGAAACTACCCCGACGCGTCGCGATACAAAAAAACCCCAAACCTACTCACGTATCACGCGTGTCGCGAAGGTTTTAGAAAAACGGCAAAATAGGTATTTGGTCCCAGATTTCTACAGAGAGCTAAACTTACAAAACTATATATATAACAACACCCTACACACTAGCAGACACCTACAGGACCAAACACCAACACAAAACCTACCCATCTGGCCGCAATTTGCGGCCAGAAAGAGAAAATTGTCGGCCTACTGTAGCAATTAGGGGGTCGGGTTCAAGCTAGGGTATCAGCACATCACTACTATACTACAGTCTCCTCAATTTCACTCAGATCTCATTGGGTCAAAAGCAGATCCAGAAAACCTCAAATTTGCTTAAAAACGACAATTTGCATCAAATAGGGAAACTGGTGGTATTTTAGTGCAATCGGGGTTAAACTAAGTTAACAAGGTCTCAACAAACCTCAACTATCCTACTGAAACCAACTTACACCTCATTAGCACAAAGTTCCCATTAAACACCCCATATCACACTAAAACGCACTAAAAACCATTAACCGATGCAAATCTACACTAACTAAGCGAACTAAGGAAGCAAGTTAGGAAGTATACCTCATACTTAACCCTAGGAAGCTGCAGGAAGGTGAAGAAGTGAAGGGAAGAAGCTGCAGTTGCTGTTCACTGCTGCTGCTGCTACTGATCTCTGCTACTGCTGCTACTCTCATGCTGCTGCTGCTGTTGCTCTCATGCTGCTGCTGCTGTTGCTTCAGTTGCTGCTGAATGCTTGCTGCTGGGGTTCTGAAGCTGAGAGGTAGTATGAGTGTGTGTGTGTGAGACTTGAAAGAAAGGCAAAGAAATGAGAGGAAACACCCAAGGTCCAATTGTCAACCCTCCTTTCTCTCTCTCTTCATTTAATGCAAGCATGCTTGAGCCATGATGCACCCCTCTCTCTCACAAGTCAACCCCTAAACAAATTCAAATTAAAGTAACTACTAATTAACTAATTAACTTAATTAACCCACTTAAAAACCCAAAAAGGCCTAATCCCATGATTAACCCAGCATGGTTAATAATCATGGTATTAACTCAATTTAAAAACCCTAGTTTACATGCACATGTGTGTGCAAGCCTAGGAAAATTTTGGAAAAATATTTATTAAATTAGGAAAAATATTTAAAACACAATTTGGTAAACTTTTTGTAAAAAACCATTATTTAAATATAATTATTCACTAACCATTATCCTAAGGTGTTACAATCTCTCCCCCTTAAAGAAATTCGTCCACGAATTTCAAAAATCTAACTACACGTACCTTCAAAAAGATGGGGATACGTCTTCATCATCTCGCTTTCGGTCTCCCAAGTGACCTCCTCACGGTTCTGACCATGCCAAAGTACCTTAACTGATGGAATGTCCTTCGATCTTAATTTCTTCACTTGTCGATCCAAGATCCTCACCGGCTGCTCTGCATAGGAAAGGTCACGCTCAAGCTGGATCGTCGGATGCTGAATCGCATGCGAAGGATCATGAAGATATCTGCGAAGCATCGAGACATGAAATACGGGATGCACATCTGGAAAGCTGGGCGGAAGGTCTAACCGGTAAGCTACCGCACCAACACGCTCGAGGATCTCGAAGGGACCCACATACCTGGGACTGAGCTTCCCCTTCTTCCCAAACCTCATCTCACCTTTCATTGGGGAGACCCTCAAGAAAACATGATCACCAACAGAAAACTCAATTCTGCGTCGCCGACGGTCCGCATAAGATCTCTGCCTACTCTGGGCTGCTCTTATCCTATCGCGAATCAACTGGATCTTCGCTGTCGTCTCCTCAACGATCTGTGGCCCTAAGATACTGCTCTCACTGAGCTCTGTCCAACAAGTAGGCGACCTGCATCTCCTCCCATAAAGAGCCTCAAATGGTGCCATCTGAATGGCCTCCTGGTAGCTGTTATTGTAGGAGAACTCTACCAAGGGTAAATGATGATCCCAGCTACCTCCGAAATCTAATACACAAGCTCTGAGCATGTCCTCGAGAGTCTGGATGGTCCGCTCTGACTGTCCGTCGGTCTGCGGATGAAAAGCCGTGCTGAAACTCAAGCGAGTGCCCAATGCCTCCTGGAGCCTCTGCCATAGTCTACTAGTAAACTGGGTGCCTCTGTCGGACACAATACACGTCGGGACTCCGTGCAGTCGCACTATCTCGTCAATGTAAATCTGGGCATACTGAGTAAATCCGAAAGTCGTCTTCACCGGTAGGAAGTGAGCGGCTTTCGTCAACCGATCCACGATCACCCAGATGGAGTCATACCCCCGACTAGTCCTGGGTAGACCCACCACGAAATCCATCGAAATCTGTTCCCATTTCCACTTCGGAATGGGTAACGGCTGTAGCTCTCCTCCGGGCCTCTGGTGCTCAGCCTTGACTTGCTGACAAGTCAGGCATCTCGCCACAAAATCTGCAATGTCCTTCTTCATTCCGTCCCACCAGTAAACACCTCTCATATCATGATACATCTTGGTGGAACCAGGATGGACGCTATATACCGATCGATGTGCCTCCTCAAGAATCTTGCGTCTCAGTCCCTCAGCGTCTGGTACGCACAGTCTGACTCCAAATCGTAGTATCCCCTGACCATCGATCACGAACTCGGAAAATCTTCCCTGTCCAATCTGTGCCATGATCTCTGAACATCGGTCATCACTGAGCTGTGCCTCACGTATACGATCGATCAACTGTGGGCGTGCACGGACATGCGCTATCTGTCCTCCAATCGGCGTGAACTCGAACTGTATCCGGCTGTCGCATAATATCTGCCAATCTGCTGATGACTGTCCCTGTACTGCGCTCAAACAAGATAGACTGCTCCCGGGCCTCCTGCTCAAAGCATCTGCCACCACATTTGCCTTGCCCGGGTGATATAAGATCTCGCAATCGTAATCCTTCACTAACTCCACCCATCGGCGCTGTCGAAGGTTCAGGTCCCGCTGCTGGAATATGTATTTCAGACTCTTGTGATCCGTGAATATCTGGCACGACTCGCCGTATAGGTAATGTCGCCAGATCTTAAGTGCGAAGACCACTGCTGCCATCTCCAAATCGTGAGTGGGGTAGTTCTGCTCATGCTTCTTCAATTGTCGCGAGGCATACGCGATCACTCTATCATGCTGCATCAGTACGCACCCTAACCCCACTCGAGAAGCATCACAAAAGACCACAAATCCGCCCGATCCGGAAGGTAAAGATAACACCGGTGCCGTCGTCAGCCGTGTCCGTAACTGCTGGAAACTGTGCTCGCACTCCTCCGTCCAATCAAAAGGAACTCCCTTCCGGGTCAACCCGGTCAACTATGTAGCAATACGGGAGAAGTCCTGCACAAAACGTCTGTAGTAACCGGCCAACCCCAAAAAGCTGCGAATCTCCGTCATCGATGTGGGTCTGGGCCAACGCTGAATGGCCTCGATCTTTCTCGGGTCTACACATATACCGTCTTGTGAAATCACATGCCCCAAGAAATCTACGCTGTCCAGCCAAAAAGCACACTGGGAGAATTTCGCATAAGGCTGGTGCTCCCTCAAGGTCTGCAATGTAATCCGCAGGTGCTGCTCGTGCTCCTCACTACTCCGGGAATACACCAAGATATCGTCAATGAAGACTATGATGAACAGATCCAAATAAGGCCGGAAAATACGGTTCATCATGTCCATGAAGGCTGCTGGCGCATTGGTGAGTCCGAACGACATCACCAAAAACTCGTAATGGCTGTAGCGCGTACGGAAAGCTGTCCTGGGAATGTCCTCCGGTCGAACCCGCAGCTGATGATAGCCCGATCGTAAGTCGATCCTCGAAAATTACCCTTCCCCCTGAAGCTGGTCGAACAAATCGTCGATACGCGGCAAAGGATACCTGTTCCGCACTGTCACCCTGTTCAGCTGGCGGTAGTCGATACACAGACGCAAACTGCCATCCTTCTTCTTGACGAACAGGACTGGAGCACCCCAAGGAGAAACACTGGGTCGAATAAGTCCTTTATCTAGCAAATCTTGCAATTGACCCTTCAATTCTCTAAGTTCCGCCGGGGCCATCCGATAAGGCGGTATGGAAATAGGCCCCGAGCCAGGAACCAAATCAATACAGAAAGAAATGTCGCGCTCGGGCGGCAACCCTGGAAGCTCGGCAGGGAACACATCAGGAAACTCGCTAACAACCGGAACCTGATCTAATGGAACCTCTGTAGCGCGAGCATCGCGAACATAGGCGAGAAATCCCTGACATCCCTTCCTCAAAAGCTGTCCAGCGCGAAAAGAAGAGATCACACTGTGAGGGGCGGCACTACGGTCCCCCAACACAACAAAAACCGACCCGCCGGGGAAACAGAATCTAACTGTCTTTTCGCGGCAGTCCACCGAAGCATAGCACGTGGCTAACCAATGCATACCCAAAAGAACGTCGAAGTCCAACATCTCCAGAAGGATCAAATCGACAGGCAACTCTCTCTCGCCAATACAGATGGTACAGGATCGGAACACGTGCCTAGCAACAAACGACTCTCCCACAGGAGTGGTCACCACAAGCGGCTGATCAAGCAAGCCGGACTCTCTACCCAAACTCGGCACGAAGTGTGTGGATACGTACAAGTGGGTGGATCCGGGATCGAACAATACATGGGCATCAACTGAACATACAGGAAGGATACCTGAAACCACTGCATTGGACGCCTGCGCGTCCTGATGTGTCAATGCAAAAACCCTCGCCTGTCCACCACCTACGACTGACTATCCTCTGCCTCGGTCATCTCGCCCCCTCTGAGCAACTCCTCCACGACCACGACCTCTATGTGCATGAGTCTGGCGCGGAGCAACGGTAGGTACAACGGGCAACGCCCTCTGGGGTGGTGAAGGTGGTAAGGTAACATGCGGTTCTGCTGCCTCCCTCCGGTGTGTCTCGGGGCAATCTCTCACAAGGTGAAGTAAGGTGCCGCATCTAAAGCAACCCCGCGGCGAATGCTGACCCTCTCGTGGATAGGAACTAAACATCTGGCTCCGTCCCGAATCTCTGCCACTCCCCGTACCTGGGCGATACCTGTCGCGGCGTCTGAAATTCTGTCTCCGAGCGGATATACCAGTATGAACTCTCTTCGGCTCTGGGCCTGCCGAAGTCTCAGCCAGGCGCTCCTCGACAAATAAGGCTGCATCCACAGCTGCTGCGTAAGTCTCGTAGTGCTGCGCGCTGATCGCAAGGAACAATGGTGTAAGAAAGCCTCGAACAAATCTCTTGACACGCAACTCCTCGGTAGCCACTAAATATGGGGCATAGACTGCCAACTCTGTAAACAGCACGTCATACTCTGACACTGTCATCCCTGGCGTCTGGCGCAAGGACTCAAATCTGCGTGCTCGGGCGTCCTTAACACTCTGGGGAAGGAAACAGGCTAGGAATATTGTCACGAACTCCGTCCAGGTCATAGGAGGAAGACCTGCTGCTCTGCCCTTCTCCACTGAATCACACCACTTCTGCGCAAGACCTTCTAGGCGAAAGCTCGCGAACTTGACCCATCTCGCATCTGCGCATCTGAGCGAACGGCATATACGGGCCATCTTATCAATGAAGGACTGTGGGTCCTCGGCTGTATCGGTGCCTGTGAAGACCGGAGGCTTCAGCCTCATAAACTCTGATAACGATACTGTGATCACCTCCGTGGCTGCAGGGGCAACTGGCTGTACGGTAGGTACCATCGCGGTCGCTGGGACAGGTGGAGCTACCTCTGGTCGCTGGCCTCGAAGCGCCTCAACTAGCGATCCTATCATCTGGCGCATCTCCTGCATGCTAGATCCCACCGTCTGGCGCATCTCCTGCATAACAGCCCCTAGCGTGGCGATCTGATCTGTCACAGGAGAAACAGTCTGCTCGGGTACAACGGGTACATTGCCCGGATCAGTCCTCGTCTCGGATGAGTCAACACGAATCTCGGCCCTCGCGGCCGCTCTCTGTGCCCTCGTAGTCTTAGGCGGCATAATGGCTGAAAGAAAAATTTGGATTCGATAAGAACACGGAAATCGAATCGCAAGAATGTATGTATTCAAGAAGGAAATTAAATCAACAAGTCCTAAGGTCGCGTAGGCGGAGCACCGTGTCGTAAGTATGCCGCGGAACATACACACGCTACGCTACCCTGCCGCAGCTACCTACTCCATCATACCAGGGTCATCCTACACCCCGAAGGTAAAACCTACGGTCTGATACCAACTTTGTCATGACCCGAGAGTTTGGACTCGTGACCGGCACTTAACCACGCAACGTCTACAGGCGTAACGCAGCTAAGTAAGCCGAACCCAGAAATCAAAACCAATAAATAAAGAGTGATTAAAATATTTTTGTAAAAACAGTAATACATGTCTGAAAAGCTTCCATTTATTTAGTAGAAATCCTTTTAAGTTCAAGAGTTATAACTTTTATAATTTTGGCAACATTTCCATTTTTAACATTTGTCCCGCAAGTCGGGTAAAAGCAACGTGTAGCAGAAATATCAAGTGAAATGAATAAGCATCACAATATGATATACGACGCCGTAGCGAAGAGTACACAGTAAAGCAAGGACAATATCACAAATGGTAAGACTGCATAACATAAAGTCGGTTCACATGCGAGCTCGACACCAGAATACAAAATCATACATATCGTCCTCACAGCTGTCTCTAAGTCAATACAGAAAGGTAGATGGAGAATACTAGATACATCAATATACAAATGAAAGATAACAGATACCGTACAAAACCCACCTATCAGCAAAAGGCTATCTCGCCTCAAAGGGGTCTCTGTGCCAAAAGATGCGGTAAACAGCCAGTCGTGACTACTCCCAAGGGCAACCTGCAAGGACTGTGGCACAACGGGGGTGAGTTGCCAACTCGTGAATAGAGATAACATATAAAGGTGATCGCGAGCATGCACATATAGCGTGGCTCTACTAATGCCATCAGATGATAACAATGCATGCCAAACAGAGGATGCAATAGTAATGCAAGTACTCTAACTGGTAAATGCTACAGGATGAGATATATAGCAGTCAATACTGAGTATGGGATAAATAACATCTACATGGACTATGTCAACATGGAAAACAATAACCGGTGCCTCAGACTGCACCCAAATCCCAAATACACTCAGGCGCCGGCACACCAATCGGCCCTCAAATCCTGTATATCTCAGAGGAATCACGAGTGCCCAACATCGGCACCCAAAATATCATAAAATACCCGTGTCCAGCATCGACACGTAAATCCTCGTATATCGGGCTCCGTCAGTCCGGATCGGCCCCACGGGGTCCGTCTGCGATGTCGGCCCTCGGCCCCGGCAGTACGGATCATCCCGCATCCATCTCTCGACTCTGGTCAGTATCCTCCGGACAACTGCCAGGTCCAACCAATCACCGGTAGGTACTCGCCCGCCTCCAGGCTCAATCGGCAAATCCCATCGATCATTTCGCCGAGGGGAACCATACCGGGACCACCACAAACCCGCAAACGGAACATCCACTCCTCGAATCGGGTTTCAAGCACACGTCTCAGTACCGAGAAAACGCGTGGTGGACACACCAAAATATCATATCACGAGGTACCGGGTTTTTCAAAATAGTGCATCTTTTCTTAAATAATACCACGGTCCTCAAAACCAGAAATCACATGTAAATCCAACACCAATAATAAATCCAGTGCGATGTACAATATAAATCAATCCATGATATGGGTATAAGGGGAAAACCGCTTTTAAATTAGTTTCCGTTTTTACAGATGTCATGCGGCTCCCAATGTCCAGGAAATCATCACCAATCATAAGTAAGATAAACTATAACAATATAATCATGGCAGCCCTACAGTGAGTGTGGCATGGCAATTACTAACGGTGTGTGTGTAGCATGCAAATAGTGCTCGTGCAACATAAACCGTTAAGAATAGTGCGGTGTTCTATCAGTTCTAAGCATATATCTATAATTACAGCAGGAAATGCAATATGCAATGACAATCCATGGGGTAAATGCAATATATATACTAAGGTCCTATCAGCCCTGACGCATAACGCCATGCGGGCGATATCCCCGTAGATGTGAAATCTACTCACAGTGTCTCGCGCTAAGCGTATCCAACCACTTGCTTGCCCTTCTTCGCAGCGTCCGTCTCACTGGCCTGCGAACCTAGAATCACATAACATATATCACACATAAGCTTAATTTCACAGAAACGCGACATTACAGTCCAACTAGAAACCCGTGTCGCAAACCAATCGCGCGTGTGCGCGATACGCTAAAACGTGTGATCACGCGCCTGAAACTACCCCGACGCGTCGCGATACACAAAAACCCCAAACCTACTCACGTATCACGCGTGTCGCGAAGGTTTTAGAAAAACGGCAAAATAGGTATTTGGTCCCAGATTTCTACAGAGAGCTAAACTTACAAAACTATATATATAACAACACCCTACACACTAGCAGACACCTACAGGACCAAACACCAACCCAAAACCTACCCATCTGGCCGCATTTGCGGCCAGAAAGAGAAAATTGGCGGCCTACTGTAGCAATTAGGGGGTCGGGTTCAAGCTAGGGTATCAGCACATCACTACTATACTACAGTCTCCTCAATTTCACTCCGATCTCATTGGGTCAAAAGCAGATCCAGAAAACCTCAAATTTGCTTAAAAACGACAATTTGCATCAAATAGGGAAACTGGTGGTATTTTAGTGCAATCGGGGTTAAACTAAGTTAACATGGTCTCAACAAACCTCAACTATCCTACTGAAACCAATTTACACCTCATTAGCACAAAGTTCCCATTAAACACCCCATATCACACTAAAACGCACTAAAAACCATTAACCGATGCAAATCTACACTAACTAAGCGAACTAAGGAAGCAAGTTAAGAAGTATACCTCATACTTAACCCTAGGAAGCTGCAGGAAGGTGAAGAAGTGAAGGGAAGAAGCTGCAGTTGCTGTTCGCTGCTGCTGCTGCTACTGATCTCTGCTACTGCTGCTACTCTCATGCTGCTGCTGTTGTTGCTTCAGTTGCTGCTGAATGCTTGCTACTGGGGTTCTGAAGCTGAGAGGTAGTATGAGTGTGTGTGTGTGAGACTTGAAAGAAAGGCAAAGAAATGAGAGGAAACACCCAAGGTCCAATTGTCAACCCTCCTCTCTCTCTCTCTTCATTTAATGCAAGCATGCTTGAGCCATGATGCACCCCTCTCTCTCTCATAAGTCAACCCCTAAACAAATTCAAATTAAAGTAACTACTAATTAACTAATTAACTTAATTAACCCACTTAAAAACCCAAAAAGGCCTAATCCCATGATTAACCCACCATGGTTAATAATCATGGTATTAACTCAATTTAAAAACCCTAGTTTACATGCACATGTGTGTGCAAGCCTAGGAAAATTTTGGAAAAATATTTTTTAAATTAGGAAAAATATTTAAAACACAATTTGGTAAACTTTTTGTTAAAAACCATTATTTAAATATAATTATTCACTAACCATTATCCTAAGGTGTTACACTATCCTAATGCGGAAAAGTTAAATATACATCAATGGAGACATCATTCTCAACCCGGAAGTGCCCCAATAAAAGAATATTATATACAATGAATTTTTCATGAATGAAAAGAGAAACTCTCGTCTCACAAAAAAATCCCGGCCATTAAATCACGACGATCCTATACATCATATCACAGCAACATTTGAAAAGCATAGTCGACGTTAAATATATCAATCAACACATCAACATACCCACTGTTCTAATAGATCTTAACTCTTAAACCTGCATTAAAAATTCCCAGAGAGCACAGACAGTACCTACGAATCAACAAAAGAAGTCACGGTCCAAGCCTCACCAACGGCACTACGGAATCGCCATAAATGCCAATTCTGGCTGCGGTTCCGCGGTCGTTGTGTCGAGTTAGGTGCTCATTTTTCTTGAGGACCCACAGAAAACCCTGCACTATTTTCTGGATATTTTTAATCACAAAATTTCCAACGTTTGAAAAAATTTCGAGTGAGCATGTAAAAATCGTATTTATCATGTTCAATTGAGTTTTAAAACGTCGTCTAGTTTACACTAAAGCTCTAGTTAGGCTCTGATACCATGTTAGTGTGTAGCAGCGCCTCTAGTTGAGTTACAAAATGATAAAGTAATGAACTTTTAAATTTCTAGAGGGCTATTACAAACAAACTCCAAATCGTAACTAGAGATTAGGGTAATATCAACAATATATGAAGTCTAAGCTAAAGGAAAAGGAAATACAACCTTTGTAGCCAACTCCTTCACTCTCTTTGGAATCCAACGGCTTTGCTCGAAGCTTGGATCAACTCCGCTCAAGGTCCTTCATCGTCTACGATGATCCACCCGGAGATTCTTAGCTCAAACTCTTTGCTTCACAAGATCAAGAAGAAGTGGAGCAAACACCCAACACAAAAGGGCTAGAAAAGTGTAGAATGGTCTTGTGGTTTATATTCTCACTTAAAAACCCTTTCTTTTTAAGTTCCTTACTCAAATTAAAACTCAAGAGAGCTTAAAGGAGGAAGAAGAAGAAGATGGCAAAGCTTTTGTCAATATTGTGATAATCTCTAAAGAAAAAGAAATGAATATATATGTGAGACACTCTCACAACTAACCATGGTAAAAAAATATCTAGATATTTTAGTAGATGAGTTAAAGATCAATGGAAATCAAACTAGGGTTAAAGTCAATGGTCAAACAAGAAGAGTGTGGAAACAATGAGTCGCAATTTAATTCCCTTTTTCTTTTACTCATTAACAAAAATATCCATATATTCATTCCATGTTAGTCTTGCATTGCTATCTCCTATGTATCAACAACCATGGTACATATGTATGTATGTATGTATGTGTGCATTCACATCAACATGTGTATGTATATACATATATGCATACATCCGAAAAGAAAAGGTTTAATAAAAGTGAGCTAAAAGTCAATATTGAATCAACACTTGCTTTAATAAATCGGTCATATTACATACGACCCGACAAATAGTAAACGTCCGATTAAAATACGGTATCACATACTCGCATTTAATCGAGCCCCCGCGCATATCTCATATGCACACCACATCGTTTCGCCTGAGCTAGGAAAACTCCTGTGTGGGACTCTAAGACTCGTCAATACGCCGGCAGTAGATGATGATCATATCATACACCTACAAGCCGCAACCGGTCAGCTAAACGTAACGGCCACCCGGGTATTGAGCGAATAGAAGAACAACAAGCGAACTTGTTCAAACTCCCGCAGAGCCATTGGTAACACTTTTTGTACAGTCCGGTCTCTTCGTCTGATATGCTGCATATCAAGTCTATGGATGGAATCGTCGAAACCTAATAACTCAATAAGTCATGTCTATATGGACTATAACCGGTCGAGAAACTACTGATAACACTTATCAGGAAATCTCATCAGCCCTGGCCAGGGACTTCAAGTCAAAACCAATCGCGCATAGCACAACATCAACTCCCAATACCGGGAAAGACGAAACCCCTCCTATCGCTCACTGTTTCCATATGTCTCTGGACTATACCCAAAAGCCACCTGTTTGCACGACTCAGTAGAGCCGTGGTAGGGTGGAAATCAATGTATAGTTGGAGAACACACAAGACTCTATGACGATTGATTGATCATTATTTTGATGTATTGAAAAGTGTTATCACAATCAAAGAATTTATAGCCGCAATCAATAACGGTGTCGCTTGTAGCGACCGTTAATGAGCACGGGTCGTCCACTGAGATGCTAGTATTTATTCGATCTTGCTTTAGATGAGTCGAAAGAAAATAGTAAAGAAAATTCAAGAAATAGATTCAAGATTTAGTTGATGAAATATTTTTATGAAAATCAAGAAAGAGTTCAAGAATTAGTAATCAAGAAAATGTCCAAAATCAATTTTAATTATCAAGAAAATTGAAGAATAGCTTCTAGGATTCGATAGGAATTTGTAACAATGATGACTACTAAAAATGAATCATCTTATCTATTGATGAATTATAGCTAAATTGAAGACGATGAATGAAGATTAGAGATCTATTGAAGAAAATAGGGTTTCTCCTTCACCATCCCTTGTCTTTTCATTGATCACCATTCAAATATAGCTTTTAGCAAAGAAAATCATCAATCATTTAATTCCCAAATTGTAACGAATATATCAAGAACGGTGATCTCGCTCCCAATTTTGTGATTGATTATTCTTTTTCCTAAAGTTCATAATTCTCATAAGACTTAAGATGAGTTTAGGATTCTATCACCATTTGATCTATCAAATTCTTTCGAATCCTTAGCAAGCGGAGATTTACTCACACATTATGAAAATAAAAGAATCAACAAATAGAGATTTCATGATGCGAGAATTTAAAGAAAGCGAGAATTAACAAATATCACCTTTATTAATCAACTTCTAAATACACTTTCCTTCAATCCGAGGTTACAAGAATTGCTCTCGATCGCTCCCTTAAAGAGGTAACTATTCCGTCGAATTTCGCTTCGCTCGATCTCCATGAGACTTGGACCTGTCGAGGATTTCGTGCTCTTGATGAAGATCGGCTTCGCGTAAAGGATCTTGAATGTCATCGCTTGATCTTGTTCTCAACGAATCTTGATTTGGATCTTGATTTAGAATTGAATTGGTGTTGGGATCATAAGTTGTGCCACTCAAATTGTGTCCCCAAATTGGCTAACCCTCAAAATGAAGGCTTAGGTCCTTTATGTAGCCCTTCACCAATCTTCCACTAGAAGCTAGGTCAATCTTCCTTAAAAAGCAAGGTAGTTGTAGGGAAACTTCTAGAACAAGGTTGTTACAAAGCTTCCTCAACAAGCTAGAACATTGCAATTAGGCTTCTGGAGAATTCATGTCAACCGATGCCCTAACTCGGCCGTGGATCCGCGGCGGATTGTCCTGACTCAGCCGCTGATCCACGGCCGATTGGTGAGATCAACGCTTCATTTTTCCTGTGTCTTTTGATAGTGGTCTCTGGGTATTATTGTGTTATCTAGAATCGATTTATATCTTCTGAATCTCTGCCAGATTTTAACTCTTTGTTTCCCTGTATTTTTTCGGCAAATTTGCGATTCCGATATCTGTCCTGAAATAATTTTCTGCACAAAAATATCAATGAAGAATGTTGAGATATATAATATCATGCGTGAGGTAATAAACACATAATTTCCTTTCAGAATGTTGATTATAATGTATAACACGTGGTAATTGATATTTTTCAAACGAACTTGTAATACGTGTTATATTTATAACAAATATCCTTAGATGATTAGAAAAGTGAGGAAATTGTTATGTTCAAGATTGCAATATTTTCGACTGAACAAATTCCCCTAAACTTGACTTTAATCGTCTCGAGCAAACTTCTTATATTCAAGAGAAGGAGAAAAAAGAAAAAGAAAATCTAAATTGCACACTTTCGTAGGCAACACGACTGCACTGAGCACGTGCAACAAGCCTTTAAATCTCTATGTGTCCCTAGTAGGAGGAGTGTTGACTCCTGAGGGTTTTCAGCGGATTGCACCCACAAAATCCTATAATAAAAGGAAGACAGTGTGTCACGCCCCGAAAAGTACGGAACATGACCGGCACTTAAATTACGAAACGTCTCGAGGCGTACGTAATCTAAGTAAGCCAAAACCCAGAAATCAAAACCAAGAAGAGTAGGGTGCAGGAAAAACCAATTTAAAGAAAGTAGTTTTAATCAACATACGCCGAAGTATGTAATTTTGAAATCTCAAGTATTTTCTGAAAATTTTGGTAGAGTTTCCTTTGTAAATACTGGCCCCAAACGAGATACAACATGAATAGTATACGAAATGAAACAAAAAGGCATCCCCAAGCGGGAGCTAGCTCTTCGTCAATCGATGGCCATAACCACGCAAGCAATATAATATACAACGCCGAAGGGCGAGGATCAAAACTCAAAAGAAAACTCAAAACAACATGAAAATCATAATAATACAACGCGCGACTCTAAGGTCGAAAGAATAACAGGTCTGGTTTTCTATCTCTCTCAAATATACAATCTGGTTGATGGAGTTTCTAGATACAACTCAAATAATAATAAACAATGGTGGTCCTAATGCAAAGAACCCGCCTGCCAAAGCAATCACCCGGAAAGAACAGTGTGCCAGCAAAGCCGCAAAGAACCTGTACGGCAAACCTGCAAGGAACTGTGGCACAACGGGGGTGAGTTGCCAACTCGTGAGTAGAAAACATCTACGAGTAGAAATCTCATGCATAACGCTATCCTAGGTAATATCCTCAAATAAAATTCCTGGTCCAGCTATGTATACTGTAATACTACGTGCTCGTGTCCGTGTCCCAGATAGCAACATATCAGATATATGATGTATGAATACATTACGAATGGAAACAGAATATATCATGAGTGAGACAACTGTTTTCTTTAATCAATGAGATTTCTATATGTATGTCAATCACGTATCATCAATGAATGCAATAGAGAAATCAGTGTCAAGCATCGACACAAAACATAAGTCTCAGTATCTCAGTATCAAATCTCAGGCATCCGTATCATCTGCGGGATCGGCCCGCGGGCTCCGGCAGAACGGATCAGTCTATAAACATCTCATGACTCCGGCCGGTATTCTCCGGATAACCGAAAAGTCCGAATAATATCACCGGTAGGTAGTGCTCCCCTGCCAGGCTCATCGAATACTACTCGAGCTTCTTGCCCCAGGGTACCATACCGGGCCCACCATGTACACGAGACGGTTCATCCAACTCCTCGAATCGGGTTTCCAAATCCAACAGCAATCATGAAAACTCATGGTGGACGACTCATACATCACGAGAAAACCGTAATTGGCATTTTAAAATGATGATACTAAGCTTTTATTAAATTCTTGCGGTTTTCCCCCAAATCCAGAAATCTCATGTAAATCTGATATCATCAAAATCATGATTCCAATAAACAGTGATTACCGACATAAATCTCCATAATACTGCATAACCAATGAGTATATGGATGCATCTGATATCATGCAAAGATTGCAAAAATTAAACTAGCATATGGAAACTATAACATATTACAACTATCAGCTAGCAAGCTATGTCACCGAAATAGTATTTTCTAAATTGTACGTGGCATGACATTTACCGATAAAGATGTGTGTGAGCCGGCAAGCGAGTGTACGTGGAGCATACGCGTCATCGGTAATGGTGCTGGTGTCCTAACAGCGTGGTTTCATAATTACTACGTACACAATAACATGCAATGAGGCGATAACAACATAATAAGGAAAAATGAATAGTAAATACAACAATAATATACGGAACATGAATAATAACGTAACAACAAGGAATCTACCTTACTATACATGTGTTATACTGTTTTCCCATTTGAAATAGTACGAATCGTGGTGTTTGAAAATAAGGACTACGGTGTTTTTAAGAAAAGATACGTTTTGTAAAATATCCGTAGTATCCCTTGGTATGTCTTTAAAATCCTCACGATTCGTCAATTTTGGAAATATGTATGACTCGGGTCCAGTCTAACTCCTACTAGGTAAACTACAGGTCTAACTAACAACCAAACGAAAGGGGTATGGAAAACCACCTAAATTTGAGTCGATATATATATATGCATATATATAGTCGGTGATCCCGCCTCAATAATATCTCATACGATACATCATTTAATATCACATCCTCGAGTCAAGAGTGCGGATCTATCATCAATATATAGCTTGTACGGTAAATCCGTCGTACGGCCTCCCAAATCTGGGTACGGGTCAAATATCACATTTATCTCACTATTCATCTGGTATCCTCTTTATCAAATATCATGATCGGGGTACTAATATATTTCTAGTACAACACTGATACCATCTAAGTATGTACATGCGTGTGTATGGAAACACCACGCAAAAAGGATCCGCTAAAACATCACGTCGTATCTCAAATACGAATCACATCAAATCACCGATCTCACGGCCTCAAGCCCAATCACATCGACTCATCTCAAATCCCAAGAACTATCCTCATAATCCAGTATATGTATATGTGTATATATACATACATACATACATACATATCCCCATATACGCACAGGTAATAACATAAATGTATGCATGTGTGTGTCCGTGTGTGAGTGTAACAACTACTCTAGGGTTTCGCAACTAACACTAAACTAATCCATGAACACCTAGAATCTATCTTTATCTTCAAAAAATCTCATATCAACAATAAATATATATGTGTATACGTATTCGTATACATCACTACGAATTCCTGGGGCGGTATACGCCATCCACTCGACTTCTTCTCGTAGATATAAACCTACTCACCTGGTCCTCGCTTGCCGAAATCGATGTCGCCACGCGCTTGCTTGTCTTCTCGAAGTCCTCGTGAGGGTAACTACGTGTCACAACATATCATATCTCAAAAGAACCCAATTCGAAATCGAAACGGCATACGAAAACCAAATCGGCACGCGTATCACGCATAGGTCAAAACCTATCGCCTACGCATGCAAGAATAGCCAAACCAACCCTCGATGTCGATGTACAAACGTCAAACCATCGAGAAAAACCCAAACACACCCATTTTCACATTCACAAACACTAATTATAATATGAAATAGGTTAAAATTCACAAAAACCCCAAACTCATTTTAAAAGCTATGTTCCCGAAAACCTAACAAGCAAAATTTACCGTTTTAGTACAACACTTGATGTTTTAACAATTCTACTGGCCATAATACTTATTAAACATCTTAAATAAGCCATACAAACCATTTCCACAGTTTAATCTCATTAAATTTCATTAACCCCAAAATTCTAGTTCGCAATTTACCTATTTTGTAAATTTTCAAAGTAAAATTCACAATTCACAACTAACCTTGGTTTTGCATAACCTAAGGTATTAAACCACTCATTATAATGTTAATGATGTCATGAAACCCTAATTAGAATTTTATCTCACCAAAATATATATATTTTAAAAACCTAGTTTGCCATTTTAACTAGATTGAACAATTTTAAATGTGAAAATTAGCAAACTTAGCAATTTGATTACATTTTGCATGCCTTAAGATAATAACCAACACTTAGTTAACATGATTTATTGATCAAAATCGTAACTTTAATTTAAACCCTTTCTTGGAATTCAAATTTAGCAATTAGAATCATACTTAAACACTTAATTAGTTAAATTAATGTAATGAATCAACAAACAAAACATGGAATTAGGATTATACCTCCAATTCATGAGATCAACATGAATCTAGCACAAAAATCTTGGCCTCCAAAATGAAAACTTTTCCCCAAGATCCAAGCAAGTTAGGCTAAGGAAAAATGGGTAGGAGTTGGATTTTTATTTTGTGGGATTTTTGTGTTGATTTTTGGGCATTTTGTGATGAAATTTTGATGAGAAATGAAAGGAGAAGGAGGAGGGGGCTGTTGTTTTTGAGGGAGAGGAGTTTCGGCCAGATGTGGGGAGAGAGAAGAGAGAGTGAGGTGGGGAAATGATACCAAGTCAACAACAAGTCAAAGCCCATAACACTTTTAACTTCTTTCTTTCTTTCATTTGTTTTCTTTTCTTTTCTTTTGGCAAAACAAGTGGGAAATTGAAGGGGGGGGGAGGGGGAAACTCGGGCTGCTGATTTGGGGAGAGGAGAGAGGGTGTGGGTGAGTGTGGGTGAGGGAAAAATGATAAATGATATACCCCAACATCTATTTACACTAATTTCACTATTTAAGCCTTTTTCTTCGATATTTTCTAAAACCGTTTGACAGCTTCATTTCATTTAAAAAACATGTTAAAATTTTGTTTAATGTGTTATGATGCACAAGATTTGTTTCAACTCATTCCAATTTGTAATTTTCCCTAATTAAATGTATTAGTGACGCCTTAAAATAATATTAAAATAATTAATTTCGGAAAAATTTTCAGAAATTTAGAAATTTTACCTGTGGCTCAATAAACACCAAATACTAGTAATTTCATAGCTAGAATTTGTATATTTAATTTTTATATTAAAGATATTTATATTTTGAATTTTTACGGAAAACCCCTTTATTTTACCGATTTTCCGAAATTTCACCGAAACGATTTTCAAAACGTTACAATCTTCCCCCTTAAAGAAATTCGGTCCCCGAATTTAAATTAAAACTCCCCAAAATACTAAAACATTTCAGCAAAACAATCAAATCGTCGGCGCTTCGAAATCATAAATACATAAAACACATCGTAGTGCAATGCATGCGCATGAAAATGAGTGTATAACTCAAAAATCAAAAACTCGGTCAAGCATCCCGCAATCATCGGAGTTATGGGGAAGACATCAATGTCTAAATCCAAAACGAAAATCACTATGATATACATCATTAAAATATCTGGAAGCAATGCATACCAAATCTTTTTCAAATCGCTGTGCGATGTGTGTATCACTGCACGGTGGCGGACGTCCATTATGAGAAATTAACTATATATATATATTTATCTTTTTGTTTAACATACACGTCCCGCCGTTTTGAAAACAATTTAGAAGTTTTTACTTATATAAAATGTTTCGTGTCATCTCGGACACGTAGGTAAATACTGAGACTATAGCACCTCTTTGGAAATCCCTGTAGGGTTCCTAGGCACACACTAGAGGTCTCACAAGGCATCAACCATGCCAATTTCAAATTTTAACGGTGCCGAGAAACCATAATACGGATCTTTGGCTAGAAGTTTAGGCGAAAAAGAAACTAGTTTACATCTAAACTAAAAGAACGGAAATACAACCTTTGTTGATCCGGTCCTCCACCTCCACGGCTCCGTGATGAAGTCCTCTCCGCTGTCCAAATCAAAATCCGGGCTCTAACGTCGGCTTCATCGGAGAAATGGGCGGGCAAGGTCGTCGGCTTCGTGCCGAAGATGATCTACGTCGAGGCATCGCTAGATCAAGCTCCAACTTCACCAAGTCAAGAAAACTTGTGAAGGAAACACACTCTACTACTTGGCAAGAGGTAGAGGATGAAGAAATAGGAAGTGGGTTCACTTTAGAATTGGATTTCTCACTTTATTTCATCAATCACCATTGATGAAGAAAGGTTTTCTTCAATAAAGAAGATAAAGAAGAAGAAGAAAGTGTTATGATAAGTTTTTTTTAATAATTGAAAAAGAATTATCCTTATCATAACATGAACCATGGTTTGATGTAGAGAGTTAACTCAAGTTAGATGAATGGTTAGGGTTTGAAGAAGAAGACAAAAAGGTTACATGAGTCAAAGTTGCATGAAGCTTCATGAAGCTTCATGTAAGAAAGCAACCTTTTTATTTTCTTTTCCCTTTTTCTTTTAATCCAAATTAAAAGATAAAAGAATAAATGAATAATAAATAAAACCCTAACCAAGGTTTAACTCTTTACACAAAACCTAGTAATCTTGCATCATCAAACATGATACAATCAAGTGCACAAAAGTATATCATATATACAATGTGCACTCCCGAGTGAGAATATCCATTTAAAGTGAACCGATACGAGTTAATGCAAAGTAATATATCAAATATATAATTATACATTAAATCATTAAATCAACACTTGATTAAACGATCCGGTCATATCACATATAACCGACTAGTATCAAATGTGTCGGCTTATCGAATCAATCCTTGATTCGATAACTAGGTTATATCGCATACAACCATTCGATACATTCATCGCGAGAATAGAATACGGTATCACATACACGTATTATTCTCGGTCCAGCATATATCTCATATGCGCTCCTATTTCGTTTCGCTTGAGCCAGGAAACCTCTGTGTAGGACTCTAAAGACTCGTCAATACGCCGGCAGCAGGTGATGATCATATCAAACACCCACAAGCCGCAAGCGGTCTGCTAAACGTAACGGCCACCCGGGTATTGAGCGATCAGAAGATCGACGAGCAAGCCCGCTCACACTCCTGTGAATCCAACCAGTAACACTTATCGTACAGTCCGGTCTGATCTTCTGATATGTCGCATATCTCGCCTAGGGGTGGTAAACGTCAGACCCCAATAGCTCGATAAAGCGTGTCGATATGAGGTCTATAACAATTCGAGAAACTACTGGTAACACTTACCAGTAAATCTCAGCAACCCTGGCCAGGGATTTCCTGTTATAGCCAATCGAACACAGCGCAACATCAACTCCCTATACCGGGAGAGACGAATCCCCTCTTATCGCTCATTGCCTCCATGTGATTCGGGACTGTACCCAAAAACCACCGTTTTGCACGCCCTCTTGGACGTGGTAAGATGGAAATCAAAGCACAGTGGGAACCACACAAGACTCTATGACGATCTCGGGTCAACAGACTACTCTGTACCAGTGTCACATGAGAACTGCTATCTGACGTAAGGTATAATACCATCTGGGAGTTCTCGGCGAGTTCGTCCAGTGTACCCAGTCTCTACTGAGCACCCGTATATCATCTCTGATGTCAAACACCGATGGATATGGGATCATCCATCGCCCATCTGTATGGGTCGAGAAGGTATACGCTAGTCTACTCTGGTGTATCGATGCCCCATCTCGATACACCCACGACTAGGGACTTTGAAGGATGTACTTATGGACTACCTTGTCCCCACTAGTATGATCCGCATCATAGTCCAGGTAGTCAAGTACACATCCTAAGGGCTTTACCAACATGTAATAGAGAGACAATCAGTATACACGTTAAGGTAAAGAGCAACCAGATAGCATACTATCTTGTCGAGCAAGAAAGTCCTCCCTATATATGTCCCAGCATCCACTACAATATACATCCTATGTACAGTAATGGCCTCTAGGGCATACATATAACTAACAATCTCCCACTTGCACTAGGTGTTAGTTATGTATATGCCCTAGAGGCCATTGTTGTACATATGATGTATATTATGATGGATGCTTAGATATATACAGAGAGGACTTTCTTGCTCGTCATGATAGTATGCTATTTGGTTTCACTTTATCTTAACATGTTGACTTGTATTGGTTTACTGTTTTACTCTCACATGTTGATAAAGCCCTTAGGATCTATACTCGACTACTGGGACTATGATGAGATCAAACTAGTGGGGCCGCGGTAGTCGATGAGTATATCCTATAACTGTTCCTAGTCGAGGGTATATCGAGACAGGGCATCGATACACCAGAGTAGACTAGCGTATACGCATCTTGACCCATATGATGGGTGATGGATGATCCCATATCCATCGGTGTTTGACATCAGAGATGGTGTACGGATGCTCAGTGGAGACTGGGTACACTGGACGGACTCGCCGAGAACTCCCAGATGGTGTTGTACCACACGTCAGATGGCAGTTCTCCGGTGACACTGGTACAGGGTAGTCTGTAGACCCGAGATCGTCATGGAGTCTTGTGTGATTCCCACTGTGCTTTGATTTCCACCTTACCACGTCCAAGAGGGCGTGCAAAATGGTGGCTTTTGGGTACAGTCCCGAATCACATGGAGGCAATGAGCGATAGGAGGGGATTCGTCTCTCCCGGTATAGGGAGTTGATGTTGTGCTGTGTTCGATTGGCTATAACTGGAAGTCCCTGGCCAGGGCTGATATAGAGATTTACTGGTAAGTGTTACTAGTAGTTTCTCGACCCGTTATGAGCCACACATCGACACGACTTATCGGTTACTGGGGTCTGACGTATACCACCCCTAGACTTGATATGCGACATATCAGACGAACAGACCGGACTGTACGGGAGTGTTACTGATTGGATTCACAGGAGAACGCACAGGCTAGCTTGTTGATCTTCTGATCGCTCAATACCTGGGTGGCTGTTACGTTTAGCTAACAGCTTGCAGCTTGTGGGTGTTTGATATGATCATCACCTGCTACCGGCGTATTGACGATTCTTTAGAGTCCTACACAGAGGTTTCTTGGCTCAGGCGAAACGGAGTAGAGGCACATATGTGATATGTGCAGGACTGAGAATAATGCGATATGAGATACCGTATTATATTCTCGCGATATCAAGATATGAACCGGGTCATCAGATCAAGTGTTGATTCGATGAATCGGTACATGATATATTAGTCGGTAATATTCGATATAGCCGGATCGTCGGATCAAGTGTTGATTCGATGATTTAATGTATAATAATATATATGATATATTATTACATTATCTAATATTGGCTCGCTTTATTATTTCATTTTCTCATTGGATGATACATTGATATATATGCGATATATGTTAATTGTATTATTTTCTTTTGTTGCAAATATATAATATATATGTGATATATATTATTGTGACATGATATGATTAATTGTTAAACATGTTTAAGGATGATTAATTGAGATTAGGGTTTGATTTGGGTTAGTTGCTTCATGCACCTTCTAGAAGCTTTTTCTTTTGTCATTCTTAAGATATTTTAGGATGACACATTCTTAACCCAACCAAACCCTAACTCTAGTTTATTCTCTACACAATCCTAGCCACTAATCCTTAACCATGGTTTATATATCAATCATATACACTTCTTTCTATTCATCACAAAAGAATTAATCTTATTATCTTTTTCCATCATCATCTTCTTCTCTCTTGAAGAAAGCTTACTAGATTTTCTTTATGTGATGAATAAATATGAGAAAATGATTTAAAAAGAAAGTAAAATTACTACTCTCTCATCCTCATCTCATCTAGCCCAAGAGATTAGTGTGTTCATCTCTTTAGAGTGAGAAAGCTTGAGTCTTTGCTACTTCGAGGTAGATCATCGGAGATTTGGAACACTTCAAGCTAGCATGGATTGTTCGAGTCGTGGAGCCTCTCATGAGTCCGGGAGATCATGGATCGCGGCAAAGGGACTTCTACTCGGAGCTTGTGAAGCGAAGGAGCGGACTACAAAGGTTGTAATCCCTCACACTTAGATAAAAGTTATCATCTTGCATGTTAAACCCTAATAATCTAGTAAAGATCCCGGCTTTGGGTTGTTCGGCACGTATAAAATTTAATCCGGGCATGTTTGATGCCTTATGAACCTTCACAAGAGTGCCTAGGAACCCTACAGTGGTATCAGAGCCTAGCTAGAGCATTAGGCGATGTGTTTATGAAGTTAAAACTCCGATCGAACCCGAAACGACAAAATTAGACCCCTCTCTGGAAATTTTTTAAATTTTGGGATTTTTCTGAATTAAAAATATGTAAAAAAATCTGCAGGGAATTCTAAGAATTACCATAAAACCCGAGCCCCCAATTCGACCAAACGGCGGCGGAACCGCGGCGCAAGCATGCTTGCGCGGCGGTTCCGCGGTGGATTCATCGATTGGCGACACGTGGCTTTTCTGGTAATATCCGTAGGTGCTTGTTGATGCTTCTGGGTATTTTTAATGTGTTACAAGTGTTGAAAATTCTGGGACTTGTTTTGTAATAGTAGATTCGATCGGAAATTTTAAATTCGTATTTCTTTCCGGATATTTAGAAACTGTTAAACTAGTTGAACGGATATCATTAACCCACTTTATCCCGGCACGGCAAACTTTCAAGCGTTGAATTTTTACTGGGTTTAAATCTTTCGGAAAATTGTACAAGTTAAGCGGTGGACCCTCTAGAAGACAACAAACCTTAACTCGATTATGTGACCGTCTTGAACTGCCTTTTGAACCTTCGGGTTTGGGGCAGTACGGCGTGCCACATGTGAGGCGTTGGCTTGACCCTTCTACGGCTGGATCACTGGTACTGTGACATATTCTGGGATTATTTGAACTCCGCTCAAGAGTTGAGCACTTTGGGAAATTTTGGGTGTTTGATTATCTGTTCGGAAAGTTTAATACTGTCTATTTATCTGGAATGTGATACAATATGTGGAATTCATAGAGTTACGCATGAAATGCGAACTATGTGATATTTCGGATTTACGATGTCTAAAGTGATTGTGGATTCCAAATGTTGTAGTTTTACACTTTCTTTTCTGTGACCGTAAGTGTAATATGTAAAATCGCCGGTTTCGTTGCTATATGTCAACGACAATTGGGATGCGCATATTTACTTACGTTGATGATATGTGATATTGTGTGTTGCTGTGATATGTTATATTGGATCGTCGCGTTCTGAATAGCCGGGGGTTTTATGTGAGATGAGGGTTTTTATTTTCATTCATGTAAAATTCATTTGTAATGTAATATTCTTTTATTGGGGCACTTCCAGGTTGCGGTTGATGTCACCAGTGTATATTATTTACTTTTCCGCATTAGGTAGACCCAAGGAAGGGAGCACAAGTAACCGGGTTCTAGGGTCCGATGGGAGGCCATCTCGAGGAGTCGAGACCGGGTCTCCTAACCCTAGAATTGGCAGAGTTACTTGCCGCTCTCGTAGGGGTCTTGGGATGTGGGTTTGGCTATTCGTCGCGACCGTGGAATCCGTGTTTTATTCAGGCTCGTATTGAAAACACGGACGTCCTAGTATATCCAATATTTCATATATGTTCTTCTGCTGCAATGTTCTGTGATGAGATCATATTACTGTCTGAGACGAATGCTTATACTATATATATATATGCTGATATATAAATATTACTGCTTTCGTTTCTTCTGTGATGCTTAGGAAGCATAAGCTGATGGGATTTTATTAATGAGATTAATAAAAAGAAAAGAAACCTAAAGATGTTGTAGAATCAAAACTTTATAAAAAGGGTAGCTATAGTTTTGCTTTGCACAGTGATATATATGATATGTCCTGCACCTTATTCGATGAGGAAAGGACCGAGATCCCTTCACCGGGAGTGACTCCTTTAGCAAAACTGGCAGATGCTACAAAACTCGGTTTATCTTTTGATTGCTTTTAGTGTTTTGCTTGGCACAGCGGTATATATGATATATCCTGCACCTTATTCGATGAGGAAAGGGCCGACGATCCCTTCACCGGGAGTGACCCCTTTAGCGAAACTAAGAAAAGCCTCAAAAACACTCCTTTTCAAAAACTACTCGATTCTACGACGATATCAAGTTCATTACGCTCAGGGTTTTCTGAAAAACCTGCGTAGCCCTCCGTCATTTCAGATAAGTAATATTTAGTATTCGTGCTACGGTAGTTTGGCATGCGTCAAGGCGTAGCGTACGGTAGCTGATTATTACTTATCTGCAGCATGAGATGCGATTGGATTAGGGTATTCGTACGGCGTTGTTTGGCATGCGTCAAGGGTCGTACGGGTGGGTTTAATTCAATCACGAAATGTACGGGTTGAACTTGACTAGCGGACTATGGGTTGTTTGGCATGCGTCAAGGTCATAGCACGCTAGGGGTAAAAGTTTTATCGGGAATTTCAAGTGTTGAAATTTGCAATGAGATTGCATACCTTCTATGAGATAGTTGGATCCCGATACCCACTGCGAGTAAGAGTTACTCCTGGGAGAGTTTTACACAGGACAATTAGTCATTCAAGTAGGTGTCTAGAAAAGTGTTAACGGGGTTACGCCTCTGGGAAAACGAGGTTTACTTTAATTAGGTCCGTGCGAAAGCACGGGGAACCTCCCTCAAAGTACCGACACTGATCTGGCTGAAAGATTGACGAAATTGTAGGGTATAATTAATCCCGGCTAATCTTACCTTTTAGGGTTTTAAGGTAGATTTGATAAAAACAGTGGGAGACATCCTGATTAGATAAGATAATAACCAATCTAATCTTGCAAGAGCATACGCTAAAGTGTTTTCTTCTCTCTCTCTCCAGGTAGCGACCATGTCAGGCCATAATCAAGATAATAATATGGATGTATTGACTGAACCCAATTATTGTACTGAGCTAGGGAATGTTGGACCCGTTTTTTCTTATAAGAGTTATAAGACTGAACAGGAAACAGGAGAACATCTAGATTCTCACGCCGCCCAAAAGAACATGCATGTTGATGCATCTTCTTCGGGTGTGTTAGTTATTGAGAACTGTTTCTCAGTTCACCCTACATCCTGGGTATTAGATACCGGATCAGGATCCCACATATGTAAACAGTTACATGGGCTAGGGAAAGGTAGAGAACTGGGAAAAGGTGATCATTCCGTTCAAGTAGGGAACGGTGCAAGTATTGTAGCCAAAGCAGTTGGCGAATATCACCTTGTATTACCAAGTCGTAATACACTGATTCTAAATGAGTGCTATTATATACCGAACATGATGTGCAACATTATATCAGTCTCCTTATTAAGTAAAGAAGGATATAATTTTGTAGTACAGGATAATGTTATGAACATATTTCTAGATCAAAAGTTGATTGCATCAGGCTCGTTACATAATCGCATATTCATTCTAAATCAGAATACAGTCCTGAATATACAAAACACACAGAAGAGGAAAAGTTCAGATATGAACGAATCCAACTTGTGGCATTGTAGACTTGGTCATATCAATGCGACACGACTGGCTAAGTTACATAAAGATGGTTATTTGAATCCGTTCGAATTATCATCTTATGATACTTGCCATTCATGTCTCAAAGGAAAAATGACCAAAGCTCCTTTTAGTGGACACGGAGAAAGAGTTACTGAACTCTTAGGACTAATACATAGTGATGTATGCGGTCCCATGTCTACGCATGCTAGGAACGGTTCTTCCTACTTCATTACATTCACTGACGATCTCTCTAGATACGGACATGTGTTTCTGATGAAACAGAAGTCTGAAGCTTTTGAGAAATTCAGAGAATATAAGCACGAAGTAGAGAACCAAACGGGCAAAAGTATTAAGATTCTTCGATCTGATCGAGGAGGTGAATACTTAAGCGGTGAGTTCCTAGATTATCTAAAAGAGAATGGGATTCTCTCTCAGCTTACTCCTCCTTATACACCACAGCACAACGGTGTATCGGAGCGGAGGAATCGCACCCTATTAGATATGGTACGCTCTATGATGAGTACAGCTGAGTTACCTATTTCCTTTAGGGGGTATGCGCTTGAGACAGCCATAGACCTATTGAATAGAGTTCCTACCAAATCTGTGCCTACCACTTCATATGAGATATGGAAAGGGAAGAGACCACATCTTAATTATATTAAGATATGGGGTTGTCCGGCCTATGTCAAAAGACAAAATCCGGACAAACTCGAGGCAAGATCTGTCTTATGTAAGTTTTTAGGATATCCCAAAAATTCACAGGGGTATATCTTCTACCACCCCGAGGAACAAAAGGTGTTTGTTTCTCAACATGCCACTTTCTTAGAAAAAGGTTTTCTTATGAAACAGAATAGTAGCATTGAGATAGAACTGGAAGAAGTTCCAGCAACACAAACTATAACAGAAGACTTGGTTGAACCAGAGGATTCAGTAGTACCTGACGAACCCCAGCCTCTCCGCCGATCTAGTGGGATTTCTCGTCCACCTGAGAGATACTACGGTTTTCTCATTGATGGTGGAAGCGAGGATTGCATCATGGATGATGATGAACCCACTAGTTTCGAGCAGGCCATCACAAGTAGTGACTCTGTGAAATGGCTGGATGCAATGCGATCTGAGATGGAATCCATATACACCAACAAAGTATGGACTTTGGAAAATGCTCCTGAAGGGGTAAAACCCATTGGGAGCAAGTGGATCTTTAAAAAGAAATTTGGTGTAGATGGAAAAGTTGAGACTTTCAAAGCTAGACTTGTAGCAAAAGAATTTCGTCAACGACCAGGTGTGGATTATGACGAAACCTTTTCTCCAGTGGCTATGCTTAAGTCCATCCGGATCTTACTTGCCATTGCTGCATATCATGACTATGAAATCTGGCAAATGGATGTTAAGACCGCCTTTCTAAACGGTGATTTAGAAGAGAGCGTGTACATGACTCAGCCAGAGGGCTTCGTAGATAGTGGGAGCAGCGGAAAGGTGTGCAAGCTGTTTAAATCCATTTATGGGTTAAAGCAAGCATCGCGGAGTTGGAACATCTGTTTTGATGTTGTAGTCAAAGAGTTTGACTTCATCAAAAATATAGATGAACCTTATATCTATAAGAAGGTAGCAGAGGGTAAGGTTGTCTTCCTCATATTGTACGTGGATGACATACTCTTGATAGGAAATGATATTCCTATGCTGCAATCAGTCAAGCTCTTCTTATCACAGAGATTCTCGATGAAAGATCTAGGTGATGCCTCCTGCATATTGGGAATCATGATCTATAGAGATAGATCTAAACGGATATTGGGATTGTCCCAATCCAGGTACATTGAAACCATACTAAAGAGGTTTAGTATGGAAGAATCCCAGCGTGGGAACCAACCCATGATCTCTGGACTCACTCTCTCCAAAGAGATGTCTCCCAAGACTGATTTGGAGAGAGCTCGCTTGCAAGGGATAACCTATGCTTCGGCAGTAGGCTCTATCATGTATGCGATGCTATATACCAGACCCGATGTAGCATACTCACTAAGTGTAGTGAGTCGGTATCAAGCAGATCCTGGAGAGAGTCACTGGACAGCTGTGAAGAACATTCTCAAGTACTTACGAAGGACTAAGGAGATGTTCTGGGTGTATGGTAACGGAGAACTCCAGGTGGAGTCCTTTACCGATTCCAGCTTCCAAAGTGATAAGGACGACTCTAAGTCGCATTCAGGTTTTGTCTTTACCCTCAATGGAGGGGCGGTATGTTGGAAGAGTTCCAAACAGGATACCGTTGCAGACTCAACGATGGAGGCTGAATACATCGCTGCCAACGATGCTGCCAAAGAGGCTGTCTGGATCAAGAAGTTCATTAGTGAACTTGGTGTGGTTCCATCCATTGAGCATCCAATACCTCTGTATTGCGATAACAATGGAGCTGTGGCGTTAGCCAAGGAACCCAAGTCCCATCAAAAGTCCAGACATATTCTGAGGCGATATCACCTGATCAGGGAGATAGTTGATCGCCGGGAGATCAAGGTCAGGAGAGTAGATACGAAGGACAACACTGCGGATCCATTCACGAAGGCTATTCCCCAGATATAGTTTGAGAGATTATTCGGGATGCTAGGTATGAGATACTACAGCAGCTGGCCTTAGTGCAAGTGGGAGATTGTTAGTTATGTATATGCCCTAAAGGCCATTGTTGTACATATGATGTATATTATGATGGATGTTTAGATATATACAGAGAGGACTTTCTTGCTCGTCATGATAGTATGCTATTTGGTTTCACTTTATCTTAACATGTTGACTTGTATTGGTTTACTGTTTTACTCTCACATGTTGATAAAGCCCTTAGGATCTGTACTCGACTACTGGGACTATGATGAGATCATACTAGTGGGGCCGCGGTAGTCGATGAGTACATCCTATAACTGTTCCTAGTCGAGGGTATATCGAGACAGGGCATCGATACACCAGAGTAGACTAGCGTATACGCATCTTGACCCATATGATGGGTGATGGATGATCCCATATCCATCGGTGTTTGACATCAGAGATGGTGTACGGATGCTCAGTGGAGACTGGGTACACTGGACGGACTCGCCGAGAACTCCCAGATGGTGTTATACCACACGTCAGATGGCAGTTCTCCGGTGACACTGGTACAGGGTAGTCTGTAGACCCGAGATCGTCATGGAGTCTTTTGTGATTCCCACTGTGCTTTGATTTCCACCTTACCATGTCCAAGAGGGCGTGCAAAACGGTGGCTTTTGGGTACAGTCCCGAATCACATGGAGGCAATGAGCGATAGGAGGGGATTCGTCTCTCCCGGTATAGGGAGTTGATGTTGTGCTGTGTTCGATTGGCTATAACTGGAAGTCCCTGGCCAGGGCTGATATAGAGATTTACTGGTAAGTGTTACTAGTAGTTTCTCGACCCGTTATGAGCCACACATCGACACGACTTATCGGTTACTGGGGTCTGACGTATACCACCCCTAGACTTGATATGCGACATATCAGACGAACAGACCGGACTGTACGGGAGTGTTACTGATTGGATTCACAGGAGAACGCACAGGCTAGCTTGTTGATCTTCTGATCGCTCAATACCTGGGTGGCTGTTACGTTTAGCTGACCGCTTGTAGCTTATGGGTGTTTGATATGATCATCACCTGCTACCGGCGTATTGACGATTCTTTAGAGTCCTACACAGAGGTTTCTTGGCTCAGGCGAAACGGAGTAGAGGCACATATGTGATATGTGCAGGACTGAGAATAATGCGATATGAGATACCGTATTATATTCTCGCGATATCAAGATATGAACCGGGTCATCAGATCAAGTGTTGATTCGATGAATCGGTACATGATATATTAATCGGTAATATTCGATATAGCCGGATCGTCGGATCAAGTGTTGATTCGATGATTTAATGTATAATAATATATATGATATATTATTACATTATCTAATATTGGCTCGCTTTATTATTTCATTTTCTCATTGGATGATACATTGATATATATGCGATATATGTTAATTGTATTATTTTCTTTTGTTGCAAATATATAATATATATGTGATATATATTATTGTGACATGATATGATTAATTGTTAAACATGTTTAAGGATGATTAATTGAGGTTAGGGTTTGATTTGGGTTAGTTGCTTCATGCACCTTCTAGAAGCTTTTTCTTTTGTCATTCTTAAGATATTTTAGGATGACACATTCTTAACCCAACCAAACCCTAACTCTAGTTTATTCTCTACACAATCCTAGCCACTCATCCTTAACCATGGTTTATATATCAATCATATACACTTCTTTCTATTCATCACAAAAGAATTAATCTTATTATCTTTTTCCATCATCATCTTCTTCTCTCTTGAAGAAAGCTTACTAGATTTTCTTTATGTGATGAATAAATATGAGAAAATGATTTAAAAAGAAAGAAAAATTACTACTCTCTCATCCTCATCTCATCTAGCCCATGAGATTAGTGTGTTCATCTCTTTAGAGTGAGAAAGCTTGAGTCTTTGCAATTTCGAGGTAGATTATCGGAGATTTGGAACACTTCAAGCTAGCATGGATCGTTCGAGTCGTGGAGCCTCTCATGAGTCCGGGAGATCATGGATCGCGGCAAAGGGACTTCTACTCGGAGCTTGTGAAGCGAAGGAGCGGACTACAAAGGTTGTAATCCCTCACACTTAAATAAAAGTTATCATCTTGCATGTTAAACCCTAATAATCTAGCAAAGATCCCGGCTTTGGGTTGTTCAGCACGTCTAAAATTTAATCCGGGCATGTTTGATGCCTTATGAACATTCACAAGAGTGCCTCGGAACCCTACACTAGGGCCATCTGATAGCAGTGGTTGTAGTATCTCATACTCAACTATCCCATAAAAATCTCTCTCTGGGAACAGGCCTTTGTGAGTGGATCCGCTGTGTTGTCCTCTGAGTCTGCTCTCCTAACCTCGATCACCCTGGAGATCAACCATCTCCATGATCAGGTGATACTGCCTTAGAATATGTCTGGATCGCTGATGGGACCGGCGTTCCTTGGCATAAGCCACAACTCCATTGTCTTACAATGGAAGGAACGAAGTTCATCTCATGAAGTAATATACACCCAGACTGCCTCTTTGGTAGCATCTTAAGTAGCGATGTATCCAGCCTTTATCGTCTAGTATGCCACGGTATTTATCTTGGAACTCTTCCAACGTACCGTCCCTTTACTGAGGATAAAGACAATGCCTGTGACTGACATTCAGTCATCTTTATCACCCTGGAACCATTCCAGTGATTCTCCCCAGGGTCGATTGATACCTTCTCACTACAACTAGTGAGAATCCTAACATCCATTTAGATCTATCTCATAGATCCAAAAACCCAGGATTTAGGAGGTATCACTTTGATCCTATGTGGAGAATCATTGTGATAAGCGGAGATTGATCAAGCGTAGCATAGGAACTCCTTCCCTATCAAGAGCATGACATCGACGTACTCTACGAGGATCACCACCATACTCCCTACTACCTTTTTGTTTATACAAGGTTCATCTACCATTTTGATGATGTCAAACTCTTTGACTAAATCATCAAAACAGATGTTCCAACTCCGCGATGCCTGCTTTATCCTATAAAACATCTTGCACACGTTTCCGCTGCTCCCACTGTCTACGAAGCCTTCTGGCTGTGTACTTATAGACGTTCTCTTCTAAAACATTATTTAGAAAAGCAGTCATGACACCCAACCGCCAGATATCGTAGTCATGGTATGTAGCCGTGGCAAGTAGGATCCGAATGGACTTAAGCTTAGCCACTGGAAAAAGGTTTCATCATTATCCACGCCTGGTTGATGACGAAAACCTTTAACAAGTCTAGCTTTGAAAGTCTCAACTTTTCCATCTACACCAAGTAATCTTCTCAAGATATACTTGCTCCTGATGGGGATTTAACCCTTCAGATATAGCAACCAAAGTCCATACTTTGTTGGTGTATAAGGATTCCATCTCAGATCGCTAAGCATCCAGCCATTCTTACAGAGTCCCACTCCTGATGGCCAGGTCGAAACTAGTTGGGTCATCATCTCATGATGCAATCCTCGCTCCCACTGTCATAGAGTAACCGAAGTATCTCTCAGGTGGGTGAGGAACCTTACTAGATCGGCGGAGAGGCTGAGGTTCGTTGGTAACTATTGAATCCTTTGGTTCTTTCAAATCATCTGCTGTAGTTTGTATAGCTGGAACATTTCCAGTTCTACATAACAGATCTTGCCTCGAGCTTGTCCGGATTTTGCTTTTCAGACATAGGCTGGACAACCCCAAATCTCAACTAACTTGAGAGATGGGCTCTTCCCTTATCATATCAAATATGAAGTGGTAGGCAACTGATTTGATTTGAACCCTATTCAATAGGTATGCAGCTTCTCAAGTGCATAACTCCCAAAAAGGAAATAGGAAACTCAGTAGTACTCATCATAGAGCACACCATATCAAATAGGGTGTGATTGCTCCGCCCCGATATACCATCGTGCAATGGTGTATATGGAGGAGTAATGCTGAGAGAGAATCTCATTCTCCT
The DNA here is from genome assembly GCA_030015575.1 of Agapanthus africanus. Classification (NCBI taxonomy): domain Eukaryota; kingdom Viridiplantae; phylum Streptophyta; class Magnoliopsida; order Asparagales; family Amaryllidaceae; genus Agapanthus; species Agapanthus africanus. Next base: position 231,770,557 of record CM057345.1, read on the forward strand.
TTAGAATAGTCCAGTATTTCCGTGCTCAGCTATTCTCCTCCTTGATCTCATCATAGGACATAATACTTATACCCGTATTTTGGTTCTCTACTTCTAAATTATATTCTGTGAATATCTCAAAAGGTTCAGACTTGTGTTTCAACAGGAACATAGGTCTGAATCTCGAAAGATCATCAGAGAATGTAATGAAGTACAAAGAACCAGTCCTGGCATATGTAGACAGGGGATCTTACATACATCAACATGTATCATCCCAAGAGTTCACTAACTCTTTCTCTGTTTCCAGTAAACAGAGCTATGGTCATCTTATCTCTGTGACATGACTGGCAAGTTTCACAAGATGTAAATTCAAAACGATTTAAATATGCATCTACATGTAACTTCAGCTAGTCGGGTCACATTGATATGACCTAGTCTACAATGCCTCAAGAAGGATTCGTTCATTTCTGAACTCTTCCTCTTGTGTGTGTTCCGTATACTAAGAACTGTAGTTTGATTTAGAACATTAATGCTTTTAGATAACGTGCCTGAACCGATCAACTTTTGATATAGGAAATGTTCAAAACATTATCCAACAATACAAAATTTTATCATTTCTTTATAAATAAAAAGACTGATATGATTTTGTATATCAGGTTCGGTATCTAATAACATTCGTTCAGAACCAATGTATTGGTAATACAGGGTGACAGTAACCAACCGACTTGTCTGCAACACTTGCCCCGTTTTCTGCCTCATGAAACTTATCACCCGTTCTCAGTTCTTTACCTTTCTGTAGCCCTATGTAACATATTACATATTTGGAATCCTGATCTGGTATCACATACCCAGGACGTAAAGGATACTGAGAAACAGTTCTTTATAATGAACACACCCGAAGATGATGCATCAGCATGCACTCTCTTCGTTTGGGCGGCAAGGGAAATCTGGTATTCCCCAATTTTCTGCTCTGTCTTATAACAATTATAAGTTGGAGCGGGACCAACGTTCCCCAGCTCAGTATAACAAGCGGGTTCGGTCAAATATCCGTATTATTATCTTGATTAAGGCGTGATATGGTCGCTACCTGGAGAGAGAGAGAAGAAAACACTCAGCGTGCGCTCTTGCAAGAAAAGATTGGTTATTATTTTATCTAATCAGGATGGCTCCCACTGCTTTTTATCAAATCTTCCTTCAAACCCTAAAAGGAAAGATTAGCCGGGATTAATTACACACTACAAGTTCGCCAATCTTTCAGCCAGGCCAGTGTCGGTACTTTGAGGGAGGTCCCCCGTGCTTTCGCACGAACCTAATTAATGTAAACCTCGTTTTCCCAGAGACGTAACCTCGTTAACACCTTTCTAGACACCTACTTGATCGGCTAATTGTAATGTGTAAAACTCTCCCAGGAGTAACTCTTACTCGCAGCGGGTATCGGGATCCAACTATCTCATAGAAGGTATGCAATCTCATTGCAAATTTCAACACTTGAAATTCCCAATAATTTTGCCTCAAGCGATCTATGACCTTGACTGAGTCAACAAACCATAGACCGCAAGTAAAGTTCAACCCGTCATTTCCTGATTGAATTAAACCCACCCGCACGACCCTTGACTGAGTCAACAAGGCCGCACGACTACCTTAATCCAATCTGCATCATATGCATAAACAGATAAATAGTAATCAGCTACCGCACACTACGCCTTGACTGAGTCAACAAACGCAGCACGAATACGAACTATTACTTACCTGAAATGACGGAGGGCTACGTCAGGTTTTTAAGAAAACCCTTTGCGTAATGAACTTTATATCGTTGTAGAATCAAATGGTTTTTAAAATGGAGTGCTTTTTGAGGCCTTTCTAGTTTTGCTAAAGGAGTCACTCCTGGTGAAGGGATCGTCGGTCCTTTCCTCGTCGAATGAGGTGCAGGATATATCACATATATCACTGTGCAAAGCAAAAACTTTTAAAAGCAATCAAAAGACAAACCGAGTGTGTAGCATCAGCCAGTTATTGCTAAAGGAGTCACTCCTGGTGAAGGGATCTCGGTCCTTTCCTCATCGAATAAGGTGCAGGATATATCTCATATACCGCTATGCAAAGCAAGAACTGTAGCTACCTGTTTTATTTTTGAAATTCGATTCTACAACATCTTAGGTTTCTTTTATTTTCATTAATCACATTAATGAAGTCCCATCATATAAGTACCTAAACATCACAGATAAATACGACGTACACTTATACCATCCGCATTCGCCTCGATGTCCCCTCGTGCACCGTTAGGTTAGGTAACTAACGGCAGAGCGGGGCAGGGCTAGCGCGGGTGTAAAACATAAGTAACGCCTATATAATATATCATATATACTATATACAGTATCTATCACAGAACATCACATGATCATATCACAGATATCGCAGCAGAAGAATCATATGAAATATTGGATATACTAGGACGTCCGTGTTTTCAATACGAGCCAGTATAAAACACGGATTCCACGGTCGCGATGAATAGCCAAACCCACACCCCTAGACCCCTACGAGAGCGGCAAGCAACCCTACCAATTCTGGAGTTAGGAGACCCGGACTCGACTCCTCGAGTTGGTCTCCCACTGGACTCCAGAACCCGGTTACTTTTGCCCTCCTCCTTGGGTCTATCCTAGTGCGGAAAAGTAAATAATATACAAAGGGTGACATCTTCCGCAACCTGGAAGTGCCCCAATGAAAGAATATTACATACAAGTTTTTACATGAATGAAAATGAAAAACACACATCTCACATAAAAACCCCCGGCTATACAAACACGACGATCCAATATAACATATCCAGCAACACATAACATCACATGTCATCAACGTAAGTAAATATGCGCATCCCAATTATCGTTGACATATAGCAACGAAACTGGCGATATCACATATTACACTTACGGTCACAGAAAAGAAAGCGTAAAACTACAACAGTTGGAATCCGCAACCTCTTTAGACATCGCATGCCTAAACCAATGAATTCCTTAGACATCACATGTCTAACAATTATAAACCCCGCATTTTAGTCTCAAAATCGAAAACACTTTTCAATATCAAGTCGGGTAATTCAACCAGATTCCCGACATCCTGATCGAATGCTCGTCGCAAACTTCAGCAGACGGCCGCACCCCCGATACCGTCGACGAAGTGCACCAAGGCGGAACACCGCTACCGCAAGCACCCGTACGGATGCTTTCGGCGACGGGGTTCTCCTACAGTCACTTTGTCGGGGCTATGGAGCGAGGCTGTCTATTAAGTTTACCCGGCGAGTATCCGCGTACTTTACGTGATTGCGACGGACTTTTGATCACATCAAAATTCCGTGGCAACCGATCAAGTGAGACTAAATTGCTAGATTTATAACATTCATTCAGTTATCTCATAACTTATTGTGAATTCCAATTATTGTATCACATTCCAGATAAACAGAAAATGTTAAACTTTCCGATCGAACATTCAAACACCCAAGTTTTCCCGATACAGATCAACACATGAAACAAGTCTAAAAACATTTAGTTCGTGCCTCAGTACCAACGGTCCAGCCGTAGAAGGGTCAAGCCAACGCCTCACATGTGGCACGCCGTACTGCCCCAAACCCGAAGGTTCAAAGGGCAGTTCAAGACGGTCACATAATCGAGTTAAGGTTTGTTGTCTTCTAGAGGGACCATCGCGTTACTTGCACTACTTAGAACGTCTTTAAACCACGGAAAAATCCAACACTTGGAAATTTCCCGATAGGGGAAAAATTGGGTATTTATATTCGGTCGAACTTTTTAACATATTCTAAAATTTATCCGGAAATCCACATAGACAAAATCTGATACTCCGATCGAAACACCGAATCCCCAAAAGAACCCCAGAAAATTCAACTCTTGAATTCAAATTAGAAATACCCAGAAAATACAGAAAAAGAATTTAAGAATTACTGTGCATAAGTCAACTGGAGAAAAGTCAAAATAGCCGCGGAACCGCCGCATTAGCATGCTAATGCCACGGTTCCGCCGCACTATAATGGAATCATGTTGTCGAACTTCATAGTTATTCTTAGATATTCCTTCTTTGTTTTCTGCATATTTTTAATTTCGAAAAATCCACAATTTTCAAAAAAGGACAGAGAGCAATTTGGAAATGGGTTTTCGGGTTTGTTCGGACTTCAAACTCCGTCTAGACTTCGCCTAAGGCTCTAGCTAGGCTCTGATACCACTGTAGGGTTCCTAGGCACACACTAGAGGTCTCACAAGGCATCAACCATGCCAATTTCAAATTTTAACGGTGCCTAGAAACCCTAATACGGATCGTTGGCTAGAAGTTTAGGCGAAAAAGAAACTAGTTTACATCTAAGCTAAAAGAACGGAAATACAACCTTTGTAGATCCGGTCCTCCACCTCCACCTCCACGGCTCCGTGATGAAGTCCTCTCCGCTGTCCAAATCAAAATCCGGGCTCTAGCGTCGGCTTCATCGGAGAAATGGGCGGGCAAGGTCGTCGGCTTCGTGCCGAAGATGATCTACGTCGAGGCATCGCTAGATCAAGCTCCAACTTCACCAAGTCAAGAAAACTTATGAAGGAAACACACTCTACTACTTGGCAAGAGGTAGAGGATGAAGAAATAGGAAGTGGGTTCACTTTAGAATTGGATTTCTCACTTTATTTCATCAATCACCATTGATGAAGAAAGGTTTTCTTCAATGAAGAAGATGAAGAAGAAGAAGAAAGTGTTATGATAAGTTTTTTTTAATAATTGAAAAAGAATTATCCTTATCATAACATGAACCATGGTTTGATGGAGAGAGTTAACTCAAGTTAGATGAATGGTTAGGGTTTGAAGAAGAAGACAAAAAGGTTACATGAGTCAAAGTTGCATGAAGCTTCATGAAGCTTCATGTAAGAAAGCAACCTTTTTATTTTCTTTTCCCTTTTTCTTTTAATCCAAATTAAAAGATAAAAGAATAAATGAGTAATAAATAAAACCCTAACCATTTACTTAACCAAGGTTTAACTCTTTACACAAAACCTAGTAATCTTGCATCATCAAACATGATACAATCAAGTGCACAAAAGTATATCATATATACAATGTGCACTCCCGAGTGAGAATATCCATTTAAAGTGAACCGATACGAGTTAATGCAAAGTAATATATCAAATATATAATTATACATTAAATCATTAAATCAACACTTGATTTAACGATCCGGTCATATCACATATAACCGACTAGTATCAAATGTATCGGCTTATCGAATCAATCCTTGATTCGATAACTAGGTTATATCGCATACAACCATTCGATACATTCATCGCGAGAATAGAATACGGTATCACATACACGTATTATTCTCGGTCCCGCACATATCTCATATGCGCTCCTATTTCGTTTCGCTTGAGCCAGGAAACCTCTGTGTAGGACTCTAAAGACTCGTCAATACGCCGGCAGCAGGTGATGATCATATCAAACACCCACAAGCCGCAAGCGGTCTGCTAAACGTAACGGCCACCCGGGTATTGAGCGATCAGAAGATCGACGAGCAAGCCCGCTCACACTCCTGTGAATCCAACCAGTAACACATACCGTATAGTCCGGTCTGATCGTCTGATATGTCGCATATCTCGCCTAGGGGTGGTAAACGTCAGACCCCAATAGCTCGATAAGTCGTGTCGATATGAGGTCTATAACAATTCGAGAAACTACTGGTAACACTTACCAGTAAATCTCAGCAACCCTGGCCAGGGATTTCCTGTTATAGCCAATCGAACACAGCGCAACATCAACTCCCTATACCGGGAGAGACGAATCCCCTCCTATCGCTCATTGCCTCCATGTGATTCGGGACTGTACCCAAAAAACCACCGTTTTGCACGCCCTCTTGGACGTGGTAAGATGGAAATCAAAGCACAGTGCGAACCACACAAGACTCTATGACGATCTCGGGTCAACAGACTACTCTGTACCAGTGTCACCTGAGAACTGCCATCTGACGTAAGGTATAATACCATCTGGGAGTTCTCGGCGAGTCCGTCCAGTGTACCCAGTCTCTACTGAGCACCCGTATATCATCTCTGATGTCAAACACCGATGGATATGGGATCATCCATCGCCCATCTGTATGGGTCGAGAAGGTACACGCTAGTCTACTCTGGTGTATCGATGCCCCATCTCGATACACCCACGACTAGGGACTTTGAAGGATGTACTTATGGACTACCTTGTCCCCACTTGTATGATCCGCATCATAGTCCAGGTAGTCAAGTACACATCCTAAAGGCTTTACCAACATGTAATAGAGAGACAATCAGTATACACGTTAAGGTAAAGAGCAACCAGATAGCATACTATCATGTCGAGCAAGAAAGTCCTCCCTATATATGTCCCAGCAACCACTACAATATACATCCTATGTACAGTAATGGCCTCTAGGGCATACATATAACTAACAATCCCTTCGATAACTACCAATGCATGCAAAAATATACTCAGGTATTGTCCTCTGACTAGTCCTGTTCGGCACTAAACCAAATAGTAAGTATCATAAAATATACTGCTCCAAAAGAAATCAATCCTAAATATATATATGAATGCCATGTGCGTCTGGTGCGCACGGAAATCGAAATCCATGAATGTGCCAAACATGTGCACGGAAGCAAAATCTGAGTGCAACGGGTGTGCACGAAAACACCTGTCAAAGGCAACGTGTGTGCCTGACAGCAATCCCAGGTGCAACCGATGTGCACGAAAAATCTCGATTTAGTGCATCTGGTGTGCACCAAAATCGCCTCAAGCGCCCAAGTATGCACAAGAATCCAAATCAAGTGCACAATGTGCACGAAAAGGAATATCGAATATCACACTCGAAATCGACGGTATACGACACATTTCAATCAAAATCCCAAACAGGTATACCGTGGTATAAAATCTCACCATCCTGTGCATCAGCGTGCACATAAGCAAATCAAAATACTAAAAGTGCATGAAAACTATGCCGAAAGCATAAGTCAAATCATATGTATTTCCTAGGCATGAAATCAAATATCATGAAACTCGGTCATCAAAACTCAATCATGAAATAAATCACCCAAAAATACTGAAATCCAAAGTGACGGATACGTGATAGTCAATCACAAAATCACAACTCATAAATACTGTCGTCGATATGTCCGTCCTTCAAAGTCGAGAAGGTGCCGATGCATCCAATGCTAGCAGAGCAAGATATCTACTTGCCTTCTGATCATGGCATGTTGCCTAGTGCCTTTAGGCTCTCGTCTCTCACTGTAGATTGCTATGTATATAGCTCCTCGGCTCAACGGTCCAATATGGAAACGATAACGGAAGCAGTCTGCTCTGACACATCCTCTAAAGACTTCTGGCCAACTATCATGGTTACTCATAATATGTCTCGTCGACGATGCCGAACTCTGACCTACTGGGTATGCATAATACGACCGCTCCCGGGTCCAGGTCTTCTCGTTTAGTATTTCCAGAAAGATCTTGTCCGGGTCTCTCCCAAATCTCGTTCCTGCCGAACTGCCCGAAAGTTATCATCTCTTACTAAATCTATATCTGGTTCTAGAACGGCTGCATACTCATCATGACTGCTTCTGGAAGATATATTCATATACAACACCTCTGCATGCGTATCACATCTCTGATGTCGGCGGAGTGGAACGTCATCTCATCAAGATCTCGTACGAACCTCTTACTCCACTTTTCTCTAATGTCGACTGCTTCTGACTCGTCTCTTCGTGGCTGCATGGACTGCGCTCTAACGGCTATACTCGTATTTGGAGTCTCCCAAGCAATGCATCTCATCACCTGATATCCGAATGAAGTCGAATCATCTGATCGATTTGTCAAAACTCATAATCCCCCAAGAGTTCAACACCTTGGGTACAGTTTAATAGTATCGAATATATGCCACAGCACCTATGGATTAACCGTAGAAGGGCAGACCCAAGCCTCACTAATGGCACCGCTAAACTGCCGCAAACACTAAGGTTCACCGGCGTTCCATGGTCATTAAATCGAGTTAGGGTTTCATTCTTCTAGAGGGTCCGTAGAATTTCTTGCATTTTTTTCCAAATACTTTAAACTTGGAAAATGGGTTCCTGACATTCGATCGTCTCTATCGACTCTCAACGTATCCGCGTGAAGTCGTCTCTAGCTAGAATCAATCAATCTGATGACCTCGCATCGGGGTAGGCAATGAATCACATGTCCTAGTCTTTCATCTCTGGTGACTAGCAATCTCCTATCATATCTCGAAGTATAACTCGTGCGGCGTTAGCTTCAAACATCTGGGGCGATATCTTTTCATTCGCCAAAATCACTGGCTCATTCGTCCGCATGCTGAACAGTGCCTCAATCATCAAAATAATCTGTGCTCTGATGGTCATCACAATCTGGCTGGCCTCTTGAAGTGGCCTAATCCCCTGGTGCTGATCTGCACGTCCGAGAAATCTCGTAAAAGAGATCCGTGTAACGCTTGTGGCGCGAAAACACAGTAAAACAACGCCTCTATGCAATCATATGCCCCTGGAATCACGCTCTGGTCAGTCCTCATCCATGACGAGCTCATGCTGACCGCAACTCTAGCCGTAGATCTCCACGCCCGTACCACCGTGATAACAAAACCATAACTGGTACTGATGAGGCTAGATCATAGGAATGAATATAATGTTGTGCAAAGAAATGTCCATCCTAAGTCTTCTTAAGTGGAGTATCGTATCGTAAATATACCGTGGAACATACGTACGGTACGTCACTCTACTCAAGCTGCCTACTCCATCAACCAAGGATCATCTTACACTCCGAAGCTAAAACCTATCGTTCTGATACCAACTTTGTCATGCCCTGAAAGTACGGAACATGACCGGGACAAAAATTACGAAACGTCTCGAGGCGTACGTAATCTAAGTAAGCCAAAACCCAGAAATCAAAACCAAGAATAGTAGGGTGCATGAAAAACCAATTTAAAGCAAGTAGTTTTAATCAACATAGGCCGAAGTATGTAATTTTGAAATCTCAAGTATTTTATGAAAATATTGGCAGAGTCTCCTTTGTAAATACTGGCCCCAAACGGGATACAACATGAATAGTATACGAAATGAAACAAAAAAGCATCTCTAAGCGGGAGCTAGCTCTTCGTCAATCGATGGCCACAACAACGCAAGCAATATAATATACAACGCTGAAGGGCGATGATCAAAACTCAAAAAAAACTCAAAACAACATGAAAATCATAATAATACAACGCACGACTCTAAGGTCGAAAGAATAACAGGTCTGGTTTTCTATCTCTCTAAAATATACAATCTGGTTGATAGAGTTTCTAGATACAACTGAAATAATAATATACAATGGTGGTCCTGATGCAAAGAACCTACCTGCCAAAGCAATCACCCGAAAAGAACAGTGTGCCAGCAAAGCCGTAAAGAACCTGTACGTCAAAACCTGCAAGGAACTGTGGCACAACGGGGGTGAGTTGCCAACTCGTGAGTAGAAAATATCTACGAGTAGAAATCGCATGCATAACGCTATCCTAGGTCATATCAGGTAATATCCTCAAATAAAAATCCTGGTCCAACTATATATAGTGTAATACTACCCGCTCGTGTCCGTGCCCCAGATAGCAACATATCAGATATATGATGTATGAATGCATTACGAATGGAAACATAATATATCATGAGTGAGACAACTGTTTTCTTTAATCAATGAGAGTTCTATATATATGTTAATCACGTATCATCAATGAATGCAATAGAGAAATCAGTGTCAAGTATCGACACAAAACATAAGTCTCAGTATCTCAGCATCAAATCTCAGGCATCCGTATCATCGGCAGAACGGATCAGCCAATAACCATCTCATGACTCCGGCCCGTATCATCCGGATAACCGACGATTCCAAATAATATCACCGGTAGGTAGTGCTCCCCTGCCAGGCTCATCGAATACAACTCGAGCTTCTTGCCCCGGTGTACCATACCGGGCCCACCATATACCCGAGACGGTTCATCCAACTCCTCGAATCGGATTTCCAAATCCAACAGCAATCATGAAAACTCATGGTGGACGACTCATACATCACGAGAAAACCGCAATTTGCATTTAAAATGATGATACTAAGCTTTTATTAAATTCTTGCGGTTTTCCCCCAAATCCAGAAATCTCATGTAAATCCGAAATCATCAAAATCATGATACCAATAAACAGTGAATACCGGCATAAATCTCCATAATACTGCATAACCAATGAATATATGGAGGCATCTGATATCATGCAATGATTGCAATAATTAAACTAGCATATGGAAACTATAACATATTACAACTATCAGCTAGCAAGCTATGTCACTGAAATAGTATTTTCTAAAGTGTACGTGACATGGCAATTACCGATGAAGATGTGTGTGAGCCGGCAAGCGAGTGTACGTGGAGCATATGCGTCATCGGTAATGGTGCTGGCGTCCTAACAGCGTGGTTTCATAATTACTACGTACACAATAACATGCAATGAGGCGATAACAACATAATAAGGAAAGATGAATAGTAAATACAACAATAATATGTGGAACATGAACAATAACGTAACAACAAGGAATCTACCTTACTATACTTGTGTTATACTGTTTTGCTGTTTGAAATAGTACGAATCGTGGTGTTTGAAAATAAGGACTACGGTGTTTTTAAGAAAAGTTACGTCTTTTAAAATATCCGTAGTATCCCTTGGTATGTCTTTAAAATTCTCACAATTCGTCAGTTTTGGAAATAGATATGACTCGGGTCCTGTCTTACACCTACTAGGTAAACTACAGGTCTAACTAAAAACCAAATGAAAGGGGTATGGAAAACCACCTAAATCTGAGTCAATATATATATGCATATATATAGTCGGTGATCCCGCCTCAATAATATCTCTTACGATACATCATGTAATATCATATCCTTGAGTCAAGTGTGCGGATCTATCATTAATATATAGCTCGTACGGTAAATCCGTCGTACGGCCTCCCAAATCTGGGTACGGGTCAAATATCACATTTATCTCACTATTTATCTGGTATCCTCTTTATCAAATATCATGATCGGGGTACTAATCTATGTCTAGCACAACACTGATATCATCTAAGTATGTGCATGCGTGTGTATGGAAACACCATGCCAAAAGGACCCGCTAAAACATCACGTCGTATCTCAAAAACGAACAACATCAAATTACCGATCTCACGTCCTCAAGCCCAATCTCATCGACTCATCTCAAATCCCAAGTACTATCCTCATAATCCAGTATATGTATAGACACACACACACACACACACATCCCCATATACGCAGAGGTAATAACATAAATGTATGCATGTGTGTGTGTGCGTGTGTGGGTGTAACAACTATTCTAAGGTTTCGAAACTAACACTAAACTAATCCATGAACACCCAGAATCTATCTTTATCATAAAAAAATCCCATATCAACATAATAAATATATATATATATGTGTATACGTATTCGTATACATCACTACGAACTGCGGGGGTGCTATACGCTATCCACCCGACTTCTCCCCGTAGATATAAATCTACTCACCTGGTCCTTACGTGCCGAAATCGATGTCGCCACGCGCTTGCTTGTCTTCTCGAAGTCCTCATGAGGGCACCTACGTGTCACAATGTATTGTATCGTATAAAAGCCCAATTCAAAATCGAAACGGCATACGAAAACCAAATCGGCACGCGTATCACGCATAGGTCAAAACCTATCGCCTACGCATGCAAGAATAGCCAAACCAACCCTCGATGTCGATGTACAAACGTCAAACCATCGAGGAAAACCCAAACACACCCATTTTCACATTCACAAACACAAATTATAATATGAAGTAGGTTAAAATTCACAAAAACCCCAAACTCATTTTAAAAGCTATTTTCCCGAAAACCTAGCAAGCAAAATTTACCGTTTTAGCACAACACTTGATGTTTTAACAATTCTACTGCCCATAATGCATATTAAACATCTTAAATAAGCCATACAAACCATTTCCACAATTTAATCTCATTAAATTTCATTAACCACAAAATTCTAGTTCGCAATTTACCAATTTTGACAATTTTCAAAGTAAAATTCACAATTCACAACTAAGCTTGGTTTTGCATAACCTAAGTTATTAAACCACTCAATATAATGTTAATGATGTCATGAAATCCTAATTAGAATTTTATCTCACCAATATGTATATATTTTAAAAACCTAGTTTGCCATTTTAACTAGATTGAACAATTTTAAATGTCAAAATTAGCAAACTTAGCAATTTGATTACATTTTGCATGCCTTAAGATAATAACCTACACTTAGTTAACATGATTTATTGATTAAAATCCTAACTTTAATTTAAACCCTTTCTTGAAATTCAAATTTAGCAATTAGAGTCATATTTAAACACTTAATTGGTTAAATTAAAGTAATGAATCAACAAACAAAACATGGACTTAGGATTATACCTCCAATTCATGAGATCAACATGAATCTAGCACCAAAATCTTGGCCTCAAAAATGCAAACTTTTCACCAAGATCCATGCAAGTTAGGCTAAGGAAAAATGGGTATGAGTTGGATTTTTATTTTGTGGGATTTTTGTGTTGATTTTTGGGCATTTTGTGATAAAATTTTGATGAGAAATGAGAGGAGAAGAAGAAGGGGGCTGCTGTTTTTGATGGAGAGGGGTTTCGGCCAGATGTGAGGAGAGAGGAGAGAGAGTGAGGTGGGGAAATGATACCAAGTCAACAACAAGTCAAAGCCCATAACAGTTTTAACTTCTTTCTTTCTTTCATTTGTTTTCTTTTCTTTTCTTTTCTTTTGCCAAAACAAGTGGGTAAATGAGGGGGGAGCATGGGCTGCTGATTTGGATAGTGGAGAGAGGGTGTGGGTGAGTGTGGGTGAGGGAAAAATGATAAATGATATACCCCAACATCTATTTACACTAATTTCACTATTTAAGCCTTTTATTTCGATATTTTCTAAAACCGTTTGACAGCTACATTTCATTTCAAAAACAACATGTTAAAATTTTGTTTAATGTGTTATGATGCACAAAATTTGTTTCAACTTGATCAGTCGAAAATACTGCATTTTTAACACGGCAATTTCCCTATCATTTGCACTCATTTAGAAGTATTCGGTATTCATATTGCGCATATTAGCAAAGCATCTCTGAAATACCAGATTGCATGTGTTAGACTTTAAAACCGGCACTTTTAGGGAAATTGTGTGTTTATCATGGCATTGCATCATCCCTGTATTGCGCAACACTTGTTTCGAGATTTGTGCAGGAAATTGCAGGAACAAAGCCAGATAAAAAATACGCCAACTGAAAGGCTAAAGATCTGATAGCAATACAAAAGGCCAAATAAAATTCAACATATCCTAAGCAGGCCAAAATGTCAACCCAAGTCCCCAGTTATAAACTAAAGCTCCAAAGCTTCAGAACCGCAGCGGTTCCGCGGCGGGAGCTGGCTTGCGCCGCGGAACCGCGGCGCTTTGATGACGTCATTGGCTCAAATTTCCTCCACGTGCTACTTGTAAATGCCTAAGCTTCCAGAAGATTCCCGATTCTCCACGTGGCACATCTAGAAGGCTCGGCTTAACAAACTTCTTCTAGAAGGCTCTCCTTAACTAACTTTTGGAGGGAAATTCAAATTTCTTTAACAAACTTTTGGAGGGAAATTCAAATTTGAAATCCTAGATCTAGGGTTTTGATGGTCTATAAAAGAGAGCCTAGATTTAGGGTTCATTCTTCTTCATTCCCCCCCCCCATTCCATCTACAAGTTGAGTGACACATCTTGTAGCCCCAAATTCTAAATCCAATTCCAAATTCGAGATCCCGAGTATCAAATCAAGCAAGAAACCTTCAACCTTTTAGGAGCCGAGCCGATCTTCAATCGAGCAAGTGATACAAGCCGATCCGCGACTCACGGAGACGAGCGAAGCCAAATCGATGATCGAGTTCTTCCTCTTGTAGTTCATGAGCGATTGTAATGAAATTGTTGATATAAATAAAAGGTGAAATTCTTTAATCTTGCTTTCTTTAAATTCTTGCATCATGATTCGATCTCAATTTGTAATTGTAGTTCTTGTTGTGATGTTTGAGTAAAACTCCGCTCGTAAAGGAGTCGAGACGATCAATAGAATGATGATGCAATAAATCTTAAAACGATTCTTAAGTCCTACGAGTTTTGTAAACCCTAGCAAGTTGAAGAATCGATGACCTAGTTTCGTTGCGATGCTTTCTTGATTGTTATCGCTCGAAATTAGGGATCTACGATCAACTCTTGAATTTACTAGAGACTAGAATGTGAATGATATCGACGAATGAACAAGGGATAAATGATGAAACCCTAGTTTCATAAGAAATCCCTAATTCTCGTCGATCATCATCGATTTAGTATCAAATCTTCGAAGGATAAGAATATGTCATCTCTAGATTACACCACACCTATGGATCCGATCGATTCCTACGAGCCTCATTTAGATTCTTGATATTTGGTTGGAAAAATCATCACAAATTACCACTTCTTGATTTTAATGCTTTCTTAGATCTAGATATTTTCTCTTTCTTGAAATGCAATTTTATAAATCATAAATGGTTTTCTTTTCTTTCCTTAAAGTTTCGAATCATCTAATTCGAAGCACGAACGATTACACTTTCCTTGTGGACGATCCGCACTTAATAACGCTCTACATTCGACACTGTTATTGATTGCAGTCAAAATATTTTTGGTTGTGATTTCTATATACAATTTTCTAAATACCGACAACGGAAAATATCATCAATCAAATGGCGCCGTTGCCGGGGATAGTGCGCTAATTGTTCGTATTTTGAAATTTGAGTTGAAATGGTTATTCCATTAAAAAAATTTAGATCAAAATTCGCGCAAACACTAATACGTGTTGGTGTGATTTGATTGCAAGGAAATCTGGGATCATTGGAGCTGGAGAAAAAAATTTCAGAGAATTCCAAAGGACTTAGGGGTTCAACAGAAGCATGCTGTGAATATTTTGTTCAGTGAGCAGTACATACGGCCGCCCATCCGAGGTCTAAGCCATCAACTGCGGCGGTTCCGCGGCTGGCTAAAGGATTCTCTGTGCAATTTTTCACTCAGGTCCTCTAAGACTTTCTTATCTTCTTCTCTGTCTGCTCCGAATAACATTTTTCTGCAGGCTTCTTTGCAAAAAAATCGCAGCGCCGCAAAAAGCAAAATTAAATTATGCTTGTTTTGATTTTGTGGTTGTTTGCATAATTAATACGAAAATTAAGGGGCAAAGACCAAATCCAGATTAGGTGGGGAGTTCATTACCCTTCTTAGGCCCCGAAAATCACAAAACTTGCATCCGCATTGACCCACATTAACTAAAGAATATCTAGAGATGAGTCTAAGGACCGTCGCGCTCACTTAGGACAGAAGAAGGCCATGGGTAATTCATTGCTTATACGCATTTCTTTTGTGGTGTCTAAGGCATGTGTGTCGAAGGCTAGTGGTTACTTAATTAGGCCCACTACTTACGTAGTAGAGAACCTCCCACTTACCTGGCACTTACCTGGCCACAGGAGAGACAAAGAGGCAGTGGAGGATTTATCCTGCGACTTGTCTTTTGGCAGTTTGGAGCGGTCTAGAGCTTTGACCTAGGTGACCACTAGATTCTAGGGTTTTGCTTATTGCATTTGTTGTGGTTGCATCATTTTTTTCAAAAATCCGTATCATTTTTTCAAAAACAAACACCAACACTTCATTTCCCCTAATTATAAAATCACGCTGCCACTTGTACTAACCCTTTTTAGTGCAAGATAAGCTGGACAACAGGATTCTAGTGCCTGTTTAGTCCGCGTCCCCGATCGACCCTAAAGTCGGTATTTCTACATTTACTTCTTCTTTACCCACCACCACACCCACATCGATGGATCCGTCTCCATCGAACTTCTTTACCACTACTCTGCTGTCGTCCGTTGGTGCGCAGAATCCACCCCGCATCTCTCTCCAAGAGAGGTGCTATCCTACACGAGGTCCTCTTTCGACCTGCTTATCCATTCCACCAGCCAATGGGGAAAATTTTGAAATTAAACCCCAATACATCAACCTTCTACCAAAATTTCACGGTACCGAGTCTGAAGACGCATATGCCTTTATCACCAAATTTGAAAATGTATGCGTAATGATGGGTACCTCACAGCTTTCTATGGATGCTATGCGTCTTCGTCTTCTCCCATTTACCTTGTGCGATATAGCCGAGAAGTGGCTGTATAACACTACCGCACATTCCATTTCAAATTGGGAAGAATTCGTAAAAGCATTCCTTAAGAATTTCAACCCACATCATAAGACAGCTCGAGTCCGTAGCGAAATAAATCAATTCACCCAGCTTCCAGATGAACCATTTTCAAAATGTCTTGAACACTTCAAGGATCTGTTTGTCCAATGTCCACATCACGGAATCCCCAGATGGGAACTGTGCTGAATCATATATGAGGGCATTAATCCTAACACAAGACAGATCCTTGAATCCATGTATCAAGGCAACTTCATGACCAAAGATGATGGGGAAGCCTGGAAATTCCTAGAAGATTTCGCTGAAAAATCTTTACAGTGGGAGGGTGTGAGTCAATCGTCTAGGGTTGGCAATAACCAATCGGATGTTTCCATAGGAGTTAGAGCTGACATTTCAGCGTTGCAAAAGAAACTTGAGACTATGGAAAACAAAATTTTAGCCGCCCTAAACCAAATGTCACTCTCCAAAACTGTATGTGGCTGATGTTCTGATCCTTCTCATTTGACGGAAGAATGTCCAATAAATTCTCCGTTTCAAGGTCATGAGCATATCAATTCTGCTTACCAACAAAGACCTAGAAATGATCCATATTCTTCCACGTACAATCAGGGTTGGAGGAATCACTCGAACTTTGCTTGGAACCAATCACAAAATCAAAATACGGTTCCAAACCAACACAATTTCCAAAGGGTCCCTCCACCACAACAGCAACCACCACTTCAATTGAGTCAGCACCCTTACCAATCACAAAACTTCCAAAATCTGGCCAACACTTTTGCACCATATGAAAACTCTTTGCAATTGACCGGTACAGATAATACCTCTGCACTAGCATAAACCTTGGATACTTTCATGAAACAATCCATCCAAGAGACGGCAAGTTTGCAATCTTCCGTCGAGAATGTGATGAAGATCATTGTCTCTCAAAATAAGAATATCAAATCGATGGAAGCACAAATTGCACAAATAAAAGCCGAAATGAGTGCAAGAGAGAAAGGGAAACTTCCAGCTCAACCTTTGCCCAATCCTGGCTATTCACATCATGTGGATGCAATCACGTTGAGATCTGGGAGAGTGCTTGACAACCACGTTGGGGAAGAGTTTGATAATACTGATAAATCAATCAATAACACCCCGGCTGAGACCTTTCCTCACACACACACTTCTAATTCTGACCCCAGTTCTTCTACCCCACCACTTTCTTGCGAGCCTATTCTTCGTTTCCCACAAGGTTCGCCACCTCAGTCCACCTCTTCTACTCCTCCACTGACGATCCCTACTTCTATTCTGGGATCGGTTCCACACACATTTCCTTCTCCTATGATGGACCCAGCGCTTATTGCTAAAGCACCTTATCCTAATCGGTTAAGGGTTAACACATCAAGTCCACATATGGAGAAGATTATGGAAATTTTATAGCAAGTTAACATCAACATCTCTCTCCTAGATGCCATCCAACAAGTTCCGTCCTATGAGAAAACTCTTAAGAACTTGTGCACTAGGAAGAGGAAGACTCAAGTGCCCAAGAAGATATTCATGGCAAAAACAGTAGACACAGCCTTTCCCCAGCAATTACCGAGGAAACGTACGGATCCTGGATATCATACTATTTCCATTTCTATTGGGGAAAAACACATCAACCGTGCTCTACTAGACCTTGGCGCTAGTGTTAACTTGCTTCCTTTCTCAGTCTATGAGCAGTTAGGGATCGGAGAGTTGAAACCAACCCATTGCACTCTCCAGATGGCTGACCGATCAATCACCAAACCTAGGGGTGAACTGGAGGATGTGTTAATAAAAATCGGGGAATTTATATTCCCTGTGGACTTTATTGTAATTGATACACAGCCTGTAGCGAACCCACGAAATCAAATTCCGGTGATTTTAGGTCGCCCCTTTTTGGCCACTTCCAACGCTATCATCAACTGTCGTAATGGTTCTATGACCCTATCCTTCAGGAATTGGTCAATTGAGCTGAACATTTACAAGTTGGGAAGTGTACCCTCCGAACCTACTGCTCAGGTCTGTTCTGTCGACTTAATGGATGTCGACAGCAGCGAATTTGATAATCCTCCTGATACTGATCTCGACTATTTTCATATGTTATTGTTTGACCCAACTATGTATCATACACATACGGACTCTTCCACCGAGATGTCTGGGTCAACAATTAACACTGATTATGAACTGTTCTTAGAGTATGAAGATCACCCAGCAA
Organism: Agapanthus africanus; assembly: GCA_030015575.1. Classification (NCBI taxonomy): domain Eukaryota; kingdom Viridiplantae; phylum Streptophyta; class Magnoliopsida; order Asparagales; family Amaryllidaceae; genus Agapanthus; species Agapanthus africanus. The sequence goes on from CM057345.1 coordinate 231,789,092, forward strand.
TTTGTGATGACATTATTCATCGGGGTATTGATGGAACTTTTGAGGAAATCTTCGCTGAAGAACTCGCCTTTTTGAATGACACGGGTGTTGAGATGAATCCACATCAAATCACTGAAATTGAACCTCCACCCCTTCTTCTGAACTGTAAAAAGAATGCGAGTAATTCATCACATTCACTACATCGTCTCTCAAAAATGAGACTTACACACTTTCTATTCCACCACTTACCCTTTCCTCACTTTTTCTTCCACCAACCCGAGAACTGCATTGATAAAATTTTCGAATGGTTGGTGTTGACGTACGGTCTTTGCAAAGCTTGGCATCGACCATTGATTTTTGACCCCCTCATATGATTTTCAAAAGATTAACATTGCATAACTCAAGTTTGGGGGGGTAATTTTTCTGGCTCATCAAAAGAAAATTTTTACAAAATTTTGAACCAAAAATAAGTTTGGGGGAGGCTCTTCACTTATATATTTTGCCCCCACTAATAAATTCCTCCCAAGCTTACAGGTTTTTCGAGATTCAGCAAAAGGCAACAGTGAGGACACTGTTGAAAACAAGTTTGGGGGAGGTTTGTGCTTATTTTCGCATCATTTGCATCATACTTTGCATAACCACAAAACATTTTTGAAAACCTATAAAAATTTAAAAAATTTCAAAAAGATCAAAACATTTTTTGTACATAAATAAGATAATAAAAGTTTAGATAGTGAAAAGTTACATCCATGAGATTAGAAAAATTTAAGAAAACCAAGAAAATTAGAAGTTTTCTTATACGAACTAGTAATAAGTAGTTATGAGCCGTTGTCCCAAGGGTTAGTAAGATGAAGGAAGTCACTAATCTGAGGATAAAAATAAGTCTGAAAAATAGTTTCTATTCTGGAAGCCAAACATTTTGAACGTTGATACCCTGCTATTCGCACTTACACACGTCTTGAAGCCTGGGATAGTAGAGGATACCTTGAAATGATCTTGTCTTAAAGCCAAAAGTATGAAGGAAAAAAAAAGTAAAGTGGTGAGAAAAAAATGGACACTGGTTTTGTTATCGCCGAGGGCAATAAAAAATTTATAGCGAGGGTGCCTCTTCACCTAGTGCCCTAAGGCCAACTGGTCTGGGAGTCACTGCTATGCCTGAGATGGTGCAAGACGAGGAAAATACACCAAATAAGCAAAGCACATGAGTAATCGGTCAGCTAGTACCTAAAGAAGTATTAACGGTCGCATGAAAGTGTGTGAGCAATTTCATTTAAATATTCATTAATCAAAAAGTACTAAGGCTGATGGGCAAGAGTATGATAGCTTGAATTGAATTCTCCGGGTGTAGGGATGTCCTTTACACACACGCCGGGTGATATGATCGGTGTTTGGAAGAAAGATAGGAATGAAGAATAAGACAATGTTTTATTGAGGGAGGACGTGATTTCTGACATCTTTTCATGACCATTAAGACTAGGCTCATGACAACCGAAAAGCTAGCTTTGTTGGAAACCTTAATTTTCATGGCTTTTCTTTTACAATTCTTGTCTTTAAATGTAATATTCATGATCTTCTTTTTATTATTGGATTTTGTGGGTGCAATCCGCTGAAAACCCTCAGGAGACAACACTCCTCCTACTAGGGACACCTAGAGGTTTAAAGGCTTGTTGCACGTGCTCAGTGCAATCATGTTGCCTACGAAAGTGTGCTAGTTAGTTTTTCTCTTTCTTTATTTTCTCCTTCTCTTTTTAATAAAAAAGTTCGCTCGAGACGATCGAAAATAAGTTTGGGGGAATTTGATCAGTCGAAAATACTGCATTTTTAACACGGCAATTTCCCTATCATTTGCACTCATCTAGAAATGTTCGGTATTCATATTGCGCATATTAGCAAAGCATCTCTAAAATACCAGATTGCATGTGTTAGACTTTAAAACCGGCACTTTTGGGGAAATTGTGTGTTTATCATGGCATTGCTGTATTGCGCAACACTAGTTTCGAGATTTGTGCAGGAAATTGCAGGAACAAAGCCAAAAGAAGCTGATCAAAAATACGCCAACTCAAAGGCTAAAGATCTGGTAGCAATACAGAAGGCCAAATAAAATTCAACATATCCTAAGCAGGCCCAAATGTCATCCCAAGTCCCCAGTTAAAAACTAAAGCTCCAAAGCTTCAGAACCGCCGCGGCTCCGCGGCGGGAGCTGGCTTGCGTCGCGGAACCGTGGCGCTTTGATGACGTCATCGGCTCAAATTTCCTCCACGTGCTTCTTGTAACTGTCTAAGCTTCCAGAAGACACCCGATTCTCCATGTGGCACATCTAGAAGGCTCGGCTTAACAAACTTCTTCTAGAAGGCTCTCCTTAACTAACTTTTGGAGAGAAATTCAAATTTCTTAAACAAAATTTTGGAGGGAAATTCAAATTTGAAATCCTAGATCTAGGGTTTTGATTGTCTATAAAAGAGAGCCTAGATTTAGGGTTCATTCTTCTTCATTCCTCCCCATTCCATCTACAAGTTGAGTGACACATCTTGTAGCCCCAAATTCTAATCCAATTCCAAATTCAAGATCCCGAGTACCAAATCAAGCAAGAAGCCTTCAACCTTTTAGGAGCCGAGCCGATCTTCAATCGAGCAAGTGATCCAAGCCGATCCGCGACTCACGGAGACGAGCGAAGCCAAATCGACGATCGAGTTCTTCCTCTTGTAGTTCTTGAGCGATTGGAACGAAATTGTTGATATAAATAAAAGGTGAAATTCTTTAATCTTGCTTTCTTTAAATTCTTGCATCATGATTCGATCTCAATTTGTAATTGTAGTTCTTGTTGTGATGTTTGAGTAAAACTCCGCTCGTAAAGGAGTCGAGACGATCAATAGAATGATGATGTAACAAATCTTAAAACGATTCTTAAGTCCTACGAGTTTTGTAAACCCTAGCAAGTTGAAGAATCGATTACCTAGTTTCGTTGCAATACTTTCTTGATTGTTATTGCTCGAAATTAGGGATCTACGATCAATTCTTGAATTTACTAGAGACTAGAATGTGAATGATATCGACGAATGAACAAGGGGTAAATGATGAAACCCTAGTTTCACAAGAAATCCCTAATTCTCGTCGATCATCATCGATCTAGTATCAAATCTTTGAAGGATAAGAATATGCCATCTCTAGATTACACCACATTTATGGATCCGATCAATTCCTACGAGCCTCATTTAGATTTTTGATATTTGGTTGGAAAAATCATCATAAATTACCACTTCTTGATTTTAATGCTTTCTTAGATCTAGATATTTTCTCTTTCTTGAAATGCAATTTTATAAATCATGAATGGTTTTCTTTTCTTTCCTTAATGTTTCGACTCATCTAATTCGAAGCACGAACGATTACACTTTCCCTGTGGACGATCCGCACTTACTAACGCGCTACATTCGACACCGTTATTGATTGCGGTCAAAATATTTTTGGTTGTGATTTCTATATACAATTTTCTAAATACCGACAACGGAAATATCATCAATCACAACTCATTCAAATTTGTAATTTCCCCTAATTAAATGTATTAGTGACACCTTAAAATAATATTAAAATAATTAATTACGGAAAAATTTTCAGAAATTTAGAAGTTTTACCCTTGGCTCAATAAACACCAAATACTAGCAATTTCATAGCTAGAATATGTATATTTAATTTTATATTAAAGATATTATATTTTGATTTTTTACGGAAAACCCCCTTATTTTACCGATTTTCTGAAATTTGAAACGATTTTCAAAACGTTACAATGTGAAAATTACATATAATGATAAGAATTATAAAAGAAAGAACTTGAAAATCAGAGTTTTCAACTACACTAGCTTTTCGGTTGTCATGAGCCCTATCATAATTGTCATGAAAAATTGTTAGAAATCACGTCATCCTTCAATAAAACATCGTCTTTATTCTTCATATCTACCTTTCTTCCAAACACCGAACATATACCCCTACGTGTGTGTTAAGGACATCCCTACACTCGGAGAATTCAATTCAATCTATAATACTCTTGTCCATCTACCTCAGTACTTTTTATTTGGTGAATATTTAGATAGAATTGCTCACACATTCTTCATGCGACCGTTAATACCTCTTGAGGTACTAACCGACCGAATAGTATATGTGCCCACATATTAGACATAATTATTATTTTCCTTGTGTTGCAACACATAAGGCTTAGCAGTGACTCCTAAACCAGTTGGTCTAAGGCACTAGGTGATGAAGCACCCTCGCTTTATTTTTTTTTATACTGCCTTGGTGATTAAAAAACCAGTGTTCATTTTTCTTCACCATTTTATACTTTTATACTTCATTTTAAATTTATTTTCTTCGTACTTTGGCTTTTATACAAGTGCATTTCAAGGTATCCTCTACTATCCCGAGTTTCAAGACGTGTGTAAGTGCGTATAGTAGGGTATCAACGTTCAGATGTTTGGCTTCAAAAATAGGAACTATTTTTCAGACTTATTTTTATCCTCAGATTAGTGACTTCTTTTATCTTACTACCCCTTGGGACAATGGCTCATAGCTACTTATTACTAGTTTCGTTTAAGAAAACTTCTAACTTTCTTATTTTTCTTAAATTTTTCCAATCTTTTAAATGTAATTTTTCACTTTCTAATCTTTCATTATAAAAGAAATTGTTTTGAAAATTATGTGGTTATGCAAAGTATAATGCAAAGTGATGCGTAAATAAGCACAAACCTCCCCCAAACCTGTTTACAGCAGTGTCCTCACTGTTGTCTCTTTTAAATCTCAAAAACCTGTAGGCTTGGGAGGAAAAGTTATTAACGGGGACAAGAATAAATGAAAGTGAAAATCCTCCTCAAACTTATTTTTGGCTAACATTTTTGTGTACAAATTTTATTTTCAAGAGCCAAAAATATACCCCCCTAAACTTAAGTTAAACAATATTAAGCATTTTAAGAGGGGGTAAAGTTACTGGTCAATGCCAAGTTTTGCAAAGACCGAAAGTCAACACCAACCATTCGAAGATTTTATCAATGTAACGTATATGTCGGTGGAAGAACATGTTATATAGAGCAAGGAAGAAGTGGGGAAGAGATAAGTGGTGTGATGGAAAGGGTTTGCTTCTCTATTTGGAGAGACGACATAATGAATGTGATGATGGATCACTCGCATTCTCGTGATTGTCAAGAAGAAAGGGTGGTGGAGGTTGATTAATCACAAACTCCGTGTCAGCTCAGAATGCGAGTTCATCAACGAAGTTTTCATCGATATCCCGAAGAATAATGTCATCGGAAAGAACGGGATGATACTCAGACTCCATGAAAAGTTCAGAATAAGCGTTAGATGTTGGCCCGGACAGATCGATAGGAGGGTCCGTATGTGTATAAGACATAGTGGGGTCAAGCAATAACATACAAAATGAGTCTAGATCAGTATCGTGAAGCTGTTCAGATTCGCTGCTATCATCATTCATCATGTTGACAGAACATACTGTAGGGTTACTAGGCAAAGTCACAAGGGTCTATAAGGCATCAACCATGCCCGATTTATAATTTAGACGTGCCGAACAACCCAAAGCGAGGATCTTTGCTAGATAATTAGGGTTAAACATGCATGTAAACATCTTTACATCTAAGAGAGAGGGATTACAACCTTTGTAGTCCGCTCCTTCACTTCATATGCTCCGAGTAGTAGTCCCTTCGCCGCAATCCATGATCTCCCGGACTCTAGAGAGGCTCCACAAGCCGAACGATCCATGCTTGCTTGAAGTCTTCCTTTTCAAAGAAAATCTACCTTGAAGTTTCTTTACCTCAAGCTCTCACTCACTAATCAAGTTTTAATGAGGTGAACACCCTAATCTAATTGGCTAGATTAGATGAGGATGATGAAGTAGGATTTATGCTCTCTTTCATTGTCAAATTCTCACACTCATTCATCACAAAATCAAAAGCTAGAAATCTTTCAAGGAGGAAGAAGATGATGAAGTCTTTTGTGATGAACAATGAATAATTACTATGCTTACAAATGAACCTTGAGTTAATAATATGAATCATTAAATCATGTAGAGAGTTTACTAGGGTTAAGGATTTAGGTTGGGTTAGAAAATATCAACAAAATATCTTTGCTTAAAACAAAAGAAAAGCTTCTAGAAGCTACATGAAAATTCTAACCCAAATCAAATCCTAACCAGGTTTAATCTCCACTAATTATGTTTCATTTGTAAACATAACTTGTTACAATATTATATATCACATATATAATATATTTTGTAACAAAAGAAAATAATACAACTAACATATATCGCATATATATCAATATATTATCCGGTGAGAAAATGTAATAATGAAGCGAGCCAATATTAGATAATGTATTGTAATATATCACATATATAATTATACATTAAATTATCGAATCAACACTTGATCCGATAATCTGGCTATTTCTCAAATAAACGACGAATATAAACTGTATCAGTTCATCGAATCAACACTTGATCCGATGACCCGGCTATATCACATATACCCGGCCGATATCTAAAATCGCAAGAATAATATACGGTATCTCATACCGTATTATTCTCGATCCCGCACATATCACATATGTGCTTCTACTCCTTTTTGCCTGAGTCAAGAAACCTCTGTGTAGGACTCTAAAGAATCGTCAATATGCCGGTAGCAGGTGATGATCATATCAAACACCCACAAGCCGCAAGCGGTCTGCTAAAGGTAACAGTCACCCAGGTATTGAGCGATCAGAAGATCAATAAGAAAGCCTGTGCATTCTGCTGTGAATCCAATCAGTAACACTCCTGTACAGTCCGGTCTCTTCGTTTGATATGTTGCATATCTAGTCTAGGGGTGGTATACGTCAGAACCCAGTAACCGATAAGTCGTGTCGATGTGAGGCTCATAACAGGTCGAGAACCTACTGATAACACTTACCAGTAGAACTCTATATCAGCCCTGGCCAGGGACTTCCAGTTATAGCCAATCGAACACAGCACAACATCAACTCCCTATACCGGGAGAGACGAATCCCCTCCTATCGCTCATTGTCTCCATGTGATTTGGGACTGCACCCAAAAGCCACCGTTTTGCACGCCCTCTTAGACGTGGTAAGGTGGAAATCAAAGCACAGTGGGAATCACACAAGACTCTATGACGATCTCGGGTCTACAGACTAACCTGTACCAGTGTCACCGGAGAACTGCCATCTGACGTGAGGTATATGACCATCTGGGAGTTCTCGGTGAGTCTGTCCAGTGTACCCAGTCTCCACTGAGCACCCGTACACCATCTTTGATGTCAAACACCGATGGATATGGGATCATCCATCGCCCATCATATGGGTCAAGATGCGTATACGCTAGTCTACTCTGGTGTGTCGATGCCCTGTCTCGACACACCCTCGACTAGGAACAGTTATAGGATGTACTCGTTGACTACCCTGGCCCCACTAGTATGATCTCATCATAGTTCCAGTAGTCGAGTACATATCCTAAGGGCTTTATCAACATGTGAGAGTAAGACAGTAAACTAATATAAGTCAACATGTTTATACAAAGTAAAACCAAATAGCTTACTATCATGACGAGCAAGAAAGTCGTCTCTATATATATCCAAGCATCCATTATAATATACATCATATGTACAACAATGGCCTCAAGGGCATATATATAACTAACAATCTCCCACTTGCACTAAGGCCAGCTGTTGTAGTATCTCTTACCTAGCATCCCGAATAATCTCTCAAACTGTATCTGGCGAATGGCCTTCCTGAGTGGATCCGCAGTGTTGTCCTTCGTATCAACTCTCCTGACCTCGATCTCCCAGCGATCAACTATCTCCCTGATCAGGTGATACCGCCTCAGAATATGTCCGGACTTCTGATGGGACCTGGGTTCCTTGGCCAAAGCCACAGCTTCATTGTTATCACAATACAAAGTTATTGGATGCTCAATGGACGGAACCATACCAAGTTCAGTGATGAACTTCTTTATCCAGACAGGCTCTTTGGCAGCATCGTTGGCAGCGATGTATTCAGCCTCCATCGTCGAGTCTGCAACGGTATCCTGTTTGGAACTCTTCTAACATACCGCCCCTCCATTGAGGGTAAAGACAAATCCCGAGTGCGACTTAGAGTCGACCTTATCACTCTGGAAGCTCAAATCGGTAATGGACTCCACCTGGAGTTCTCCGTTACCATACACCAAGAACATCTCTTTAGTCCTTCGCAAGTACTTGAGAATGTTCTTCATAGCTGTCCGGTGACTCTCTCCAGGATCTGCTTGATACCGACTCACTACACTGAGTGAGTATGCTACATCGGGTCTGGTACATAGCATCGCATACATGATAGAGCCTACTGCCGAAGCATAGGGTATCCCTTGCATGCGAGCTCTCTGCAAATCAGTCTTGGGAGACATCTCTTTGGAGAGAGTGAGTCCAGAGATTGTAGGTTGGTTCCCACGCTTGGATTCTTCCATACTAAACCTCTTTAGTATGGTGTCAATGTACCTGGATTGGGACAATCCCAGTATCCGTTTAGATCTATCTCTATAGATCATAATTCCCAGCATGCTGGAGGCATCACCTAGATCTTTCATTGAGAATCTTTGTGATAAGAAGAGCTTGACCGATTGCGGCATAGGAACATCATTTCCTATCAAGAGTATGTCATCTACGTACAATACGAGGAAGACAACCTTACTCTCTGCAACCTTCTTATAGATACAAGGTTCATCTACGTTTTTGATGAAGTCAAACTCTTTGACTACAACATCAAAGTAGATGTTCCAACTCCGCGATGCTTGCTTTAACCCATAAATGGATTTAAGCAGTTTGCACACTTTTCCGCTGCTCCCACTATCTACGAAGCCCTCTGGCTGAGTTATGTACACGCACTCTTCTAAATCACCATTTAGAAAGGCGGTCTTAACATCCATCTGCCAGATTTCGTAGTCATGGTATGCAGTAATGGCAAGTAAGATCCGGATGTACTTAAGCATAGCCACTGGAGAAAAGGTTTCGTTATAATCCACACCTGGTCATTGACGAAAACCCTTTGTAACAAGTCTAGCTTTGAAAGTCTCAACTTTTCCATCCACACCAAATTTCTTTTTAAAGATCCATTTGCTCCCTATGGGTTTTACCCCTTCAGGAGCAACTTCCAAATTCCATACTTTGTTGGTGTACATGGATTCCATCTCAGATCGCATTGCATCCAGCCATTTCACAGAGTCACCACTCGTGATGACCTGCTCGAAGCTAGTCGGGTCATCATCTTCCATGATGCAATCCTCTCTCCCACCATCAACGAGAAAACCGTAGTATCTCTCAGGTGGATGAGAAAACCTACTAGATCGGCGGAGAGGCTGGGGTTCGTCCGGAACTACTGAATCCTCTGGTTCCAATAAATCATCAGTTGTAGTTTGTGGTGCTGGAACCTCTTCCAGCTCTACCTCTTTGCCACTAATTTCTTTTACAAGAAATTCCTTTTCTAAAAAGGTGGCATATTGAGAAACAAACACTTTTTGTTTTTCAGCGCGGTAGAAAAAGTATACTTGGGAATTCTTAGGATATCCCATAAACTTGCAAGGAACTGATCGTTTCTCGAGTTTGTCCGGATTTTGCCTTTTGACATAGGCCGGACAACCCCATATCTTAACTCGTTTAAGATACGGTCTCTTCCCACTCTATATCTTATATGGTGTGGTAGGTACTGATTTAGATGGAACTTGATTCAATAGGTATGTTTTTGTCTCAAGCGCATAAACCCAGAAAGAAATAGGCAACTCAGCAGTGCTCATCATAGAGCGCACCATATCTAATAGGGTGCGATTCCTCCGCTCCGATACACCGTTGTGCTGTGGTGTATAGGGAGGAGCAAGCTGAGAGAGAATCCCATTCTCTTTTAGACAGTCTAGGAACTCATTGCTCAAGTATTCTCCTCCTCGATCAGATCGAAGGATCTTAATACTTTTGCCCGTTTGGTTCTCTACTTCGTGCTTATATTCTCTGAATTTCTCAAAAGCTTCAGACTTGTGTTTCATCAGGAACAAATGTTCGTATCTTGAGAGATCGTCAGTGAATGTAATGAAGTAGGAAGAACTGTTCCTAGCATGTGTAGACATGGGACAGCATACATCACTATGTACCAGTCCTAAGAGTTCTTCAACTCTTTCTCCGTGTCCACTAAACGGAGTTCTGGTCATTTTGCTTTTGAGACGTGAATGGCAAGTATCATAAGATGATAATTCGAACGTATTCAAATATCCATCCTTATGTAACTTAGCTAGTCGTGTCGCATTGATATGACCTAGTCTACAATGCCACAAGAAGGATTCGTTCATTTCTGAACTCTTCCTTTTGTGTGTGTTTTGTATATTAAAGACTGTATTTTGATTGAGAACATATATGCCATTATGTAACGAGCCTGATCCAATCAACTTTTGATTCAGGAATATGTTCATAACATTATCCTGTACTACAAAATTATATCCTTCTTTACTTAATAAGGAAACTGATATAAAGTTGCACATCATGTTCGGTATATAATAGCACTCATTCAGAATCAATGTATTACTGCTTGGTAATACAAGGTGATATTCGCCAACTGTTTTGGCTGCAATATTTGCACCATTCACTACTTGTACGGAATGATCACCCTTTCCCAGTTCTCTACCTTTATGTAGCCCACGTAACAATTTACATATGTGGGATCCCGATCCGGTATCTAATACCCAGGACGTAGGGTGAACTGAGAAACAGTTCTCAATAACTAACAAACCCGAAGAAGATGCATCAACATACTTGTTCTTCGTTTGGGCGGCGTGAGAATCCAGATATTCTCCTATTCCCTGCTCAGTCTTATAACACTTATAAGAAAGAACGGGACCAACGTTTCCCCGCCTAGTATAATAAGCGGGTTCAGTCAATACATCCATATTATTATCTTGATTAAGGCCTGACATGGTCGCTACCTGGAGAGAGAGAGAAGAAAAACACTTTAGCGTATGTTCTTGCAAGATTAGATTGGTTATTATCTTATCTAATCATGATGTCTCCCACTGTTTTTATCAAATCTTCCTTCAAACCATAAAAGGTAAGATTAGCTAGGATTAATTACACCCTACAATTTCGTCAATCTTTCAGCCAGATCAGTGTTGGTACTTGAGGGAGGTTCCCCGTGCTTTCGCACGGACCTAATTAAAATAAATCTCCTTATCCCAGAGGCATAACCCCGTTAACACCTTTCTAGACACCTACTTGATCGGCTAATTGTCCTGTGTAAAACTCTCCCAGGAGTAACTCTTACTCGCAGTGGGTATCGGGATTCAACTATCTCATAGGAGGTATGCAATCTCATTGCAAATTTCAACACTTGAAATTCCCGATAATGCTTTTGCCCCTAGCAACTTATGACCTTAACATAGTCAACAAATCATAATTGCTTGCCAAGTTCAACCCGTCATTTCCCGATTGAATTAAACCTACCTGCACGACCCTTAACATAGTCAACAAAGTCGTACAACTACCCTAATCGAATCACATCTGATGTTTTAACAGATAAGCACTAATTAGCTACCACATACTATGCCTTAACATAGTCAACAAACGTAGTACGAATACTAAGTAGTATTTATCTGAAATGACGGAGGGCTACGCAGGTTTTTCAGAAAACCATGAGCGTAATGAACTTGATATCGTTGTAGAAACAAGTGATTTTGAAAAGGAGTGTTTCTGAGGCTTTTCTAGTTTCGCTAAAGAGGTCACTCCCGGTGAAGGGATCTCGGCTCTTTCCTTATCGAATAAGGTGCAGGATATATTATATATAACGCGGTGCAAAGCAAGAACTATAGAAGCTGTCAAAAACTAAACCGCGAGTTTGTAGCATCTGCCAGTTTTGCTAAAGAGGTCACTCTCGGTGAAGGGATCTCGGCTCTTTCCTCATCGAATAAGGTGCAGGGTATATCATATATACCGCTATGCAAAACAAAACTGTAGCTACCCTTTTTATAAAGTTTTGATTCTACAACATCTTTTAGGTTTCTTTTCTTTTATTAATGTCATTAAAAAATCCCATAAGTTATGCTTCCTAAGCATCACAGAAGAAACGAAAGCATTAATATTTATATATCAACATATATATAGTATAAGCATTCGTCTCAGGCAGAAATATGATCTCATCACAGAACATTGCAGTAGAAGATAACATATGAAATATTGGATATACTAGGACATCCGTGTTTTATTTCAAGCCTGTATAAAACACAGATTCCACGGTCACGATGAATAGCCATACCCATATCCCTAGACCCCTACGAGAGCGGCAAGTAACACTACCAATTCTAGGGTTAGGAGACGCGGTCTCGACTCCTCAAGATGGCCTCCCACTGGACCCTAGAACCCGGTTACTTGTGCTCCCCTCCTTGGGTCTACCTAATGCGGAAAAGTAAATAATATACAATAGTGACAACAACATAAACCGGGAAGTGCCCCAATAAAAGAATATTACATACAATGAATTTTACATGAATGAAAATAAAAACCCTCATCTCACATAAAACCCCCGGCTATTCAGAACACGACGATCCAATATAACATATCACAGCAACACATAATATCTCATATCATCAATGTAAGCAAGTATGCGTATCCGGATTGTCGTTGATGTATAGCAACAAAGCCGGCGATACACCACATACTACGCTTACGGTCACAGAAAAGAAAGTGTAAAACTATAACATTTGGAATCCACAAACACTTTAGACATCTTAAATCCGAAATATCACATACTTCGCATTTCATGCCTAACTATATGAATTCCACATATTGTATCACATTCCAGATAAATAGACAATATTAAACTTTCCGATCGAATAATCAAATACCCAAGATTTCCTAAATAGCTCAACACTTGAGCGGAGTTCAAAAATTCCAGAACATGTCACGGTCCCAATGAACCAGTCGTAGAAGGGTCAAACCAACGCCTCACATGTGGCAACGCTAAACTACCACAAACCCTAGGGTTTAGTGGCAGTTTTGACGGTCACATAATCGAGTTAATGTTACATTCTTCTAGAGGGTCCACAGATATGCTTGCATGTTTTTCCGAAAGTTTTAAACTCAAGAAAAATTCAACACTTGAAAGTTTTTCTTGTCGGAAAAAAGTGAGTTATTGATATCCGTTCGAACATTTTAACACGTTCTAAATTATCCGGAAAACTAAATGAAATTAAACTTTCCGATCGAATCAACGAATACAAAATATCTCCAGAAAACTCAACACTTGAGTAATATTAAAAATTCCCAGAAGTATATACAAATACCTACGGATAAACCCTTCAAATACGAGTCCCTAACTCACAAGTTCGGCCGTGGAACCGTCGCGGGAAGCATGTTCTTGCCGCGGTTCCACGGCGACTTGAGGGAGTTAGTGGCTCGTATTTCACAGTTATCCTTAGAATCACCTGCTGAATTTTCTGAGTATTTTTAATACGGAAAAATCATATTTTAAAAAAATTTCCAGAGAGGGGTCAAATTTTGATGTTTCGGGGTTCGATCAGACTTTTAACTTCGTATACACGTCGCCTAATACTCTAGCTAGGCTCTGATACCACTGTAGGGTTACTAGGCACAGTCACAAGGGTCCATAAGGCATCAACCATACCCGATTTATAATTTAGACGTGCCGAACAACCCAAAGCGAGGATCTTTGCTAGATAATTAGGGTTAAACATGCAAGTAAACATCATTACATCTAAGAGAGAGGGATTACAACCTTTGTAGTCCACTCCTTCGCTTCATAAGCTCCGAGTAGTAGTCCCTTCGCCGCAATCCATGATCTCCCGGACTCAAGGGAGGCTCCACAAGCCGAACGATCCACGCTTGCTTGAAGTCTTCCTTTTCAAAGATGATCTACCTTGAAGTTTCTTTAACTCAAGCTCTCACTCACTAATCAAGTATTAATGAGGTGAACACCCTAATCTAATTGGCTAGATTAGATGAGGATGATGAAGTAGGATTTATGCTCTCTTTCATTATCAAATTCTCACACTCATTCATCACAAAATCAAAAGCTAGAAAACTTTCAAGGAGGAAGAAGATGATGAAGTCTTTTGTGGTGAACAATGAATAGTACTATGCTTACAAATGAACCTTGAGTTAATAATATCAATCATTAACTCATGTAGAGAGTATACTAGGGTTAAGGGTTTGGGTTGGGTTAGAAAATATGACAAAATATCTTTGCTTAGAACAAAAGAAAAGCTTCTAGAAGCTACATGAAAATTCTAACCCAAATCAAACCCTAACCATGTTTAATCTCCACTAATTATATTGCATTTGTAAACATAACTTGTTATAATATTATATATCACATATATAATATATTTTGTAACAAAAGAAAATAATACAATTAACATATATCGCATATATATCAATGTATTATCCGGTGAGAAAATGAAATAATGAAGCGAGCCAATATTAGATGATGTATTGTAATATATCACAAATATAATTATACATTAAATTATCGAATCAACACTTGATCCGACAATCTGGCTATTTCTCAAATAACCGACTAATATAAACTGTATCAGTTCATCGAATCAACACTTGATCCGATGACCCGGCTATATCACATATACCCGGCCGATATCTAAAATCGCGAGAATAGAATACGGTATCTCATATAGTATTATTCTCGATCCCGCACATATCACATATGTGCTCCTACTCCTTTTTGACTGAGTCAAGAAACCTCTGTGTAGGACTCTAAAGAATCGTCAATACGCCGGTAGCAGGTGATGATCATATCAAACACCCACAAGCCGCAAGCGGTCAGCTAAACATAACAGCCACCCAGGTAATGAGCGATCAAAAGATCAACAAGAATGCCTGTACATTCTCCTATGAATCCAATCAGTAACACTCCCATACAGTCCGGTCTCTTCGTCTAATATGTTGCATATCTAGTTTAGGGGTGGTATACGTCAGACCCCAGTAACCGATAAGTCGTGTCGATGTGAGGCTCATAACAGGTCGAGAACCTACTGATAACACTTACCAGTAGAACTCTATATCAGCCATGGTTAGGGACTTCCAGTTATAGCCAATCGAACACAGCACAACATCAACTCCCTATAACGGGAGAGACGAATCCCCTCCTATCGCTCATTGCCTCTATGTTATTTGGGACTGCACCCAAAAGCCACCATTTTGCACACTCTCTTAGACGTGGTAAGGTTAAAATCAAAGCACAGTGGGAATCATACAAGACTCTATGACGATCTCGGGTCTACAGACTAACCTGTACGAGTGTCACCGGAGAACTGCCATCAGACGTGAGGTATAATACCATCTGGGAGTTCTCGGCGAGTCCGTCCAGTGTACCCAGTCTCCACTGAGCATCCATACACCATCTTTGATGTCAATCACCGATGGATATGGGATCATCCATCGCCCATCATATGGGTCAAGATGCGTATACGCTAGTCTACTCTGGTGTATCGATGCCCTATCTCGACACACCCTCGACTACGAACAGTTATAGAATGTACTCGTTGACTACCCTGGACCCACTAGTATGATCTCATCATAGTTCCAGTAGTCGAGTACATATTCTAAGGGCTTTATCAACATGTGAGAGTAAGACAGTAAACTAATATAAGTCAACATGTTAAGAAAAAGTAAAACCAAATAGCATACTATCATGACGAGCAAGAAAGTCCTCTCTATATATATCCAAGCATCCATTATAATATACATCATATGTACAACAATGGCCTCTAGGGTATATATATAACTAACACATATATGAGCATAAGGTTTGGAGGTTTGACTTCCCAACTTGTAAATGTTAAGCTCAATTAACCTATTCCCGAAATATAGGGTCATAGAACCGTTTCGACAATTGATTACAGCGTTGGAAGTAGCCAAAAAGGGTCGACCGATAATCACCGGAATTTGGTTCCGTGGGTTCGCTACAGGCTGTGTATCTATAACAGTAAAATCCACAGGGAATATAAATTCCCTGACTTTTATCATCACATCCTCAGGCTCACCCCTAGGTTTGGTGATAGATCTATCGGACATGTAACACCTTAGGATGTGTTTAGTGGCTTATTATAATTAAATAAAGGGTTTTTAATAAAAAGTTCACCAAATTGAGTTTCAAATATTTTTCCAAATTTAATAAATATTTTCCTAGAATTTTCTTATGCTTGCACACACATGTGCATGTAAACTAGGGTTAAGAATGAGGTTATACCATGATTAGCAACCATGGTGGGTTTAATAATGGGGATTAAGTCTTTTGGGTTTTAATTAAGTTTAATTAGTTAATTTTTATTTAAAGGTTGTTTTATTATATTTTCTTTTTTTGAAATTGTTGACTTGGTGAGAGAGAGAGAGTGAGAATGGGCATCATGGCAAAGGCCATGCTTGTATTAAATGAAGAGAGAGAGAGGGGTTGACCTCTTGTGCCATCATTCTTTACCTCTCAATTTTCCTTCTCACTTCACTCCCACTCACTCACTCACACACCCACACTTCTCCAGCAGCAGGAGCAGCCTCATTAGCAGCAGCAGCAACAGCAGCACCATTAGCAGCAGCAGGAATAGCAGCAGCAGGCAGCAGTAGGCAACAGCAGCATCAGCAGCTTGGGACAGCAACAGTAGTAGCAGCTCCAGCAGCCACAGCAACTCCAGATTCCCTCCTTCTTCTTCCTCCTGCCTCCCAGGGTCGAGAGTGGGGTATACTTCTTAACCCTACATCCTAGTTTGCTTAGTTGGTGTGTTATAGCTTCGATTAGTGATTAATGGTGCGTTTTAGTGCTAAATGTGGTGATTAGTGTGAACTTTGGTTAAGTGAGGTTAGTATTGGTTAGACTAAGTTAATTAAGTGTTGTTAAAGCCATGTTAACCTACCTTAGCCCCCAATTTCACTAAAATACCCCCAGATTTTTGTTTGATGCAAAATTTATCGGTTTTAAGCAAATTCTAGCTTCCCGCAATCTGCTATCGACCCAGTGAGTTCAGAATAAATCTGAGTTAACTGCATTATAGTTGTTAGGTGTTGATCCCATATGTAGAACACGACCACCAGATTCCATCCCTTGGCCGCCGAAAAATTCGATCTGGCCGCAATTTGCGGCCAGATGTGGGGGCATGGGGTTTGGGTTTTACTCTGCAGGTGTCTGCTGCTATTCTAAGACTCATGGTATGTGCAATTTTATTTAATTCTTGCTGTAGAAAAATCTGGAGTTAAATACCCTATTTCTCGTATTTTAAACCTTCGCGACACGCGTGATACGTGTGTGGGTTTGGGGTTTCTGCGTATCGCGACGCGTCGAGGTAGTTTCAGGCGCGTAATCACACGTTTTAGCGTATCGCGCGCACGCGCGCTTGGTTTGCGATGCGGGAATTCTAGTTTGACCTTAATATCGCGTTTTTGTAGATTTGAGCTTATGTGTGATATATCGTGTAATTTTAGGTTCGCAGGCGAGTGCGACGGACTACGGTGAGTAGATTTAACATCTACGGGGATATCGCCCGCATGGCGTTATGCGTCAGGGTTGATAGGACCTTGTAGCAACATATTGCATTTTCATATTTTGACTGTTCATGGATACTATTTGTTGCAAACCGCATTCCCTGCTATATGTATATAAACTTAGAATGGATAGAACACCACACTATTACTAACGGTTCATGTTGCACGAGCACTAATCTGCATGTTACACACACACCGTTAGTAACTGCCATGACACTCTCACTGTAGAATTGCCATGATCATTATAATGTAGTGCATTCCACATATGATTCGATATGATTTTCATAGAAATTGGGAGCCGCATGATGTCTTGAAAAACTGAAACTATTTTAAAAAGCGGTTTCTCCCTTGTACCTATATTATGGCTTGATGTATATAGCACATCGCATTTGATTTACTCATTGGTGTTGGATTTTCATGTGATTTCTGGTTTTAAGGACCGTGGGGTTATTTAAGAAAAGATGCACTATTTGAAAACCCGGTTCCTCTTGAAATGATATTTTGGTGCATCCACCACGCGTTTTCTCGGTGCTAAGACGTGTGTTTGAAACCCGATTCGAGGAGTTGGATAATCCGTTTACGGGTTCGTTGTGGACCCGGTATGGTTCACCGGGGCGAGAAATGTTTTTCGTGGAGTAGACGATGAGCCTGGCAGGGTGGCGTGTACCTACCGGTGATTGGTTGGACCTGGCGGTTATCCGGAGGATACTGACCAGAGTCGATAGATGGATGTGGGATGACCCGTACTACCGGGGCCGAGGGCCGATACCGCAGACGGAGCCCGTGGGCTGATCCGGACTGACGGAGCCCGATATATGAGGATTTGCGTGTCGATGCTGGACACGAGTATTTATGATATTTGACTGCCGATGTTGGGCACGCATGATTCTCAGGGATTCACAGGATTTGAGGGCCGATGGGAGTGTCGGCGCCTGAGTTGTTGGGATTTGGGTACATTGGTGGGCATCGATTATTTTCCACGTTGACATTCCGTGTAGATGTTATTTCATCCCATGCTCAGCATTTATTATTTGCATCTCATCCTGTAGTTATTTTACCCGACAGAGCACTTGCATGATTATGCACATACTGCTTATCGCATATAGATTTATCTGCTGGCATTTGATAGAGTAGCGCAGTACGTGCATGCTCGCGATTATCTTTATATGTTATCTCTATTCACGAGTTGGCAACTCACCCCCGTTGTGCCACAGTATTTGCAGGTTGCCCCTCAGAGTAGTCACGGCAGGCTTCCGTCTTACATCTTTTGGCTACAAATACCACTACAGTTGGTGCGAGAGCTGTTTTGCTGTTAGGTGGGTTGTGGTATCTGGTTACTTTTATTGTACACACTTTTGTATCTAGTATTCTCCATCTACCATATATGTACTGGACTTAGAGACAGTGTGAGGACGATGATGTATATTATTGGTATTCTGGTGTCGAGCTCGTGGGAGCCGACTTTATATAGGCAGTTTTATTATTCTGTGATGTTTTACTTATTGCTCATTTCTTCGCTACGGCGTCGTATATTACTCTTGTGGGGATGGTTTCCGCCGATGGGCGTGATGGCTCCCGTTTGGGGATGCTTTATTTCATTATATATCATTTTCACTTATATCCTGTTTTATACCCGATTTTCGGGGTTACTTTTACAAAGGAAATGCTGCCAAAATTATTTAAATGATAACTTAACTTTAAAAGAACTTTATTGAACTATTTAAGGTTTTCTAAATGTTTTAATTAAATGTTTTCAACACTCACTACTTTTAAATGGTTTTGATTTCTGGGTTCGGCTTACTTAGTCGCGTTACGCCTGTAGACATTGCGTGATTAAGTGCCGGTCATGAGTCGAAATATTCGGGTCGTGAAAAAGTTGGTATCAGAGCGTAGGTTTTACCTTCAGAGTGTAGGATGACCTGGTATGATGGAGTAGGTGGTGGTATGATGGAGTAGGTGGCTGAAGCAGAATGGCGCAGCGTGCGTATGTTCCGCTGCATACTCACGACACGGTACTCCGCCAAAGCGGCATTAGGACTTGTTGATTTAAATTTCATTCATGAGTATATATATTCCTGCGATTCGATTTCCGTATCCTTATCGAATCCTATTTTTTTCCTTTCAGCCATTATGCTGCCAAAGACTACGAGGGCGCAAAGGGCGGCCGCGAGGGCCGAGATTAGAGTTGATTCGTCTGAGACGAGGACTGATCCGGGAAGTACACCGGTTGTCCCCGAGCAGGCTGTTCCTCCCGTGACAGATCAGATCGCCACACTAGGGGCTGGTATGCAGGAGATGCGCCAGACGGTGGGATCCAGCATGCAGAAGATGCGCCAGATGATAGGATCACTAGTTGAGACGCTTCGAGCACAGCGACCAGAGGTAGCTCCACCCGTTACAGAGACCGCGATGGTACCTACCGTACAGCCAGTTGCCCCTACAGTTACAGAGGTCATCTCAGTATCGCTATCAGAGTTTATGAGGCTGAAGCCTCCAGTCTTCACAGGCACCGATGCAGCCGAGGGCCCACAGTCTTTCATTGATAGGATGGCTCGGATATGCCATTCCCTCAGATGCGCAGATGCAAGATGGGTTGAGTTCGCGAGCTTTCGCCTGGAAGGTCTTATGCAGAAGTGGTGCGAATCAGTCGAGAAGGGTAGAGCAGCAGGTCTTCCTCCTATGACCTGGACAGAGTTCGTGGCACTATTCCTTGCCCGCTTTCTCCCACTGAGTGTCAAAGATGCTAGAGCACACAGGTTCGAGTCCTTACGCCAGACTCCGGAGATGTCAGTGGCAGAGTATGACGTGCTGTTTACAGAGTTATCAGTTTATGCCCCGTATCTAGTGGCTACTGAGGAGTTGCGAGTCAAGAGATTTGTCCAAGGCTTGCTTACACCACTGTTCCTTGCGATCAGCACGCAGCATTATGAGACATATGCAGCGGCGGTAGACGCAGCCCTATTAGTCGAGGACCGCCTTGCTGAGACTTCGGTAGTTCCAGAGCCGAAGAGAGTTCGTACTGGTATATCAGCACGGAGATAGACATTCAGACGCCGTGACAGGTATCGTTCAGGTACGGGGATTGCAGAGATTCGGGACGAGGCCAGAGTTTAGTTCGTATCCACGGGAGAGTTATCAGTCGTCGCGGGGTTGCTATAGATGCGGCAGTCTACTTCACCTCGTCAGAGATTGTCCTGAAATACACCGGAGGGAGACAGAAGCACCGCATGTTAACTTAACACCTTCACCACCCCAGAGGGCGTTGCCTGCTGTACCTACTGTTGCTCTACGTCAGACTCATACACAGAGAGGTCGTGGGCATGGAGGAGTTGCTCAGAGAGGACGGGATGACCGAGGCAGAGGGCGGTCGGTCACAGGTGGAGGACAGTCGTGGGTTTTTGCTTTGACGCATCAGGACGCGCAGGCGTCCAATGCGGTGGTCTCAGGTATCCTTCCAGTATGTTCTGTTGATGCACACGTGTTGTTCGATCCCGGATCAACGCACTCATACGTATCCACACACTTTGTGCCGAGTTTGGGTAGAGAGTCCGGTTTGCTTGATCAGCCGCTTGTTGTGACTACTCCTGCGGGAGATTCGTTTGTTGCTAGGCACGTGTTCCTATACTGTACCGTCTGTATTGGCGAGAGAGAGTTGCCTGTCGACTTAATCCTTCTTGAGATGTTGGACTTCGATGTTCTTTTGGGCATGGATTGGTTAGCCATGTGCTATGCTTCTGTGGCTTGCCGTGAGAAGACAGTTAGATTTTGTTTTCCCGGAGAGTCGGTTTTTGTTGTGTTGGGGGACCGTGGTGCCGCCCCTCACAGTGTGATTTCTTCTTTTCATGCTGGACAGCTTTTGAGGAAGGGATGTCAGGGATTTCTCGCCTATGTTTGCGATGCTAGCGCTACAGAGGTTCCGTTGGATCAGGTTCCGGTTGTTAGCGAGTTTCCTGATGTGTCCCCTGACGAGCTTCCTGGGCTACCGCCCGAGCGCGACATTTCTTTCTGTATTGATTTGGTTCCTGGCACGGGGCCTATTTCCATACCGCCTTATCGGATGGCCCCGGCGGAACTTCGAGAATTGAAAGGTCAGTTGCAAGATTTGCTGGATAAGGGACTTATTCGACCCAGTGTTTCTCCTTGGGGTGCCCCAGTCCTATTCGTCAAGAAGAAGGACGGCAGTTTGCGTCTGTGTATCGACTACCGCCAGCTTAACAGGGTTACAGTGCGGAACTGGTATCCTTTGCCACGCATCGACGACTTGTTCGACCAGCTTCAGGGGGCAGGATATTTTTCGAGGATCGATTTACGATCGGGCTATCATCAGCCGCGAGTTCGACAGGAGGACATTCCTAGGACAGCTTTCCGCACATGCTACGGCCATTATGAGTTTTTGGTGATGTCGTTCGGACTCACCAATGCACCAGCAGCATTCATGGACTTGATGAACCGTATTTTCCGGCCACATCTAGATCTGTTCATCATAGTATTCATTGACGATATCTTGGTGTATTCCCGGAGTAGAGAGGAGCACGAGCAGCACCTGCGGATTACACTGCAGACTTTGAGGGAGCACCAGCTTTACGCAAAATTCTCCAAGTGTGCATTTTGGCTGGACAGCGTAGACTTCTTGGGTCACGTGATTTCACGAGACGGTATATGTGTAGACCCGAGGAAGATCGAGGCCGTTCAGCATTGTCCCAGACCCACATCAGTTACGGAGATTCGCAGCTTTTTAGGGTTAGCCGGTTACTACAGGCGATTTATGCAGGACTTCTCCAGTATTGCTACTCCTTTGACTGGGTTGACCCAGAAGGGAGTTCCTTTCGATTGGACGGAGGAGTGTGAGCACAGTTTTCAGCAGCTACGGACTCGACTGACTATGGCGCCGGTGTTATCTTTGCCTTCAGAATCAGGCGGATTTGTGGTATATTGTGATGCTTCTCTAGTGGGGCTAGTGTGCGTATTGATGCAGCATGACAGGGTGATTGCGTATGCTTCACAGCAATTGAAGAAACATGAGCAGAATTACCCCACTCATGATTTGGAGATGGCTGCAGTGGTCTTTGCACTTAAGATCTGGCGACATTACCTATACGGCGAGTCGTGCCAGATATTCACTGATCACAAGGGCTTAAAATATATATTTCAGCAGTGAGACCTGAATCTTAGACAGCACCGATGGATGGAGTTAGTGAAGGACTATGACTGCGAGATCTTGTATCACCCGGGCAGGGCTAATATAGTGGCGGATGCTTTGAGCAGGTGGCCCGGGGGTAGTCTATCCTGTTTGAGCGCAGTGTAGAGGCAGTGATCAGCAGATTGGCAGATTTTATGCGACAGCCGGGTACAGTTCGAGCTCATGCCGATCGAGGGACAGCTTGCACATGTTCGTGCACGCCCACAGTTGCTTGACCGAATACATGAGGCACAGCACATTGATGACCGATGTTCAGAGATCAGGACACAGATTGGACAGGGCAGATTTTTTGAGTTCGTGATCGATGATCAGGGGATACTGAGATTTGGGACTAGACTGTGCATACCAGATGCTGAGGGGCTGCGGCGTGAGATTCTTGAGAAGGCACATCGATCGGTGTACAGCGTCCATCCCGGTTCCACCAAGATGTATCATGATATGAGAGATGTTTACTGGTGGGACGGAATGAAGAGAGACATCGCAGATTTCGTGTTGAGATGCCTGACTTGTCAGCAAGTCAAGGCCGAGCACCAGAGGCCAGCGGGAGAGCTACAGCCGTTACCCATTCCGGAGTGGAAATGGGAGAAGATTTCGATAGATTTCGTTATGGGTCTACCCAGGACGAGGCGAGGGTATGACTCCATATACAATAAATATTGTATATGTGATATATAATATTGTAACATTTTATGGTTGCAAATGCAACATGTTTTGTGGATTTTAAATATGGCTAGGGTTTGGATTAGGGTTAATCTTTCATGAAGCTTTCAAGAAGTTTCATGAAGCTTTGACTTTGACCTTGATATTTTGTTATATTTTGCAAAGATATTTCTTTAACCCAACCCAACCCTTTAACCATAGTTAAATCTCTACATGGGTTAAGTCTTCATATTTAACCCATGGTTGCATTTCTAACCAAAGACAATTCATTATTCATCACAAAGTAATCTTCATCTTCTTCTTCCTCTTGATAAAGCTTTCTAGCTTTTTGCAAAATGATGAAAATGAGTGATAAATTGAAAACAAAAGAGTGCTAAATTCCTACTTCATCATTCTCATCTATTCTAGCCGCTTAGATTAGGGTGTTTGCTTTGCTAATACTTGATTAGCAAAGCAAGAGCTTGGGTTTGAGTTTCTTCAAGGTAGATCATCTTTGTTATCGAAGATCGGAAGCAAGTTTGCATCTTTCTCTTCATGGAGCCTCTCTAGAGTCCGGGTACTTGATGATCACAGCGAAGGGACCTCAACACGGAGCTTTTGAAGTGAAGGACCGGACTACAAAGGTTGTAATCCCAAACTCTTAGAAGTAAAGTTGTTTACTTGCATGTTTAACCCTAATCTCTAGTCTAAAATCTTGGTTAGGGTTGTTCGGCACGTCTAAATTTTAAATCGGGCATGGTTGATACCTTAATGACCCTTGTGACAATGCCTAGTAACCCTACAGTGGTATCAAAGACAAGCTAGAGTTTTAGACGAAGTCTAGACGAAGTTTAAAGTCCGATTGAACCCCGAAACATCGCATATTACCCTCTCTCTGGAAATTTTTTAAAATGTTGATTTTTTGTGTATTAAAAATTCTCAGAAAATCAAGCAGGTAATTGTATGGATAACTGTGAAATTCGAACCACTAATTCACTAAAATAGCCGCGGAACCGCGGCCATAATGGGCTTTTAGCGACGGTTCCGCTGCCATACTAGGGAATCATGGTTAGAAATTTCTTTGGGCAATCCATAGCTATTACCAAGTGTTTCTGGGAATGTTTAATATTACTCAAGTGTTGAGTGTTGTGGAGATCTTTTGTATTCGTTGATTCGATCGGAAATTTTAACTTCGTTTAAGTTTTTTCTGGATAATTTAGAACGTTTTAAAAAGTTCGACCGGATATCAATAACTTACTTTTTCCCCTGTCGGAAAATTTTCAAGTGTTGGATTTTTCCTTGAGTTTGAAACTCCCGGAAAATCATGCAAGCGTATATGTGGACTCTCTAAAAGAACGTAACCTTAACTCGATTATGTGACCATCTGAACCGCCTCTAAACCTTAGGGTTTGGGGCAGTACGGCGTTGCCACATGTAAGGCGTTGGTTTGACCCTTCTACGGCTGGACCATTAGTACTGTGGCATGTGATGGATACTTTTTGAACTCCGCTCAAGTGTTGAGCTATTTGGAAAATCTTGGGTGTTTGTTTATTCGATCGGAAAGTTCAACATTGTCTATTTATCTGGAATGTAATACAATATTTGGAATCCACAAGTAGTTATGAGATAACTAATTTGAATGTTATAAATCTAGCAGTTTAGTCTCAGATGATCGGTTGCCACGGGATTTTGATGCGATCAAAAGTCTATCGCAATCACGTAGCATACGCGGATACTCGCCGGGTAAACTTAATAGATAGCCACGCCCCATAGCCCCGACCAAGTGACTGTAGGAGAACCCCATCACCAAAAGCATCCGTTTGGGTGCTCGTGGCAGCGGTGTTCCGCCTTAGTGCACTTCGACGACGGCATCCGGGGGTGTGGCCGTCTACTAAAGTTTGCGACGAGCATTCGACTAGGATGTCGGGAATCTTGTTGAATTGCCCAACTTGATATTGAAAAGTGTTTTCGACATCGAGACTAAAATGCACGGTTTATAATTGTTAGGCATGCGATGTCTAAGGAATTCATTTGGTTAGGCATGAGATGTCTAAAAAGGTTGCGGATTCTAACTGTTGTAGTTTTACACTTTCTTTTCTGTGACCGTAAGCGTAATATGTGGTGTATCGTCGGTTTCGTTGCTATACATCAACGACAAGTGGGATACGCATATTTACTTACGTTGATGACATGTGATGTTATGTGTTGTTGTGATGTGTTATATTGGATCGTCGTGTTTTGAATAGCCGGGGGTTTTATGTGAGATGAGGGTTTTTCTTTTTCATTCATGTAAACTTCATTTGTATGTAATATTCTTGTTAGTTATATGTATGCCCTAGAGGCCATTACTATACATAGGATGTATATTGTAGTGGATGCTTGGACATATATAGGGAGGACTTTCTTTCTCGATATGATAGTATGCTATCTAGTTACTCTTTACCTTAACGTGTACACCGATTGTCTCTCTTATACATGTTGGTAAAGCCCTTAGGATGTGTACTTGACTACCTGGACTGTGATGCTGATCATACTAGTGGGGACATGGTAGTCCATAAGTACATCCTTCAAGGTCCCCAGTCATGGGTGTATCGAGACGGGGCATCGATATACCAGAGTAGACTAGCGTATACCTTCTCGACCCATACAGATGGGCGATGGATGATCCCATATCCATTGGTGTTTGACATCAGAGATGATATACGGGTGCTCAGAGGAGACTGGGTACACTGGACGGACTCGCCGAGAACTCCCAGATGATATTATACCTTACGTCAGATGGCAGTTCTCTGGTGACACTGGTACAGGTTAGTCTGTAGACCCGAGATCGTCATAGAGTCTTGTGTGATTCCCACTATGCTTTGATTTCCACCTTACCACGTCAAAGAGGTCATGCAAAACGGTGGTTTTTGGGTACAGTCCCGAGTCATATGGAGGCAATGAGCGATAGGAGGGGTTTCGTCTCTCCCGGTATTGGGGGTTGATGTTGCGCTATGCTCGATTGGCCATAACAGGGAAGTCCCTGTCCAGGGTTGGTTTAGAGATTTACTGGTAAGTGTTACCAGTAGTTTCTCGACCCGTTATGCGCCTCGTATCGGCATAACTTGTCGGTTATTGGGGTCTGACGTTTACCACCCCTAGAACTGATATGCGACATATCGGACGAGGAGACCGGACTGTACGGTAGTGTCACTGTCAGGCTTTTTGCAGGAGTTGGAGTGGGTTTGCTTGCTGATCTTCTGATCGCTCAATACCCGGGTAGCCGTTACGTCCAGCTAGTACCGCTGACGGCTTGTGGGTGTTTGATATGATCATCACCTATTGCCGGCGTATTGACGAGTCTTTAGAGTCCTGCATAGAGGTTGTACTGGCTCAGGCAAAACGAGATAGGAGCGCATATGTGATATGTATGGGACTGAGAATGATACGAGTATGTGATACCGTATTCTATTCTCATGATGATTGTATCGATTGGTTGTATGCGATATAACCTAGTTATCGAATCAAGTGTTGATTCGATAAGTCGATACATTGATATTAGTCGGTTATATGCGATATGACCGGATCGTTAAATCAAGTGTTGATTTAATGACTTAATGTATAATTATATATTTGATATATTACTTTACATTAACTAGTATTGGTTCACTTAAGATTGATTTTCTCACTTGATGTGCACAAGTTGTATATGTGATATATTTTTGTGCACAGGTTTGTATCATGTTTGATGATACATGCAAACTTGGCTGTGCATGTGACTTACACTATATTTAGGTTAATGGTAAAGGTTTTTAATTCATTTTGTAATTCAAAAATGGTGCTCATTTTTGAATTTGCTTGAAGCTTCATGAAGCTTTCAATCATCTTTGACAAAGTCCACCATTTTTGTTTTGCATCACATTTTCATTAACATAACCATTCACCTAAACTCTAGTTTAGTCTCTAAAATGGTTTAACTCACCCATAGTTTCATTATGATAGACATCACTTGATAATTCATTTTCATTATTATTCTTATTCTTTTCTTTTCTTCTTCTTCTTCTTGAAGAAAAGGAAAGGCTTGCTAGAAAATTATCAAGTGAAGATTAAGAGTGAGAAATCAAAATCTAAAGAGAATCCATTTCCTATCTCACCATCTTCTACTAGACTAGCACTTTAGTTTAGGGTGTTTGCTTCACTAATTCTTTGGTTAGTGAAGTTGAAGCTTGAATCCGTATTCCCTCGACGTAGATCATCTTCGGCCTCGAAGACTTCAAGCGATCCCGTTGCAATTTCTCAAGGAGCCGTCCGGGAGTTGGATGATCGCAGCGAAGGGACGTCGTCACGGAGCTTTGGAAGTGGAGGACCGGATCTACAAAGGTTCTAATCCCTTTCCTTTAGAGTAAAGTTGTTTACTTGCTATCTTTTTCGCATAATCTCTAGTTAACGATCTTGCTTAGGGTTGTTAAGCACCTAATTTTTTTTAATCCGGCATGGTCGATACCTTGTAGAGCCTCATTAGTGTGCCTAGTAACCCTACAATTCTTTTATTGGGGCACTTCCGGGCTGAGGATGATGTCACTATTGTATATTATTTCCTTTTCCACATTAGGTAGACCCAAGGCGGGGAGCACAAGTAACCAGGTTCTAGGGTCCAGTGGGAGACCATCTCGAGGAGTCGAGACCGGGTCTCCTAGAATTGGCAGTGTTGCTTGCCGCTCTCGTAGGGGTCTAGGGATGTTGGTTTAGCTATTAATCGCGACCGTGGAATCCGCGTTTTATACAGGCTCGCATAAAACACAGAAAATCCTAGTATATCCAATATTTCATATGTTATCTTCTGCTGCAATGTTCTGTGATGAGATCATATTACTGCCTGAGACGAATGTTTATATTATAAATATGAGATATATATTGTATATTGTTGATTTCGTTTCAATTGTGATGCTTGTGAAGCATAATAAAATGGGACTTCATTAACAAGATTAATGAAACTAAAAGAAACCTAAAGATGTTGTAGAAACTTGTCTTAAAAACAGGTAGCTCTAGTTCTTGCTTTGCATAGCGGTGTTCCTTGTAGAACATCCAGCACCTTATTCGATAAGGAAAGAGCCGAGATCCCTTCACCTGGAGTGACCTCTTTAGCGAAACTAGCAGATGCTACCAACTCGGTTTGTTTTTTGATTGTTTTTATAGTTTTTGCTTTGCACGGTGATATTTGTGAAATATCCTGCACCTTATTCGATAAGAAAAGAGCCGACGATCCCTTCACCGGGAGTGACCTCTTTAGCAAAACTAGAAAATCCTCAAAAACACTCCTTTTAAAATCACTCGATTCTACAACGATATCAAGTTCATTACGCAAAGGGTTTTCTTAAAAACCTGTCATAGCCCTCCGTCATTTCAGATAAGTAGTATTTAGTATTCGTGCTGCGTTTGTTGACTTAGTCAAGGCGTAGTGTGCGGTAGCTAATTAGTGCTTATCTGTAAAGCATATGATGCGATTGGATCAGGGTAGTCGTGCGGCCTTGTTGACTTAGTCAAGGGTCGTGCGGGTGGGTTTAATTCAATCGGGAAATGACGGGTTGAACTTTACTTGCGGTCTATGGTTTGTTGACTTAGTCGAGGTCATAGATGTTAGTTGTATGTATGCCCTAGAGGCCAGTATTGTACAGATGATGTATATTATATTGGATGCTTGGACATATATAGAGAGGACTTTCTTGCTCGATATGATAGTATGCTATCTGGTTGCTCTTTATCTTAACATGTATACTTGTCTCTTGATACTGTCTTATAGCTACATGTTGATAAAGCCCTTAGGATGTGTACTTGACTACCTGGACTGTGATGCAGATTATACTAGTGGGGACAGTGTAGTCCATAAGTACATCCTTCAAGGTCCCTAGTCGTGGGTGTATCGAGACGGGGCATCGATATACCAAAGTAGACTAGCGTATACGCTTCTCGACCCATGAGATGGGCGATGGATGATCCCATATCCATTGGTGTTTGACATCAGAGATGGTATACGGGTGCTCAGTGGAGACTTGGTACACTGGACAGACTCGCCGAGAACTCCCAGATGGTATTATACCTCACGTCAGATGGCAGTTCTCTGGTGACACTTGTGCAGGTTAGTCTGTAGACCCGAGATCGTCATAGAGTCTTGTGTGATTCCCACTGTGCTTTGATTTCCACCTTACCACGTCCATGAGGGCGTGCAAAATGGTGGTTTTTGGGTACAGTCCCGAATCACATGGAGGCAATGAGCGATAGGAGGGGTTTCGTCTCTCCCGGTATTGGGGGTTGATGTTGCGCTGTGCTCGATTGGCCGTAACAGGGAAGTCCCTGGCCAGGGCTGATTTAGAGATTTACTGGTAAGTGTTACCAGTAGTTTCTCGACCCGTTATGAGCCTCACATCGGCACGACTTATCGGTTATTGGGGTCTGACGTTTACCACCCTTAGACTTGATATGCGACATATCAGACGAGGAGACCGGACTGTACGGGAAGTGTTACCGGCAGGCTTTTACAGGAGTTGGAGCGGGCTTGCTTGCTGATCTTCTGATCGCTCAATACCTGGGTAGCCGTTACGTCCAGCTAGTACCGCTGACGGCTTGTGGGTGCGTGATGTGATCATCACATACTGCCGGCATATTGACGAGTCTTTAGAGTCCTACATAGAGGTATTACTGGCTCAGGCAAAACGAAATAGGGGCGCATATGTGATATGTGCGGGACCGAGAATAATGCGTGTATGTGATACCGTATTCTATTCTCGCGACTTTTTGTATCGGTCGGTTATATATGATATGACCGGGTTATTGAATCAAGTGTTGATTCGATAAGTCGATACGATGAATGTTAGTCGGTTATATGAGATATGACCGGATTATTAAGTCAAGTCTTGATTTAATAATTAAGTGTATAATAGTATATTAGATATACTAGGTTACATTTACTAACACTTGTTCACTTTAGGGTTTTTATCACATGAGCACAACTTTAATGTATATATGATATATATTAAAATTGTGTTTTCTTTTATTGTATCATGGTTGATGATACACCATCCATGGGTGTGTGAGACTTACACTAAGCTAATTTTTAGTTTGGGTTTTAATATTTAAAGTAAATACAAAATCAAGTGGAGGATTAGAAAATGCATGAAGCTTGTGGATGCATTGACTAATTCAACTTGAGTTTGTTTTTACTATATATTTTTATTAACCCAACCATAACAATTAGCCTAGGTTTAAGTCTCTACAAGAGTTAGTATATGATACTCACTCACCATGGTTAGCTCACTCACTTGATCATTATCCTCATCTCTTTCTTTTCTTCTTCTTTTTCATTGTTAAAAGAAAAAAAAACTTGCTAGGGTTTGATCCAAAGTGAGAAATAAAGTGAGAAATAAAAATCCAAAGTGAACCGACTTTCTATTTCTCCATCCTCTACTAGACTAGCACTTTAGTTTATGATATTTGCTTCACTAATTCTCAAGTTAGTGAAGTAGAAGCTTGAGTTGGCATCCCCTCGACGTAGATCATCTTCGGCCTCGAAGACTTCAAGCAAGGACGCGTCTTTCGCCTCGTGAAGTCATGCAAGGGGCCGGGAGAACCACGATCGCAGCGAAGGGACTACGACATGGAGCCTTAGAAGTGAAGGACCGATCTACAAAGGTTGTATTTCGTGTTCCCTTAGAAGTTAAAGTTGTTTACTTGCTATATGATTCGCCTAAACTCTAGTATACGATCTTGCTTAGGGTTGTTAGGCACATAAAAATTTAATTTTAGCATGGTCGATGCCTTGTAGAGCCTTGTTAGTGTTCCTATTAACCCTACAGTGGTATCAGAGCCTAGCTAGAGCATTAGGCGATGTGTTAACGAAGTTAAAACTCCGAACGAACCCGAACACGTCAAAATGAACCCCTCTTTGTACATTTTTTAAAATTTGTGTTTTTTCAGTATTAAAAATACTTAAAAAATTCAGCAGGGTTTTCTAAGAATTACCATGAAAAACGAGCCCTTAATTCCTCTACGTGGCCGTGGAACCGCGGCACTAAGCCACCATTGGCGGCGGTTCCGCGGCAGAAGAGGGGTATTAGGGACGGTTCTTTGTGCAGTAATATCTAGTACAATTCCTGCATCTTTATGGGTAGTTTTAAACTGACTCAAGTGTTGAGTGATCTAGGGGTTTATTTTGTAATCGTCGATTCGATCGGAGAATTTAATTTTGTTATGTTATTCCGGATAATTTAGAAAGTACTAAAATGTTCGAACGGATATCATTAACTCGTTATTTCCCGGCACGAAAAACATTCAAGTGTTGAATTTTTCTCGGGTTTAAATCTTTCGGAAAAACGTGCATGTGACGCGATTGACCCTCTAGAAGACAACAAACCTTAACTCGATTATGTGACCGTCTTGAACTTCCCTTTGAACCTTAGGGTTTGGGACAGTACGGCGTGCCACATGTGAGGCGTTGGCTTGACCTTTCTACGGCTGGACCGTTGCTACTGTGACGTATTCTGGAATTTTTGAACTCCACTCAAGTGTTGAGCTATTATAAAAATCTTGGGTATTTGATTACTCGATTGGAAAGTTTAATACTGTCTATTTATCTAGGAATGTGATACAATATGTGGAATTCATACAGTTAGGCATGAAATGCGAAATATATGATATTTCGGATTTACGATGTCTAAAGAGATTGTGGATTCCAAATGTTGTAATTTTACACATTCTTTTCTGCGACCGTAAGTGTAATATATGATATCGCCGGTTTCGTTGCTATATGTCAACGACAATTGGGATGCGTATATTTATTTACGTTAATGACATGTGATGTTCTATGTTGCTGGATATATTATATTGGATCGTCGCGTTCTGAATAGCCGGAGGGTTTTATGTGAGATGAGAGTTTTTTATTTTCATTCATGTAAATTTAAATGTATGTAATATTCTTTTATTGGGGCACTTCCGGGATGAGGTTGATGTCACTATTTGTATATTATTTACTTTTCCGCACTAGGATAGACCCAAAAAGGAGAGCACAAGTAAGCGGGTTCTGGAGTCCAGTGGGAGACCAACTTGAGGAGTCGAGTCCGGGTCTCCTAACTCTAGAATTGGTAGGGTTGCTTGCCGCTCTCGTAGGGGTCTAGGGGTGTGGGTTTGGCTATTCGTCGCGACCGTGGAATCCGTGTTTTATAGAGGCTCAAAATAAAACACGGACATCCTAGTATATCCAATGTTTCATATGTTTCTTCTGCTGCGATATCTGTGATTTGATCATTTGATGTTCTGTGATAAATACTGTATATAGTATATATGATATATTATATAGACGTTACTTATGTTTTACACCCGCGCTAGCCCTGCCCTGCTCTGCCGTTAGTTACCTAACCTAACGGTGCACGAGGGGACATCGAGGCGAATGCGGATGGCATAAGTGCAGGTCGTATTTATCTGTGATGTTTAGGTGATTTAAATGATGGGACTTCATTAATGTGATTAATGAAAGATAATAAACCTAAAAGATATTGTAGAATCAATTTTTCAAAAAGGGTAGCTACAGTTTTGCTTTGCATAGCGGTATATATGATATACCCTGCACCTTATTTGATGAGGAAAGAGCCGAGATCCCTTCACCGGGAGTGACCTCTTTAGCAAAACTGGCAGATGCTACAACACTCGGTTTGAATTTTGACTGCTTTTGGAGTTTTGCTTTGCATAGTGATATATATGATATGTCCTGCACCTTATTCGATGAGTAAAGAGCCGAGATCCCTTCACCGGGAGTGACCTCTTCAGCAAAACTAATGAAAGCCTCAAAATCACTCCATTTCAAAATTCACTCGATTCTACAACGATATCAAGTTCATTACGCAATAGGTTTTCAGAAAAACCTGTCGTAGCCCTCCGTCATTTCAGATAAGAACTATTTAGTATTCGCGCTGCGTTTGTTGGCATTTGTCAAGGCGTAGTGTGCGGTAGCTAAATAGTGCTTATCTGCTTATGCATATGATGCAGATTGTTTTGGGATAGTCGTACGACCTTGTTGGCCTTTGTCAAGGGTCGTGCGGGTGGGTTTGATTCAATCAAGAAATGACGGGTTGAACTTGACTAGCATCCTATGATTTGTTGGCCTTTGTCAAGGTCATAGGGGTTAGGGGCAAAATATTATAGGGAATTTCAAGTGTTGAGATTTGTAATGAGATTGCATACCTTCTATGAGATAGTTGATCCCGATACCCACTGCGAGTAATTCTTACTCCTGGGAGAGTTTTACACAAGACAATTAGCCGATCAAGTAGGTGTCTAGAAAGGTGTCAACGGGGTTACGCCTATGGGAAAACGAGGTTTACTTTAATTAGGTCCGTGCGAAAGCACGGGGAACCTCCCTCAAAGTACCGACACTGGCCTGGATGAAAGATTGGCGAAATTGTAGGGTGTATTTAATCCCGACTAGTCTTTCCTTTTAGGGTTTGAAGGAAGATTTGATAAAAACAGTGGGAACCATCCTGATTAGATAAAATAATAACCAATCTGATCTTGCAAGAGCATACGCTAAAGTGTTTTCTTCTCTCTCTCTCCAGGTAGCGACCATATCATGCCTTAATCAAGATAATAATATGGATGTATTGACCGAACCCACATGTTATACTGTGCTGGGGAACGTTGGTTTCGTTCTTTCTTATAAAAGTTATAAGACTGAAAAGGATATAGGGGAATTCCAGGATTCTCATGCCACCCGTGTGAAGAAAGTACATGTTGATGCATTTTCTTCGGGTGTGTTCGTTACGGAGAACTGTTTCTCCATTTGCTATACGTCCTGGGTATTAGATACCGGGTCAGGATCTCATATATGTAATCAGTTACATGGGCTTAGAAAAGGTAGAGAACTTGGAGAAGGTGATTAAGACATAAGGGTTGGAAATGGTGCAATTGTTGCAGCTAAAACCGTCGGGGAATATCACCTTGTTTTGCCAACTGGTAATACATTGGTTCTGAACGAATGCTATTACATGCCGAACCTGATATGCAACATTATATCGGTTTCTTTACTAAGTAAAGAGGGATATAATTTTGTATTACAGGATAATGTTATGAACATTTTCCTTAACCAAAAGTTGGTCGGATCAGGCACGTTGTGTAATGGCATTTATGTTCTAAATCAATCAACAGTTCTGAGCATAACAAACACACATAAGAGGAAGAGTTCAGAACTGAACGAATCCTTCTTGTGGTATTGTAGACTGGGTCACATCAATGCGACACGACTAGCTAAGTTGCATAAGGATGGATATTTAAATCCGTTTGAATTTTCATCTTATGATACTTGCCAGTCATGTCTCGAAGGCAAGATGACCAAAACTCCGTTTACGGGACACGGAGAAAGAGTTACCGAACTCTTAGGACTGATACATAGTGATGAATGCGGTCCCATGTCTACACATGCCAGGGATGGTTCTTCGTACTTCATTACATTCACTGACGATCTCTCTAGATTCGGATATGTGTTCCTGATGAAACACAAATCAGAAGCTTTTGAGAAATTTAGAGAATATAAACAAGAAGTCGATAACCAAACCGGGAAAAGTATTAAAATCCTTCGATCTGATCGAGGAGGTGAATACTTGAGCAATGAAATCCTGGACTTCCTAAAAGAGAATGGGATTCTCTCTCAGCTGACTCCTCCATATACACCACAGCACAACGGTGTATCGGAACGGAGGAACCGCACCCTATTAGATATGGTGCGCTCTATGACGAGCACAGCTGAGTTACCTATTTCTTTCTGGGGGTATGCGCTGGAGACAGCAGCATACCTATTGAATCAAGTTCCATCTAAATCTGTACCTACCATACCATATGAGATATGGAGTGGGAAGAGACTATGTCTTAAACAAGTTCAGATATGGGGTTGTCCGGCCTATGTCTAAAGGCAAAATCCGGACAAACTCGAGGCATGGTCAGTTTTATGTAAGTTTGTGGGATATCCCAAACATTCACATGGATAACTTTTCTACCATACTGAGGAACAAAAAGTGTTTGTTTCTCGACATGCCACCTTTTTAGAAAAGGAATTTCTTGCAAAAGAAATTAGTGGCAGTGAGGTAGAACTGGAAGAAATTCCGGCTACACAAACTCAAACAAAAGATTTGGTGGAACCAGAGGGTTCGGTAGTTCCCGATGAACCCCAGCCACTCCGCCGATCTAGTAGGGTTCCTCACCCACCTGAGAGATACTACGGTTTTCTCAGGGATGGTGGGAGCGAGGATTGCATCATGGAGGATGATGACCCAACAAGCTTCGAGCAGGCCATCACGAGTGGAGACTCAGTGAAATGGCTGGATGCAATGCGGTCCGAGATGGAATCCATGAACACCAACAAAGTATGGACTTTGGAAGTTGCTCCTGAAGGGGTAAAACCTATTGGGAGCAAGTGGATCTTCAAGAAAAAACTTGGTGTAGATGGGAAAGTTGAGACTTTCAAAGCTAGACTTGTTGCAAAGGGTTTTCGTCAAAGACCGGGTGTGGACTATGACGAAACCTTTTCGCCAGTGGCTATGCTTAAATCCATCCGGATCATGCTTACTATCGCCGCATATCATGATTACGAAATCTGGCAAATGGATGCTAAGACCGCCTTTCTAAACGGTGATTTAGAAGAGTGCGTGTACATGACTCAGCCAGGGGGCTTCGTAGATAGTGGGAGCAGCGGGAAGATGTGCAAGCTGCTTAAATCCATATATGGATTAAAGCAAGCATCGCGGAGTTGGAACATCTGCTTTGACGTCGTTATCAAAGATTTTGATTTCGTCAAAAATGTAGATGAACCTTGTATCTACCAAAAGGTGGCAGAGAGTAAGGTTGTCTTCTTCGTATTGTACGTGGACGACATACTCTTGATAGGAAATGACATTCCTATGCTGCAATCGGTCAAACTCTTTTTATCACAAAGATTCTCAATGAAAGATCTTGGTGATGCCTCCTGCATATTGGGAAATATGATCTATAGAGATAGATCTAAAAGGATATTGGGATTGTCCCAATCCAGGTACATTGACACTATACTAAAGAGGTTTAGTATGGAAGAGTCCAAACGTGGGTTTTTACCCACGATCTCAGGGCTCACTCTCTCCAAAGAGATGTCTCCCAAGACTGATTTGGAGAGAGCTCGCATGAAAGGGATACCCTATGCTTCGGCAGTAGGCTCTATCATGTACACGATGCTATGTACCAGACCCGATGTAGCATACTCGCTAAATGTAGTGAGTAGGTATCAAGCTGATCCTGGAGAGAGTCACTGGACAGCTGTGAAGAGCATTTTCAAGTACTTACGAAGGACTAAAGAGATGCTCTTGGTGTATGGTAACGGAGAACTCCAGGTGGAGTCCATTACCGTTTCGAGCTTCCAGAGTGATAAGGACGACTCTAAGTCGCACTCGGGATTTGTCTTTACCCTCTACGGAGGGGCGGTTAGCTGGAAGAGTTCCAAGCAGGAAACTGTGGCAGACTCGACGATGGAGGCTGAATACATCGCTGCCAACAATGCTGCCAAAGAGGCTGTCTGGATCAAGAAGTTCATTACTGAACTTGTAGTGGTTCCATCCATTGAGCATCCAATACTTTTGTATTGCGATAACAATGGAGCGGTGGCTTTGGCCAAGGAACCCAGGTCCCATCAGCGATCCAGGCATATTCTGAGGCGGTATCAACTGATCCGGGAAATAGTTGATCGCCGGGAGATCGAGGTCAGGAGGGTTGACACGAAGAACAACACAGCGGATCCACTCACGAAGGCCATTCCCCAGATACAGTTTGAGAGATACTTCGGGATGCTCGGTATGCGATACTACAGCAGCTGGCCCTAGTGCAAGCGGGAGATTGTTAGTTGTATGTATGCCCCAGAGGACAGTATTGTACAGATGATGTATATTATATTGGATGCTTGGACATATATAGAGAGGACTTTCTTGCTCGATATGATAGTATGCTATCTGGTTGCTCTTTATCTTAACATCGTCTCTTGATACTGTCTTATAGCTACATGTTGATAAAGCCCTTAGGATGTGTACTTGACTACCTGGACTGTGATGCAGATTATACTAGTGGGGACAGTGTAGTCCATAAGTACATCCTTCAAGGTCCCTAGTCGTGGGTGTATCGAGACAGGGCATTGATATACCAGAGTAGACTAGCGTATACGCTTCTCGACCCATGAGATGGGCGATGGATGATCCCATATCCATTGGTGTTTGACATCAGAGATGGTATACGGGTGCTCAGTAGAGACTGGGTACACCAGACAGACTCACCGAGAACTCCCAGATGGTATTATACCTCACGTCAGATGGCAGTTCTCTGGTGACACTTGTGCAGGTTAGTCTGTAGGCCCGAGATCGTCATAGAGTCTTGTGTGATTCCTACTGTGCTTTGATTTCCACCTTACCACGTCCATGAGGGTGTGCAAAACGGTGGTTTTTGGGTACAGTCCCGAGTCACATGGAGGCAATGAGCGATAGGAGGGGTTTCGTCTATCCCGGTATTGGGGGTTGATGTTGCGCTGTGCTCGATTGGCCGTAACAGGGAAGTCCCTGGCCAGGGCTGATTTAGAGATTTACTGGTAAGTGTTACCAGTAGTTTCTCGACCCATTATGAGCCTCACATCGGCACGACTTATCGGTTATTGGGGTCTGACGTTTACCATCCCTAGACTTGATATGCGACATATCAGATGAGGAGACCGGACTGTACGGGAAGTGTTAACGGCAGGCTTTTACAGGAGTTGGAGCGGGCTTGCTTGCTGATCTTCTGATCGCTCAATACCCGGGTAGCCATTACGTCCAGCTAGTACCGCTGACGGCTTGTGGGTGCGTGATGTGATCATCACCTACTGCCGGCGTATTGACGAGTCTTTAGAGTCCTACATAGAGGTATTACTGGCTCAGGCAAAATGAAACAGGGGCGCATATGTGATATGTGCGGAACCAAGAATAATGCGTGTATGTGATACCGTATTCTATTATCGTGACTTTTTGTATCGGTTGGTTATATATGATATGACCGGGTTATCGAATCAAGTGTTGATTCGATAAGTCGATACGATAAATGTTAGTCGGTTATATGAGTTATGACAGGATTATTTAGTCAAGTGTTGATTTAATAATTAAGTGTATAATAGTATATTAGATATACTAGGTTACATTTACTAACACTTGTTCACTTTAGGGTTTTTCTCACATGAGCACAACTTTAATGTATATATGATATATATTAAAATTGTGTTTTCTTTTATTGTATCATGGTTGATGATACACTATCCATGGGTGTGTGAGACTTACACTAAGGTAATTTTTAGTTTGGGTTTTAATATTTAAAGTAAATACAAAATCAAGTGGAGGATTAGAAAATGCATGAAGCTTGTGGAAGCTTGTGGATGCATTGACTAATTCAACTTGAGTTTGTTTTTACTATGGATTTTTATTAACCCAACCATAACAATTAGCCTAGG
This sequence comes from Agapanthus africanus, assembly GCA_030015575.1. Taxonomy (NCBI): domain Eukaryota; kingdom Viridiplantae; phylum Streptophyta; class Magnoliopsida; order Asparagales; family Amaryllidaceae; genus Agapanthus; species Agapanthus africanus. The sequence continues at coordinate 231,827,967 of CM057345.1, forward strand.
GTTAAGTCTCTACAAGAGTTAGTATATGATACTCACTCACCATGGTTAGCTCACTCACTTGATCATTATCCTCATCTCTTTCTTTTCTTCTTCTTCTTCATTGTTAAAAGAAAAAAAAATTGCTAGGGTTTGATTCAAAGTGAGAAATAAAGTGAGAAATAAAAATCCAAAGAGAACCCACTTCCTATTTCTCCATCCTCTACTAGACTAGCACTTTAGTTTAGGGTGTTTGCTTCACTAATTTTCAAGTTAGTGAAGTAGAAGCTTGAGTTGGCATCCCCTCGACGTAGATCATCTTCGGCCTCGAAGACTTCAAGCAAGGACGCGTCTTTCGCCTCATGAAGACATGCAAGGGTCCGGGAGAACCACGATCGCAGCGAAGGGACTACGACATGGAGCCTTAGAAGTGAAGGACCGATTTACAAAGGTTGTATTTCGTGTTCCCTTAGAAGTTAAAGTTGTTTACTTGCTATATGATTCGCCTAAACTCTAGTATACGATCTTGCATAGGGTTGTTCGGCACATAAAAATTTAATTTTGGCATGGTCGATGCCTTGTAGAGCCTTGTTAGTGTGCCCAGTAACCCTACAATAGATCGCTTGGGGCAAAATATTATTGGGAATTTCAAGAGTTGAAATTTGCAATGAGATTGCATACCTTCTATGAGATAGTTGGATCCCGATACCCGCTGCGAGTAAGAGTTACTCCTGGGAGAGTTTTACACATTACAATTAGCCGATCAAGTAGGTGTCTAGAAAGGTGTCAAAGGGGTTACGCCCCTGGAAAAACGAGGTTTACTTTAATTAGGTCCGTGCGAAAGAACGGGAAACCTCCCTCAAAGTACCGGCACTGGCATGGCTAAAAGATTGGCGAACTTGTAGGGTGTAATTAATCCCGGCTAGTCTTTCCTTTTAAGGTTTGAAGGAAGATTTTACTAAAACAGTGGGAGACATCCTGATTAGATATATTAATAACCAATCTAATCTAGCAAGAGCATACGCTGAGTGTTTTCTTCTATCTCTCTCCAGGTAGCGACCATGTCACGCCTTAATCAAGATAATAATACGGATGTATTGACCGGACCCGCTTGTTATACTGCGCTAAGGATCGTAGGTCCCGCTCCAACTTATAATTGTTATAAGACAGAGCAGGAAATAGGGGATTACCATAATTCCCGTGCCGCCCAAACGAAGAAAGTGCATGTTGATGCATCATCTTCGGGTATGTTCATTAAAGAGAACTGTTTCTCAGTATCCTTCACGTCCTGGGTAATGAGATACCGGATCAGGATCCCGCAAATGTAATTTGTTACATGGTCTACAGATTGGTAGAGAACTGAGAACGGGTGATAAGTTTCAAGAGTTGGAAATGATGCAAGTGTTTCAGCCAAGTCTGTTGGCAGTTATCACCCTGTATTACCAGAATACATTGATTCTGAACGAATGTTATTAGACACCGAAACTGATATACAATATCATATCAGTCTCTTTATTAGTAAAGAAGGATATAATTTTGTATTGTTGGATAATGTTTTGAACATTTCCTATATCAAGAGTTGATCCGTTCAGGCACGTTATCTAAAAGCATAGACGTTCTAAATCAAACCATAGTTCTTAACGTACAGAACACACACAAGAGGAAGAGTTCAGAAATGAACGAATTTTTCTTGAGGCATTGTAGACTAGGTCATCTCAATGTGACCCGACTAGCTGAAGTTCAATAAAGATGCATATTTAAATTAGTTTAGATTTACATCTTGTAAAACTTTCCAGTAATGTCACAAAGTTAAGATGACCACAACTTCGTTTATTGGAAACAGAGAAAGAGTTAGTGAACTCTTGGGATTGATACATGCTGATGTATGAAGGTCCCCTGTCTACACATGCCAAAACCGGTTCTTTGTACTTTATTACATTCACTGATTATTTCTCAAGATCCGGACATATGTTCCTGTTGAAACACAAGTCTGGAACTTTTGAGAAATTCAATGAATATAAGTTAGAAGTAGAGAACCAAAAACGGGTATAAGTATTATGTCCTTTGATGAGATCAAGGAGGAGAATACTTGAGCATGGAATTCCTGGACTATTCTAAAGGAGAATGAGATTCTATCTCAGCATTACTCCTCCGTATACACCACAGCACGTCGGTGTATCGGAGCAGAGCAATCGCACCCTATGTGATATGGTGTGCTTTATGATGAGTACTACTGAGTTGCCTATTTTCTTTTAGGGTTATGCACTTGAGAAGTTGCATACCTATTGAATAGTGTTCCAACCAAATCAGATGCCTACCACTCCATATGTGATATGGTATGGGAAGAGCCCATTTCTTAAAGATGTTAAGATTTGGGGTTGTCCGGCCTATGTCAAAAGCAAAATTCGGACAAGCTTGAGGCAAGGTCAGTTCTGTGGAAGTTTATTGGATATCCCAAGCATTCGCAAGGGAATATCTTCTACCACACCGAGGAACAAAAGATGTTTTATTTCTCGGAATACCACTTTTTGAGAAAAAGGGAATTTCTTGTGAAGAAATCAATGGTCATGAGATAGAACTGGAAGGAGTTCCAGCTATACAAACTGCAGCTGATGATTTGGTAGAACCGGAGGATTCAATAGTTTCCAACGAACCTCAGCCTCTCCGCCGATCTGGTAGGGTACCTCATCGACCTGAGAGATACTTCGGTTTCTCTATGACAGTGGGAGAGAGGATTGCATCATGAGATGATGACCCAACTAGTTTCGAGCGGGCCATCAGGAGTGGGGACTCTGTGAGAATGGCTGGATGCTCAGTGATCTGAGATGGAATCTTTATACACCAACAAAGTATGGACTTTGGTTGCTTTATCTGAAGGGTTAAATCCCCATCAGGAGCAAGTATATCTTGAGAAGATTACTTGGTGTACATGGAAAAGTTGAGACTTTCCAAGCTATGCTTAAAGTCCATCCAGATCCTACTTGCCACGGCTACATACCATGACTACGATATCTGGCGGTTGGGTGTCATGACTGCTTTTCTAAATGATGATTTGGAAGAGAGCGTCTATAAGTACACAGCCAGAGGGATTCGTAGACAGTGGGAGCAGCGGAAACGTGTGCAAGATGTTTTATGTGATAAATCAGGCATCGCGGAGTTGGAACGTCTGTTTTGATGTGGTAGTCAAAGAGTTTGACTTCATCAAAATGGTAGATGAACCTTGTATATACAAAAAGGTAGTAAAGAGTATGATGATGATCCTCATAGAGTACATGGATAACATACTCTTGATAGGGAAGGAGTTTCCTATGCTACACTCGGTCAATCTCCTCTTATCATAAAGATTCTCTATAGGATCAAGGTGATACCTCCTAAATCCTGAGTTATGGATCTATGAGATAGATCTAATTGGATGTTAGGATTCTCACTAGTTGTAATGAGATGGTATCAATCGATCCTGGGGAGAATCACTGGAAAAGTTCCAGGGTGATAAGGACGACTGAATGTCAGTCGCAGGCATTGTCTTTACCCTCAGTGGAGGGACGTTATGTTGGAAGAGTTCAAAGCTAGATACTGTGACTTACTAGACGATTAAAGGCAAGATACATTATTACCAAGGATGCTACCAAAGAGGCAGTCTGGATATATTTAAGTTCATGAGATGAACTTCGTTCCTGCCATTGTATGACAATGGAGTTGTGGCTTATGCCAAGGAACCCCCGTCCCATCTGAGATCCAGACATATTCTAAGGCAGTATCACCTGATCATGGAGCTGGTTGATCTCCAGGTAGATCAAGGTTAGGAGAGTAGACTCAGAGGACAACAGCGTGGATCCACTCACAAAGGCCTATTTCCCAGTAGAGACTTTTATGGGATGGTTGAGTATGAAATACTTCAACCACAGCTTATTGTTGGGTATGAGATACTACAACAGATGACCCTAGTGCAAGTGGGAGATTGTTAGTTATATGTATGCCCTAGAGGCCATTACTGTACATAAGTTGTATATTGTAGTGGATGCTTGGACATATATAGGGAGGACTTTCTTGCTCGACATGATAGTATGCTATCTGGTTACTCTTTATCTTAATATGTACTCTGATTGTCTCTATGTCACATGTTGATAATGCTCTTAGGATGAGTACATGACTACCAGGACTATGATGCAGATCATACTAGTGGGGACAGTGTAGTCGCCAAGTACATCCTTAAAATGTACCTAGTCATGGGAGTGCCGAGACAGGGCATCGATACTCCAGCGTAGACTAGAGTATGCACTTCTTGACCCATATGATGGGCGATGGATGATCTCATATCCATTGGTGTTTGACATCAGAGATGGTATACGGGTGCTCAGTGGAGACTGGGTACACTGGACGGACTCGTCGAGAACTCCCAGATGGTATTATACCTCACGTCAGATGGCAGTTCTCTGGTGACACTGATACAGGTTAGTCTGTAGACCCGAGATCGTCATAGAGTCTTGTGTGATTCCCACTGTGCTTTGATTTCCATCATACCACGTCCAAGAGGGCGTACAAAACGGTGGCTTTTGGGTACGGTCCCGAATCACATGGAGGCAATGAGCGATAGGAGGGGTTTCGTCTCTCCTGGTATAGGGAGTTGATATTGCGCTGTGTTCGATTGGCTAAAACTGGAAATCCCTGACCAGGGTTGCTGAGATTTACGGGTAAGTGTTATCAGTAGTTTCTTGAACTGTTATGGACCTCATATTGACACGACTTATCAAGCTACTGGGGTTGAAGTTTACCACCCCTAGGCGAGATATGCGATATATCAGACGAAGAGACCGGACTGTACTGGAGTGTTACTGGTTGGATTCACGGGAGAATGTACAGGCTTGCTTGTTGATCTTATGATTGCTCAATACCTGGGTGGCTATTACATTTAGCTGACCGCTTGTAGCTTGTGGGTGTTTGATATGATTATCACCTACTGCCGGCGTATTGACGATTCTTTAGAGTCCTACACAGAGGTTTCTTGGCTCAGGCAAAACGGAGTAGGAGCACATATATGATATGTGCGGGACCGAGAACAATACGTGTATGTGATACCGTATTAGATTCTCGCGATATGAGATATCGGCCGGGTATATGTGATATAGCCGGGTCATCGGATCAAGTGTTGATTCGATGAACTGATACAGATTATATTAGTCGGTTATTTGTGAAATAACCGGATTATTGGATCAAGTGTTGATTCGATAATGTAATGTATAATTATATATTTGATATATTAAATTACATCAACTAATATAAGCTCACTAAAAGATTCTGTTTCTCACTCGGGTAATACATTGATATATATGTGATATATTAATTATATTATTTTATTGTTACAATAAATATTGTATATGTGATATATAATAGTGTAACATGTTATGGTTGCAAATGCAACATGTTTTGTGGAGTTTAAATATGGTTAGGGTTTGGATTGGGGTTAAGCTTTCAAGAAGCTTCTTGAAGGTTTGACTTTGACTTTGATATTTTGTGATATTTTACAAAGATATTTATTTAAGCCAACCCAACCCTTTAAGCATAGTTAAATCTCTACATGGGTTAAGTCTTCATACTTAACCCATGGTTGCATTTCTAACCAAAAACAATTCATTATTCATCATAAAGTAATCTTCATCTTCTTCTTCCTCTTGATAAAGCTTTCTAGCTTTTTGCAAAGTGATGAAAATGAGTGATAAATTGAAAACAAAAGAGTGCTAAATTCCTACTTCATCATCCTCATCTATTCTAGACGCTTAGATTAGGGTTTTTGCTTTGCTAATACTTGATTAGCAAAGCAAGAACTTGGGTTTGAGTTTCTTCAAGGTAGATCATCTTTGTTATCGAAGATCGGAAGCAAGTTTGCATCTTTCTCTTCATGGAGCCTCTCTAGAGTCCGGATACTCGATGATCGCAGCGAAGGGACCTCAACACGGAGCTTTTGAAGTGAAGGACCGGACTACAAAAGTTGTAATCCCAAACTCTTAGAAGTAAAGTTGTTTACTTGCATGTTTAACCCTAATCTCTAGTCTAAGATCTTGGTTAGGGTTGTTCGGCACGTCTAAATTTTAAATCGGGCATGGTTGATGCCTTAAAGACCATTGTGACAGTGCCTAGTAACCCTACATCATCATAGATCGTACCATATCTAATAGGGTACGATTCCGCCTCTCTGATACTTCGTTGTGCTGTGGTGTGTAAGGGGGAGTGAGCTGAGATAGAATTCCATTCTCCTTTAGGAAGTTCGAAAACTCTGTACTAAGATACTCTCCACCTCGATCTGATTGAAGTATTTTGATGCTCATTCTCGTTTTTTTTTTCTACTTCAAGTTTGTACTCCTTGAATTTCTCGAAAGCTTCAGACTAATGCTTTAATAAAAACACATGACCGAATCTCGAGAAATCATTAGTAAAAGTTATGAAGTAAGAAAAACCGCCTCTCGCATGTGTAGACATTGGCCCACATACATCACTATGTATGAGGCCCAAGAGCTCGGTAGCTGTAACATTTCAGAAAATATAAAATATTATTTTTAGAATTTAATATTAAAATAATATATTTCCCGAAAACTGTCCGATTTGCAAAATTGGGGTTTTCGAAAAAGGGTATAAATATGTACCGATAATTATGAAATAAATGGAAATTAAAATGACATATTCATTTAAAATATATTTAAACGATTTCGTATTTTTAAAATTTATTATGTGCAATTTGGATAAAACCCCGATTAGTGCACTGCTAATCGCGATTCAGATAAATCCGTGTTTCTACAGTTTTTCATGGTTAGTGTGCCATGACATGTTACATGTTATTTCATTTGTGTTGTTTTATTTGGGTGTTTGTGTTTTTGGTGAGAAAAGAAAAGAAAAAGGTGTCATGATGGCTTGAGGAGAGAGAGATGGGACATAATGATGAGAGTGAGCATGCTAAGAGAGAGAATGAGAGTGAGAAAGAGATAGAGAGGGAGAGTGCTGCCCCATACCTTTTCCCCCACCATTTCTTTCACCTCCTTCTTCATCTTCAAGCCTCTCATTCTACCCTCATGACCCATCTCTAAAATCTCATAAAAACCCCATACCCCCTTCACAAAAGATGATCACCTCCCCACCCTCATCGCAATGAACCAAGCAAAGTGGGATTTTGACAATTTGGAACTTCTAGGGTTTTGTTTGGGTGTAACCATGAGGTATATCACTTTTCATTTAGGGTAGTTTGATTTCCTAGCATTTTGTTTAAGTTTAGAAGTCGTTTAGTGATGGATTTGTGCACTTTGGAATTCTAGAGAAGGGTTTGGGAAATTAATGATGTTAGTGGCTGTCAATAAGACTTTTGAGGTGGTTCTATAGCTGGAATTGAGTGTAGAAACCAAAATACGGATTTTGAATTTTTTCCATGTCGGTTTTGTGAGGATATAGGGTGTGCTGGGAAATCTAGAGCAACCCGGGGACTTTCTAAGTTTAGCAAACAATACCAGAGACCTATTTTAGACCATAGAGACCACCATGACCAAACGAAGCCCAACAGAGCATGGAGGGCCGAGGAGGCCGGATTTTGGGGCCCTGTGGCCGGCTACTTGGTTGGCTTTGGTGTCGGGGTTGATCCAGTACGTCGTATACACTATGTACATCACCCTAGGCTTGTTTGCTTAGCTTTGTTTGACCCGAGTCAAAATCTGGGAGCATTTTAGTGTGATTTTAGCTATGTTTTCCGTATTTTGAAATTATAATTCTTGATATTTGGATTTGTATTTGATTGTTGGATGTTTGTACATCAACGACTAGGGGTAATTTGTTGGTTTTGCATACGTGGGCTATAGGTTCTAACCTATAGGCGATCCGTGTGCCGTTTTGGATTTCAGAACTTGATTTTAATAGCGTTGTGATATGTGTTGTTATTGTAGGTACCTTCGCGTGGATTCCGAGGCGACGGAGCGTGGCGTCATCGACTTCGGCAAGCGAAGACCAAGGTGAGTGGATCTATATCCATGGGGGAAGTCGGGTGGATGGAGTATAGCACCCCCGCAAGTTTTTGATGGAAACCGATTCATAGTAAATGATGAAGGAAACCTTTAATAAAAAACTATAGATAGAGTTAAAAGATAGTTAAAGAAACTATATTAGAAACAAGGATAGTTAGAAGTGATATGATACGGCTAATATGTGATGACGGAATTTGAGGATGATGTTTGACGATATTGCCGTTTAGGGTACTATAGAACTAGATACCCGATGTAAATGTATCATCCGAACCATACTTATTTCCAAACTGAAGAATCGTATGCATTTTATAAATAGATACCTTGAGAGACGTTATCGATTTTCAAATGATATCTTTCCTTAAAAACACCGTAACCCCGACTTTCAAAACTACGATTTGCATCTTCTAAAAACTGATTGTATGGTTCGAGTGTGTATGTTAGATTAGATACTATGCTTATAGTAAGGTTAGAATGTAATTGTAAATTGACCTTATGTAAGATATAGATGTGATGAAAAGGGAATACGATTTGATATGTGCTATGATGATTTGAGGATATGTTGGTATACGGATGTGAGTCGATTGAGATAATTGATACCTTGCCGGTCCCCTGATATGAGATTGTTATGGATGTGACCTGGGACATAGGTATATAGATATATATATAAAATGTTGCGAATCAGGAATGATAGGCCGTACGTGACATTAGGCCGTACCCTCATTGTCTTATTGGATGATAGGATCCCTATTGGTTTAATGCCGCCGTACGATGATTTTCCGTACGTGATGAGTGTAACTTGATGATTGATCCATACCCTTGACTAGAGGATGTCGTACGATGGATTATACCGTACGTGATGTTGTGTGGCTAGATGCCGATGGATTGATTCACTGACTCGGTCCTGTTAGATACGTATACCCGTCAGCATTTGCATATGATTTACCTTATACTGCATTTATGTTATTCGCATTGCATTACTTATACCTGTGCTAATACACCTGCACCATTATCGATGATGCGTATATTGCACATACACAGATTTACCGGCTCACACACTTCATCATCGATAATTGCCATGTCACTACACAGTAGAGTCACTGCATCAGGATATAACTCCTTGCATGATACACTTGCGTACATACATATTGTACACCCATACTTGCGTACATACACATATGCACCCCTATACGATATTGCATTCGATTTTGGAGATTTGGGAACCGCATGATATATTTTAAAACTGGATTCATTTAAAAGAGCTGTTTTCCCTCGATATGTGCATATTATTGTTCCATGTTGCATGATATTTGGATATGCTTACATTTTTAGCATATGTCGCATACATCATGCTTTATGATTTTACGCAATGAGATATGCTGTTTTCATGAGATTTCTGGATTTGAGAACCGTGGTTATTTCAAAGGAAAGTATGTGCTGTTTTAAAAACCCGGTTTCTCTTGATATGATATTTCAGTGCGTCCACCATGTGTTTTCTCGGTTCTGAGTGTGACATGTGAAACCCGATTCGAGAAGGCGGATGATTCCGTTTGCGGGTATATGGTGGACCCGGTATGGTACCCCGGGGCGAGAGAGAGATTTCGTGTGGATGACGATGGGCCTGGCAGAGGGACCACTACCGACTGGTGATAGTATTTTGGCTCGGCGGATATCCGGAGGATACCGACCGGAGTCGAGAGATGATATGGGTTGATCCGGACTGACAGAGCCCGTCGGCCGATCCAGACTGACGGAGCCTGAGATATGAGAATTTATGTGTCGATGCTGGACACGGGTTTCATGATGTTTTCGGGTGTCGATGTTGGACACCCAGGTTCCATGATTTTTATGTGTCGTGAGGGGCACCCGTTAATTTATATCCTCATACTTTCATGCACACTCTTTTATGATATTTACGTGCATACAGACATTGATTATATGGTTGGACGAGATCCACCTGCATACATACATTGTTTATATGATTAGATGATATCAGCATACTTGTAGACTTGAGTATATTGTTGGCACATATACGACCCAGTCACCCTAGATATCATAGTATTACATTTATGATATAGTTGACCTAGGAGTCGTTGTTTTTTCGATTTCTATTTGTAGATGTTTTTCTATTCACGAGTTAGCAACTCACCCCCGTTGTGCCACAGTTCTTGCAGATTGACCGCATGGATCAGTAGCGGCATCGCTGGCACATAGCTACTTTTAGGTGGTTTGCTTGGTAGGTGGGACATTTGTATCGTACCCACTCTTGTATTATATTTCATTTTGTATTTAGTCAACTCCATCAAATCAAAACTAGTAATTGTATAAGACATAAGACTTAGCAAGACTTGTAGTTGCGAGATTTGAGCGATGGGTTGTATGTTCGCTTTTGGGGATTTATGTCTTGCCTTACTTTATCTGTTGTGGTGACCTTCACCGTTGGGCGTCGTATACTTATATATACTATCTTGCGTGGTTGTGATCTGCCGTTTGGCGAAGAGCTAGCTCCTGCTTGGGATGCCTTTTATATTTTCATGTATTTGTGGTTTTGGATCAAAAAATACAAAGGAGGTGCTGCCCAAAATTTTAAAAGACGAAACTTGTTTTCAAACTAGTAAATTTCATTTGCATTATTCATGTTCCTTTTCTACGCATTTAAGGAAACTTGATTTCATTATACTTTTATTTCAAAACTTCAACTCCTTTATTTTCTTAAAAAGGTTTAGATTTCTGGGTTTCAGCTTACTTGAATTCCGTTACGCCTTTAGACGTTGCGTGATTCAATTGCTGGTCACGAGCTAATTTTTCGGGTCGTGACAAAGTTGGTATCAGAGCGCTAGGTTTAACCTTGGTTCGAGTTTATGTTTGACAATGCGGAGTCTAGGGCGTTTATGTATTTCGGAACCTAGGCTTGATTTTACGGAACTTAGACGTGAACGGGGGGTATTAGACCCGAACTTTCGTTTCATAGGCTGACCCTGATTGATGGAGTAGGTAGCTTGAGTAGAGTGACGTACCGTACGTATGTTCCGCGGCATATTTACGATACGATACTCCACTTAAGAAACCTTAGCATGTACATATTATTGAGATATGTGATTCTCTTCATACCCATGATTATACATCCATTTGGGATCCTTGATTCTATTCGTTTCCATGATCATACTCTCATTGATGCTGTTCCTTCTTATGATCATGTATCCATTCTGGATCTGTCGTTTCCTTTCATGCCGTTGATCTGCTTTCTTCGATACTCGATTGAGGTTCCTGTCACCATGGTTTGAGCACAGATTGAGCTGCTGCTAGTGATGCGGTCAGGACGAGCTCGTCTGGTATGAGAACTGACCATCGTGTTTTCTGGTGACAAGGGAACGTCTCGAGTTAGCATTTATGTTGTGACCTCTCGGATGAGGCGAGTGTTTGGTTTTGCACCGGATGATCGGGCCATTGATAGAGCTTCTAGTTGCTAGAGGACTGCTGATGTACAACCTACCTTGAAGATTGTGATGTCGTCTACCGTGCAGACAGATGACCCAGCTGTTGCCGAGATTGATAGGATGTCGCTTCCAGAGCTTATGAGCTGAGATCGCTGGAGCTTCCAGGCAGAGATGCGATAGATGATAGCTAGTCTATCCCGAGTTGATTGACGAAGGTGATTCGTCAGAATGATGTGCCGACGCAGGTCCAGTTGAGTTGAAGATTTCTAGTGTGAAGAGTCTTTCTCAGATCTAGAGCAGACCGATCCAGAGATGACCGTTGATGTATCGTCTTTCCTGGAGGGTTGAAGTATTGTTTAGCATGTGGACGAAGGATATTCACATGTTGTATAGGCGAAGTTAAAAATAAAGTTCGAACGAAGGTCAGGAACCCGTTATTCCCAAGTTTAAAGTGTTCCAAGGAACATGCAAGTGATTCTGTGGACCCTCTAGAAGAATGAAACCCTAACTCGACATGATGACCATGGAACCGCTTTGAACCTTAGGGTTTGCGGCAGTTAGCGGTGCCATCAGCGAGGCTTGGGTTTGACCTTCTACGGTTGGTCCGTAGGTACTGTGGTATGTTCCAGATATTATTAGACTTTACTCAGGTGTTGAGTTTTCGGAAAATTATGGGACTTTGATGACTCGGTCGAAAGGTTTGACGTCGTCCGGATATCATGCGATAAGAGACCAGTAAGCTGACCAGCTTCGGATAGAGGACCTCACCCAGATGCGTTGTGAGTTGATCGAGGACGGACGAGTATTGAGTATTCCTCCGATGGTTGGGACGAGTTCCCGAGGACGTGTTCGGCTAGATATCTTCTACAGAGTGATGAAGATACCGAGTTCGTGACTTCGAGTCCGTGTGAGAGACTTTGGATTGACCGTGGCCGAGAACAGTTCCAGTGCGCAAATAGCATGGCGTGACGTCAAGGTGGACGATGATATAGACGAGTGGAACCAGAGGTTCGTGCGAGATGCTGAGGAGCTGTTGTTACTCCCTGTCGAGATGAGAGATCTGATATGTATACAGAGGCGTTGGGATACGGCCAATTCCCGAGGAAATATTGTGCTGAGAACGCAGATGTCCAGAAAACGAGAAAAGATTATGTAAGAGTACCAGCCTCCGTACAGTTCGGCATAGGCGAGATCGGAAGAGACCTTGAGCAGGATTCCTTCCAGGACACTGCTGCAATAAGATTTGCACCCAGGATCAGATGTGTGATGTGTATTCAGAGGACCAGAGGCCGACGCCAGTGACGTGCTGCTTTACGTGTGGTCGTGATGATTGACCGAGAGATGACCAGAGAAGTTTCAGCACGGAATCATTCCCGTTAGCACACCTGACCGGGCCGATGAGCCGATGGATTGCGAGATTGGTAAATCCACAGAGAAGATAAGGACCAAGAGATAGAGGACCACAGACAGTGAGCGGGAGGCAAGCGGATGTTCTTGATCTGCTGGTTATAGGTGCACCGACATTTTTCAACATTGTAGGAGGTGTACCTCAAAGTCATTTATTGCGATTTGCGTTTGTGATCCGGGTATCACGCTTATATCGCTTGGATTTGAGTTTTGATGATTGAGCTTTATGATATTGTTTTCGTGCACCATGGCTGCACCTGCTGGGTATTTACATTTTGTGCATAGTTATTGCGCTGGATAGATATTTTATACACCGTTGTGTTAATTTGTGATTTATGCATACCTATTGCGGTTGATATGATTTTTGCACTCGGTACAGCTCACATGTGCTTGCAGTGCATTGATACGGATTTTGTGCATATAGTTGCACATGTTTTTGATTTGTAGACCATAGTACACTCGGTATTACTGTTTACACATTTGAGTTATTGATCGGTATTTCGTTCTCTGGATGCACCGTATTTGTATTTCGTGCGTTTGTCGCACCAGATTTATATTTCGTGCCTTTGTTGCACTGGATTTATGTTTTTGTGCATTGGTTGCACTAGATTTATACTCCGTACATTGTGCACCGATTTATGTCTTTGAGCATTTGGGTTATCGGATTTGCATTTTCGTGCGCGTTGGCACTTGCCGTTCATTTTCGTGCATGCTACTGTACTATATGCTTTTACGGACCCGACGCATTTTGGTCGGATTTTTGCGCGTATTAGGCGCTTGATTTTGGATTTTGTGTGCATCGGATGCACTTGAGTGAGATTTTACTCGTGCATGTCGGATGCCCTTGATTCAGATTTTATTCGTGCATATTTGATGCACTTGATTTAGATTTCTTTCGTGCATGATGGATGCACCTGATTTGGATTTTTGCGCATGTTGGGCGCATGATATGAGATATGATTTTGTGCACACCGGATGCACTCGATTTGGGATTTTCATCCGTGCACGTTAGTTGCACTGGATTGAGATTTTCAGGCACTCTAGATGCACTTGATGTGGTTGTCGTGCACACCCGTTGCACTTAGTTTTGCTTTTGTGCATGATGTGGCACGTGTGTTTGGATTTGATTTCCGTGCGCACCAGATGCACGTGATGGTTAGATACGCCTTTTGAGGCTGATTTTTCTTTTGAGCACTTTGTTTTCATGATGGGCACTATGTTATGTAGTAGCCGAACAGGACTGATCCGAGGACAGTACCTGAGTATTTTGCATGCATTAAAAGTTTACCAAGAGGTTTTTGAAAAAGAGCTATAGTCTCGCTATTTCCTACGTGTCCGTGAGCGACACGAACGTTTATGAAGGAAAACCTTTTGGGATATTTTGAAAAAACGACAGAACTGTATTTAGGAAAACATATATGGAAATATATTATTATTTTGAAATGAGCGTTCGTCACTTATGCCGTGAGTTACTCATTCACGCGGCGATTTAGAAAAGATTTTCTCATGAGTTTTATTCAGTTCTAGAATGTTTTCCAAAGATGCGTACTAAACACGTATTATAGCATTTGACTAGTGTACATTGGATTTCAGTAGTGGATTTCGATATCCGTATCTCTATTGTAATTCCGAGGAGATGCGTGCAAATCCGATGATTTGCGTGAGGCTTGACGGAGTTCGGTTTTTGAGTTTTGTTCTCGTTTTCATGCGTACTTGACGCGCTATGTTGTTTCTGCATCTTCCATGATTTCGGAGCCCCGTTAATTTAAGCTGATTATTGAAATGTTTTAGATTTTGGGGGTTTAAATTTAAATTCGGGAACCGAATTTCTTTAAGGCGGGAAGATTGTAACATTTCAGAAAATATAAAATATTATTTTTGTAATTTAATATTAAAATAATATATTTCTTGAAAACTGCCGGATTTGCGAAATTGGGGTTTTCGAAAGAGGGTATAAATTGTTAGTGATATGTATGCCCTAGAGGCCATTACTGTACATACGATGTATATTGTAGTGGATGCTTAGACATATATATGGAGGACTTTCTTGCTCGACATGATAGTATGCTATCTGGTTGCTCTTTGTCTTAACATGTACTCTGATTGTCTCTATGTTACATGTTGATAAAGCCCTTAGGATGAGTACTTGACTACCGGGACTATGATACAGATCATACTAGTGGGGACAGTGTAGTCGCTAAGTACATCCTTCAAATGTTCCTAGTCGAGGGTGTATCGAGACAGGGCATCGATATACCAGAGTAGACTAGCGTATAGCTTCTCGATCCATGTAGATGGGCAATGGATGATTCCATATCCATTGGTGTTTGACATCAGAGACAGTATACGGGTGCTCAGTGGAGACTGGGTATACTGGACGGACTCGCCGAGAACTCCCAGATGGTATTATACCTCATGTAAGATGGCAGTTCTCTGGTGACACTGGTACATGTTAGTCTGTAGACCCGAGATCGTCATAGAGTCTTGTGTGATTCCCACTGTGCTTTGATTTCCATCATACCACGTCCAAGAGGGCATGCAAAACGGTGGCTTTTGGGTACAGTCCCGAGTCACATGGAGGCAATGAGCGATAGGAGGGGTTTCGTCTCTCCCGGTATAGCGAGTTGATGTTGCGCTGTGTTCGATTGGCTATAACAGGAAGTCCTTGGCCAAGGCAGCTTCAGAGATATACTAGTAAGTGTTATTAGTAGTTTCTCGACCCGTTATTGTTAGTTGTATGTATGCCCTAGAGGCCAGTATTGTACAGATGATGTATATTATATTGGATGCTTGGATATATATAGAGATAACTTTCTTGCTCGATATGATAGTATGCTATCTGGTTACTCTTTATCTTAACGTATACACTTGTCACTTTAAACTGTCTTATAGTTACATGTTGGTAAAGCCCTTAGGATGTGTACTTGACTACCTGGACTGTGATGCAGATCATACTAGTGGGGACATGGTAGTCCACAGGTACATCCTTCAAGGTCCCTAGTCGTGGGTGTATCGAGACGGGGCATCAATATACCAGTGAAGACTAGCGTATATGCCTCTCGACCCATGAGATGGGCGATGGATGATCCCATATCCATTGGTGCTTGACATCAGAGATGGTATACGGGTGCTCAGTGGAGACTGGGTACACTGGACGGACTCGCCGAGAACTCCCAGATGGTATTATACCTCACGTCAGATGGCAGTTCTCAGGTGACACTTGTGCAGGTTAACCTGTAGACCCGAGATCGTCATAGAGTCTTGTGTGATTCCTACTGTGCTTTGATCTCCACCTTACCATGTCCATGAGGGCCTGCAAAACGGTGGTCTTTGGGTACAGTCCCGAGTCACATGGAGGCAATGAGCGATCGGAGGGGTTTCGTCTCTCCCGGTATTGGGGGTTGATGTTGCGCAGTGCTCGATTGGCCGTAACAGGGAAGTCCCTGGTCAGGGCTGATCAGAGATTTGCTGGTAAGTGTTACCAGTAGTTTCTCGACCCGTTATGAGCCTCACATCGGCACGACTTATCGGTTATTGGGGTCTGACGTTTACCACTCCTAGACTTGATATGCGACATATCAGACGAACAGACCGGACTGTACGGTAAGTGTTACTGGTTGGATTCACAGGAGTGTGAGCGGGCTAGCTCGTCGATCTTCTGATCGCTCAATACCCGGATGGCCGTTACGTATAGCAGACCGCTTGCGGCTTGTGGGTGCTTGATATGATCATCATCTGCTACCGGCGTATTGACGAGTCTTTAGAGTCCTACACAGAGGTTTCCTGGCACAAGCGAAACGAAATAGGAGCGCATATGAGATATGTGCAGGACCGAGAATAATGCATGTATGTGATACCGTATTCCATTCTCACGATGGATGTATCGATTGGTTATATTCGATATAACCTAGATATCGAATCAAGGATTGATTCGATAAGCCGATACATAGGATATTAGTCGGTTATATGCGATATGACCGGATCGTTAAATCAAGTGTTGATTTAATGATTTAATGTATAATTATATATTTGATATATTACTTTGCATTAACTAGTATTGGTTCACTTTAAATGGATTTTCTCACTTGATGTGCAAGAAGTATATGTGATATACTTTTGTGCACATATTTGTATCATGTTTGATGCTACTTGATCATTTGGTTAAGTGTATAGAATTAAGCCATGGTTAATTTGATGATTAGGGTTTTGCTTATTCATTTATTTATTTATTTGTTCATTTATTTATTTGGAAATGATTTAGATAAGAATGGTGGCTTTATTTGTTTGTAGTTGAAGCTTCATGAAGCTTTGACTTCTTAACCATTCTTGTCTTCATGCTTAACCCTAACCCATCCAAGTAACCATGGTCTATTCTCTACACTCTACCCTAGTTAGTATATGATAAGTATTCATTTACTTTTCAATTTGAATTAAGAATTATCATATTCTTTCTTCTTCTTCTTCATCTTCTTCTTAAAGAAAAGCTTAAGTCCATCAATGGCAACTTGAGCAAAAGTGAGAGAAATCCAATTCTAAAGTGAACCCACCTCCTATTTCTTCACCCTCTACCTCTTGCCAAGTAGTATAAGGTGTTTTCTTCAAAAGTTTCACAACTTGGTGAAGTTGGAGCTTGAACTTGTGATGCCTCGACGTAGATCATCTTCGGCACGAAGCCGACGACCTAGTCCGCCCATTTCTCCGATGAAGCCGACGATTGAGTTCGGGATTCGAGATGGACAGCGAGAGGACGCCTACGTGGAACTAAGGAAGTGGAGAACCGGATCTACAAAGGTTGTAGCCTCTCTCCTTTAGTTAAGATGTTAACTAGTTTCGTTTTTCGCCTAAATTTCTAGTCGACGATCCGTATTAGGGTTCACGGCACGCATAAAATTTGAAATTGGCATGGTTGATGCCTTGTGAGATCTCTTTAGTGTGCCTAGGAATCCTACAGTGGTATCAGAGCCTAGCTAGAGCCTTAGGCGAAGTCTAGACGATATTTGAAACCCGATCGAACCCGAAACCCTAACTTTTTCATGCTCTCTGGACTTTTTCTAAAATCTGGGATTTTTCTATATTAAAAATGCTTTAAAAATTCAGCAGGGAATTACAAGAATTACGGTGCAAAATTGAACTCATGAACAGTACAAACGGCGGCGGAACCGCGGCAGATGCCTTGCTTCTGCGGCGGTTCCGCGGCCAGATGATGACGTCATCCTCCCTTTTTTGCACAGTAATTCCTATTTCTGGTTGCTGAGTTTTCTGGGAATTTTTAATTTGACTCAAGAGTTGAGTATTCTGGGGTTGCTTTGGGAATCGCAGATTCGATCGGATTATCAAACTTTGTCTATTTGTTTTTTCCGGATAATTTTAGAATATGTTAAAAGGTTCGACCGGATGTAAATACCCAATCTTTCCCCTGCCCGGAAATTTCCAATTGTTGGACTCTTCCGTAGTTTAATGACATTCTGAGTAGTGCAAGTAACGCGATGGTCCCTCTAGAAGACAACAAACCTTAACTCGATTATGTGACCGTCTTGAACTGCCCTTTGAGCCTTAGGGTTTAGGGCAGTACGGCGTGCCACATGTGAGGCGTTGGCTTGACCCTTCTACGGCTGGACCGTTGGTACTGAGGCATGAAGTGAATGTCTTTGAACTTATTTCATGTGTTGATCGGTTTCGGGAAAACTTGGGTGTTTGAATGTTCGATCGGAAAGTTTAATATTTTCTATTTATCCGGAATGGGATACAATAATTGGAATTCACAAACAGTTATGAGATAACTGAATGAATGTTATAAATCTAGCGGTTTAGTCTCATTTGATATTGAAAAGAGTTTTCGATAATGAGACTAAAATGCGGGGTTTATAACTGTTAGGCATGTGATGTCTAAGTATTTCATTTGATTAGGCATGTGATGTCTAAAGAGGTTGCGGATTCCAACTGTTGTAGTTTTGCACTTTCTTTTCTGTGACCGTAAGTGTAATATGTGATATCGCCAGTTTCGTTGCTATATATCAACGACAATTGGGATGCGCATATTTACTTACGTTGATGACATGTGATGTTATGTGTTGCTGGATATGTTATATTGGATTGTCGTGTTCGAATAGCCGGGGGTTTTTATGTGAGATGAGTGTTTTTCATTTTCATTCATGTAAAAACTTGTATGTAATATTCTTTTATTTGGGGCACTTCCAGGTTGCGGAAGTTGTCACCCTTTGTATATTATTTACTTTTCTGCACTAGGATAGACCCAAGGAGTGGAGCACAAGTAACCGGGTTCTAGGATCCAGTGGGAGACCATCTCGAGGAGTCGAGTCTGGGTCTCCTAACCCTAGAATTGGTAGGGTTGCTTGCCGCTCTCGTAGGGGTCTAGAGGTGTGGGATTGGCTATTCATCACGACCGTGGAATCCGTGTTTTATACTGGCTCGTATTGAAAACACGGACGTCCTAGTATATCCAATGTTTCATATGTTTCTTCTGCTACGATATCTGTGATGTGATCATGTGATGTTCTGTGATAGATACTTTATATAGTATATATGATATATTATATAGGCGTTACTTATGTTTTACACCCGCGCTAGCCCTGCCCCGCTCTGCCGTTAGTTACCTAACCTAACGGTGCACGAGGGGACATCGAGGCGAATGCGGATGGCATAAGTGTACGTCGTATTTATCTGTGATGTTTAGGTATTTAAATGATGGGACTTCATTAATGTGATTAATGAAATAAAAGAAACCAAAAGATGTTGTAGAATCAAATTTTAAATAAAACAGGTAGCTACAGTTTTTGCTTTGCATAGCGGTATATATGATATACCCTGCACCTTATTCGATGAGGAAAGGACCGAGATCCCTTCACCGGGAGTGACTCCTTTAGCAATAACTGGCAGATGCTACACACTCGGTTTGTCTTTTGATTGCTTTTAAGAGTTTTTGCTTTGCACAGTGATATATACGATATATCCCGCACCTCATTCGACGAGGAAAGGGCCGACGATCCCTTCACCGGGAGTGACCCCTTTAGCAAAACTAGAAAAGCCTCAAAATCACTCCATTTCAAAACTTCATTTGATTCTACAACGATATCAAGTTCATTACGCAATAGGTTTTCAGAAAAACCTGTCGTAGCCCTCCGTCATTTCAGATAAGTACTAGTTAGTATTCGTGCTACGTTTGTTGACTATGTTAAGGCGTAGTGTGCGGTAGCTGACCAGTATTTATCTGCTTATGCATATGATGCAGATTGGATTAGGGCAGTCGTGCGACTTTGTTGACTTGTTAAGGGTCGTGCGGGTGGGTTTAATTCAATCAGGAAATGACGGGTTGAACTTGACTAGCACTTATGATTTGTTGACTATGTTAAGGTCATATAGCTGCTAGGGGCAAAATATTATCGGGAATTTCAAGTGTTGAAATTTGCAATGAGATTGCATACCTTCTATGAGATAGTTGGATCCCGATACCCACTGCGAGTAAGAGTTACTCCTGGGAGAGTTTTGCACACTACAATTAGCCGATCAAGTAGGTGTCTAGAAAGGTGTCAACGGGGTTACGCCTCTGGGAAAACGAGGTTTACATTAATTAGGTCCGTGCGAAAGCACGGGGAACCTCCCTCAAAGTACCGACACTGGCCTGGCTGAAAGATCGACGAAGTTGTAGGGTGTAATTAATCCCGGCTAGTCTTTCCTTTAGGGTTTGACGGAAGATTTGATAAAAACCAGTGGGAGCCATCCTGATTAGATAAGATAATAACCAATCTGATCTTGCACGAGCATACGCTAAAGTGTTTTCTTC
Source organism: Agapanthus africanus (assembly GCA_030015575.1). Classification (NCBI taxonomy): domain Eukaryota; kingdom Viridiplantae; phylum Streptophyta; class Magnoliopsida; order Asparagales; family Amaryllidaceae; genus Agapanthus; species Agapanthus africanus. Next base: position 231,848,582 of record CM057345.1, read on the forward strand.
TCTCTCTCTCCAGGTAGCGACCATTTCATGCCTTAATCAAGATAATAATATGGATGTATTGACCGAACCCGCATGTTATACTGTGCTGGGGAACGTTGGATCCGTTCTTTCTTATAAGAGTTATAGGAATGAACAGGATATAGGGGAATACCAGGATTCCCATGCCACCCGATTGAAGAAAGTACATGTTGATGCATTTTCTTCGGGTGTGTTCGTTACAGAGAACTGTTTCTCCATTTGCCCTACGTCCTGGGTATTGGATACCGGGTCAGGATCCCATATATGTAATCAGTTACATGGGCTTAGGAAAGGTAGAGAACTTAGAGAAGGTGATAAAGACATTAGAGTTGGAAATGGTGCAATTGTTGCAGCTAAGACTGTCGGGGAATATCACCTTGTATTACCAACTGGTAATACATTGGTTCTGAACGAATGCTATTACATGCCGAACCTGATATGCAACATTATATCGGTTTCTTTGCTAAGTAAAGAGGGATATAATTTTGTATTACAGGACAATGTTATGAACATTTTCCGTAACCAAAAGTTGGTTGGATCAGGCACGTTGTGCAATGGCATTTATGTTCTAAATCAATCAACAGTTCTGAGCATAACAAACACACACAAGAGGAAGAGTTCAGAATTGAACGAATCCTTCTTGTGGCATTGTAGACTGGGTCACATCAATGCGGCACGACTGGCTAAGTTGCATAAGGATGGATATTTGAAACCATTCGAATTTTCATCTTATGACACTTGCCAGTCATTTTTCAAAGGCAAGATAACCAAAACTCCGTTTACGGGACACGGAGAAAGAGTTACCGAACTCTTGGGACTAATACATAGTGATGTATGTGGTCCCATGTCTACACAAGCCAGTGATGGTTCTTCGTACTTCATTACATTCATTGACGATCTCTCTAGATTCGGATATGTGTTCCTGATGAAACACAAATCAGAAGCTTTTGAGAAATTTAGAGAATATAAACAAGAAGTCGAGAACCAAATCGGAAAAAGTATTAAAATCCTTCGATCTGATCGAGGAGGTGAATACTTGAGCAATGAATTCCTGGACTTCCTAAAAGAGAATGGGATTCTCTCTCAGTTGACTCCTCCATATACACCACAGCACAACGGTGTATCAGAACGGAGGAACCGCACCCTATTAGATATGGTGCGCTCTATGATGAGCACAGCTGAGTTACCTATTTCCTTCTGGGGATATGCGCTGGAAACAGCAGCATACCTATTGAATCAAGTTCCATCTAAATCTGTACCTACCACGCCATATGAGATATGGAGTGGGAAGAGACCATATTTTAAACGAGTTAAGATATGGGGTTGTCCGGCCTATGTCAAAAGGCAAAATCCAGACAAACTCGAGGCACGGTCAGTTCTTTGCAAGTTTGTGGGATATCCTAAGAATTCACAAGGGTATCTTTTCTACCATGCTGAAGAACAAAAGGTGTTTGTTTCTCAATATGCCACCTTTTTAGAAAAGGAATTCCTTGAAAAAGAAATTAGTGGCAAAGTGGTAGAGCTGGAAGAAGTTCCAGATACACAAACCGTAACTGAAGATTTAGTGGAACCAGAAGATTCAGTAGCTCCCAATGAACCTCAGCCTATCCGCCAATCTAGTAGGGTTCCTCGCCAGCCTGAGAGATACTACGGTTTTCTCATGGATGGAGGGAGCGAGGATTGCATCATGGAGGATGATGACCCAACTAGCTTCGAGCAGGCCATCATGAGTAGGGACTCAGTGAAATGGCTGGATGCTATGCGGTCCGAGATGGAATCCATGTACACCAACAAAGTATGGACTTTGGAAGTTGCTCCTGAAGGGGTAAAGCCCATTGGGAGCAAGTGGATCTTCAAGAAGAAACTTGGTGTAGATGGGAAAGTGGAGACTTTCAAAGCTAGACTTGTTGCAAAAGGTTTTCGTCAAAGACCAGGTGTGGACTATGACGAAACCTTTTCTCCAGTGGCTATGATTAAATCCATCCGGATAATGCTTGCCATCGCTGCATATCATGATTACGAAATCTGGCAAATGGATGTTAAGACCGCCTTTCTAAATGGTGATTTAGAAGAGTGCGTGTACATGACTCAGCCAGAGGGCTTCGTAGACAGTGGGAGCAGCGGGAAGGTGTGCAAGCTGCTTAAATCCATTTATGGATTAAAGCAAGCATCGCGGAGTTGGAACATCTGCTTTGACATCGTTATCAAACAGTTTGATTTCGTCAAAAACCCAGATGAACCTTGTATTTACAAGAAGGTGGCAGAAAGTACGGTTGTCTTCCTCGTATTGTACGTGGACGACATACTCTTGATAGGAAATGATATTCCTATGCTGCAATCGGTTAAGCTTTTCTTATCACAAAGATTCTCAATGAAAGATCTTGGTGATGCCTCTTGCATATTGGGAATTAGGATCTATAGAGATAGATCCAAACGGATTTTGGGATTGTCCCAATCCATGTACATTGACACCATACTAAAGAGGTTTAGTATGGAAGAATCAAAGCGTGGGAACTTGCCCACGATCTCTGGAGTCACTCTCTCCAAAAAGATGTCTCCCAAGTCTGATTTGGAGAGAGCTCGCATGCACGGGATACCCTATGCTTCGGCTGTAGGCTCTATCATGTACGCGATGCTATGTACCAGACCCGATGTTGCAAACTCACTAAGTGTAGTGAGCAGGTATCAAGCTGATCCTGGAGAGAGTCACTGGACAGCTGTGAAGAGCATTCTTAAGTACTTACGAAGGACTAAAGAGATGCTCTTGGTGTATGGTAAAGGAGAACTCTAAGTGGAGTCCTTTACCGATTCGAGCTTCCAGAGTGATAAGGACGACTCTAAGTCGCAGTCGGGCTTTGTCTTCACCCTTTACGGAGGGGCGGTTAGCTGGAAGAGTTCCAAGCAGGAAACCGTGGGAGACTTGACGATGGAGGCTGAATACATCGCTGCCAACGATGCTGCTAAAGAGGCTGTCTGGATCAAGAAGTTCATTACTGAACTTGGAGTGGTTCCATCCATTAAGCATCCAATACCTTTGTATTGCGATAACAATGGAGCGGTGGCTTTAGCCAAGGAACCCAGGTCCCATCAGCGATCCAGGCATATTCTGAGGCGGTATCACCTGATCCGGGAGATAGTTGATCGCCGGGAGATCGAGGTCAGGAGAGTTGACATGAAGAACAACATGGCGGATCCACTCACGAAGGCCATTCCCCAGATACAGTTTGAGAGACTCTTCGGGATGCTCGGTATGCGATACTACAGCAGCTGGCCCTAGTGCAAGTGGGAGATTGTTAGTTGTATGTATACCCTAGAGGCCAGTATTGTACAGATGATGTATATTATATTGGATGCTTGGACATATATAGAGATGACTTTCTTGCTCGATATGATAGTATGCTATCTGGTTACTCTTTATCTTAACGTGTACACTTGTCTCTTTAAACTGTCTTATAGTTATATGTTGGTAAAGCCCTTAGGATGTGTACTTGACTACCTGGACTGTGATGCAGATCATACTAGTAGGGACATGGTAGTCCACAGGTACATCCTTCAAGGTCCCTAGTCGTGGGTGTATCGAGACGGGGCATCGATATACCAGTGTAGACTAGCGTATACGCCTCTCGACCCATGAGATGGGCGATGGATGATCCCATATCCATTGGTGTTTGACATCAGAGATGGTATACGGGTGCTCAGTGGAGACTGGGTACACTGGACGGACTCGCCGAGAACTCCCAGATGGTATTATACCTCACGTCAGATGGCAGTTCTCAGGTGACACTTGTGCAGGTTAGTCTGTAGACCCGAGATCGTCATAGAGTCTTGTGTGATTCCCACTGTGCTTTGATCTCCACCTTACCACGTCCATGAGGGCGTGCAAAACGGTGGTCTTTGGGTACAGTCCCGAGTCACATGGAGGCAATGAGCGATAGGAGGGGTTTCTTCTCTCCCGGTATTGGGGGTTGATGTTGCGCAGTGCTCGATTGGCCGTAACAGGGAAGTCCCTGGCCAGGGCTGATCAGAGATTTGCTGGTAAGTGTTACCAGTAGTTTCTTGACCCGTTATGAGCCTCACATCGGCACGACTTATCGGTTATTGGGGTCTGACGTTTACCACCCTTAGACTTGATATGCAACATATCAGACGAACAGACCGGACTGTACGGTAAGTGTTACTGGTTGGATTCACAGGAGTGTGAGCGGGCTAGCTCATCGATCTTCTGATCGCTCAATACCCGGATGGCCATTGCGTTTAGCAGACCGCTTGCGGCTTGTGGATGCTTGATATGATCATCATCTGCTACCGGCGTATTGACGAGTCTTTAGAGTCCTACACAGAGGTTTCCTGGCTCAAGCGAAACGAAATAGGAGCGCATATGAGATATGTGCAGGACCGAGAATAATGCGTGTATGTGATACCGTATTCCATTCTAGCGATGGATTTATCGATTGGTTATATTCGATATAACCTAGATATCGAATCAAGGATTGATTCGATAAGCCGATACATAGGATACTAGTCGGTTATATGCGATATGACCGGATCGTTAAATCTAGTGTTGATTTAATGATTTAATGTATAATTATATATTTGATATATTACTTTGCATTAACTAGTATTGGTTCATTTTAAATGGATTTTCTCACTTGATGTGCAAGAAGTATATGTGATATACTTTTGTGCACATATTTGTATCATGTTTGATGATACTTGATCATTTGGTTAAGTGTATAGAATTAAACCATGGTTAATTTGATGATTAGGGTTTTGCTTATTCATTTATTTATTTATTTGTTCATTTATTTATTTGGAAATGATTTAGATAAGAATGGTGGCTTTATTTGTTTCTAGTTGAAGCCTCATGAATCTTTGACTTCTTAACCATTCTTGTCTTCATGCTTAACCCTAACCCATCCAAGTTACCATGGTCTATTCTCTACACTCTACCCTAGTTAGTATATGATAAGTATTCATTTACTTTTCAATTTGAATTAAGACTTATAATATTCTTTCTTCTTCATCATCATCTTCTTCTTAAAGAAAAGCTTAAGTCCATCAGTGGCAATTTGAGCAAAAGTGAGAGAAATCCAATTCTAAAGTGAACCCACCTCCTATTTCTTCACCCTCTACCTCTTGCAAAGTAGTATAGGGTGTTTTCTTCACAAGTTCACAACTTGGTGAAGTTGGAGCTTGAACTTGTGATGCCTCGACGTAGATCATCTTCGGCACGAAGCCGACGACCTAGTCCGCCCATTTCTCCGATGAAGCCGACGATTGAGTTCGGGATTCGAGATGGACAGCGAGAGGACTCCTACGTGGAGCTAAGGAAGTGGAGAACCGGATCTACAAAGGTTGTAGCCTCTCTCCTTTAATTAAGATGTTAACTAGTTTCGTTTTTCGCTTAAATTTCTAGTCGACGATCCGTATTAGGGTTTCACGGCACCCAGAAAATTTGAAATTGGCATGGTTGATGCCTTGTGAGACCTCTTTAGTGTGCCTAGGAACCCTACAGTTATGAGCCTCATATCGACATGACTTATCGAGTTACTGGGGTCTGACGTTTACCACCCCTAGACGAGATATGCAACATATCAGATGAAGAGACCGGACTGTACGGTAGTGTTACTGATTGGATTCGCAGGAGTGTGAGTAGGCTTTCTTGTTGATCTTCTGATCGCTCAATACCTGGGTGGCCGTTATGTTTAGCAGACCGCTTGCGGCTTGTGGGTGTTTGATATGATCGTCTCCTACTGCCGGCGTATTGACGAGTCTTTAGAGTCCTACACAGGGCTTTCCTGGCTCAACCGAAATGGAGTAGGAGCACATATATGATATGTGCGGGACCGAGATTGATACGATATGAGATACCGTATTCTATTCTCGCGATTTGTGATATTGATCAGTTGTATGCGATATAGCCGTGTTATCGGATCAAGTGTTGATTCGATAAGTTGTTACATATGATATTTGTCGGTTATAACCGGATTGTTAAATCAAAAGTTGATTTGATAATTTAATGTATAATTATATATTTGATATATTATATTACATTAACTAATATTTAGGTCACTAATGATTTCTTTTCTCACTAGTTTGTGCACATTGTTTTTATGTGATATATGCAAGTGTACAAGTTTGTATCATTTTTGATGATACATGCAAAATGGGTGTTTGAGATTTATACCCTGATTAGGGTTAAGTTAGGGTTTTGTTTATTATCTTAAGATTTAATAAAAGAATTAAACTTGGTCAAAGTTATCAAACTTGAAGAAGCTTTGAGAAACTTTGACAAAGTCCACTCTTTTGTCATAACCTAAGATATTGCTTAACCCAACCCTTAACCTCACACCTTGGTTAATTCTCTACATGAGTTAAGCATGATAGCTTTAACTCACCCATGGTTACTTAATTCTTTTGGATGAATTATTGTGATAAGTTCTTCTTCTTCGTTTTCAAGCTCCATGAAAAAGTTTTCTAGCTCTAATGGTGCTATGAGAAAAAGTGTGAGAAAATCAATTCTAAAGTGAGCCCACTTCCTACTTCATCATCCTCTACTACTTGCCATGTAGTATAGGGTGTTCTCTTCACAAAGTTCATGACCTAGTGAACGAATAGCTTGAGTTTGTGTCTCCTCGACGTAGATCATCTTCGGCCTCGAAGTCATCGAAGCAAGCACGTTCGTTTCTTCGCAGAGCCTCTCTAGAGTCCGGAGTTTGCTATCACAGCGAAGGGGACGACTACACGGAGCTATTGAAGTGAAGGACCGGTCTACAAAGGTTGTATTCCTCGCTCTCTTTACTTATTGCAAAGTGTTTGCATATATCTTTCCGTATATTTCTAATAGACGATCTATATTTGGGTTATCTAAATCGGCAAAATTTTAATTTGGCATGGACGATGCCTCCAAAACCTTGCTGCCGTCGTTGTTAACCCTCCATAAATATATACCGATAATTATGGAATAAACGAAAATTAAAATGAATTGTTCATTTAAAAATATATTTAAAGGATTTGGCATTTTAAAAATTTATTATATGCAATTTGGATAAATACCCGATTAGTGCACTGCTAATCGCGATTAAGCCAAATCCGCATTTCTACAGTTTTTCATGGTTAGTGCACCATGACATGTAACATGTTATTTAACTTGTGTTGTTTTATTTGGGTGTATGTGTTTTTGGTGAGAAAAGAAAAGAAAAAGGTGTCATGATGACTAGAGGGGAGAGAGATGGGACATAATGATGAGAGTGAGCATGCTAGGAGAGAGAATGAGAGTGAGAAAGAGAGAGAGAGAGGGAGAGTGCTGCCCCGTACCTTTTCCCCCACCATTTCTTTCACCTCCTTCTTCATCCTCAAGCCCCTTATTCTATCCTCATGACCCATTTCTAAAATCTCATCAAAACCCCATACCCCCTTCACAAAAGATGATCACCTCCTCACCCTCATCGCAATGAACCAGGAAAAGTGGGATTTTGATAACATTGGGCCTTCTAGGGTTTTGTTTGGGTGTAACCATGAGGTATATCTTTTTTAATTTAGGGTAGTTTGATTTCCTAGAATTTTGTTTTAGTTTAGAAGTCGTTTAGTGATGGATTTGTGCACTTTGGAATTCTAGAGAAGGGTTTGGGAAATTAATGATGTTAGTGGCTGTCAATAAGTCTTTTGAGGTGGTTCAATAGATGGAATTCAGTGTAGTAACCAAAATACGGATTTTGAATTTTTTCCATGTCGGTTTTGTGAGGATATAGGGTGTACAGGGAAATCTGGAGCAACCCGGGGACATTCTGAGTTTAGCAAACAATACCAGAGACCCATTTTTTACCATAGGAGACCACCTGTAACACCCTAGGATGTGTTTAGTGGCTAATTATATTTTAATAGGTGATTTTGATAAAAAGGTTTACCAAATTAATTTTCATATAATTTTTCCAATTTAATAAATATTTTTCTAAAATTTTGCCAAGCTTGCACAAACTTGTGCATGTAAACTAGGGTTAAAACTTGGGTTATACCATGTTTCACAACCATGGTGAATTAAACCCCCTTGTTAAGACAAAAGATTTTAATTAAGGTTATGTTTTGTTTAAAATGGAAAATGGATTTAAAAAGTAATTTGGTTGACTTGAGAGAGGTGCATCATGGCAAGCCCATGCTTGCAATTAATATGGAGAGAGGGGGGGAGAATGGGGGCTTGACTCTCTTGCATTATCATTTCCTTTGCTTGCAACCCTCTCTCATATCTCACTCACTCTCTCACACACACACACACCAGCCTCAGCTCCAGAAGTTGCAGCAGCAGCAGCATCAAACACCAGCACCAGAACAGCAACTGCATCAGCACTTCATGCAGCCCCAGCTCACCCCCAGCAGCCCCAGCTCCATGTAGCAGCAGCCCCACATGTAGCAGCAGCCCCAGCAGCACCAGCTTCAGCTCCACAACCCCAATAACAGCAACTACAAACAGCAGCATCAGCAGTAGCAGTGGCAACAGCTTCTGGAACAGAAGCTGTTTCTGTAGCAGCTTCACTTCTTCTTTTCTTCTCCTGGACCAGCGTAGTAGGGTCAAGCGAGGTATAAATTCTGAGCTTCACTTGCTTGTGTGCTAGACTTGTGAGTTGGTTTAGGTTTTAGTGTGATTGGTAGATGTTTATCACTAGACTTGGTGTTTTAGCAATATTGATGGTGATTAGTAAGATCCTTGCTTAAGTTAGGTTAATTTTAGTTAGACTAGGTTAGTTAGGAGCTATTGAGGTCAGGTTAACCTAGGTAACCCACAGTTTGCACTAAAATACCCTGAACTTTCATGTTGGCGCAAATTGTGACTTTTAAGCAAAAATTTAGCTTTCTGTTATCTGCTGTTACCCAGGTGACTTCAGGATAAAATTGAGTAGACCCCAGCCTACTAGTAACACCCTGACCCCACCACCAGAGCCCGACCCCACCACTCTCACTTTTGGCCGCCGAAATCATCTTCCTGGACGCAATTTGCGGCCAGAACAGGGAGTTAGGAGTTAGGATTTTCAGGGTTGGTGTCTGCTATGTTTTGTAGGTCCTTGGTATATGTAGTTTTGTAATATTGTAGCCAGGACAGAATCTGGAGCTATATGTCATTTTCTGGTGTTTTTAAGTTTGCGCGATACGCACGATACGCGAGTGGGTTTGTGATTCAGCGTATCACGGCGTATCGGACTGAGTCGTAGGCACGTGCACACACGTTCCAACGTATCACACACACGCGCGTTGATTCATGACGCGAGTTTCACATTTTGTTTCGTTTTCACGTTTTGCGGGATTCTTGCTTATATAATTAGATTCCTTGTGTAAATTCCAGGTTCTCAGGCGAGCACGTCAGACGTCGCCAGGAAAGGGAAGCAGGTGGTCGGCTATACTTAGCATGCGACCAGGTGAGTAGATTTAACATCTACGGGGAAATCGCCCGTATGGCGTTAAGCGTCAGGGCGTAATAGGAATTGTAGTCATGAGTGTCCTTTTAGATATACTGGTAGTATAGAACACTGCACTGTCACTAACGGTCCAAGTTGCACGAGCATGATCTATATGCTACACTCACACCGTTAGTGATTGTCATGCCACTCACAGAGTAGGATTGCTATAAACCGCATATTATATTGATTCTGCCTACTTGATGTTGACGTGACTTGCCGCATGCATCATACACATTCATGCTTGTGATATATATACCTTACACGCTCATACTTGTGACATATACCACACATATTCATACTTGTGTCATATACCTTACCTATGTTCATATTCGGGCGTATATACATCATAGGCCTACCATAGTGCACATGTACTTGCTATATTCACTTTGCGTACTTATCCATTCTCACATCCATACCGTTACCACATTCATATGTTGCATTCATGGATGATATTTACTTGATTTAAAAACTGAGGGACCGCAAACGATATTTTCAAAACTGGACCTCTTAAACAGCGGTTTCCCCATTCCTTAAATTGTAGTGTCATACGGCACATTGCATGGATCTACGCATTGGATTTGATTTCTGTGATTTCTGGATTTGGGAACCGGAGTACTATTTTAAGAAAATACGCACTGGTTGAAAATCCGGTTTCCCTTGATATGATATTTTAGTGCGTCCACCATGAGTTTTCTCGGTTCTAGAGAGCTTGTGTGAGTATACCCGATTCGAGGAGAGGTAGGCACCGATTGCGGGTACATGGTGGACCCGGTACGGTACCCCGGGGCGAGAAGACTCGTATTGTTAGACGGTGAGCCCGGCGGAGGGACTACTACCTACCGGTGATTGGTTGGACCTGGCGGTTATCCGGAGGATACTGACCAGAGTAGCTTGATGGATACGGGATGACGCGTACTACCGGGGCTGAGGGACGATTCCGCAGACGGAACCCGTGGGCAGATCCGATGGACGGACGCCCCATATTGGAGGGTTTGCGTGTCGATGCTGGACACGGCTGTTTTTATGATATTTTGAGTGCCGGTGATGGGTACTTCCGATTCTTATGAGATTGCAGGTTTGAGGACCGATATGGATGACGACGCTTGAGTTGTACTGGTTTTGGTGCATTGATTGACACCAGTTATTTTCCACGAGGATATTCCGTGTAGATATTGTTCTTTTCCATACTCAGCATTCAGTATTTGACATCTCATCCTGTAGTTAGTATACCTGATCGAGTACACATGCTTGCATACTATTGCGTATCTTGCTCATCACATATAGATGATTATTAGATAGTACTTGTTGCATGATTTGAGCATCCAGTTCTTCATATAGATGTTTATTAGTTTGCATAGTTTAATGTATCGCGGTACGTGCATACCTGCGATTACCTTTATATGTTATTTGCTATTCACGAGTTGGCAACTCACCCCCGTTGTGCCACAGTGCTTGCAGGTTGCCCTTTGGAGTAGTCGCGGCTAGCTGTTTACTGCATCTTTTTGCACAGATACCACTTCTGAGGCGTGATAGCCCTTTTGTTATTAGGTGGGTTTTGTACGGTATCTGTTTATCTTTCAGTTGTATATTGATGTATCTAGTACACTCCATCTACCTTCCAGTATTGACTTAGAGACAGTTGTAAGGACGATGTATTTGATTTGCACTCTGGTGTCGAGCTCGCATGTGAGCCGACTTTATGTTATGCAGTCTTACCTTTTATGATATTCGCCTTTGTTTTACTGTATACTCTTGTGATGCTCTATTCATTCCACATGTTATTTCTATTTCACCCGCCTTTACCTGACTTGCGGAATAAATGGTTATAAAGGAAATGTTGCCAAAATTATTCAATAATACCTCTTAACTTAAAAAGGATTTCTACTAAATTAATTAAGGTTTCCTAGACAATTATAACTGTTTTTACAAAAATGTTTTAAACACTCTATATTTAACGGTTTTGATTTCTGGGTCTCGGCTTACTTAGTCGCGTTACGCCTGTAGACGTTACGTGGCTAAGTGCCGGTCACGGGCCAAATTATCGGGTCGTGACACCACCATGACCAAACGAAGCCCAACAGAGCATGGGGGGCCAAGGAGGCCGGATTTTGGGGCCCTGTGGCCGGCAACTTGGTTGGCTTTGGTGTCGGGGTTGATCCAATAGGTCATATACACTATGTACATCACCCTAGGCTTGTTTGCTTAGCTTTGTTTGACCTGAGTCAAAATCTGGGAGCATTTTTGTGTGATTTTAGCTATGTTTTCCATATTTTAAAATGCTAATTCTTGATATTTGGATTTGTATTTGGTTGTTGGATATTTGTACATCAACGACTAGGGGTAATTTATTGGTTTTGCATACGTGGGCTATAGGTTCTAACCTATAGGCGATCCGTGTGCTGTTTTGGATTTCAGAACTTGATTTTAATAGCGTTGCGATATGTGTTGTTATTTTAGGTACCTTCACGTGGATTCCGAGGCGACGGAGCGTGGCGTCATCGACTTCGAGAAGCGAAGACCAAGGTGAGTGGATCTATATCCACGGGGGAAGTTGGGTGGATGGAGTATAACACCCCCGCAAGTTTTTGATGGAAACCGATTCATAGTAAATGGTTAAGGAAACCTTTAATAGAAAACTATATATAAAGTTAAAAGATAGTTAGAGAAACTATATTTGAAACAAGGATAGTTAGAAGTGATATGATACGGATAATATGTGATGACGGAATCTGAGGATGATGTTTGACGATATTACCGTTTAGGGTACTATAGAACTAGATACCCGACATAAATGTGTCATCAAAACCATACCTATTTCCAAACCGAAGAATCGTATGCATCTTTTAAACAGATACCTTGAGGGACGTTACGGATTTTCAAATGATATCTTTCCTTAAAAACACCGTAACCCCGACTTTCAAAACTACGATTCGCATCTTCTAAAAACTGATTGTATGGTTCGAGTGTGTATGTTAGATTAGATACTATGCTTATAGTAAGGTTAGAATGTAATTGTAAATTGACCTTATGTCACATATAGATGTGATGAAAAGAGAATACGAGTTGACACGTGATATGATGATTTGAGGATATGTTGGTATACGGATGTGAGTCGATTGAGATGATTGATACCTTGCCGGTCCCCTGATACGAGATTATTATGGATGTGACCTAGGACATAGGTATATATATACATAGAATGTTGTGAATCAGGAATGATAGGCCGTACGTGACATTAAGCCGTACCCTCATTGTCTTATAGGATGATATGATCCCCATTGGTTTAATGCCGCCATACGATGATTTTCCGTACGTGATGAGTGTAACTTGATGATTGATCCATACCCTTGACTAGAGGATGTCGTATGATAGATTATACCCTATGTGACGTTGTGTGGCTAGATGCCGATGGATTGATTCACCGACTGGGTCCTATTAGATACGTATACCCGTCAGCATTTGCATATGATTTACCTTATACTGCATTTATGTTATTCGCATTGCATTACTTATACCTATGCTAGTACACCTGCACCATTATCAATGATGCGTAGGTTGCACTTACACATATTTGCCGGCTCACACACTTCATCATCGATAATTGCCATGTCACTACACAGTAGAGTCACTGCATCAGGATATGACTCCTTGCATGATACACTTGTGTACATACATATTGTACATCCATACTTGCGTATACACACATATGCACCCCTATACGATATTGCATTCGATTTTGGATATTTGGGAACCGCATGATATATTTTAAAACTGGATTAATTTAAAAGAGCGGTTTTCCCTCGATATGTGCATATTACTGTTCCATGTTGCATGATATTCGGATATGCTTACATTTTTATCATATGTCGCATACATCATGCTTTATGATTTTACGCATTGAGATATGCTGTTTTCATGAGATTTTTGGATTTGAGAACCGTGGCTATTTCAAAGGAAAGTATGTACTGTTTTTAAAACCCGGTTTCTCTTGATATAATATTTCAGTGCGTCCACCATGTGCTTTCTCGGTTCTGAGAGTGACATGTGAAACCCGATTCGAGGAAGCGGATGATTCCGTTTGCGGGTACATGGTAGACCCGGTATGGTACCTCGGGGCGAGAGAGAGATTTCGTGTGGATGACGATGAGCTTGGCAGAGGGACCACTACCTACCAGTGATAGTATTTGGGCTCGGCGGATATCCGGAGGATACCGACCGGAGTCGAGAGATGATATGGACCGATCCGTACTGACGAGATATGAAGATTTACGTGTCGATGCTGGACACGGGTTTCATGATGTTTTCGGGTGTCGATGTTGGACACCCAGGTTCCATGATTTTTATGTGTCGTGAGGGACACCCGTTAATTTATATCCTCATATTTTCATGCACACTCTTTTATGATATTTACGTGCATACAGACATTGATTATATGGTTGGACGAGATCCACCTGCATACATACATTGTTTATATGATTGGATGATATCAGCATACTTGTAGACTTGAGTATATTGTTGGTACATATACGACCCGGTCATCCTAGATATCATAGTATTACATTTGTGATATAGTTGACCTAGGAGTCGTTCTTTATTCGATTTCTACTTGTGGATGTTTTTCTATTCACGAGTTGGCAACTCACCCCCGTTGTGCCACAGTTCTTACAGGTTGACCACATGGACCAGTAGCGGCATCACTGGCACATAACTACTTTTGGGTGGTTTGCTTGGTAGGTGAGACATTTTTATCGTACCCACTCTTGTACTATATTTCATTTTGTATCTAGTCAACTCCATCAAATCAAAACTAGTAATTTTATAAGACATGAGACTTAGCAAGACTTGTAGTTGCGAGATTTGAGCGATGGGTTATATGTTCGCTTTTGGGGATTTATGTCTTGCCTTACTTTATCCGTTGTGGTCATCTTCGCCATTGGGCATCGTATACTTATATATACTGTCTTGCATGGTTGTGATCCTCCGTTTGGCGAAGAGCTAGCTCCCGCTTGGGGATGCCTTTATATTTACATGTATTTGTGGTTTCGGATCAAAAAATATAAAGGAGGTGCTGCCCAAAATTTTAAAAGATGAAACAGTTTTTCAAACTAGTAAATTTCACTTGCATTATTAATGTTCCTTTTCTATGCATTTAAGGAAACTTGATTTCATTATACCTTTATTTCAAAACTTCACCTCCTTTATTTTCTTAAAAAGGTTTAGATTTCTGGGTTTCAGCTTACTTAAATTCCGTTACGCCTTTAGACGTTGCGTGATTCAAGTGCTGGTCACGAGCTAATATTTCGGGTCGTGACAGTAGCTCTTTCTCCGTGTTCAGTAAATGGAGTTTTGGTCATTTTTCCATTGATACAAGACTGACAAGTCGCATAAGATTTATATTCAAAAGGATTTAAATATCCATCTTTATGAAGCTTGTTTAGTCTTGTTTCATTAATATGACTAAGTCTACAACGCCAAAGAAAAGCTTCATTTATATCTGAAAATTTTCTTTTATTTGTGTGTTGTATGTTGAAAACTGTGTGTTGATTTAGGACGTATATTCCGTTATTAAGTGTACCAGAACCAATCAACTCTTGATTTAGTTTAATGTTCATAACATTATGTTGCAATACAAAATGCTATCCTTCATTATCTATCAAAGAAACCAATATTATATTACAAAGCATGCTAGGCACAAAATAATATGGGTTCAAAACCAATATACAACCCGACGGCAACCCCAGGTGGTACTCTCCCACTGAAACTGTATGTACATTGGAACCATTTCCAACTCGGAAAGTGTGATCACTGGTCTTCAAAACTCTGCTATTTCTCAAGCCCTGCACAGAATTGCAGATATGAGAACCCAAACCGGTATCCAATACCCAGGAAGCAGAGTTTATAGAAAAACAGTTTTCAGTCACAAACACACCTGAAGCAGAAGCATCACCATGCTTCTTTTTCTTGAGATCAAGGTATTCAGTACAGTTCCGCTTCCAGTGCCTTGTTTTCTTGCAGTGAAAACATTCTCTTTTTCCCGACTTCTCAACCTTGGATTTGTCTCTCCCTTGTTCCTTCTTGATTCCACCTCTCGGTTTGGTGGATTTCTTCTTATTCCTTCCTTTGGCCTTGGCTTTTGGGACGGAAGAGGAAGATTGTCCAACAATCAGAGAGGGAGACTTCGCCTTAAGCGTGCTCTCCGCACTTCTCAATATATTGAGAAGTTCGGGTAGTGACTTCTCCATGTTATGCATGTTGAAGTTCACTATGAATGTAGCAAAGGCATGGGGATGAGACTGTAGAACAATATCAACATATTTCTCGTTCTCCATTGTCCATCTAAGGCCCTCAAGCTCAACAATAAGAGCTATCATCTTCAAAACGTGATCACCTACTGGTGTGCCAGGAGCCATCCGCATCTGAAACAGCTTTCGAAACGCTTCGTATCGTAGGATACGAGATTGCTCCTATACAACTCTTTTGTATGGAGAAAGATGGATTGAACATCCATCTGCTCATGTTGCTTTTGATGTGTATTGTCCATCAATGCAAGCATGAGGCATTTGGCAGTAGCACAGTCAATATCCAACGTTTTGCGGATCTCCTTATCCGCAACAGAAGATTCAGGGCCTAGGCTGGGAGGGGCTGAGGCAGTGAGGACATATGATACTTTATCATATGTGAGAGCAATGTTAATGTTCCTCAACCAATCTTTATAGTTTGGCCCAGTTAGCTTATTTTTCTCTAACAGTAGCTTAAGTCCAGTCATGGTTATCTGCCATTAGGAAAGAGAAAAGAATACACTCAGCGAAAACTCTTGCAAAGATCAGATTGGTTATTATCTTATCTAATCGATGTCTCTCACTGCTTTTATCAAATTTTCTTTCAAAATTTAAAAAGAAAATTAGCCAGGATTAATTACATTCTACAACTTCGCTAACCGTTAAGCCAGGCCAGTGCCGGTACTTTGAGGGAGCTTCCTCGTGCTTTCACACGGACCTAATTAGAATAAACCTCATTTTCCCAGAGGTGTAGCCCCGTTGACACCTTTCTAGACACCTAATGGGTTAGCTAATTGTAAAGTGCAAAACTCTCCTGTGAGCAACTTTTGCTCACAATGGGATCGGGATCTATTATCATACAAAAGGTATGCAATCTCATTGCAAATTTCAACTCTTGAAACTCTCGATATAGTTTTTACCCCTAGCACTCATGATCTTGGCTATGGTCAACATATCATAAGCACTAGTCAAGTCTTACCCGTCATTTCATGATTAATTAGGCCCACCCACATGACCCTTGGCTATAGTCAACATAATCATATGATTGTCCTAATTAATCGCATCATATGCTGTGTAGGAAGACATCACTTAGCTACCGTACACTACGCTTTGGCTACAGTCAACATACGTAGCACAAATACTAAGTACCCTACTTCCTAAAATGACGGAGGGCTGCGAATGGTTTTTAAGAAAATCTTTAACGCTTTGAACTTGATATCATTGTAGAATCTAATGGTTTTAAAAGGAGTGGCTTAAGCTCCGCATTTTGAAAACTTGCTTTTTCACAAAAAGCCGAGTAGGATTCAAATCCGATTCTACAATCTCTTTTAGGTTCCTTTTTCTTTACATTAATCTCATTAATGTAGTCCCATCTTTTAAGTTCTTAAGCCATTACAGAAAAGAAACGAAAATAGAACGCACGCTTATACCATCCGCATTCGCCACAATGTCCCGTTATGTACCGTTAGGTTACTTAACGAACGGCATAGCGGGGCAGGACTAGCGCGGATGCAAAACATAAGCAATGTTTATTATATATTATATATAATACATCATTCGTCTCAGTATATAAAGTGATCACATCACAGAATATCAACAGCAGAAGCATATATATGAAAATATAGGATATTCTAGGAGGTCCGTATTTTCTATTTAGCCAACATTAGAAAATACGGATTTTACGGTCACGATGAATAGCCAAGTCCACACCCCTAAATTCCTACGAGAGCGGCAAGTGACCCTACCAATTCTAGAGTTAGGAGACCCAGTCTCGACTTCTCCAGATGGCCTCCCACTGGACCCTAGAACTCGGTCACTTGTGCTCCCCACCTTGGGTCTATCCTAATGCGGAAAAGTAAATAATATACAACAATGGCGATATCATCCTCAACCTGGAAGTGCCCCAATAAAAGAATATTACATACAATGAATTTTACAAGAATGAAAAGAAAAACTCTCATCTCACATAAAAAACCCTGGCCATTCATTAACGACGATCCTGTACATCATATCTCAGCAACACATAACATCGCATATCATCAACGTAAGTAAGTATGCATACCCCAATTGTCGTTGATGTATAGCAACGAAACCGGCGATGCACCGCATACTATACTTACGGTCGCATAAAAGAAAGTGAAAAACTACAACAATTGGAATTATCACTGCCTTTAGACATCATAAACCCTGATTATCACATATTCTGGATTTCAATCCTAACGATGCAAATCTTATATTTAGGTCTCATCTATGAAAACACCTTTTCAAAAGAAGTCGGGTAATTCAACAAGATTCCCGATTCCACCCGAGGCCAAAATGTTAGATTTACATGCAACTAATTACTTTTAACAAAACTAATTAGTGTAGATTCCAATTATTGTATCACATTCATAAATATCTAGACGATATTAAACATTTTGATCGAATCAACAAACACCCACAAACTACCCGGAGAGCTCAACACTTGAGCAAGGTTAAAAATACCCAAAACATGCCACAGTGCTTATGGACTATCCGTAGAAGGGTCAACCCTTTCCTCATCTATGGCTCCATGGAACGACGGAAAACCCTAAGGTTTAGCCGCGGTCCCATGGTCATAGAATCGAGTTATGGTTACGTTCTTCTAGATGGTCCATAGGATTACTTGCATGATCTTTCGAATATCTATAACTTGGAAAATTCCAACACTTGGAAAATTTTCAGTGTGAGTAACAAGATGGTATGTGATGTTCGTTCGAACTGTTAAACATCGTCCGGGTTACCAAAAACAATGTTAAAATTATGACTACGAAATACTACGAATTATCCCCTAAACAAAATTAACATCACATGAAATTTTGGGCTAAACAAACAATACCTGAAACCTCAAAACCAACAGACCAGAGCACCAGAAGAAACCGAGGCGAAATGGAGGCAATAGGGTCGGCCAGGCAGGAAAATATGGTCATGTCACCGGGTCAAAACCGGTAGAATAGCCTCGTTTATCTCCAGTGTTCTCAGTGCATCATATGCAAGCTTCTGCAGTTGCTTAAAAAAAATTTGGAGGTCTTTTAAAAATCGACAGAGAGCATATTTCAGGGTTTCAGTTTATCGTATTTTCGGAGTTGTTTCGGTTTCGTAATATTTCTAACATCGTCTAAATTTCTAGCTTAGCTCTGATAGCACTTTAGGGATTCTCTAGCACCATGCCTAGGGTTTGGGTTGCATCACACATGCTATAACAAAAATTTAGGGGGTGCTAAAGAATACCAACCATGAATCGAACTAGAAAATTAGGGTAACAATAACTAGTATCACATACTAACAAGTGTCTAACACTAAGAGGTGAGTAATACAACCTTATAGACCTCCTCTTGTGACTCCTTGGATCAACTAGAGTTTGAACCGGTTCGCTTGAGTCCTTCCAATTCCATGACGATACACCACGGAGTCCCTTTGCACAAGCTCCTACCTTCACTTGAACCAAATAGTAGTGGAGCAAACAACCTACACTAGTGGGAAAGACTAATATAGATTGGTGATGTGGGTTTAGATCTTACTTAAAACTTTTTCTTTTTATGTTCTTCACTCACTTGGAAAAAGCTAGAGAGCTTGAGTTGAGGAAGAAGAAGGAGAATGGCTAAACTTGACTCAAGTGAGAATAATCAACATAATCAAGGGAGAGAGAGAGAGAGTTATGTCATCCCTAACCATGCTTACAAAATATCTAGATATTTTGAGACTTGAGTTTAAGAAAAACCATGGGTTACAAAAACCATGGGCAATGAAACCATGGTTTTGACTTTAGTCAACACAAGAGAAGAGTGTAGAAAGTCAAACATGATTTTATTCCCATTTTTCTTTTCTCAATAATCAAAATATATAAATACGTTACCATATGTGTCTTGCATTTCCATTACCAATGTATCATCAACCATGACACACGTATGCTTGCATGTGTGCATCCATATCAACATATACATACACTCATGCATGCATCATAAAGCAATATGTTTTAATAAATGAGCTAATGGACTTAATATTAAATCAACACTTGATTTAATAACCCGGTCATATCACATACGGCCCGTCCAATAGTAAACGCCCGATTAAAATACGGTATCAAATACACGTATTTAATCGAGCTTCCGCGCATATCTCATATGCACCCCACTTCTTTTCTCCTGAGCTAGGAAGCCCCTTTGTGGGACTCTAAGACTCATCAATACGCTAGCAGTAGGCAGTGATCATATCACATACCCACAAACCGTCGGTGGCACAAGCTGTACGTAACGGCTCCCAGGTATTGAGCGATCAGAAGAAACACAAGCGAACCTGTCAAAACTCCCGTCGAGCCAACTGGCAACACTTACCGTACAGTCCGGTCTCTTTGTCAGATATGCTGCATATCGAGTCTAAGGATGGTATCGTCGACCCCAATAACTCAATAAGTCATGCCGGTATATGGCTCATAACAGATCGAAAAACTACTGATAACACTTATCAGTAAATCTCATTAGCCTTGGCCAGGGACTTCCTGCTATAGCCAATCGAGCACAGCGCAACATCAACCCCAATACCGGGAGAGCCGAAACCCCTCCTATCGCTCATTGCTTCCATGTACCTCGGGACTGTACCCAAAATCCACCTGTTTGCATGACTCAGTAGAGCTGTGGTTGGGTGGAGATCAAAGTACAGTGGGAGGAAACACAAGACTCTATGACGATCTCGGATCTACAGACTAACCTGTACCAGTGTCACCTGAAAACTGCTTTCCGATGATAGATATAATACCACATAGGAGTTCTCGGCGAGTCCGTTCAGTGTACCCAATCTCACTGAACACCCGTATACAGTCTTTAGTATCATTACACCAATGGATATAGGATCATCCATCGCCCATCATATGGGTCAAGTAACGTATACGCTAGTCTACTCTGGAATATCGATGCCCTGTCTCGATACACCCACGACTAGGAACATTTCAAGAATATGCTTATAAACTACACATGTCCCACTAGTATGATCCGCATCATAATCCCAGTAGTCAAGCAAATATCCTAAAGGCTTTATCAATGAGTAATACACATGATCAAGTGAACAAGTTAAGATAAAATACAACCAGATAGTATACTATCATGTCGAGCAAGGATGTTCTTTGAATATATATATATATATACACATACCGATATACCCACTATCATATAATGGCCTCTAGGGCATGCATATATCCAACACATGGAAGGACAAATTTTTGTATTAAAATATTGGAATCTTTTCACAAAAAAATATTATGGGTGAAATTCCAGCGACGGTCGCCGGCAACATCACCGGTCGCTAAGAGATGGCCGACCGGCACCGGCCTATGGAGGCCGGTCTGCCGGAGGCGGCGGCTGGGCCCGTTGCCTATAGCAGCACCAATTGGGGTGGCGGCTGCATGTTTATAGGTTTTTTTTCCTTAATGCATTAGAACCCTAACCCTAATTGATTTGATCATAGTCACATAATTCACGAATTATTCGGCGAATTCGAGAATAATTCATAAATTTTTTATCAGGCGATTAATTCTCCGATTTAATTGCTATTGGGCTCCGAATAAGTCAAAAATTCAGCGAATAATTCAAAAAAACAACAACGAATACTTAGCAGTATCAAAACTTAGCGCCTCATATATTAATTTCTTTCTCGAAATCCTTCACGAATATTTCCCGAATACCTGCCGAATTTTTTCAAATACATGTCGATTCTTTCCGAATAGTTCTCCGAATCCGAATTTTCGACCTGGCCGAATTAATCCAGAATGGTGAATCTGTGACTTTGGATTTGATCATGATTGAGTTAATCTGTTGGCCTCACTAATCTATTAATTGGCTTGGCCAACTTTATATTACAACCTGGGCTGGACTGGAAAGGTCCTTAATAAAG
This sequence comes from Agapanthus africanus, assembly GCA_030015575.1. NCBI lineage: Eukaryota > Viridiplantae > Streptophyta > Magnoliopsida > Asparagales > Amaryllidaceae > Agapanthus > Agapanthus africanus. The sequence goes on from CM057345.1 coordinate 231,870,231, forward strand.
TTTATTAAAATAAAGTTTTAACCCAAATTTTGAAACACCATCAAAATAAACTGGCATGGTCCATTTATTTATTTATTTTTAAAAAAAACAAAGGCCATTTAATTTTTCAAATTAAACTGAACATTGTCTATTAATAGCAACTGGGGTGTTTTAAAAAAAAAGTTTATAAACACAACTATTATTTTATTAAAATTGGTCCTGGCCAAGTAAATGAGTTTAAAAAGGGGGCATAAAGGATTTCGGCTGAGATTTGATATATAGGTCAAAGGACCTCCTATTCGGCTACTCATCGAACCGCGAGCCTTACATGGATGCTGCTCATCAAGTTGAGCGCTTTGGCATTACTGCTACTCATCTTATTCTCGGTATCCTTGTCTACCAAGAACGGACAAGAGACCTTATATATAGGTCTAAAGACCTCCTATTCGTCTACTCACCAAGCCGCGAGCCTTTGATGGCCGCCGCTCATCGAGTTGAGCGTCTTGGCATTACCGCTGCTCATCTTTTTCTTGGCATGCTTGTTCGCCAACACTTGAGCTGAGAAATCCTCAAGCAAGACAAGAGCTTTGGTATAGGAAATCGAGACTCAGGAACACACCCCAAATACGAGCCCATTCCAACAAAATTTGGCCGGCCAGATGCAAGAAAATCCGAGGCGGCTGGTTTTTTAGGTGAGTTTGGACTTGTAATTTTGGGTATGGTCTAGTCTCTGGAATATTGGTTCAGTGGTATTGCTAGTTTAGCCCAGTTTGGATATGGTTTTATCTATTTGTTTAGAGCAATTCAAGGTTATTTCGAAGTCGATATTTCTAATACTGTTTAAAGTTTACAGTACATGCATTTCTATCTGTGACCGTGAATATCATTAGAGCGGTACAACTTGTCTAATTGCTATAGTTCTTTTTGACGGGTTTGCGAACGTGATATTCACGTTGATCGTCTGTGTTGTGCTGTGTTGTGGCTGGATCGTCGTGGTGGATAGCTTGGGTGCAATGTTAGTACAGTTTAGTTTCATTTATACATTTGATATTGTGGGGCGAGCGTCCGACATGTGGATTGCCGTCACTGCCAATTTCTATATTATTTGTTTGGGGCACAATCGGGTTGAGGTCGATGTCACCTTGTACCTATTCTTTTCATTTTGTACTAGGATTACCCCGCGGTAGAGTGCACGAATAACCAGGTTCTAGAGGGCAACGGGTCCGCATCTTATGGCGTTGAGACGGAGGGGACCTTACTCCAGAATTGGCGGGCTATTCGCCGCACTTGTAGGGGGTATAGGTTGACCCACGGAGGGGTGCTCAAGTTACCGGATTCCGTGAAGTGCTGCGTGGCCCATTCACGTTGTTGATTGGCGTTGCCTTGCTTCTGGGATTGGTGGGTAACTTACCGCACTCGTAGGGGTCTAGGTTTTCATTGCACAGGCTATCCACACGACAGGGAACGTCGGGTTTCATTTGCGGCTCATGTGAAACCCACGGCTCCAGGATTATCTAACACTCTGTGTTGCTTGGCTGATTTTCTGTGATGCTTTTGTGATATTGCTTTATATCATGCCTGAGACGATTGTTATATATATTTATATATATACTAGTAGATGTTGTATATGTTTTTCACCCGCGCTAGTCCAGTCCCCACTCTGTCATTAGTTAAGTAACCGAACTGTTGGAGCTAGTGCCCTCAGAGTCAATTATTGGATCACAGGCACGTGATTGCAATGATTGAGGGAGGACCTGTCCCAGTAGGACAGTCTTACTCGAGATGATAGTATGCTATCTGGTTTATCTTTATCATCGTATACTGCTTTAGGTGACCTGACATGTCGCTATCACACGCTGATAGAGCTCCTAGGATTCTTGCTTGACCACCAGCAGTATGAGGGCGATCATATAAGTGGGAGCTGGGGTCTATAAGCACATCCTTAAAAGGTCCCTAGTCGTGGGAGTTTCGAGGCAGGGCATCGATACTCCAGAGTAGACTAGTGTATACAGTCGAGACCCCGACGAGGGGTGGTGGCCGGTCTCACAATCCATTGGTGTCAGTTGGATCACCTAAGATGTATACAGGTGCTCATTGGGTTATGAGTACACCAGACATGACTCGCCAGGAACATGCTAGTTGGTCTTATACCAGACGTCAGATAGCAGTTCCCAAGTGACATGTGTACAGGTTAGTTCATCGACCTGATGATCGTCATTTGTCTCGTTTGAGTTCCCACTGTACTTTGATTACTACCCTACCACGCTCAAAGGAGACGTGCAAACAGGTTTTAGTTGGGTACGGTCCAGAGCCACATGGAGGCAGTGAGCGGATCTTCAGGGGTTCGTCTCTCCCGGTAGTGGGGGTGAGGTCGTACTGTGTCTAGGAGAGCCATTACACAATGCCCTCGGCCGAGACAGGAGATTTACTGGTAGGTATTCCAGTAGTATCTCAGAGTGTTCTGGGCTACACTCCGACACGACTTGTACCACTTTTGGGGGTCTGACTTTCACCAACCCCCTAGGCCCGCCATGGGATGCTCATAGACGAACGGACCGGACTGTACGGATATTGTCACTGACAGTCTCAGTAGGGTGTCAGGATGAGTTCGCTTATCGACGTCCCTTTTGGTCAATACCTGGTAGCCCGTTACGTATTGGCTTATACCTCTGACGCGCTACTGGTTAGATCCACAACCAAGGTGTTGACGAGTCATTAGAGTCCCCCACATTCAGTTGCTCAAGTTTTCGGGCGAAACGCTGTAGAGGCCGTATGGAGATATGGCAGGGTTCGATCAGATACGTGCGGTATTGCACGGATCAGGATCGGACGGATAATACTAGCCGGCTTTGTTTTAAGCCGGATCTTAGTATAGTACAGTGTAGATTTTGTCTCATTGCATTTGTATTCGGTCAGAATACAGATGCGGGTGTGTATACACAGTATCGCGGTTTTCCTGTAATTTATTACGGGACCGGTTTTCTGGAGTTGCTAGTTTGCTTTCTGTTTCGGCCATTTTCATTTGTATTTTTCATTGGCCGAAGATTGGTGGAGGAGGGCTTATTTGCATTTGTGCAAATAAGCAATATGGAGGGTGTTCTTTGCATACTTTTGTGTCATGATGGAGCCCCATCCTTTGACCTTCCATGGTTCATGATTGCTTGACTTTCTGTAGCAATCATGGTTGTTGATTAGTTGGTGGAGTGTGGATTTGTTAGTGATCATTGCTTGACTTTGGAGTCATCATGCTATTGATGATGGTTGAATATGATAATCATTTCCTTTCACTTGCTTATTCTTGTGGCTACCCTCTTTCACTCTCTCACACTCTTATTTCTCTCCTCTCCATCATGAATGGCCGGCCAAGCTCCTTGGGGGCTGTCCAAAATTCTAGAGGTGGGGCTTTTGTGCTTTTGCTTTGATAAAAATCCTACAAGATCAATCTCCATTAGCTTGTATCATCCCTCCACCAAAAGGCAACCTCCATGAACCCCAAAATGAGACATGAGCACTACACGCATTCTACAGCAAACCTTGGGCACGTCGGCTCGCCAACTTCGTGCCCGAGTTGCCTCGGTATAGAGGTGGGAGCCCGTAAAAGAAGCAGGCGACGTGGTGCCCTTCCGGCGAGGAGGTGGAGACCGGACATTCCGCTGGAGATCGGGACGACGACGAGAAGACCGGAGGACTCGGATCGCTCGGTATATCTCTCTTCCCCGTCTTGTAGTTAGCTAGGACTAGTTAATGGCCCGATCCGGGTTTTAGTGCGCGGTGGTGCCGGTTTGAAAAATTAAAGTTAACCATCGCTTCCGCATTTGGCCTCGGGATGGAGGCCGGGGCGCCGCCGTGCACTTATAGTGGTATCAGAGCCTCGCCATTAACATAGTCTAGCTTTGTCTAATGTGTTTTACATTTCCGATCGAACAATTTTCCAAAAACCGTATTTTTCTTCACATCAGTTTCTGTCGAAATTTTTTGAAGTCCAAAAATTTTTCAGTATGTTGCAGAATGATGTGCAGGGAATCCTAAGAACACTTAAAATTTTGGTCACCTGATCATTCCGTACGACCGCGGAACCGCGGCCACAACCCCTTTTGGGCCGCGGTTCCGCCGCAGGAATTTGGATTCACGTCACCAATTTTTTGCAGTGGGCTTGTGGGCTGAAAATAGGGGTTTTGGTATGCTTTGTTTGGGCCCAGAATTTCTTGATGTGCTACAGTAGTACTTGGGGCCCACTTGTTAAAATTTTGATCGATCGGATATTTTAAACACATTAGTTCACAGTATTTACATTATATCTGCGACCGTGAATGTCACTTGATCGGTAAATCCTGTCTAACTGCTATAGCCCGGTTAGACGGATTTGCGAACGTGACATTCACGTTGATGTTCTGTGATTTTGCTGTGATGTTGCGGATCGGTCGTAGGGATAGCCTGGATGCAATGCTAGTACAGTTTTTGGTTGTATTATGTACATTTGATATTGCGGGGCGAGCGTCCGACATGTGGACTGCCGTCACTGCCTGTTTGTATTATTATTTTGGGGCACGACCAGGTTGCGGTCGATGTACCCCTTGTATGTATATTTTACTTTCTGTACTAGGATTACCCCGCGGAGGGGTGCACGGATAGCCGGGTTCTGGAGGGAAACAAGCCCGCATCTCATGGCATTAAGACGGAGGGGGCTTTACTCTAGAATTGGTGGGCTATTCGCCGCACTCGTAGGGGGTATAGGTTGACCCAGGAGGGGTGCCCAAGTTGCCGGATTCCGTGAAGTGCCGGGTGGTCCATTCACGTCGCTGAAGGGGGCTGCCTCGCTTCAGGTTTTGGCGGGTAACTTGCCGCGCCCGTAGGGGTCTAGGATTTCATTGCACAGGCTATCCACACGACCAGGGGAACGTCGGGTTTCAGTAGTGGCTCTGTGAAACCCGGGGATCCCAGATATCTGTATTGTTCTGTGATGCTGTACATTTCTGTGATGTTGCATTTTATCACGCCTTGAGAGAATATAATATATTGGTATATATATTAGTAGATGTTGTATATGTTTTGCATCCGCGCTATTCCAGTCCCCGCTCTGTCGTTAGTTAGCTAACCTAACGGGTAATGACGGGACCCAGTGGCGAATGCGGATGGCATATACGTACATCAGTATATTTTCGTTCTTTATGGTGTGATTAATTGATGGGACTGCATTGATTCGGATCAATGCAAGTTAAAAACAAACCTAATCTGATGTTGTTGGAACACTTTTTAAAAAGCTGTTATTGCAAGGGCGCTCTCTTTTGTTTTGCATCGTGGTATTCAGTTAGAATATCCTGCTCTTCAGTCGACGAGGCAACGGCCGAGATCCCTTCACCGGGAGTGACCCCTTGGACAAAAAGTTTGCGTCAGGGCAATAACTTCAGTATAGCCGATTACTTTTGCTTTGCACCGTGGTATTCAGTTGGAATATCCTGCACCTCATTCTACGGGGAAAGAGCCGAGATCCCTTCACCGGGAGTGACCTCTTTAGCAACAGTTTTCGTCACAATATTTTTAAAAGCTATCCGTTCCTTCAACGTTATCAAGTTCATTACGTTAAACGTTTTCGCCAGAAACCATTCGTAGCCCTCCATCATTTCAGTTAAATATTCGATAGTATTCAAGCTATGTATTTTGACCTCACGGCAAGGCATAGTGTTTGGTAGTTGCCGGGTATTTATCTGTTGCATAGATAGATGCGTTGGTTTGGGACAGTCGTACTACTATTTTGGCCTACGTCAAGGGTATGTACGGGTGGGTTCAAATTAACCTGGACAATGATGGGTAGAACTTGACATGTGACTTATGATATTTTGACCTCACGCCAAGGTCATAAGAGCATGGGGCAAAAATCACATCGGGAGTTTCAAAAGAACTGAAACTTGCCAGATATGCGCATACCTTCTGGAGTGTGATGACGTGAGCGGATTCTGTCACGTTATCATGCGATGATAGTTGGATCCCGATTCCCACTGATGAGTTAGTTTACTCCTCGGGTGACCCCGACTAATTCTTCTTTCAGGTTTGGAGGAGAATTTGAGGTGACTGTGGGAGGTTTCCAGATTAGATAAATTGGTAACCATTCTGATCTAGGTTAGAGTGCACGATGAGTGTTTCTTTTCTCTCTCTCTCTGGCAGCGACCATTGACCCGACCCTAAGACTATGACTTAGAGACCAAAATTAACCGAACCTTCTTAAACACTGGCTTTTTGGATTGTCAGAGTCGCTAACCTCATTGCCACTCCTACTTTTACCCTTTTCTCCAGAACACCCCGTATTACTATGAACGTCCACTTCCATTAGACAAAACCATCGTATGGTTATATACGAACTCGAAGAGATTTATTCGAGGATGGTTTCCGGTTCTGGAGAAAACGAATATGACTATTTAGTTGTCTTTTCCTTCTACCTTCTCTCAGGTTGCGAGTACCCCTTAGATTAGGGGACAGTACACCTATTACGAAAATTGGATAGTCTTCTTCCTAACCTTAGGCTGGTGCCGAATAGTAGGGAATGAAGAAAACCAATTAGCCTAAACGGTGTACATAAGGTATTAAGTTAAGACAAAGAAAGGGATTAGAAGGAGGGCAAAGTAAAGTGCGACTGATATTCACGACCAAACCAAGTATTTCATTACCACTCCAACTTCACCTTTGTATTTCTCCAGGACACTCCGTATCACTACGAAGATCCATAGTTTATTGGATACTCCATCGTATGGTTATATACGAACTCGAAAGGAACTTGTTCCAGTTCGGGGATGGATTCTGGTTCAGGAGAAATATGAATAAGGTTTATTCGGTTGTCTTTTATCTTCACCTTCTCTCGCATTGCGAGTGTTCCTAGGATTAGGACAGTACACCCATTATGCTTATTGGATAGTCTTCTTCCAAACCATAGGCTGGTGCCGAACGGTAGGGAAGGAAGAAAACCATTTAGCCTAAGGGGTGTGCAGAAGGTAATGACTAAAGACGTATAAAGGGATTTGGAGAGGTGGCAAAGAATTATACGGTTACAGTCGTGAATCTGGAAGAGGCATTACTAGGAATACCGTCACTGCCAATTTGTATATTATTTGTTTGGGGCACAATCGGGTTGAGGTCGATGTCACCTTGTACCCATTCTTTTCTTTTTGTACTAGGATTACCCCGCGGTAGAGTGCACGAATAACCAGGTTCTAGAAGGCAACGGGTCCGCATCTTATGGCGTTGAGACGGAGGGGACCTTACTCTAGAATTGGCGGGTTATTCGCCGCACTTGTAGGGGGTATAAGTTGACCCACGGAGGGGTGCTCAAGTTACCGGATTTCGTGAAGTGCTGGGTGGCCCATTCACGTTGTTGATTGGGGTTGCCTTGCTTCTGGGATTGGTGGGTAACTTACCGCACTCATAGGGGTCTAGTTTTTCATTGCACAGGCTATCCACACGACAGGGAACGTCGGGTTTCATTTGCGGCTCAAGTGAAACCCAGGGCTCCGGGATTATCTAACACTCTGTGTTGCTTGGCTGATTTTCTGTGATGCTTTTGTGATATTGCTTTATATCATGCCTGGGACGATTGTTATATATATTTATATATATACTAGTAGATGTTGTATATATTTTTCACCCGCGCTAGTCCAGTCCCCACTCTGTCATTGGTTAAGTAACCGAACGAGTGATGACGAGACCCAGTGGCGAATGCAGATGGCATATACGTATATCATATTTTTGTTCTTTTCTGGTGTGATTAATTGATGGGACTGCGTTGATTTTGATCAATGCAAGGATAAAACAAACCTATATGATGTTGTTAGAACCAAGTTTTTTTAAAAACTGACATTACAGACGTTTTCTTTTGTGTTGCACAGTGGTATTTGATTGGAAATATCCTGCACCTCATTCGACGAGGTAAGGGCCGAGATCTCTTCATCGGGAGTGACCCCTTGAGCAAAAGTTTGCGTCAGCGTAATAACTTCACTATAGTCATTTTCTTTTGCTTTGCATCGTGGTATTCAGTTAGGAATATCCTGCACCTCATTCTACGAGGAAAGAGCCGAGATCCCTTCAAAGGGAGTAACCTCTTTAGCAAAAGTTTGCGCCACTATATATTTGTAAAACCACTTCGGTTCCTTCAATGATATCATGTTCATTACGTTAAAGGTTTTTCGCCAAAAACCAGTCGTATCCTTCCATCAATTTAGATAGGTATCTCGTAGTATTCGTCCTATGTACGTTGGTCTTTATCAAGGCATAGTGTACGGTAGCTGCGTGATACATGTCTGTAGCATGGATATGCGATTATCTATGACAGCCGTATAGTCACGTTGGTCTCTATCAAAGGCTTATGCGGGTGGGTTTGGATCAATCATGGATAATGATGGGTTGAATTTGACTAGCGACTTATGGCACGTTGGTCTCTATCAAGGCCATGAAGTCCTTAGGGGTAAAAATCACATCAGGAGTTTCAAACATAAAGGAAACTTGCCAGGCTTGCGCATACCTTCTGGAGTGTGGTAACTTAGGTGGATTCCATCAAGTTATCATGCGATGATAGTTGGATCCCAATCCCCACTGATGAGTAAGATTACTCTTCGGGTGATTTTAGATGATCCCCACTAATTCTTCTTTTGGGTTTGGAGGAGAATTCGAGGAAACAGTGTAAGCCATCCTGATTAGACAAAGTGATTAACCATTCTGATCTAGGTTAGAGTGCATGTTGAGTGTTTCTTTTTTCTCTTTCTCTGGCAGCGACCATGGCCCGACCCTTAACTAAAACACATGAACCAAGTTAACCGAACCTTCTTAAAACACTTTGGCTTTTGGAATGTCACGGTGTCGTATATATCATTGCTATATCTATATCACCTTTGCGTTTCTCCAGAACACCCCGTATCACTACGAAGATCCGCACTTATTGGATAATCCATCGTATAGTTACATACAAACTCGAAGGAACTTGTTCCAGATTCGATGATAGATTCTCGATCTGGAGAGATTGAATAGGATTATTCGGTTGTCTTTTCCCTTTACCTTCTCTCAGGTTTTGAGGGCTCCTAGGATTAGGAGAGGGTACACCTATTGAGCTTAATGGATAGTCTTCTTCCAAACCTTAGGCTGGTGCCGAAGTGTAGGGAAGGAAGAAAACTAATTAGCCTAAAGGTGGTGTACAGAAGGTAATAAGTAAAGACATATAAAGGGATTAGAATAACGGCAAAAGGATATTGCGACTACTATCATTCACGACAAAAACGCGTATACCCCTGCCACTCCCAAATCCACTTTGGTTTTCTCCAGAACACTTCGTATCACTACGAACGTCCATAATGCTTGGACATGCCATCGTATAGTTACATGCGAACTCGAAGGAACTCGTTCCAGATTCGAGGATGGTTTCCGGTTAAGGAGAAATAGAATATGATTATTCAGATGTCTTTTCCCATTACCTTCTCTCAGGTTGCGAGGGCTCCTGGCATAAGGAGTGTACACCTATTACGCTTATTGTATAGTCTTCTTCCAAAGCTTAGGCTGGTGCCGAAGGGTAGGGAAGGAAGAAAACCAATTAGCCTAAAGAAGGTGTACAGAAGGTAATAAGTAAAGACATAATAAAGGGATTGAAGTGAGGGCAAGTAAGTATATGGTTACTGTCATGAATCAGGATAGTGGAAGAGACCTTATTAGGAATGCCAGGTTAAACCCTTCGAAACATTTTCATGTTTCAGTCCAACTGTGCGATGTTAATTGAAAATTGTTTTCCCAATTGGAATCTAACTTCAGGGTATGTATTTACCAGATCAGTTTCTCACATCTGCATAGTGTTACAGATGGTGAGTGGGAGTAAGATATTGGGAATTGGGTGATTAGATCCTCATTATATCGGAATTCGTTGTAATTGGTGATATTTGAGGAAATCATCTGGTTTTTGCCGGATGACAAATATATAGTTTTGAATATCCGTTGTTATGCACCAATTTCAAACTGATATATCTGTACGTTTATTTTATAAAGTGAGATATAACTTTTCGAAATTATATCTATGACATTTAACTATATCAGTTGGTGATTAGGTAAGGTGCATTCGACAACGGTGTAATTCTTCTTAACCATAGTACAGTTTTCAACCTACGACGCATAGGGTTTGAGATATTAAACTCATTGGACTTATACAAAGTATTGTATGTTGTCAAGTGTCCATTAGGAAAGAGGTGTTGGTGCTCGTACTATATTCTGTTTACTTATGATTTCTCTAGTTTTAGACAAGTATTTCGTAAAAATACAAGGTCCAAGTTTTGAGAAATTATAGGTACAAGAATAAAATAGAGAACCATCTGCTGCAAGTATCAGGATTTTTCAAGGTGATTGAAAATGTAGATACTTGTGTTTGGTATTCAGTTGATTTTAATGGTTTTGAGAACTTGCTTCTCTTTCAGGTTACTCATATTTGGATGCACTCCTAGTTGAGTAATGCTATTCGGCCTCTCTCTATTTAGTTGACATGCACTGGAGACAGCTGCATGATTTTGAATCCGGTTCCAATTAAGTTAGTGCTTTTGTTTCTATATTGGAAATATATAGAATCAATTTATATCTTAACGATGTTAAGGTATAGGGAGTTGTCCGGCTGATGCTTAAAACCAGAATCTTGATAAACTCGAGGCACGTTTCAGTAATGGCAGTTTGTGGGTTATCCCGGGCTTTGACTAGAGTAAACTTTCTACCATCAGGAAGATCAATAGTGATATTGTTCTTGACTCGCCACGGTTTTAGGAAAATGGAATTTTTCAGAAAACAAATGTGCGAGTATGGTAGAACTGGAAGTGATTCCAGAACCACAAATGATCACTGAAGAGTTAATAGAACGTGATGATTCAATTGGATTTGAAATTCCATTAGCCACTCCGCAGATTTGGTGGGTAACCTCAGGCACCCAAGAGGTACTTCGGTCTTCTCAGAGACAGTGACAGGGAGGTTCTTGTTTTCCCAGACTTGCCATTGCTGCTGTTCTAGACTATAAGACCTGGCAGGAGGATGGGTATAGCATCGTTCTAAACTAGCTTTAGAAGTGCACGTGTATACGACTCTGCCAGAGGGTTGTTGTAGTCAGTGGGAGCAGCGGAAGCATTGTTGGCTAGTAGCTTATGTCTATTTATAGACTAAAGCAGGTATAGCGAAAATAGATCATCTATTTTTGATGTGACAGTCATAGGATTTGACTTCATCAGAATAGGAGATGGATCTGGTAAGAAGGTAGTAGGGTGTGACGTCAAGGTATTTGGGATGACATGCACTTTATACGAAATGAAATTCCTATACTACGATCGGTTATACTGTGGTTGTCACACAGTTGTTTCTCTACATAGGACATGGATATAATATCAGGGTTTCTGGTTACTAGATCTATGGTTTTAGATTTAGATTTGGGAAGTGTCCCAATTTTGGTACTTGACACTATTCTAAAGTGTTTTAGAATGGACGACTCCTGGTATGGTGGTGTACCTGCAGGTGATGGAGTCACCATCTTTAAAGGCATCTTACAGACTAAAAGGGAGAGGGATCTGAATGATTAGCATATCACTTGCTTAGGCAAATGAGTTAATCATGAAATGTCAAGTACCACACCAGATGTTGTTTTTGCACTAGCTGCAATAAACATATATTAATCCAATCCTGGAGAAATGTAAGGAAACAGTTTATGAACATAAATGGATGTTCTAGGGATATGGTAACGTCAGCCTCCTTCAGGAGACAGTAATCATTTCAGGCTTCCAAGGTGACCTGGATGACAGAGTGGCTGTCTGAGTTATAGTTTCTCCCTCTTCTGAGGGACAGTATGTTGGACATGTGGTCCAAGCGGATACTGAGGAAGGCATGGTGCAGGATACTGATTAAATTCAGTGGGCGATACAATCTAAGAAGTTTGCTGGAATTGGAGTTCATTTATGACCCGGGTCCCATCAGATATCCAGACATATTCTAAGACAAGTATTTCTCATTTCGGGAGATAGTTTTCTCCGCGAAGTTGAGATATAGAAAGATACAGATAGAAACACTGGAGCGGATCCAATCACTGGGGCTATTTCTCGAACACAATAATTTCACAAACAGGCTTTGTGAGACTGATTAGTAGAGAAGTTGGGTATTCGATAACACACGGGCTGTGAGTATGCGACATCGCAATAATTGGCCTTAAGTGTAAGTGGGAGATTGTTGGCTATAATGCCCTCAAGGCAATTATCGTAATCGCCGTTAGGTGATTAGGATGATTGAGGGAGGACCTATAGCGGTAGAACAGTCTTACTCGAGATGATAGTATGCTATCTGGTTTGTCTTTATCATCAAGTACATACTTTAGGTGGTATTGCACATCACTATTACATGTTGATAGAGCCCATAGGATTCTTGCTTGACTAGCAGTATTATGATGGCGATCATATATGTGAGAGCTGGGGGTCTATAAACAAATCCTTAAATGTCCCTAGTCGTGAGAGTTTCGAGACTGGGCATCTGTAACATTTCAGAAAATATAAAATACTATTTTTGGAATTTAATATTAAAATAATATATTTCGCGAAAATTATTCGAATTTGCGAATTTGGGGTTTTCGTAAAATAGTATAAATATATACCTATAATTGTGAAATAATTGGAGATTAAAATGATTTATTCATTGAAATATATATTTATCGGATTTGGTATTTTTATAATTAATTATATGCAAGTTTAAAATTAAACATGATTAGTGCACTACTAATCGCGATTAAGCCAAATTCGTGTTTCTACATTTTTCCATGGTTAGTGCACCATGACATGTTGCATTTTTGTTACATGTTTGTTCACTTGCTTTTGGTTCTATTTATTGTGAGAAAAGAAAAAGAAAAGGGATGGCATGGGAGTGAATTATTGAGGGGAGAGAGAGAGTAGGGACCACATGATAGCATGGGAGCATGCCATGAGAGAGAGTGAGAGTGAGAATGAGAATGAGAGAGAGGGGCTCATACCCTTGATCAATTCTCCCCCATTCATTTTCCTTCAACATTTTATTCCTCAACTCCTCCTTCATCTTCTTCATCTCTTCCTCCGCTTCCTCTACCTCCATGGATCACCTCAAAAACCTTGCTAAAATCCTATACTCCATTCATTAAAAATGATGCTCGCCTCATCCTACACCTTATGGACCTTTCAAACTTGGATTTTGAAGACTTTGAGAAACTCAAAAAAATTCTTGAGTTGCCAAATGAGGTATAATTCTTATCTTTAGTTAAGTAATTATGTTTAGTATGCCCTAGATGTAGTTTAGAGTTAAACAAGTATGGATTGTGATCTTAGAAATTTCCTAGATGAGGTTTAGGGTATGAGTTGTGTTGTGGTGATGTGTAGTGGCTATTTACAAGACCCTAGTGTGATTTTCCTGACCTGGGCCAGAGATTTGAAACCAAAATACAAACTTAGAAACTTCCGTGTCGGTTTTGTGTCATTTTTGGAAGTCTAAAGGGAATTTAGAGCAACCCGAGACCTTTATAAAAAAATCAAATATATACATTAACCTAGTTAGACCAATAGGAGACCACCACGAGAAGACGAGACCCAAATTCCAAGGTGGGGCTGGCGGGGCCGGTTACTGTAGCAGTTAGGTCGTTTCTGTAGCAGATTTGGTGTTGGGGTTTTGGCAGTAGCTCACATACCTTATAACATAGCTACTGTATTTTTAGTTTTGTTCTAGATTACATAAGCCAAAATCTGGGAGCATATTGGGGTAGTTTTGGGTTATGTTTTCCGATATTGGAATTCTTGGTTTTGATATTAGTTATGAGATTTGGTCGTTGGATGTTTGTACGTAAACGATGAGAGTTGTTTGGTTGTTTTTGCATGCGTAGGCTATAGGTTGTAACCTATGAGCGCACCGTGTGCCGTATCGGTTTTCCAGACTTGATTTTAATAGCATTGCGACTGTGTAATTATTGTAGGTACCTTCGCGTAGATTCCGAGACGACGAAGCATATCGACTACGGCTGAAAAAGGAGTTCCGCAGGTGAGTAGATTTATATCTACGGGGAAAGTCGGGTGGATGGCGTATAGCACCCCCGTAAATTATAATGGAACCGATTTATAGGACATGGTTAAGGAAACCATGCTAGAAGTTTATGGATATGGTTAAAGAATTAGTAGGAGACAAGATATACCACGACTTAAGGTTATAGTTTATGGTTTAGTGTGACATGATATGATAGAAATGATGTCTCGAATTAATATATAAGGATATGAAACGTGAATGCGAATCATGATATATATATATATATATATATATATATATATATAGTGAAAGAGAATCTGTATGAGATTATAGTGGCATGTTATGAGATTGATAAATAAGCTATAAGATTAGGAAGATCACTTGATGTGAGATATTGATGTGATGAAAAGAGTATACGATGGGATATGATGACTTGGTTTGATATGTCGTTATACGGATGCGAGTCGATATGAGATAATTGATACCATCGTCGGTCCCGTGATATGAGATAGATATGGATGTGATAGGAGATATAGGTGTGTGTGTATATATATATATATATATATATAATGATGTGAATAATGAGTGATATGCCGTACGAGATGTTAGGTCCGTACCCTCATTGTCATATAGGTTGATAGGATCCCTAATTGTTTAATGCCGCCGTATGATGGATTACCATACGTGATGAGTTTTACCTGATGGTTGATTCATACCCTTGGCTAGAAGATGCCGTATGATGGATTATACCGTACGTGATGTTGTGAGGCTGGATTGCCGATTGATAGATTCATCGACTCGGTTATGTTATAGATACATACAACTTATAGCATTTCTCTTATGATGTACTTTATGCTACGTTTATGACATTCTCATTGCATTATATATACCTGTGCTAGTACACCTTCACAATTATTGATGATGCGTATGTTACACTTACACAGATTGCCGGCTCACACACTTTCATCATCGATAATTGCAATGTCACTTACACAGTAGAATTGCCACATCATTATGCTATGTTGCATGATATATTGCTATGCTCACATCACTATACTATGTTGCATGATATACTGATATGCTCACATTTCTGTTCTATGTTTGCATACATCATGCTTTACGATTATATGCATTGAGATGTTGTTTTCATGAGATTCTGGATTTGAGAACCGTGGTTATATTTCAAAAGAAAGTATGTATTGTTTTAAAAACCCGGTTTCTCTTGATATGATATTTCGAGACGTCCACCATATGTTTTCTCGGTTATGAGTTATGTGATACCCGATTCGAGGAGCTGGATGAGGCCGTTTACGGGTACATGGTGGACCCGGTATGGTACCCTAGGGCAAGAAAGGTATGTTGTGCAGTAGACGATGAGCCTGGCAAAGGGACTACTACCTACCGGTGATAGTATTTGGGCTCGGCGGTTATCCGGAGGATACCGACCGGAGTCGTGAGATGATATGGGCCGATCTGGACTGACGGAGCCCATGGGCCAATCCGGACTGACGGAGCCCATGATATGAGGATTTGCGTGTCGATGCTGGACACGGGTTTCATGATGTTTCGAGTGTCGATGTTGGAAAATCAGATTCCATGATCTCGATGTGTCGTTGGTGGACACACGTTGATTGATATCCTCATATTTACATGCATATGCTTTCATGATATTTACGTGCATGATGTTGTTGTGTCATTAATGGACACGTAGATGTTATCCACATATGCAGATAGTCATTGATTATATTGTTGGCACATATGCAGATACGGTCACCCTAGATATCATAGTATTACCTTTATGATATAGTTGACCTAGGAATCGTTGTTTTATTCGATTTCTACATTCTGATATTTTCTACTCACGAGTTGGCAACTCACCCCCGTTGTGCCACAGCTCTTGCAGGTTTGACTGCTTAGATCAGTAGCGGTATCGCTGGCACACAGCTTGCTTTCGGGTGATTCGCTTTTGTAGGTGGGACATTTGGATCGTGCCCACTCTTGTATTATTATTCTTGTTGTATCTAGTTAACTCCATCAATTAGAAACTAGTAATTGTATAAGCAGTAAGACTTAAAAGACATGTAGTTGCGAGACTTAGAGCGATGGGTTATATGTTCGCTTGGTGGGTTGATGTCTCACTTATTTCATTATCTTTTGTGTTGATCTTCGCCATTGGGCGTCGTATACATATATTTCTGACTTACGTGGTTGTGATTCCGCCGATTCGCGAAGGGCTAGCTCCCGCTTGGGGATGCCTTTTATATTATCATGTATATGTGGTTTTGGATCAAAATATGCAAGGGAGGTGCTGCCCAAATTTTTAAAAGACGAAACACATTTTTCAACTATTAAAAATCCACTTGCACTTTCATGTTCCATTATCTTTGCATTTAAGAAAACTTTTGATTTCATCATACATTTATTTCAAAACTTCACCTCTTTTATTTTCTTAAAAAGGTTTAGATTTCTGGGCTTCGGCTAACTTAATTTACGTTGCGTGATTTAAGTGCCGGTAACAAACTAAAATTTCGGGTCGTGACAAAGTTGGTATCAGAGTGTTAGGTTTAACCTTGGTTTGAGTCTAAGTTTGACTATGTGGGGTCTGGGGCGTAATCTATTTCGGAACCTAGGCTTGACCTTACGGAACTTAGACTTGAACAGGGGGTATTAGACCCGAACTTTCGTTACATAGGCTGACCCTGATTGATGGAGTTGGTAACTCAAGTAGAGTGGTGTACCGTGCGTTTGTTTCGCGGCATATTACGATACGATACTCCGCTTAAGAGACCTTAGGATGTACATATCTTGAGACTGGTGATTCTCTTCATTTCCTTGATCATACATCCATTTGAGATCCTTAATACTATTCGTTTCCATGATCATACTCTCATTGATTCCGTTCCTCCTTACGATCATGTATCCATTCTGGATCTATTGATTCCTTTCATTCCTTTGATCTATTTTTCATCGATACATACTTGAGGTTCCTGACACCATGGTTTGAGCACAGATCAAGCTGCTGCTAGTGATGCGGTCAGGGCGAGCTCGCCATCGACGAGGACTGACCATCGTGTTTTCTGGTGACATGAGAACGTTTCGATTTAGTGTTTGTGTTGTGATCTCTCGTTTGAGGTGAGTGTTCGGTTTTGCACCGGATGATCGGGCCTCTGATAGAGGCTGCCTGTTGTGAGAGGACTATTGATATATAGCCTACCTCAGATTTTATGATGTAGTCTACTGTGCAGATAGATGACCCAGCTGTTGCTGAGACTGATAGGATGTCGCTTCCAAAGCTTACGAGCTGAGATCGCTAGAGCTTTCAGGCAGAGATGCGATGGGAGATAGCTAGTCGATCTTGAGTTGAGAGACGAAGGCGGTTCGTCTGATTTGACGCGCCGACACAGGCCGAGTTGAGTTGTGGATTTCCAGTGTGGAGAATCTTACTCAGATCTTGAGTAGATTGATCCAGAGATGACGTTGTTCGTTGGATGATCCGATAGAAGATCAGTAAGTTGAATAGCTTCGGATAGAGGACCTCACCAAGATGCGTTGTGAGTTGATCGAGAGCGGATGAATAAAGTATATTCTTCCGGTGTTTGGGACGAGTTCCCGTGGACGTGTTAGGCTAGATATCTTTGACAGAGTGATGAAGATACCGAGTTCGTAATTTCGAGTCCGTGTGAGAGATACCGGATTAACTGTAGCCGAGAACAATTGCAGTACGCATATAGCATGACGTGACGTTGAAGTGGACGATTATAAAGACGAATGGAACAAGAGGTTCGTGCGAGATGCTGACGAGCTGTTGTTACTCCCCGTTGAGATTAGAGATCGGATATGTATACAGAGGCGTTCGAATACGGCCAGTTTCTGAGGAAATACTGTGCTGAGAAAGCAGTTGTTCAGAAAACGAGAAAAGATTATGTAAGAGTACTAGCCTCCGTATAGTTCGGCATAGGCGAGATTGGAAGAGATCTTGAGCAGGGTCCTTCCAGGACACTGCTGCGATAAGATTTTCATCGAAGATCAGTTGTGTCACGTGTATTCAGAGGGCCAGAGGCCGACGCCAGTGACATGCTACTTTACGAGTGGTCATGCTAATTGGCCGAGAAATGACCAGAGGAGTGTCAGAGCGGAATCGTTTCCGTTAGTACACCTGATCGGGCCGACAAGCCGATAAATTGCGAGATTGGTAATCCGCAGAGAACAGAGGATGCCAGACCGTGAGCAGGAGGGAAGAAGATGATCTTGCTCTGCCAGTTTTGGGCGCACCGACATTTTTCGACATTGTAGGAGGTGTACCTCAATGTCATTTGTTGCGATTTGCGTTTGTGATCCGAGCATCACGCTTATATCGCTTGGATTTGAGTTTTGATGATTGAGATTCATGATATTGTTTTCGTGCACCATGGCTGCACCTACTGGTTATTTGCATTTTGTGCATAGTTATTGAACTTGGTATATGTTTTATACACCGTGTGTTGGTTTATGATTTGTGTATATTTATTGCACTTGGTATCGGTTTTGTGCATTGGCTGCACGTGTTGATGATTTCGTAGATTTCATATGGTTGATTTGTAAGTCTACGGTAGCGCCCTGGCCGTCGATCCGAGGCCAAAATGCGGAACAAAAACTTTTTCATAAACTTGAAACTGGCGCTATCGTATACTTTCACCCGGATCGAACCATTAACATAAACTAGCAACAAGAGAAGGGTTAGAAAAGCTATACCGATCGATCCGTGTCCTTCGGTCTTTAGCCACCAACCCTAGCTCATCGCGGAATCTCAGATCTCCAGTCTCCTCGTCGGAAAGGGAACCACATCGTCGAATCCTTTTACGGGCTCCCGCTTTGAACCAAAGCAACTCGGACTCGAAGTTTGCTAGCCGACGTGTCCAAGGTGAAGTAGAGAATGTGTGTGATGATTTTTTCTCAAGCATCCATTGATTCTCAATGTATGAGAGTGTATGGATAGAGGTTGAAGTGGATTCCATTAATGGAGATAGTGAGCTGAAGAAAGAAGAAGAAGAAGAAGAGCTTTCCTTTTGTGTTGGAATGATAATAAGAGTGAGATAGAAATTATCAACACAAGAGCAACTCCTTGACCCTTGGCTGCCTTCCTTCTCTCCTCTTATCATTTCATCACATAAATAAATCCAAATTGTGACATATGCACAAATAAAGAGACCATGAGTCATCACTTGTGCATGTGTCACAATTAATGCTCCTAATCATGACTTTGAGCTCATTATTTCCATTTGCAAACATTAATCCAAATGTTTGCAACAATAAAAAGAGAATGGCATCTACCAAAGTAACTCGTGACGGATCACAAGGATACCCCTCACCTGTATATACATACCAGCATCTGCATTCCGACTGAATGCAAATGCAATGAGACTAAAGTAATCCAACAAATCTAATACTAGGATCCGGCTTAAACCAAAGCCCACTACTATGATCCGTCCGATCATGATACGTGCACTACTGCACGTATATGATTGAACCCTGCCATAATACCATACGACCTCTACAGCGTTTCACCCGAAACTTGAGAAACTGTCTTTGGGGGACTTTAAAGACTCGTCAATACTTTGGCTGTGGATTTAACCACTAGCACGTCAGTGGTACTAGCTGTACGTAACGGGCTACCAGGTATTGACCAAAAGGGAGGTCGATGAGCGAACTCATCCTGACACCCTACTGAGCCTGCCAGTGATAATATCCGTACAGTCCGGTCCGTTCGTCTATGAGTATCGTATGTCAGGCCTAGGGGGTTGGTAAAAGTCAGACCCCCAAAAGCGGTACAAGTCGTGTCGGAGTGTAGCCCAGAACGTCCTGAGATACTACTGGAATACCTACCAGTAAATCTCCTGCCTTGGCCAAGGACTTCGTGTAATGGCTCTCCTAGACACAGCGCGATCTCACCCCCAATACCGGGAGAGACGAAACTCCTGCCGATCCGCTCACTGCCTCCATGTGGCTCGGGATTTTACCCAACTAAAACATGTTTGCATGACTCCTTTGAGCCGTGGTAGGGTAGTAATCAAAGCACGGTAGGAACTCATACGAGACAAATGACGATCTTAGGTCGATGAACTAATCTGTACACATGTCACAAGGGAACTGCTATCTGACGTCAGGTATAATACCAACTAGCATGTTCCCGGCGAGTCCTGTCCGGTGTACTCATAACCCAATGAGCACTTGTATACATCTTAGGTGATCCAACTGACACCAATGGCTTGTGAGACCAGCCACCGCCCCTCGTCGGGGTCTCGACTGTATACACTAGTCTACTCCGGGGTATCGATGCCCTGTCTCGAAAACTCCCATGACTAGGGACACTTTAAGGATGTGCTTATGACCCCAGCTCCCACGTATATGATCGCAATCATACTGCTGGTAGTCAAGAAAGAATCCTAAGGGCTCTATAAAAGTGTAATAGTGATCTGTAAGGTCACCTAAAGCTGTACACGATGATAAAGATAAACCAGATAGCATACTATCATCTTGAGTAAGACTGTCCTACCGGCATACGTCCTCCCTCAATCATTGCAATCACATGCCTGCGATCTAATAATTGACTTTGAGGGCACTATATCCAACAATCTCCCACTTGCATTCAAGGCTAATTATTGCGATGTCACATACTCACAGCCCGTGTGATACCGAACACCCAACTCCTCTACTGATCAGTCTCACAAAGCCCGTTTGCGAAAAAATTGCGTTCGAGGAATAGCCTCAGTGAGTGGATCTGCCCTGATGTTTCTTTCTATGTCTCTCTTTATCTCAAGTTCGCAGAGAAAGCCATCTCCCGAAATGAGCAATGCCCGTCTTAGAATATGTCTGGATATCTGATGGGACCTAGCTCATAAATGAACTCCAAATCCAAACTTCTTAGACTGTATCGTCAACTGAGCTTAATCGGTATCCTACGCTATGCCTCCCTCATTATCCGCTTGGATCATCTGTCCAAGCTACTGCCCCTCGTCGAGAGGGAAAACTATAACTCTGACAGTCACTCTATCATCCAGGTCACCTTGGAAGCCTGAAATGATAACCGTCTCCCGTACGATGCTGTCGTTATCATATCCCTAGAATATCCACTTATGTTCTAAGACTGCTTCCGAACGTTTCTCCAGGATAGGATTAATATCAACTTATTGCATGTAGTGCAAAAACAACATCTGGTGTGGTACTTGACATCTCATGTTCAACTCAATTCCCTAAGCAAGTGATCTGCCAATCATGCACATCCCTCTCCCCTTTAGTCTGTAAGACACCTTTAGAGAGGGTGACTCCATCACCTGCAGGTACACTACCATGCCAGGAGTCGTCCATTCAAAAATACTTTTAGAATGTTGTCTAAGTACTAAGATTGGGATACTTCCCAAATCTAGATCTAAAACCATAGATCTAGTAACCAGAATTTTTGATATAATATCCAAGCCCTGTGTAGAGAAACCACTGTGTGGCAACCAAAGTATAACCGATCGTAGTATAGGAATTTCACTTCCTTCTTTGTGTATGTCATCCAAATACCAGGACATCACACATTACTACCTTCTTAACAGATCCATCTCCTATTCTGATGAAGTCAAAGTCCATGTCTGTCACATCAAAAATAGATGATCTATCTCCGCTATATCTGCTTTAGTCTATAAATAGACATAAGCTACTTTTCCACTATACTTCCGCTGCTCCCACTGACTACGACAGCCCTCTGGCAGAGTCATATACACGTGCACTTCTAAAGCTAGTTTAGAACGACGCTATACTCATTCTCCTGCCGGGTCTCATAGCCTAGAACAACAGTAGTGTCAAGTCTGGGTAAACAAGAACCTCCCTGTCACCATCTTTGAGCAAACCGAAGTACCTCTCGAGTGCCTAAGGTTACGCACCATATCCGCAGAGTGGCTAATGGAATGTCAAACCTGATTGAATCTTTAGGTTCTTATCAAATTTTCAGTAATCGTTTGCGGTTCTGGAATCACTTCCAGTTCCACCATACTCCCACTACTGTTTTCTGAAAAAATCCATTTTTATTAAAACTGTGGCGAGTCAAGAACAATATCACTATTGATCTTCCAGATGGTAGGAAGTCAACTCTCGTCATAGCCCGGGTCAACACACAAACATTACAGAAACGTGCCTTGAGTTATCCAGAGTCTGGTTTTAAGCATAAGCCGGACAACTCCCCGAACCTTAACATCGTTAATATATGAACCGTTCTATATCCAATATAGAAACAGAGGCACTGATTTAATTGGAACCAGATTCAAATCATGCAGCTGTCTCCTGTGGATGTGAACTAAATGGAAGGAGGCCGATCAGCGTTACTCAAATTAGGAATGCATCCAGATATGAGTAACCTGAAAGAGAAGCAAGTTCTCATAATCATTACTATCAACTAAATACCATACACAACTATCTACATCTTCGATCTCTTTGAAGAATCCCGATACTTGCAACACCTAGTTCTCTACTTTACTCTTATACCTATAACTTTTCAAAACTTGGACCTTGTGTTTCTACGAAACATCTGTCTAAAACTAGAGAAGTCACAAGTAAACAGAGTATAGTATGAGGACCAACCCCTCTGTCCTAATGGACACTGTACAACATACAATAGTTTGTATAAGTCCGGTCAGTTGAATAACTCAAACCCTGGGCGTCGTAGGTTGAAAACTGTACTTATGGTTAAGAAGAATTACACCGCTGTTGAATGCTCCTTACCTAACCATCCACTGATATTGGTAAATGTCATGGACATAATTTCAAAAACTTATATCTCACTTTATAAAAATAAACGTACAGATATATCAATTTAAAATTGGTACATAACAACGAATATTCAAAACCAAATATTTGCCGTCCGGCAAACAACCCAGGCGATTTCCTCAAATATCACCAATTACAACGAATCCCGATATAATGAGGATGATCACCTAATTTCCAATAACTTACTCCCACTCATCATCTTAAAAACCATACAGATGTGAAAATCAAACCTGGTAAATACATACCCTGGAGTAAGGGTCTAATTGGGAAATCAGTTTTCTATTAACAATACACAGTGAAAGTGAAACATGAAAATGTTTCGATAGGGTATTCTGGTATTCCTAGTAATGCCTCTTCCATTATCAGATTCACAACTGTAACCGTATATTTCTTTGCCACCTCTCCAAATCCCTTTATATGTCTTTAGTCATTACCTTCTGTACACCACTTTTAGGCCAAATGGTTTTCTTCCTTCCCTACCGTTCGGCACCAGCCTATGGTTTGGAAGAAGACTATACAATAAGCATAATGGGTGTACTCTCCTAATCCTAGGAGCACTCGTAACGCGAGAGAAGGTAAAGATAAAAGACAACTGAATAAACCTTATTCCTATTTCTCCTGAACCAGAATCCATCCCCGAACTGGAACAAGTTCCTTCGAGTTCGTATCTAACCATACGATGGAGTATCCAAATAACTGTGGATTTTCGTAGTGATATGGGGGTGTTCTGGTGAAATACCAAGGTGAAGTAGGAGTGGCGATGAAATATGTGGTTTGGTCATGAACGACAGCAGTTGCAATTTACTTTGCCCTCTTTCTAATCTCTTTATTTTTCTTAACTTATTACCTTCTTTACACCATCGTTAGGCTAATTAGTTTTCTTCATTCCCCACCGTTCGGCACCTGCCTATGGTTTGGAAGAAGACTATCCAATTAGCGTAATAGGTGTACCGTCCTAATCCAAGGAGCACTCGCAACCTGAAAGAAGATAAAAGGAAAAGACAGCTGAATAATCCTATTCATTTTCTCCAGAACCGGAAACCATCCTCGAATCTGGAACAAGTTCTTTCGAGTTCGTATATAACCATACGATGGTTTTATCCAATGGAAGTGGATGTTCGTAATAATACGGGGTGTTCTGAAGAAATGCAAAGGGTAAAAGAAGGAGTGGCAATGATGTATGAAACTCAGACAATCCAAAAGCCAGTGTTTTAAGAAAGTTCGGTTAACTTGGTCACTGAGTTACAGTCTAGGGTCGGGCCACGGTCGCTGCCAAAGAGAGAGAGAAAAGAAACACTCTGCATGCACTCTAACCTAGATCAGAATGGTTACCAATTTATCTAATCAGGAAACCTCCCACTGTAACCTCAAATTCTCCTCCAAACCTGAAAGAAGAATTAGTCGGGATCACCCGAGGAGTAAACCAACTCATCAGTGGGAATCGGGATCCAACTATCATCGTATGATAATGTGATGGAATCCACTCATGTTATCACACTCCAGAAGGTATGCGCATGCCTGGAAAGTTTCAGTTTCTTTAGAAACTCCCGATGTGATTTTTACCCCATACTCTTATGACCTTGACGAAGGTCAACAAATCATAAGTCATATGTCAAGTTCTACCCATCATTGTCCAGGTTAATTTGAACCCACCCGTACAAGCCCTTGACGAAGGTCAACAAGGCTGTACGACCATCCCAAACAACGCATCTATCTATGCAGCAGAAAGGTAACAAGCACCTACCATTCACTATGCCTCGACGAAGGTCAAAAAACATAGCATGAATACTAAGTGCTACCCGTCTGAAATGACGGAGGGCTACGAATGGTTTTTGGCGAAAAACCTTTAACGTAGTGAACTTGATATCGTTGAAGGAACCGAATAACTTTTTATAAAAATACAGTGGCGAAAACTTTTTCTAAAGAGGTCACTCCTAAGGAAGGGATCACGGCTCTTTCCCCATAGAATGAGGTGCAGGATATTCCAACTGAATACCGCGATGCAAAGCAAAATGTAATCGACTATAGTGAAGTTATTACCCTGACGCAAACTTCTGTACAAGGGGTCACTCCCGGTGAAGGGATCTCGGCCCTTGCCTCGTCGATTGAGGTGCTGGATATTCATAACCGAATACCACTGTGCAAAACAAAAGAGAACGTCCTTATAATAACAGCTTTTTGAAAATTGTTCCAACAACGTCAAACAGGTTTGTTTAGCTTGCAATGATCTGAATCAATGCACTCCCATCAATTGATCACACCAATAAAGAACGAAAATATGAGGTACGAATATGCCATCCGCATTCGCCACTGGGTCCTGTCATCACCCGTTAGGTTACTTAACTAACGACAGAGCGGGGACTGGACTAGCGTGGATGCAAAACATATACAACATCTACTAGTATATATATCAATATATAATATTCGCTCAAGGCGTGATAAAAATGCAACATCACAGAGAGTAATAATCATCACAGAACAATATAGATAATCTGGGATCCCCGGGTTTCCTTTGAGCCGCAACTGAAACTCAACGTTCCCCTGGTCGTGTGGATAGCCTGTGCAATGAAATCCTAGATCCCTACGGGCGCGGAAAGTTGCCCGCCAAAACCTGAAGCGAGGCTGCCCTTTTCAACAAAGTGAATGGGCCACCCAGCACTTCATGGAATCCGGTAACTTGAGCACCCCTCCTTGGGTCAACCTATACCCCCTACGAGCGCGGCGAATAGCCCATCAATTCTAGAGTAAAACCCCCTTCATCTCAAAACCATGAGATGCGGGCCCGTTGCCCTCTTGAACCCAGCTATCCACGCACCCCACCACGGGGTAATCCTAGTACAGAAAGTAAAATATATTCAATAGGTACATCGACCTCAGCCCGGTCATGCCCCAAAAGAATAATATACAAACAGGCAGTGACGGCAGCCTGTAGGGTTACTAGGCACACTAACAAGGCTCTACAAGGTATTGACCATGCCAAAATTAAATTTTTATGTGCCGAACAACCCTAAGCAAGATCGTATACTAGAGTTTAGGAGAAACTAAAAGCAAGTAAACAATTTTACTCTAAAGGGATATGAAATACAACCATTGTAGATCGGTCCTTCACTTCTTTATCTCCTTGATGAAGTCCCTTCGCTGTGATCAAGGTTCTCCCGGGCTCTTGCATGGCTTCACGAGGCGAAAGGTGCAACCTTGCTTGAAGTTTCCGAGGCCGAAGATGATCTACGTCGAGGGAATTCCGACTCAAGCTCCTACTTCACTAACTAGAGAATTAGTGAAGTAAACACCCTAAACTAAAGTACTAGTATAGTAGAGGATGGAGAAATAGGAAGTGGGTTCTCTTTAGAATTTTGTTTCTCACTTTTGATTAAACCCTAGCAAGCTTTTCTTTTGAACAATGAAGAAGAAGAAAAAATGAAAGAGATGAGGATAATGATCAAGTGAGAAGTCTAACCATGGTGAATGAGTATCATATGCTAACTCTTGTAGAGCCATAACCATAGCTAATTGTGTGATAGTTAGGTTAAAGTCCAAAGTAAAAAAAAATTTAGTGGACTTTAGTCAATGCATCCACAAGCTTCCACAAGCTTCATGCATTTTCCAATTTCCCACTAATTTTGTAATTACTTTTAAACATTAAACCCAATCATAACAATTAGGATGGTGTATGTCTCATACACACAAGTCATGCGTATCATCAACCATGATACAATATGATAACACATTTCAACATATATCATATACATGTTAAAGTAGTGTACATGTGAGAAAAACCCTAAAGTGAACAAGTGTTAGCAAATGTAAATTAGTATATCTAATATACAATTATACACTTAATTATTAAATCAACACTTGACTTAATAATTCGATCATATCTCATATAACCGGCTAACATCCATTGTATCGTCTTATCGAATCAACACTTGATTCGATAACCCGGCTATATCATATATAACCGACCGATACATAAAGTCGCGAGAATATAATACGGTATAGCATACACGCATTATTCTCGGTCCCACACATATCACATATGCGCCCCTATTTCATTTTGCCAGAGCCAGTAAAACCTCTGTGTAGGACTCTAAAGACTCGTCAATACGCCGGCAGTAGGTGATGATCACATCACGCACCCACAAGCCGTCAGCGGTACTAGCTGGACGTAACGGCTACCCGGGTATTGAGCGATCAGAAGATCAGCAAGCAAGCCCGCTCCAACTCCTGTAAAAGCCTGCCGGTAACACTTCCCATACAGTCTGGTCTCCTCGTCTGATATGTCGCATATCAAGTCTAGGGGTGGTAAACGTCAGACCCCAATAACCGATAAGTCATGCCGATGTAAGGCTCATAACGGGTCGAGAAACTACTGGTAACACTTACCAGTAAATCTCTAAATCAGCCCTGGCCAGGGACTGTTAGTGTATATGCCCTAGAGGCCATTACTGTATCATACTAGTTTGTATATTACTTAATGGAAGCTTGGGATATTCACCTTGTATAAACAATCTTGCTCAATATAGTAGTATGCTACTTGGTTTGTTTCTACTTCAATGTGTACATGTGTTTATTTTGCGATATCACCTATACGCATTAGTGGAGCCCTTAGGATCTTTGCTTGATTACCAGCGTTGTGATGGCAGTCACACTAGTGGGGGCTGGGTAATCTATAAGCACATCCTTATACAGGTCCCTAGTCGCAGGACTATCGAGACAGGGCATCGATACTCCGGAGTAGACTAGCGTATGCGCTTCTCATCCCAGTGTGGGAGATGGTCTGTCCCACAGCCATCAGTATGTCGTACTGGAGATAGTATACGGGTGCTCGTTAGGTTACGAGTACACTGGACAGGACTCGTCGGGAACTGACAGGTTGGTATTATACCTATCGTCAGTTATCAGTTCCCAGGTGACATGAGTACAGCTTAGTCCGCTGACTTGACACTGGCACTTCGCCTCGAGTGTGTTCCCACTGCACTTTGATCACTACCCTACCACGGCTCAAAGGAGTCGTGCAAACAAGTAGTGGTTGGGTGCAGTCCCGAAGCACTTGGAGGCAGTGACGGTTAGACAGGATTCGTCTCTTCCGGTATTGGGGGTTGACATCGTGCTGTGTCTAGGAGAGCCATTACATAAGTAGTCCCTGGCCAGGGCAAGCGAGATATACTGGTAGGCTTCCAGTGTTATCTCAGGGTGTTTTGGGCTTCACTCCGACACGACTTGTACCGCTATTGGGGGACTGACGTTTTTACCGCCCCCTAGGCCCGACATGCGATGTATCAGACGAACAGACCAGACTGTACGGAGAATGTCACATTCAGACTCAGTAGGAGTTCAGATGGGGTTCACCTCGTCAGCCTTCTTGTCGGCATCTACCTGGGGACCGTTACGCACAGCTAGTGCCGCTTGCGGTCTGTGGTTAAACCCACTGCCAGCGTAGTGTCGAGTCTTTAGAGTCCCACACAGAGGGTATTCGCCTCTGGGCAAAACAGAGTAGAGGTCGCATGGTTTTGCGGCAGGGTTCGTTCTCATCCGCGCACTTGTGCACGTTTGGAGTCCGGACGGATTATACTGGCAGGTTCTGGTTTGAGCCAGATACTGGTATAAGTTTTTGGGGTTGCTTTTGTAACTTGGTATTCTTGTTCCTCGGAACGAGAATGCAGGTGTGTATGCACAGTTGCTTGAGGCGGAGGATGAGGTATTTCATTAGGGTTTCGGAACGGGTGCGTATGCACAGTTGACAGTCGTCATTTTCCAAACCCTAATAGATTTATGAAATATCAATTAATAATAGTAATTAAATGAAATATTGTTATGGTTGATTTTGTGGACTTGTTGACCATGGTTGACTTGTTGACCATGGTTGAATGTTGACCACCATCATGCTTTGAAAGGATTCTCCTTGATTCATGCTTACACTCATTTATTGAAAGTTGTGATAGTGGTCATTCAAAATACAACCATCAACTATTTCATTTTTGATTTATTATTATTAATTTGATAATTCCTTTTCTTTTAGTTATGGTTGCAAAAGAAAAGAGCTCATTCTTTCATAATCATTCTCTCTCCTCACTTCATCTTCTTCTTCCTCAAGCTCAAGGTGATTCCTTCTCATGTGTTGAGAATCTCTCACCTTGAAAAGAAAACAACCCCTAGACACTCTCTACTCACTCTAGGATCAAGGGTTTAGCAAGCCGGAGATTCTAGTTCACTCAAAGTTCGAGGAAGAGTCCGAAGGTTGAACCCTCAGGTGGATCCATCTTCGACGGAAGAAGGCGACGAGGAAAGAACCATCAACCTCTACAAAGTTTGAAGAAGAAGGAGTTCAAGTTTAGGTATAACCATCTTTCCGAGTAGCTAACGCTCTTTAGCAAGTTTGCTAGTTTTAGTTTAGGAAAAGATCCCGACTTTGTTAGTCCATGTTGCCCCATGCGCTAAAAATTTGTTTTTTATACCGTTTCCGCCTCCCCGTAAGAACTGGGGGTCGCAACGTGGACTTACAGTGGTATCAGAGCCTAACTAAACTTAAACTAGCTTGGTAGTGAAGTGTAACGAAGTTCGGAACTGAAAAATCCAAAATCCAAACTTTTACAAAACCCTAGTTTCTGTTAATTTTTTTTTCTGGTCAAAACAAGATTTGTTATACACCTAAAATCGGCTCAGGGTTTTGTGAGAACACCCAAGAAAAACGATCGCATGATTCCCTTAAAGCGCCGCGGTTCCGCGGCAATAGGTGGCTTAGGCCGCGGAACCGCCGCCGTTTTGTTTCCTCTTGTGATCGTTTTTAGTGCAGTGTTCTTCTGGTAGGATTTTGGGATTTTTAAGATATATTATATGTGCCCAGATTTTCCAGAACAGAAATTTACTTTTGGGGTCCTATAATTCCGTATTTTTTCCGAACTTCACTGCACTTTGACTATGATGGTTATATCTGTGATGTTTGCATGTATTGAACGTCGGCTAATCGCTATAAGTCGATTAGTCGGGGTTATACATCTCTGTGATCTGTGTTTGATATTGGAATGTGTATATGAATCTGTTGGACTGTCGCGGGTGAATAGCCGGGGTGGATGTGAGATGAGCTTTTGTTTTTCTTTCATTCATTTGTAAATGTAAATTGATGTAATATTATTATTTGTATGGCCGCACAACCGGGTCGGGGTTGTAGCCGTCATTGTATAATTCTTTTTACTGTTTTTGCTCCTAGGATTGACCCATGGAGGGGTGCACAAACTGCCGAGTACTTGGCGGGTAGTTTGCCGCACCCGTAGGGGTCTTGGGTGGGGTATTTGCTATTCACCGCGACCGTGTAATCCGCTTTTCGTTGCAGGCTCGAACGGATTGCGGATTGCTAGTATATCCAATGTATTCATCTGTGATCTGTAATGTCTATCATTGCTTTATATTTAGGCGTGGCTTATGTTTTACAACCGCGCTAGCCCAGCCCCCGCTCTGTCGTTAGTTAAGTAACCTAACGAGTGATGACGGGACCCCGTGGCGAATGCGAATGGCATAAGCGTACGTCATATTTTGGTTGTTTTCTACAATGGTAGGGTTAAATGATGGGACGCATTAAAAGAACTAATGCAAGAATATCACGCATTAAAAGAACTAATGCAAGATAATAAACCAAGCTAAAGTCGTTGGAACACTTTCGAAAAACCACTCGGTTCTTTTCAAAACTAACTTTTAAATGCGGAGCTTGAGCCACTCCTTCTAAAAGCTATCTCGTTCCATCGATTATATCAAGTTCACTACGTTCACGGTTTCGCCAAAACCATTCGTAGCCCTCCGTCGTTTCGTATGAATATTCAATAGTATTCAAGCTATGTTTGTTGACCTTCGTCAAGACATAGAGATTGGTAGCTGTTGGGTGTTCATATGTAGCATAGATAGATGCGTTGGTTTGGGACAGTCGTATTGCCTTGTTGACCTTCGTCAAGGGTATATACGGGTGGGTTCAAATTAACCTGGATAATGACGGGCAGAACTTGACATGTGACTTATGATTTGTTGACCTTCGTCAAGGTCATAAGAGCATGGGGCAAAAATCCACATCGGGAGTTTCATAAGTACTGAAACTTGCTAGATTTGCATACCATTTGGAGTGTGATGATTATGGTAGGATTCCTTCATTTTTCGTCACGCGATGATATTTGGATCCCGATCCTACTGTGAGTATATGCTACTCCTCGGGAAATTTCTCACTAAACGATCAATGCTATAAACCTAGTAGGTGCCTAGAAAGGTGTTAGCGGGGCTACGCCCCCAGGGAAAAGAGGTTCTTAAATTAAGGAACTTCGCGAAAGCGTTGGAAAACCTCCCTCGAAGTACCGACACTGGCCTGGCTGAACGGTTAAGCAAGTATTGTACGGTAGGATTGATCCCGACTAATTCTTCCTTTGTGGTTTGAGGAGGGATTCGAGAGATAGTGGGAGCCATCCTGTTTAGACAAATTAAAAACCATTCTAAACTTGCAAGAGCATCGTGCTAAGTGTTTCTTCTCTCCCCCTGCAGCGACCAAATCGAAATGACTGGACTTAAGTTACTTCTAGATAAAAACATACTGACAGGGCCAAACTACAAAGATTGGCTCAGGAATGTAAAATTGGCAATCGCTTACGACAAGCTGGGGTATCTTCTTACCACCAAAGCTCCCCCCGTCCCAGGTCCCACCTCCAGC
Source organism: Agapanthus africanus (assembly GCA_030015575.1). NCBI lineage: Eukaryota > Viridiplantae > Streptophyta > Magnoliopsida > Asparagales > Amaryllidaceae > Agapanthus > Agapanthus africanus. The sequence goes on from CM057345.1 coordinate 231,901,690, forward strand.
GTCGCGGATAAGGAAATCCGTAAGACTTGGGAGATTGATTGCGCGAAGGCCAGGTGCCTCGTGCTTGCCTCTATGGACAACGAACATCAGAGGAGGCACGAGAATATGGACCTCGAGTCCATATTTCTCCATACAAAAGAACTGTATGGAGAGCAGTCTCGTATCGCAAGATACGAAGTGTCGAAGAAGTTATTTTCGACAAAGTTGGCCGTCGGATCATCGGTAGCGGACCACGTGCTTAAGATGATTGGCTACACTGAGGAGCTCGCGGAACTTGGGACCACGTTGGACAGTGAACTTTATACGGATTTAATTCTCCAGTCCCTTCCATCCACTTACGCCCAGTTCATACTGAATTTCAACTTGCAAGAAAAGGAAGTTGAACTTTCAGAACTCCTCAACATGCTGAGGAGCGCAGAGGGCACCCTACAGAAGGGTAGGGAAACACCCGCTTTGTTTGTAGGAGGATATTCTTCCTCTAGGTCCAAGGCAAAAGCCAAGGGAAAGAGGAAGAAAGCCCCCGCCAAACCAAGAGGCGGTGTTAGTAAAGTGGGTACGAAGGGAAAGGAAAAGGCAACAAAGATTGCGGGGAAGCTTGTTGGTAAAGAGGAATGCTTCTATTGTCACAAGAGTGGACACTGGAAGAAAGATTGCAGGGCTTGGAAAGCCAGGACACAGGAACTGAAGCAGGTTGCGGCTTCAGCTTCAGGTGTATATGTTATTGAAAACTGTCTTTCTATAAACTCTACTTCCTGGGTATTGGATACCGGATCAGGATCTCATATCTGTAATTCTTTGCAGGCGTTGAGAAACCGTAGGTTTTTGAAGGCAGGTGACATGACCCTCAGAGTTGCGAACGGAGCTAGCATGGATGCTAAAGCCGTGGGGGACTATCACCTGGGAATGTCAGATGGGCATGTTTTGGTTTTGCGTAATTGCTTTTTTGTACCCAACGCAACTTGTAATATCATTTCTGTATCTTTGGTTTCTAAAGAAGGTTATGAATTTGTGTTTGTAAGTAATGTTGTAAACATTCACCTTAATCAAGTTCTGATTGGGTCAGGTACACTGAGCAATGGTATATACGTATTAAACCAACCACAGATTTTCAATGTCCAGAATACACACAAAAGAAAGTCTCCAGATATCAATCAGGCTTTCTTATGGCATTGTAGACTGGGTCACATCAATGAGACACGGTTGACTAAGTTACATAAAGAAGGATACTTGGATCCGTTCGAGTATCAGTCTTATGCCACTTGTGAATCTTGTCTCATGGGAAAGATGACAAAGACTCCGTTCACTGGACACGGAGAAAGAGCGAGCGAGCTCTTGGGACTCATACACAGTGACGTGTGTGGTCCAATGTCTACACATGCGCGAAGCGGTTATTCATACTTCATTACTTTCACAGACGATTTCTCTAGGTATGGGCATGTCTTCTTAATGAAGCACAAATCCGAGGCCTTTGAGAAATTTCGCGATTACAAGAATGAAGTTGAAAAACAAACAGGCAAAAGTATTAAGATTCTAAGATCGGATCGAGGTGGTGAATACTTGAGTGCCGAGTTCCTGGACTATTTAAAAGAGAATGGAATTCTCTCTCAGCGTACTCCTCCATACACTCCGCAACATAACGGTGTATCGGAAAGGAGGAATCGAACACTATTGGATATGGTTCGTTCTATGATGAGTAAGGCTGAGTTACCGCGATCTTTCTGGGGCTATGCACTAGAAGTAGCTGCGTATCTCTTGAACAAGGCTCCCACCAAGACTGTGCCTACCACTCCATATCAGATGTGGAGTGGGAAGAAACCCTGTCTTAAGTACCTTAAGATATGGGGATGTCCAGCTTTTGTAAAAAAGCAGCATGCGGACAAGCTCGAGGCACGTTCTGTACAGTGTAAGTTTGTGGGATACCCAAAGAACTCCAGGGGGTATCTGTTCTATTCCGCTGAGGAACAAAAGGTTTTTGTTTCTCAACATGCCCGCTTCTTGGAAACTGAGTTTTTGGAAACCCAGATAAGTGGGAACGCAATAGAACTGGAAGAAATTCCAGAACCACAAGCTATTACTGAAAGCTTGGAAGAGCCAGTAAGTTCAAAAGAACAGGACATTCCTACGCCGGTCGGCAGGAGTAGTAGGCAGTCTCATCCGCCCGAGAGATACTACGGTTTTCTCATAGACGGGGATAGAGAGGATTGCATCATAGACTATGATGAGCCTACTAGCTTCCAGCAGGCCGTTCAGAGCGTTGACTCGGTAAAATGGCTGGATGCAATGCGGACCGAAATGGAGTCCATGTACACCAACAAAGTATGGACGTTGGACATTGCTCCAGACGGGGTAAAACCCGTAGGATGCAAGTGGATCTTCAAAAGGAAGATTGTTGTAGATGGACAGGTTGAGACCTATAAAGCTAGACTTGTAGCAAAGGGTTTCCGTCAAAGACCTGGCTTGGACTATGACGAAACCTTTTCTCCAGTGGCTATGCTGAAATCCATTCGGATCCTTCTTGCCATTGCTGCCTTCCACGATTATGAGATTTGGCAGATGGACGTAAAAACCGCTTTTCTAAATGGAAATTTAGAGGAGTGTGTCTATATGGATCAGCCAGAGGGTTTCATTCAGAGTGGGAGCAGCGGAAAGGTGTGCAAGTTGCTTAAGTCCATCTATGGACTAAAGCAGGCATCGCGGAGTTGGAACATCTGTTTTGATGAGACGGTCAAGGAATTTGACTTTATCAAAAATCCAGATGAACCATGCATCTATAGTAGATTTGTAGCGAGAACTGTAGTATTCCTTGTTTTATACGTGGATGACATTCTCTTAATAGGAAATGACATTCCTATGCTACAATCTGTCAAGGGTTTCTTGTCACACAGGTTCTCCATGAAAGACCTGGGTGATGCCTCTTACATCCTGGGGATCCGGATCCATCGTGATAGATCCAAGAGGATATTAGGACTTTCACAGTCCAGGTACATCGACACCGTACTGAAAAGATTCAGTATGGATGATTCCAAGCGCGGTAACCTACCGGCTTGTCACGGGATCACCCTCTCTAAAGAGATGTCTCCCAAGACTGATTTGGAGAGGGATCGCATGTCTGTTATACCCTACGCTTCTGCGGTAGGCTCTATAATGTATGCGATGTTGTGTACCAGACCAGATGTAGCTTATGCACTGAGTGTAGTAAGCCGGTATCAGTCAAACCCTGGGGAGAAACACTGGATAGCAGTAAAGAACATTCTCAAGTACCTGAGGAGGACTAAGGAGATGTTCTTGGTATATGGCGGAAAAGACCTCCAGATCGAGGCCTTTGCTGACTCCAGCTTCCAGAGTGACAAGGATGATTCCAAGTCCATGTCGGGTTTTGTCTTTACCCTCAATGGAGGGGCGGTGTGTTGGAAGAGTTCCAAACAGGAAACCGTTGCAGACTCGACGATGGAAGCGGAATACATTGCTGCATCTGATGCCGCAAAAGAAGCTGTCTGGATGAGGAAGTTCTTAAAAGAACTTCAGGTGGTTCCATCCATTGTTGACCCAATACCTCTGTATTGCGACAACAACGGGGCTATAGCTTTACCGAAGGAACCCAGGTCCCATCAGAGATCCAGGCACATCTTGAGGCGGTATCACCTGATCAGGGAGATCGTGGATCGCAAGGAGATCAAGGTTCGGAGGGTTGCTTCAGAAGAAAACACTGCAGATCCATTCACCAAGGCCCTACCCCAGACTCAGTTCGAGCGGCTGATCGAGATGATAGGTCTTCGATATGCCAGTACATGGCCTTAGTGCAAGTGTGAGATTGTTAGTGTATATGCCCTAGAGGCCATTACTGTATCATACTAGTTTGTATATTACTTAATGGAAGCTTGGGATATTCACCTTGTATAAACAATCTTGCTCAATATAGTAGTATGCTACTTGGTTTGTTTCTACTTCAATGTGTACATGTGTTTATTTTGCGATATCACCTATACGCATTAGTGGAGCCCTTAGGATCTTTGCTTGATTACCAGCGTTGTGATGGCAGTCACACTAGTGGGGGCTGGGTAATCTATAAGCACATCCTTATACAGGTCCCTAGTCGCAGGACTATCGAGACAGGGCATCGATACTCCGGAGTAGACTAGCGTATGCGCTTCTCATCCCAGTGTGGGAGATGGTCTGTCCCACAGCCATCAGTACGTCGTACTGGAGATAGTATACGGGTGCTCGTTAGGTTACGAGTACACTGGACAGGACTCGTCGGGAACTGACAGGTTGGTATTATACCTATCGTCAGTTATCAGTTCCCAGGTGACATGAGTACAGCTTAGTCCGCTGACTTGACACTGGCACTTCGCCTCGAGTGTGTTCCCACTGCACTTTGATCACTACCCTACCACGGCTCAAAGGAGTCGTGCAAACAGGTAGTGGTTGGGTGCAGTCCCGAAGCACTTGGAGGCAGTGACGGTTAGACAGGATTCGCCTCTCCCGGTATTGGGGGTTGACATCGCGCTGTGTCTAGGAGAGCCATTACACCAGTAGTCCCTGGCCATGGCAAGCGAGATATACTGGTAGGCTTCCAGTGTTATCTCAGGGTGTTTTGGGCTTCACTCCGACACGACTTGTACCGCTATTGGGGGACTGACGTTTTTACCGCCCCCTAGGCCCGACATGCGATGTATCAGACGAACAGACCGGACTGTACGGAGAATGTCACATTCAGACTCAGTAGGAGTTCAGATGGGGTTCACCTCGTCAGCCTTCTTGTCGGCATCTACCTGGGGACCGTTACGCACAGCTAGTGCCGCTTGCGGTCTGTGGTTAAACCCACTGCCAGCGTAGTGTCGAGTCTTTAGAGTCCCACACAGAGGGTATTCGCCTCTGGGCAAAACAGAGTAGAGGTCGCATGGTTTTGCGGCAGGGTTCGTTCTCATCCGCGCACTTGTGCACGTTTGGAGTCCGGACGGATTATACTGGCAGGCTCTGATTTGAGCCAGATACTGGTATAAGTTTTTGGGGTTGCTTTTATATCTTGGTATTCTTGTTCCTCGGAACGAGAATGCAGGTGTGTATGCACAGTTGCTTGAGGCAGAGGATGAGGTATTTCATTAGGGTTTCGGAACGGGTGCGTATGCACAGTTGACAGTCGTCATTTTCCAAACCCTAATAGATTTATGAAATATCAATTAATAATAGTAATTAAATGAAATATTGTGTTGCGCCACGGCAGCGCCCCGGCCGTCTTACTCGAGGCCAAATTGCGGAATCAAAAATTTTCCTTGCTCGGAAACCGGCGCTACCGCGGACAAAGAAAACCCGGATCGTTTACCATTAACCTACGCTAGCTAACTAGAGATGGGGTGAGAAGTATACCGAGTGATCCGAGTCCTCCGGTCTTCTCTTCATCATCCCGATCTCCCGCGGAAAGCCTTTGCTCCACATCGTCGCCTCCTCGCCGGAAAGGGCACCACATCGCCTTCGTCTTTTACGGGCTCCCGCCTCAATACCGAGGCAACTCGAGCATGAAGCCGGCAACTCGACATGCCCAAGAAGTGCTGTAGAATGTAGTAGTAGATTGTCTCACTTGGGTTTTGTTGCCATTTGAAGATGATGGAGGAAACAAGGATTAGAAAAATGGTGCTTGCATTTTTCTAGCATGAAAAAGAGATCAAGAAAGAAACTCTCAAGAATGAAGCTCTCTCTTCTTCTTCCTCTCTTTCTTTTTCTTCTTCTCTTTCTTTCTAATGAATGACCTCTCAACTTAGAAAAGGTGGAGGAGATAATATGAAGTAAGAAGGAAGGTGAGTGTAGGGTGAAAAGAGGAGGTAACCACATCAAGAGACAAGCAACCATGCTTAAAACACTATGCACTCCATAACCTTTCACTTCACTTTAAAAAGCAAGTCAATGGATGAAAAAAAAATGAAATCTATCATAATCAAACTATATGCAAAGAAACCCCTCCACAAAGTGTTATTTGCAAAACTGCAAATAACCCCCTCCATCGGAAAAGTCCGGCCGGGAAAGAACAAAGGAAAACCGGCCGGAACGGAATGCAAACTGGCAACTCCAGAAAACTGGTCCCGTAATAAATTACAGGAAAAACCCCGACACTGTGCATACACACCCGCATCTGTATTCCGACCGGATACAGATGCAAAGAGACAAAATCTACACTGTACTAGACTAGGACCGGCTTAAGCCAAAGCCGGCTAGTAAAATCCGTTCGATCCTGATCCGTGCAATACCGCACGTATCTGATCAAACCTTGCCATATACCTATACGGCTACTAGTACAATACTGTCTGATCCTGATCCGTGCAATACCGCACGTATCTGATCGGACCCTGCCATATCTCCATACGGCCTCTACAGCGTTTCGCCCGAAAGCTGAGTAACTGAAAGTGTGGTGGACTCTAAAGACTCGTCAATACTATGGCTGTGGATTTAACCACTGGCACGTCAGAGGTATAAGCCAATACGTGACGGGCCACCAGCTATTGACCAAAAGGGACGTCGATGAGGAAGCTCACCCCGACACCCAACTGAGCCTGTCAGTGACAATATCCGTACAGTCCGGTCCGTTCGTCTATGAGTATCGCATGGCGGGCCTAGGGGGTTGGTAAAAGTCAGACCCCCAAAAGCGGTACAAGTCGTGTCGGAGCGTAGCCCAGAACGCCCTGAGATACTACTGGAATACCTACCAGTAAATCTCCTGCCTCGGCCGAGGGCTTTGCGTAATGGCTCTCCTAGACACAGCGCGACCTCACCCCCAATACCGGGAGAGACGAACCCCTGCAGATCCGCTCACTGCCTCCATGTGGCTCGGGACTGTACCCAACTAAAACCTGTTTGCACGACTCCTTTGAGCCGTGGTAGGGTAGTAATCAAAGCACAGTGGGAACTCACACGAGACAAATGACGATCTCAGGTCGATGAACTAACCTGTACACATGTCACCTGGGAACTGCTATCTGACATCTGGTATAAGACCAACTAGCAGGTTCCCGGCGAGTCCTGCCCGGTGTACTCATAACCCAATGAGCACCTGTATACATCTTAGGTGAACCAACTGACACCAGTGGCTTGTGAGACCGGCCACCGCCCCTCGTCGGGGTCTCGACTGTATACACTAGTCTACTAATGGAGTATCGATACCCTGTCTCGAAACTCCTACGACTAGGGACCTTTTAAGGATGTGCTTATAGACTACCAGCTCCCACGTATATGATCGCCATCATACTGCTGGTCGTCAAGCAAGAATCCTAGGGGCTCTATCAACGTGTAATAGCGACATGTCAAGTCACCTAAAGCAGTACACGATGATAAAGATAAACCAGATAGCATACTATCATCTCGAGTAAGACTGTCCTACCGGGATAGGTCCTCCCTCAATCATTGCAATCACGTGCCTGTGATCCAATAATTGACTCTGAGGGCACTAACTCCAACAATCTCCCACTTGCACTCAAGGCTAATTATTGCGATGTCGCATACTCACAGCCCGTGTGATACCGAACACCCAACTCCTCTACTAGTCAGTCTCACAAAACCCGTTTGCGAAACTATTGCGTTCGAGGAATAGCCTCAGTGAGTGGATCCGCTATGAAGTTTCTTTCTATGTCTCTCTATATCTCAAGTTCGCGGAGAAAGCCATCTCCCGAAATGAGCAATACCTGTCTTAGAATGTCTGGATGTCTGATGGGACCTAGTTCATAAATGAACACCAAATCCAAACTTCTTAGACTGTATCATCAACTGAACTTAATCAGTCTCCTGCGCCATGCCACCCTCAGTATTGCCTTGGACCATCTGTCCAAAATAGTGTCCCTCGTCAGAGGGAGAACTAAAACTCTGACAACCTCCTTGTCGTCCATGTCACCTTGGAAGCCTGGAGTGATAACCGTTTCCTAAAGGAGGCAGCCGTTATCATATCCCTAGAACATTCACTTATGTTCTAAAACTGCTTCCGACTGTTCCTCCAGGATTGGATCAATATCATCTTATTGCATCTAGTGCAAGAACAACATCTGGTGTGGTACTTGACATCTCATGATTGACTCAATTGCCTAAGCAAGTGATCTGTTAATCATGCGTATCCCTCTCCCCTTTAGTCTATAAGACACCTTTAGAGAGGGTGACTCCATTACCTGCAGGTACACTACCATGCCAGGAGTCGTCCATTCTAAATACTCTTAGAATGCTGTCAAGGTACCCTGATTGGGAAACCACCCAAATCTAGATCTAAAACCATAGGTCTAGTAACCAGTATGTCTGATATAATATCCAAGTCCCATGTGGAGAAAACACTGTGTGACGACCAAAGTATAACCGATCGTAGTATAGGAATATCACTTCCTACTACCTTCTCAACAGATCCATCCCCTATTCTGATGACGTCAAACCCATGACTGTCACATCAGAAACAGATGATCTAACTCCGCTATATCTGCTTTAGTCTATAAATAGATATAAGCATGAAGTCCACCAATGCTTCCGCTGCTCCCACTGACTACGACAACCCTCTGCCAGAGTCATATAGACGTGCACTTCTAAAGCTAGTTTAGAACGACGCTATACTCATCCTCCTGCCGGGTCTCGCAGCCTGGAACAACAACAATGGCAAGTGTGGGTAAACAAGAACTTCCCTGTCACCGTCCTTGAGGCTACCGGAGTACCTCTCGGGTGCCTGAAGTTACCCACCTTATCTGCGGAGTGGCCAATGGAATGTCAAATCAGATTGAATCTTTAGGTTCCTTATCAAATCTTCAGTAATCGTTTGCGGTTCTGGAATCACTTCCAGTTCTACCATACTCCCACTTCTGTTTTTGAAAAAATCCATTTTTAATAAAACTGTGGCGAGTCTAGAACAATATTTCTATTGATCTGCCAGATGGTATAAAGTCAACCCTCGTCATAGCCTGGGTCAACCCACAAACAGCCATTACAGAAACGTGCCTTGAGTTGTCCAGTGTCTGGTTTTAATCATAAGCTGGACAACTCCCCGTACCTTAACATCGTTAAGATATGAACTGTTCTATATCCAATATAGAACCAGAGGCACTGATTTAATTGAACCAGATTCAAATCATGCAGCTGTCTCCAGTGCATGTCAACTAAATGGAAGGAGGCCGATCAGCGTTACTCAACTTAGGAATGCTTCCAATTATGAGTAACCTGAAAGAGAAGCAATCTGTCTTCATCATTACTATCAACTGAATACCATACACAAGTATCTACATCCTCGATCTCTTTGAAGAATCCCGATACTTGCTACACCTGGTTCTCTACTCTATTCAAATACCTATAACTCCTCAAAACTTAGACCCTGTGTTTCCACGAAACAGCTGTCTAAAATCTAGAGAAGTCATAAGTAAACCGAATATAGTACGAGCACCAACCCCTCTGTCCTAATGGACACTGGACAACATACAATACTCTGTATAAGTCCGCTGAGTCTAACAACTCTTTCACTGTGCGTCGTAGGTTGAAAACTGTACTTATGGTTAAGAAGAATTACACTGCTGTTTAATGCTCCTTACCTAACCATCCACTGATATAGGTAAATGTCATCGACATAATATCAAAAGGTACATCTCACTCTATGAAAATAGACGTACAGATATATCGATTTGAAATTGGTGCACAACAGCGGATATTCAAAACCAAATATTTGCCGACCGGCAAACAACCCAGGTGACTTCCTCAAATATCACCGATTACAACGAATCCCGATATAATGAGGATGATCACCCAATTCCCAATAACTTACTCCCACTCATCATCTGTAAAACCATACAGATGTGAGAATCCAACCTGGTAAATACATACCCTGGAGCAAGTGTATAATCGGGAAATCAGTTTTCTATTAACAGTACACAGTGAAACTGAAACATTGAAATGTTTCGTCGGGGTATCCTGGTATTCCTAGTAATGCCTCTTCCATTATCCAGATTCACAACTGTAACCGTATATCTCTTTGCCATCTGTCCAAATCCCTTTATTTGTCTTTAGTCATTACCTTCTGTACACCCCTTTAAGCCAAATGGTTTTCTTCCTTCCCTACCGTTCGGCACCAGCCTATGGTTTGGAAGAAGACTATCCAAAAAGCATAAAGGGTGTACTGTCCTAATCCTAGGAACACTCGCAATGCGAGAGAAGGTGAAGATAAAAGACACCTGAATGTACTTTATTCCTATTTCTCCTGAACCAGAATCCATCCCCGAACTGGAACAAGTTCCTTTCGAGTTCGTATATAACCATACGATGGAGTATCCAATAAAATGGGATCTTCGTAGTGATACGGAGTGTCCTGGAGAAATACAAAGGTGATTTAGGATTGGCGAAGAAATACTTGGTTTGGTCGTGAATATCAGTCGCAATTTACTTTGCCCTCTTACTAATCCCTTGCTTTGTCTGAACTTAATAACTTCTGTACACCGTTTTAGGCTAACTGGTTTTCTTCATTCCCTACCGGTCGGCACCAGCCTATGGTTTGGAAGAAGACTATCCAATTTGCGTAATAGGTGTACTACTCCTAAACCAAGGAGTACTCGCAACCTGAGAGAAGGTGAAAAGAAAAGACAACTGAATAATCCTATCCGTTTTCTCCAGAACCAGAAACCATCCTCGAAGTCCTTCGAGTTCGTATATAACCATACGATGGTTTTGTCCAATGGAAGTGGACGTTCGTAGTAATACAGGGTGTCCTGGAGAAAAGGGTAAAAGTAGGAGTGGCAATGAGGTCTGCAACTCTGACAATCCAAAAAGCCAGTGTTAAGAAGGTTCGGTCAACTTGGTCACTGAGTCATAGTCCAGGGTCGGGTCAATGGTCGCTGCCAGAGAGAGAGAAAAGAAACACTCAGCGTGCACTCTAACCTAGATCAGAATGGTTACCAATTTATCTAATCAGGAAACCTCCCACTGTACCTCAAATTCTCCTCCAAACCTGAAAGAAGAATTAGTCGGGATCACCCGAGGAGTAAACCAACTCATCAGTGGGAATCGGGATCCAACTCTCATCGCATGATAACGTGACGGAATCCACTCACGTCACCACACTCCAGAAGGTATGCGCATGCTTGGCAAGTTTCAGTTCTTTTGAAACTCCCGATAATTGTTTTTACCCCTAAGACCCAAGTGACCTTGACAATGCCAACAAATCAAAGAGTCCTAGTCAAGTTCTACCCGTCATTATCTTGATTGCATTAAACCCACCCGTACGAGTCCTTGACAATGCCAACAAGACCGCACGACTGTCCTAACCAATCCACTTATCCATGTGACAGAAAAGCATTACATAGCTACCGAACACTACGCCACGGCAATGCACGACAAACGCAGCACGAATACTAAGTAATACTAATCTGAAATGACGGAGGGCTACGACTGGTTTTTTGGCGAAAAACCTTTAACGTAATGAACTTGATATCGTTGAAGGAACTGGATAACCTTTTAGAAAATATAGTGACGAAAACCTTTACTAAAGAGGTCACTCCCGGTGAAGGGATCTCGGCTCTTTCCCCGTAGAATGAGGTGCAGGATATTCCAACTGAATACCACGATGCAAAGCAAAAGTAATCGGCTATAGTGAAGTTAATGCCCTGACGCAAACTTCTGTCCAAGGGGTCACTCCCGGTGAAGGGATCTCGGCCCTTGCCTCGTCGACTGAGGAGCAGGATATTCCAAATGAATACCACGATGCAAAACAAAAGTGAACGTCCTTGCAATAACAGCTTTTTTTGAAAAATGTTCCAACAACATCAGATTAGGTTTGTTTATCTTGCATTGATCCGAATCAATGCAGTCCCATCAATTGATCACACCACAAAGAACGAAAATATACTGACGTACGTATATGCCATCCGCATTCGCCACTGGGTCCCGTCATCACCCGTTAGGTTAGCTAACTAACGGCAGAGCGGGGACTGGACTAGCGCGGGTGTAAAACATATACAACATCTACTAATATATATACCAATATATAGTATTTCGCTCAAGGCGTGAATAAAATGCAACATCACAGAAATCTACAGCATCACAGAACAATACAGATATCTGGAAGCCCCGGGTTTCACAGAGCCGCTGCTGAAACCCGACGTTCCCCTGGACGTGTGGATAGCCTGTGCAATGAAATCCTAGACCCCTACGGGCGCGGCAAGCCACCCGCCAAGACCTGAAGCGAGGCAGCCCCCTTCAGTACCGTGAATGGACCACCCAGCACTTCACGGAATCCGGCAACTTGGGCACCCCTCCTGGGTCAGCCTGTACCCCCTACGAGTGCGGCGAATAGCCCGCCAATCCTGGACTGAAGCCCCCTCCGTCTCAATGCCCTGAGATGCGGGCCCGTTGCCCTCCAGAACCCGGCTATCCGTGCACCCCACCGCGGGGCAACCCTAGTACAGAAAGTAAAATATACATACACCGGGTACATCGACCGCAACCAGGTCGTGCCCCAAAAGAATAATACAAACAGGCAGTGACGGCAGTCCACATGTCGGACGCTCGCCCCGCAATATCAAATGTACATAATACAACAAAACTGTACTAGCATTGCATCCAGGCTATCCCCCACGACCGATCCGCAACATCACAGCATAAACAAAGAACATCAACGTGAAAGTCACGTTCGCAAATCCGTCTAACCGGGCTATAGCAGTCAGACCGGATTTACCGATCGAGTGACATTCACGGTCGCAGATATAATGTAAATACTGTGAAATAATGTGTTTAAAATATCCGATCGATCAAACAATTAACAAGTGGGCCCCCAACCAATACTGTAGCAGTCACAGAAAATCTGGGCCCAAATTTAATATCCCAAAAGCCCCAAAATCAAGTGCAAGACAATCTGGAAAAAATTGGAACAGTGATAAATTTAACTTGCGGCGGAAGCGCGGCCAAAGCATTGCTTTGGCCGCTCTTCCGCGGTGCTCTGAAGGATTTAGGCTACCAATTTTCACCAGATCTCTTATATTTCCTTGTACATCATTCTGCAACCACCTGAAAAATTTTTCGAGCCCGGAAAAAATCGACAGAAAACTGATGTACACTAAAATACGGTTTTTTGAGATTTTGGTCGATCGGAGACGCAAACACATCAAACGAAGCTAGGTAAGGTTAATGGCGTGGCTCTGATACCATGTTGCGCCACGGCAGCGCCCCGGCCGTCTTACTCGAGGCCAAATTGCGGAATCAAAAATTTTCCTTGCTCGGAAACCGGCGCTACCGCGGACAAAGAAAACCCGGATCGTTTACCATTAACCTACGCTAGCTAACTAGAGATGGGGTGAGAAGTATACCGAGTGATCCGAGTCCTCCGGTCTTCTCTTCATCATCCCGATCTCCCGCGGAAAGCCTTTGCTCCACATCGTCGCCTCCTCGCCGGAAAGGGCACCACATCGCCTTCGTCTTTTACGGGCTCCCGCCTCAATACCGAGGCAACTCGAGCATGAAGCCGGCAACTCGACATGCCCAAGAAGTGCTGTAGAATGTAGTAGTAGATTGTCTCACTTGGGTTTTGTTGCCATTTGAAGATGATGGAGGAAACAAGGATTAGAAAAATGGTGCTTGCATTTTTCTAGCATGAAAAAGAGATCAAGAAAGAAACTCTCAAGAATGAAGCTCTCTCTTCTTCTTCCTCTCTTTCTTTTTCTTCTTCTCTTTCTTTCTAATGAATGACCTCTCAACTTAGAAAAGGTGGAGGAGATAATATGAAGTAAGAAGGAAGGTGAGTGTAGGGTGAAAAGAGGAGGTAACCACATCAAGAGACAAGCAACCATGCTTAAAACACTATGCACTCCATAACCTTTCACTTCACTTTAAAAAGCAAGTCAATGGATGAAAAAAAAATGAAATCTATCATAATCAAACTATATGCAAAGAAACCCCTCCACAAAGTGTTATTTGCAAAACTGCAAATAACCCCCTCCATCGGAAAAGTCCGGCCGGGAAAGAACAAAGGAAAACCGGCCGGAACGGAATGCAAACTGGCAACTCCAGAAAACTGGTCCCGTAATAAATTACAGGAAAAACCCCGACACTGTGCATACACACCCGCATCTGTATTCCGACCGGATACAGATGCAAAGAGACAAAATCTACACTGTACTAGACTAGGACCGGCTTAAGCCAAAGCCGGCTAGTAAAATCCGTTCGATCCTGATCCGTGCAATACCGCACGTATCTGATCGAACCTTGCCATATACCTATACGGCTACTAGTACAATACTGTCTGATCCTGATCCGTGCAATACCGCACGTATCTGATCGGACCCTGCCATATCTCCATACGGCCTCTACAGCGTTTCGCCCGAAAGCTGAGTAACTGAAAGTGTGGTGGACTCTAAAGACTCGTCAATACTATGGCTGTGGATTTAACCACTGGCACGTCAGAGGTATAAGCCAATACGTGACGGGCCACCAGCTATTGACCAAAAGGGACGTCGATGAGGAAGCTCACCCCGACACCCAACTGAGCCTGTCAGTGACAATATCCGTACAGTCCGGTCCGTTCGTCTATGAGTATCGCATGGCGGGCCTAGGGGGTTGGTAAAAGTCAGACCCCCAAAAGCGGTACAAGTCGTGTCGGAGCGTAGCCCAGAACGCCCTGAGATACTACTGGAATACCTACCAGTAAATCTCCTGCCTCGGCCGAGGGCTTTGCGTAATGGCTCTCCTAGACACAGCGCGACCTCACCCCCAATACCGGGAGAGACGAACCCCTGCAGATCCGCTCACTGCCTCCATGTGGCTCGGGACTGTACCCAACTAAAACCTGTTTGCACGACTCCTTTGAGCCGTGGTAGGGTAGTAATCAAAGCACAGTGGGAACTCACACGAGACAAATGACGATCTCAGGTCGATGAACTAACCTGTACACATGTCACCTGGGAACTGCTATCTGACATCTGGTATAAGACTAACTAGCAGGTTCCCGGCGAGTCCTGCCCGGTGTACTCATAACCCAATGAGCACCTGTATACATCTTAGATGAACCAACTGACACCAGTGGCTTGTGAGACCGGCCACCGCCCCTCGTCGGGGTCTCGACTGTATACACTAGTCTACTAATGGAGTATCGATACCCTGTCTCGAAACTCCTACGACTAGGGACCTTTTAAGGATGTGCTTATAGACTACCAGCTCCCACGTATATGATCGCCATCATACTGCTGGTCGTCAAGCAAGAATCCTAGGGGCTCTATCAACGTGTAATAGCGACATGTCAAGTCACCTAAAGCAGTACACGATGATAAAGATAAACCAGATAGCATACTATCATCTCGAGTAAGACTGTCCTACCGGGATAGGTCCTCCCTCAATCATTGCAATCACGTGCCTGTGATCCAATAATTGACTCTGAGGGCACTAACTCCAACAATATTGTTATGGTTGATTTTGTGAACTTGTTGACCATGGTTGACTTGTTGACCATGGTTGAATGTTGACCACCATCATGCTTTGAAAGGATTCTCCTTGATTCATGCTTACACTCATTTATTGAAAGTTATGATAGTGGTCATTCCAAATACAACCATCAACTATTTCATTTTTGATTTATTATTATTAATTTGATAATTCCTTTTCTTTTAGTTATGGTTGCAAAAGAAAATAGCTCATTCTTTCATAATCATTCTCTCTCCTCACTTCATCTTCTTCTTCCTCAAGCTCAAGGTGATTCCTTCTCATGTGTTGAGAATCCCTCACCTTGAAAAGAAAACAACCCCTAGACACTCTCTACTCACTCTAGGATTAAGGGTTTAGCAAGCCGGAGATTCTAGTTCACTCAAAGTTCGAGGAAGAGCCCGAAGGTTGAACCCTCAGGTGGATCCATCTTCGACGGAAGAAGGCGACGAGGAATGAACCATCAACCTCTACAAAGTTTGAAGAAGAAGGAGTTCAAGTTTAGGTATAACCATCTTTCCGAGTAGCTAACTCTCTTTAGCAAGTTTGCTAGTTTTAGTTTAGGAAAAGATCCCGACTTTGTTAGTCCATGTTGCCCCATGCGCTAAAAATTTGTTTTTCATACCGTTTCCGCCTCCCCGTAAGAACCGGGGGTCGCAACGTGGACTTACAGGGACTTCCCTGTTACGGCCAATCGAGCACAGCGCAACATCAACCCCCAATACCGGGAGAGACGAAACCCCTCCTATCGCTCATTGCCTCCATGTGACTTGGGACTATACCCAAAAACCATCGTTTTGCACGCGT
Organism: Agapanthus africanus; assembly: GCA_030015575.1. Lineage (NCBI taxonomy): Eukaryota > Viridiplantae > Streptophyta > Magnoliopsida > Asparagales > Amaryllidaceae > Agapanthus > Agapanthus africanus. The sequence goes on from CM057345.1 coordinate 231,917,896, forward strand.
GGTAAGGTGGAAATCAAAGCACAGTGGGAATCACACAAGACTCTATGACGATCTCAGGTCTACAGACTAATCTGCACAAGTGTCACCAGAGAACTGCCATCTTACGTGAGGTATAATACCATCTGGGAGTCCGTCCAGTGTACCCAGTCTACACTGAGCACCCGTATACAATCTCTGATGTCAAACACTAATGGATATGGGATCATCCATCGCCCATCTCATGGGTTGAGAAGCGTATACGCTAGTCTACACAGGTATATTGATGCCCTGTCTCGATACACCCACGACTAGGAACATTAAAGGATGTACGTATGGACTACCATGGCCCCACTAATATGATCTGCATCACAGTCCAGGTAGTCAAGTATACATCCTAAGGGCTTTATCAACATGTAGCTATAAGACAGTATAAAGAGACTAGTATACATGTTAAGATAAAGAGCAACCAGATAGCATACTATCATATCGAGCAAGAAATTCCTCTCTATATATGTCGAAGCATCCAATATAATATACATCATCTGTACAATACTGGCCTCTAGGGCATACATACAACTAACAATCTCCCACTTGCACTAGGGCCAGCTGCTGTAGTATCGCATACCGAGCATCCCGAAGAGTCTCTCAAACTGTATCTGGGGTATGGCCTTCGTGAGTGGATCCGCTGTGTTGTTCTTCGTGTCAACCCTCCTGACCTCGATCTCCCGGCGATCAACTATCTCCCGGATCAGGTGATACTGCCTAAGAATATGCCTGGATCGCTGATGGGACCTGGGTTCCTTGGCCAAAGCCACCGCTCCATTGTTATCGCAATACAAAGGTATTGGATGCCCATTGGATGGAACCACTCCAAGTTCAGTAATGAACTTCTTGATCCAGACAGCCTCTTTGGCAGCATCGTTGGCAGCGATGTATTCAGCCTCCATCGTCGAGTCTGCCGCGGTTTCCTGCTTGGAACTCTTCCAGCTAACCGCCCTTCCGTAAAGGGTAAAGACAAATCCCGACTTCGACTTAGAGTCGTCCTTATCACTCTGGAAGCTTGAATCGGTAAAGGACTCCACTTGGAGTTCTCCATTACCATACACCAAGAGCATCTCTTTAGTCCTTCGTAAGTACTTGAGAATGCTCTTCACAGCTGTCCAGTGACTCTCTCCAGGATCAGCTTGATACCTACTCATTATACTTAGTGAGTATGCTACATCGGGTCTGGTACATAGCATCGCGTACATGATAGAGCCTACACCCGAAGCGTAGGGTATCCCTTGCATGCGAGCTCTCTCCAAATCAGTCTTGGGAGACATCTCTTTGGAGAGAGTGAGCCCTAAGATCATGGGTAAAAACCCACGTTTGGACTCTTCCATACTAAACCTCTTTAGTATGGTGTCAATGTACCTGGACTGGGACAATCCCAATATTCGTTTAGATCTATCTCTATAGATCATAATTCCCAATATGCAGGAGGCATCACCAAGATCTTTCATTGAGAATCTTTGTGATAAGAAGAGCTTGACCGATTGCAGCATAGAAATATCATTTCCTATCAAGAGTATGTCGTCCACGTACAATACGAGGAAGACAACCTTACTCTCTGCCACTTTCTTGTAGATACAAGGTTCATCTACATTTTTGACGAAATCAAACTCTTTGATAACGACGTCAAAGCAGATGTTCCAACTCTGCGATGCTTGCTTTAATCCATATATGGATTTAAGCAGCTTGCACACCTTCCCGCTGCTCCCACTATCTACGAAGCCCTCTGGCTGAGTCATGTACACGCACTCTTCTAAATCACCGTTTAGAAAGGCGGTCTTAACATCCATTTGCCAGATTTCGTAATCATGATATGCAGCGATGGCAAGCATGATCCGGATGGATTTAAGCATAGCTACTGGAGAAAAGGTTTCGTCATAGTCCACACCTGGTCTTTGACGAAAACCCTTTGCAACAAATCTAGCTTTGAAAGTCTCCACTTTCCCATCTACACCAAGTTTTTTCTTGAAGATCCACTTGCTCCAAATGGGTTTTACCCTTTCAGGAGCAATATCCAAAGTCCATACTTTGTTGGTGTACATGGATTCTATCTCGGACCGCATTGCATCCAGCCATTTCAACGAGTCTTAACTCGTGATGGCCTGCTCGAAACTAGTTAGGTCATCATCCTCCATGATGCAATCCTCGCTTCCACCATCAATGAGAAAACCGTAGTATCTCTCAGGTGGATGAGAAACCCTACCAGATCGGCGGAGAGGCTGGGGTTCGTCGGGTACTACTGAATCCCCTGGTTCCACCAAATCTTCAGTTGCAGTTTGTATTGCTGGAACCTCTTCCAGCTCTACCTCTTTGCCACTAATTTCTTTTGCAAGAAATTCCTTTTCCAAAAAGGTGGCATATTGAGAAACAAACACTTTTTGTTCTTCAGCGTGGTAGAAAAAATATCCTTGGGAATTCTTAGGATATCCCACAAACTTGTAAAGAACTGACCTTGCCTCGAGTACCCCATATCTTAACTCGTTTAAAATATGGTCTCTTCCCACCCCATATCTCATATGGTGTGGTAGGTACAAATTTAGACGGAACATGATTCAATAGGTATGCTGCTGTCTCAAGCGCAAAAGCCCAGAAGGAAATAGGTAACTCAGCTGTACTCATCATCGAGCGCACCATATCTAATAGGGTGCGATTCCTCCGTTCCAATACACCGTTGTGCTGTGGTGTATAAGGAGGAGTAAGCTGAGAGAGAATCCCATTCTCTTTTAGATAATGTAGGAACTCATTGCTTAAGTATTCACCTTCTCGATCAGATCGAAGAATTTTAATACTTTTGCCCGTTTGATTCTCTACTTCGTGCTTATATTCTCTGAATTTCTCAAAAGCTTCAGACTTATGTTTCATCAGGAACACATGTCCGAATCTAGAGAGATCGTCAGTGAATGTAATGAAGTAGGAAGAACCGTTCCTGGCGTGTGTAGACATGGGACCGCATACATCACTATGTATCAGCCCTAAAAGTTCCGTAACTCTTTCTCCGTGTCCACTAAATGGAGCTTTGGTCATTTTTCCTTTGAGAAATGAATGGCAAGTATCATAAGATGATAATTCGAACGGATTCAAATATCCATCTTTATGTAACTTAGCAAGTCGTGTCACATTGATATGACCAAGTCTACAATGCCACAAGTAGGATTCGTTCATTTCTGAACTCTTCCTCTTGTGTGTGTTTTGTTTATTGAGGACTGTATTTTGATTGAGAATGGATATGCCATTATGTAACGAGCCTGATGCAATCAACTTTTGATCTAGGAAGATGTTCATAACATTATCCTGTACTACAAAATTATATCCTTCTTTACTCAGTAAAGAAACTGATATAATGTTGCACATCATGTTCGGTATATAATAGCACTCATTCAGAATCAGTGTATTACGACTTGGTAATATAAGGTGATATTCGCCAACTGCTTTGGCTGCAATACTTGCACCATTCCCTACTTGAACGGAATGATCACCTTTTCCTAGTTCTCTACCTTTTCGTAGCCCATGTAACAGCTTACATATGTGGGATCCTGATCCGGTAACTAATACCCAGGACGTAGGGTGAACTGAGAAACAGTTCTCAATGACTAACACACCCGAAGAAGGTGCATCAACATGCATGTTCTCTTTCTGGGCGGCGTGAGAATCTAGATATTCTCATGTTTCCTGTTCAGTCTTATAACACTTATAAGATAGAACGGGTCCAACGTTCCCCTGCACAGTATAACATGCGGGTTCGGTCAATACATCCATATTATTATCTTTATGAAGGCATGATATGGTCTCTACCTGGAGAGAGAGAGAAGAAAACACTTTAGCGTATGCTCTTGCAAGATCAGATTGGTTATTATTTTATCTAATCAGGATGGCTCCCACTATTTTTATCAAATCTTCCTTCAAACCCTAAAAGGAAAGACTAGCCGGGATTAATTACACCCTACAACTTCGCCAATCGTTCAGCCAGACCAGTGTCGGTAGTTTGAGGGAGGTTCCACGTGCTTTCGCACGGACCTAATTTAAGTAAACCTCGTTTTCCCAGAGGCGTAACCCCGTTGACACCTTTCTAGACACCTACTTGATTGGCTAATTGTCCTGTGTAAAACTCTCCCAGGAGTAACTCTTACTCGCAGTGGGTATCGGGATCCAACTATCACATAGGAGGTATGCAATCTCATTGCAAATTTCAACACTTGAAATTCCCGATAATATTTTGCCCCTAGCAACTTATGACCTTAACATAGTCAACAAATCATAATTGCTAGCCAAGTTCAACCCGTCATTTCCCGATTGAATTAAACCCACCTACACGACCCTTAACATAGTCAACAAAGTCGCACAACTACCCTAATCCAATCACATCTCATGTTTTTAGCAGATAAGTACTAATTAGCTACCGCACACTACGTCTTAACATAGTCAACAAACGTAGCACGAATACTAACTAGTCTTTATCTGAAATGACGGAGGGCTACGCAGGTTTTTTCAGAAGAAAAAAAAACCATGAGCGTAATGAACGTGATATCGTTGTAGAATCATGTGGAACTTTGAAATGGAATGATTTTGAGGCTTTCATTGGTTTTGCTAAAGAGGTCACTCCCGGTGAAGAGATCTCGGCTCTTTCCTCATCGAATAAGGTGCAGGGTATATCATATATACCACTGTGCAAAGCAAAAACTCTAAAAGAAATCAAAAGTCAAACCGAGTAATGTAGCATCTGCCAGTTTTGGTAAAGAGGTCACTCCCGGTGAAGGGGTATCGGCTCTTTCCTCATCGAATAAGGTGCAGGATATATCATATATACCGCTATGCAAAGCAAAACTGTAGCTACCCTTTTTTTTATTTGAAAATTTGATTCTACAACATCTTTTAGGTTTCTTTTCTTTCATTAATCACATTAATGAAGTTCCATCATTTAAATCACCTAAACATCACAGATAAATACGACGTACACTTATGCCATCCGCATTCGCCTCGATGTCCCCTCGTGCACCGTTAGGTTAGGTAACTAACGGCAGAGCAGGGCAGGGCTAGCGCGGGTGTAAAACATAAGTAACGCCTATATAATATATCATATATACTATATACAGTATTTATCATAAAACATCACATGATCACATCACAGATATCGCAGCAGAAGGAACATATGAAACATTGGATATACTAGGACATCCGTGTTTTATTTTGAGCCTCTATAAAACACGGATTCCACGGTCGCGACGAATAGCCAAACCCACACCCCTAGACCCTTACGAGAGCGGCAAGCAACCCTACCAATTCTAGGGTTAGGAGACCCGGACTCGACTCCTCGAGTTGGTCTCCCACTGGACCCTAGAACCCGGTTACTTGTGCTCCCCTCCATGGGTCTATCCTAGTGCGGAAAAGTAAATAATATACAATGGTGACATCAACCTCGACCCGGAAGTGCCCCAATAAAAGAATATTATATACATTTAAATTTTACATGAATGAAAATAAAAACTCTCATCTCACATAAAACCCCCGGCTATTCTGAACGCGACAATCCAATATAACATATCCAGCAACACAGAACATCACATGTCATCAACGTAAGTAAATATGCGCATCCCAATTGTCGTTGACATATAGCAACGAAACTGGCGATATCATATATTACACTTACGGTCGCAGAAAAGAAAGTGTAAAACTACAACATTTGGAATCTACAAACTCTTTAGACATCGTAAATCCGAAATATCACATACTTCGCATTTCATGCCTAACCGTATGAATTCCACATATTGTATCACATTCCAGATAAATAGACAGTATTAAACTTTCCGACCGAATCATCAAACACCCAAGATTTCCTAAATAGCTCAACACTTGAGCGGCGTTCAAAAATTCCAGAATCCGTCAGTAGCAACGGTCCAGCCGTAGAAGGGTCAAGCCAACGCCTCACATGTGGCGCCGTACTGCCCCAAACCCTAAGGTTCAAAGGGCAGTTCAAGACGGTCACATAATCGAGTTAAGGTTTGTTGTCTTCTAGAGGGTCCATCGTGTCACATGCACGGTTTTCCGAAAGATTTAAACCCGAGAAAAATTCAACACTTGAATGTTTTTTGCGCCGGGAAAAATTAAGTTAGTGATATCCGTTCAAACATTTTAATATTTACTAAATTATCCGGAAAAAAAAACAGAACAAAATTAAATTCCCCGAACGAATCGATGATTACAAAATGAACCCCTGAATACTCAACATTTGAGTCAGTTTAAAAATACCCATAAAATAGCAATATCAGAACTAGGAATTACTGTGCAAAAATGAGTACCAATATCCTCTGTACTGCTGCGGATCCGTGGCCCAAGCGCGGTACGGCCGCGGTTCCGCGGCGGTTTAGATGTATTGTATTCTCGTTTTTCACAACAATTCTTATATTCACCTGCTGAAATTTTTTAGGTATTTTTAATTCTGAAAAAACCCAGTTTTTAAAAAATGTACAGAGAGGGGTTTAAATTGACGTCTTCGGGTTCGATCGGGATTTTAACTTCGTTAACACATCGCCTATTGCTCTAGCTAGGCTCTGATACTACTGTAGGGTTACTAGGCACACTAACAAGGCTCTACAAGGCATCGACCATGCCAAAATTAAATTTTTATGTGCCGAACAACCCTAAGCAAGATCGTATACTAGAGTTTAGGCGAAACTAAAAGCAAGTAAACAACTTTGCTCTAAAGGGATATGAAATACAACCTTTGTAGATCGGTCCTTCACTTCTTTAGCTCCTTGATGATGTCCCTTCGCTGCAATCAAGGTTCTCCCGGGCTCTTGCATGGCTTCACGAGGCGAAAGGTGCAACCTTGCTTGAAGTCTCCGAGGCCGAAGATGATCTACGCCGAGGGAATTCCGACTCAAGCTCCTACTTCACTAACTAGAGAATTAGTAAAGTAAACACCCTAAACTAAAGTGCTAGTCTAGTAGAGGATGGAGAAATAGGAAGTGGGTTCTCTTTAGAATTTTGTTTCTCACTTTGTTTCTCACTTTTGATTAAACCCTAGCAAGCTTTTCTTTTGAACAATGAAGAAGAAGAAGAAATGAAAGAGATGAGGATAATGATCAAGTGAGAAGTCTAACCATGGTGAGTGAGTATCATATACTTACTCTTGTAGAGCCATGACCATAGCTAATTGTGTGATGGTTAGGTTAAAGTCCAAAGTAAAAACAAATCTAGTGGACTTTAGTCAATGCATCCACAAGCTTCCACAAGCTTCATGCATTTTCCAATTTCCCATAAATTTTGTAATTACTTTTAAACATTAAACCCAATCATAACAATTAGGATGGTGTATGTCTCATACACACAAGTCATGTGTATCATCAACCATGATACAATATGATAACACATTTCAACATATATCATATACATGTTAAAGTAGTGTACATGTGAGAAAAACCCTATAGTGAACAAGTGTTAGCAAATGTAAATTAGTATATCTAATATACAATTATACACTTAATTATTAAATCAACACTTGACTTAATAATTCGGTCATATCTCATATAACCGGCTAACATCCAATGTATCGTCTTATCGAATCAACACTTGATTCGATAACCCAGCTATATCATATATAACCGACCGATACATAAAGTCGCAAGAATATAATACGGTATCGCATACACGCATTATTCTCGGTCCCGCACATATCACATATGCGCCCCTATTTCATTTTTCCTGAGCCGGTAAAACCTCTGTGTAGGACTCTAAAGACTCGTCAATACGCCGGCAGTAGGTGATGATCACATCACGCACCCACAAGCCGTCAGCGGTACTAGCTGGACGTAACGGCTACCCGGGTATTGAGCGATCAGAAGATCAGCAAGCAAGCCCGCTCCAACTCCTGTAAAAGCCTGCCGGTAACACTTCCTGTACAGTCTGGTCTCCTCGTCTGATATGTCGCATATCAAGTCTAGGGGTGGTAAACGTCAGACCCCAATAACCGATAAGTCATGCCGATGTAAGGCTCATAACGGGTCGAGAAACTACTGGTAACACTTACCAGGAAATCTCCAAATCAGCCCTGGCCAGGGACTTCCCTGTTACGGCCAATCGAGCACAGCGCAACATCAACCCCCAATACTGGGAGAGACGAAACCCCTCCTATCGCTCATTGCCTCCATGTGACTCGGGACTGTACCCAAAAACCACCGTTTTGCATGCCCTCATGGACGTGGTAAGGTGGAAATCAAAGCACGGTGGGAATCACACAAGACTCTATGACGATCTCGAGTCTACAGACTAATCTGCACAAGTGTCACCAGAGAACTGCCATCTGACGTGAGGTATAATACCATCTGGGAGTTCTCGGCGAGTCCGTCCAGTGTACCCAGTCTACACTGAGTACTTGTATACTATCTCTGATGTCAAACACCAATGGATATGGGATCATCCATCGCCCATCTCATGGGTTGAGAAGCGTATACGCTAGTCTACACTTGTATATCGATGCCCTGTCTCGATACACCTACGACTAGGAACATTAAAGGATGTACTTATGGACTACCACGGCCCCACTAGTATGATCTGCATCATAGTCCAGGTAGTCAAGTACACATCCTAAGGGCTTTATCAACATGTAGCTATAAGACAGTATAAAGAGACTAGTATACATGTTAAGATAAAGAGCAACCAGATAGCATACTATCATATCGAGCAAGAAAGTCATCTCTATATATGTCCAAGCATCCAATATAATATACATCATCTGTACAATACTAGCCTCTAGGGCATACATACAACTAACACAGTCCACATGTCGGACGCTCGCCCCGCGATATCAAATGTACAAATAATACAAAACTGTACTATCATTGCATCCAGGCTATCCACCACGACAACTCCGCAACATCACAGCACAACACAGAACATCAACACGACTGTCACGTTCGCAAAACCAATCTAAAAGAGCTATAGCAATTAGACGAGATTTACCGCTCGAGTGACATTAACGGTCGCATATATAAAGTAAGTACTGCAAACTAACTTATTTAAAATTTTCGATCGACAAAATTTCCCGAAGTGGGCCCCAAGTACAATTCCCAGTACTCAAAATAATCTGGGCCAAAAAAAAAATTCCAGAAACCCCAATTCCATGTCAAAGACCACAGTAGAAAAATTGGTGCACTAAAGCTACAGTACCGCGGCGGAACCGCGGCCACAACGTGGGTAATGCCGTGTTTCCGCGGCGCAATGGTGGAATCACACTTCCAAATTTCTACAGTGGTCTTAGAAAAGCCTGCCTGATTTTCTGACGTACCCAAAATAATTTTTAGACCACAAATAAAATTCGACAGAAACTGCTAAAATGGAATCGCGGTTTTGGAAAATTAGGCCGATCGATGTTTTAAACAAGTTAGAACAAGCTAGTAAAGGTTAATGGCGTGGCTCTGATACCATGTAAGTCTACGGTAGCGCCCGGCCGTCGATCCGAGGCCAAAATGCGGAACAAAAACTTTTTCATAAACTTGAAACTGGCGCTATCGTATACTTTCACCTGGATCGAACCATTAACATAAACTAGCAACAAGAGAAGGGTTAGAAAAGCTATACCGATCGATCCGTATCCTTCGGTCACTAGCCACCATCCCTAGATCCTCGCGGCATCTCCGATCTCCAGTCTCGTCGTCAGAAATGGGCACCACATCATCGAATCCTTTTACGGGCTCCCGCTTCGAACCGAAGCAACTCGGACACGAAGTTTTCCAGCCGACGTGTCCAAGGTGAAGTAGAGAATGTGTGTGATGACTTTGTCTCAAGCATCCATTGATTCTCAATGCATGAGAGTGTATGGATGGTGGTTGAAGTGGATGCCATTAATGGAGATAGTGAGCTCAAGAAAGAAGAGAAAGAAGAAGAGCTTTCCTTTTGTGTTGGAATGAAAATGAGAGTGAGATAGAAATTATCAACACAAGAGCAACTCCTTGACCCTTGGCTGCCCTCCCACTCTCCTCTTATCATTTCATCACATAAATCAATCCAAATTGTGACATATGCACAAATAAAGAGACCATGAGTCATCACTTGTGCATGTGTCACAATTAATGCTCTTAATCATGACTTTGAGCTCATTATTTCCATTTGCAAACATTAATCCAAATGTTTGCAACAATAAAAAGAGAATGGCATCTACCAAAGTAAACTCGTGACGGATCACAAGGATACCCCTCACCTGTATATACATACCTGCATCCGCATTCCGACTGAATGCAAATGCGATGAGACTAAAGTAATCCAACAAATCTAATACTAGGATCCGGCTTAACCCAAAGTCCACTAGTATGATCCGTCCGATCATGATCCATGCACTACTTCACGTATATGATCGAACCCTGCCATAATACCATACTGCCTCTACAACGTTTTGCCAGAAACTTGAGAAACTGTCTGTGGGGGACTCTAAAGACTCGTCAATACTTTGGCTGTGGATTTAACCACTAGCACGTCAGTGGTACTAGCAGTACGTAACGGGGTACCAGGTATTGACCAAAAGGGAGGTCGATGAGCGAACTCATCCTGACACCCTACTGAGCCAATCAGTGACAATATCCGTACAGTCCGGTCCGTTCGTCTATGAGTATCGCATGTCGGGCCTAGGGGGTTGGTAAAAGTCAGACCCCCAAAAGCGGTACAAGTCGTGTCGGAGTGTAGCCCAGAACACTCTGAGATACTACTGGAATACCTACCAGTAAATCTCCTGCCTTGGCCAAGGACTTCATGTAATGGCTCTCCTAGACACAGCGCGATCTCACCCCCAATACCGGGAGAGACGAAACCCCTGCCGATCCGCTCACTGCCTCCATGTGGCTCGGGACTGTACCTAACTAAAACCTGTTTGTATGACTCCTTTGAGCCATGGTAGGGTAGTAATCAAAGCACAGTGGGAACTCACACGAGACAAATGACGATCTCAGGTCGATGAACTAACCTGTACACATGTCACCAGGGAACTGCTATCTGACGTCAGGTATAATACCAACTAGCATGTTCCCAGCGAGTCCTGTCTGGTGTACTCATAACCCAGTGAGCACCTGTATACATCTTAGGTGATCCAACTGACACCAATGGCTTGTGAGACCGGCCACCGCCCCTCGTCGGGGTCTCAACTGTATACACTAGTCTACTCCGGAGTATCGATGCCCTGTCTTGAAAACTCCCACGACTAGGGACACTTTAAGGATGCGCTTATAGAACCCAGCTCCCACGTATATGATCGCCATCATACTGCTGGTAGTCAAGCAAGAATCCTAAGGGCTCTATCAAAGTGTAATAGTGATCTGTAAGGTCACCTAAAGCTGTACACGATGATAAAGATAAACCAGATAGCATACTATCATCTTGAGTAAGACTGTCCTACCGGCATAGGTCCTCCCCCAATCATTGCAATCACGTACCCGCGATCCAATAATTGACTTTGAGGGCACTATATCCAACATGATTTGATCTTATGCATATGGTACACACTCGATTTGGTTTATGCACTCGGTATAGCTTACATGTGCTTGCAGTGCATTGATACGGATTTTGTGCACATAGTTGCACACGTTTTTTATTTTATACACCTTGGTACACTCGGTGTTGTTTTTATACGCATTTGAGTTATTGATTCGTTTCCGTGCACTTGTTGCACCCGATTTGTATTTTGTGCATTTGTTGCACTAGATTTATACGCCGTGCATTTGTTGCACCGGATTTGTATTTCATGCACTGGATGCACCGAATTTATACTCCGTACGTTGGTTGCACTCGATTTATGTCTTTGAGCATTTGTTCAACAGATTTATGTTTTTATGCGCGTTTGCACTTGATGTTCGTTTTCGTACGCTTTACTGCACTGGGCATTTATACGGACCTGACGCGCTTGGGTTGGATTTTTGCGCATATTAGGCACTTGGTGTTGGATTTCATGCGCACCAGATGCACTTGAACTAGATTTTATTCGTGCATGTTAGATGCACTTGATTTAGATTTCATTCGTGCATGACAGATGCACTTGATCAGTCGAAAATATTGCATTTTTAACAAATCAATTTCCCTACTCTTTGCAATCATCTAAAGGTGATTGGTATAAATATAGCACATATTAGCAATTTATCCATAAAATATGAAATAACATGTGTTATATATTATAACCAGCATTTTGAGGGAAATTGAGTGTTTATTATTGCACGCATGATCTTTTGTATAGCGCAACACATGTCTCGAGATTGTGTGCAGGAAATTCCAGGTAAAAGAGCCGGAACCGCTAAAAGTGCTGATAAAATACATCAAGTACAAGACTTGTGATCTGGCAGTAAACAAGAAAGAATAAGAAGATTCCAAGCATCCCATGAAGTGCCAAAAAGCCAACACATAATAGCCCAGAAACTTCATGCAGTGACTCGCCAAGAAGGCCGCAGATCCGCGGCCGAATCGGCCGAGTTGCCGCGGTTCTGCGGCCTTGTTACCTGATCACTGGCTCAGATTCCTCCATGTGTCTTCCCATAACGGCATCAGCTTCCAAAAGACTCTCAAAGACTACGTGGCTTTATCCAGAAGGCTCGGCCTAACAACCTTATCCTAGAATATTTCTTATTCTAGAATATTCTCTCTAACAAACTTCTTCTAGAAGACTCTCTCTAACAACCTACCTTTGGAGGGAAGATTCAAATAAGGTGGTTATAAAAATGGATCTAGATCTAGGGATTAGAGGTTGTTGAATTTGGAAGGAAATCAAAATTATTGTGAGATCCAAATCAATTCTAATCAAATTGAGTGACACAATTTGATCCAAATCAAGATCATCGAGTACCGATTCAAGCAAGCATTCAACGAGCCTTTTGAAGCGACGCCGATTTTCATTCGAACAAGAGATCCACGACGATCCTTAAGACTTATGAGTTTTGTAAACTTTAGGAAATTGAATCATCGACAATCTAGTTTTGAGCGAGATGCTTTCTTGAATGTTCTCGCTCTAAATTACAGATCAACGATCGATGATTGAATTTCCTAGAGGCTAGAATTTGAATGTTAATTAACGAAAGGACAAGGGATGATGATGGAGAAACCCTAGTTTCTTCAAGAGATCCCTAAAGCTCGTTGATCGTCATCGATCTAGCAACAAATCTTCAATAGATAAGAATTTGTAATCATAATTCTTCATCATCACTATCGATTGGATCGATTCCTACGAGCCTCTTTACAAATCTTGATAATTCATTCGATTTGGACAATTCTTGATTCTTGATCTTTATTTTCTTGATAATTCTTGAAACTAAATTTCACAATTATTGAATCAATTTTCTTTTATCCTTTAATTTTCGACTCAACTAAAAGAAGAGCTAGCAAATCACACTTTCTCAGTGGACGATCCGTTCTCATTGACGAAACTACAATAGACACCGTCAATTGATTGCAGAATAAATTTCTTTGGTTGTGAAACATTCTAAACACGACACGGAAACGATCAATCAAATGGCGCCGTTGCCGAGGATGGTGTGCTAATTTGTTCGTTTTTGTAATTTGAGTTGAAAATTTTATTTTCCCATCAGTTTTTTAGATCAAAATTCGTAACAAGCACTTAACGCTTTGTTGTTATTTGTTGTAAGGAGATCTGGAATTTGTGGAGCAAGAGGGAAAATTTTCAGGACATTCCAGAGAGTTCAGTGAGTGAAAAGGAGCATCTGCATGAATTTTTGTGCAGAGATCACATTTTTAGACAGCGCTTCCGCGGCCATAGTGCGCATATCGCGGCAGTTTCGCGGCGGGAAAGCCGCTTCACTGCTTCAAACTTCTCTGGTATATTTTGAACTTTCTTATCTCCTCCCTGCTTTGCTCCATTAACCAATTTCTGTAGGATTCTTTGCAAAAATTCTCAGCGCCGCAAAAAGAAAAAAATTGTTGCGTGTTTGATCTTGGTTGTTTGCATTTTTTTAATACGGAAATTAAGGGGTAAAGACCAAATTCAGATTAGGTGGGGAGTTCATTACCCTTCCTAAGCCTCAAAAATCACAAAATTGCATCCGCATTACCCTCATTAACTAAAAAATATCTAGACATGACTCTAAGGACCGTCGCGTTCACTTAGGACAGAAGGAGGTCGTGGGTAATTTATTGCTTATCCGCGTTTCTTTTATGGTGTCTAAGGCAAGTATGTCTAAGGCAAGTGGTTACTTAATTAGGCTCACTACTTACGTAATGGAGAACCTCCCACTTACCTGGAACTTACCTGGCCACAGGAGAGACAAAGAGGTAGTAGAGGATCTATCTTGCGACTTGTCTTCTGGAAGTTTAGGAGCGGTCTAGAGACTTAACCTAGGTGACCACTAGATTTAGGGTTGCTTGTGCATTTTTTGTGTGAATTTTTCAAATATCCATATTTTTTCAAAACCAAACACTAAACTCATCTTTTCCTTAATTATCACAACACTGCCACTTGTGCTAAACCATTTAGTGCATGCTCGGCTGGACACGGGATTCTAGTGCCTGTCTTGTCCGCGTTCCTCCTTTCGACTCCGAAGTCGGTATTTCTACATCTACTTCTTCTTTACCCACCACCATACCCACTTCGATGGACAATTCTCCATCGAACTTCTTTAACACTACTCTGCCACCGTCCGCAAGTGCGCAGAATCCGCCCCGCATCTCTCTCCAAGAGAGATTCTATCCTATGCGAGGTCCTCTTTCGACCTGTCTCACCATTCCACCAGCCAATGGGGACAACTTTGAAATCAAACCCCAATACATCAATATTCTACCAAAATATCACGGTCTCGAGTCTGAAAACGCATATGTCTTTATTACCAAATTTGAAAATGTATGCGCTATGATGGGTACTTCACAGCTTTCTGTGGATGCTACGCGTCTACGTCTTCTCCTATTTACTTTGTGTGATATAGCCGAGAAGTGGCTTTAAAACACAGCCGCACACTCTATTTCAAACTGGGATGAATTCGTCGCAGCTTTCCTAAAGAAATTCTACCCCAATCATAAAACAGCTCGAGTCCGTAGCGAAATAAATCAATTTACCCAGCTTCCAAATGAACCATTCTCGAAGTGTTTTGAACGCCTCAAGGATCTGTTAGTTCAATATCCACATCACGGAATCCCTAGATGGGATCTGTGCAGAATCATATATGAGGGCATTTATCTAACAACAAAACAGAACCTTGAATCCATGTATCAAGGCACTTTCATGACTAAAGATGATGGTGAAGCCTGGAGATTCTTAGAAGATTTCGCTGAAAAATCTTTATAGTGCGAGAGTGTAAACCAGTCATCGTCTAGGGGTGGCATTCACCAAATTGATGTTTCCATAGGAGTTAGTGCTGAAATGGCAGCAATGCAAAAGGAACTCGAAGTTATGGAACATAAATTTTTAGCAGCCTTCCAAAATCAGATGTCACTCCCCAAAACTTTCTGTGGATGTTGTTCTGATCCATCTCATCTTACGGAAGAATGTCCATTGAATTCTCCGTTTCAAGGTCAAGAGTATACCAATGCAGCTTTCCAACAAAGACTTAGAAACGATTCGTATTCTTCCACTTATAATCAGGGTTGGAGGAATCACCCTAACTTTGCTTGGAACCAACAACAAACTCAAAACACGGTTTCAAATCAAAATAATTTTCAGAGGGCTCCTCCACCACAACAGCAGCAATTTCAACTGACTCAGCACCCCTACCAATCACATAACTTTCAAAATCAAGTCAACACACCTGCACCGTATAATCCTTTGCACTTGACCGGTACTGATATTTCCTCTTCACTCGAACGGACTTTTGAAATGTACATGAAATAAATGTCGGCTGAATTTTGGTTTTCCCTCGATAAATTCGAGAAAAACTCTGACCTCCAAGCTGAGAGTTTAAAATCGTTGGAAGCCCAAATTGGCAAATTAAAAGACGAAATGAGTGTAAGAGAGAAAGGGAAACTTCTGTCTCAACCTCTACCGAATCCTGGGCATTCACAACACTACAATGTGAATGCCATCACAACGTTGAGATCAGGAAGAGTGCTGAATAATCACGTTGGGGAAGAGATTGATGATAATGAAAAGTTTATCAATAATACCCCGGCTGAGACCTTTCCTTCCACACACACTTCTATTTCTTATCCATGGTCTTCTACCCCACCACCTTCTTGCAAACCTATTCATCATTTCCAACAAGGCTCGACACCTCAGCAAACCTCTTCTAGTCCACCAAAGACGATCCCCACTCCTATTCTGGGATCAGTTCTACACACACCATCTTCTCCAATGTTGGACCCAGATCTTATTGCTAAAGCTCCTTATCCGAATCGGTTAAGGTGTAACAAATCGAGTCCACATACGGAGAAGATTATGGCAATGTTCAAATAGGATAACATCAACATCTCTCTCCTAGATGCTATTCAACAACCGCTTATGCGAAAATTCTCAAAGACTTGTGCACTAGGAAGAGGAAGACTCAAGTGCCTAAAAAGGTCTTCATGGCTAATAATGTTAGCACTGCTTTTACTCCACAGTTACCAAAGAAATGTAAGGACCAGGATGTCCTACAATCTCGATTTCTATTGGGGGTAAAAACATCAACCGTGCTTTACTTGACATAGGCGCAAGTGTTAACCTGCTTCCATATTCTATCTATGAGCAGTTAGGGATTGGAGAGTTAAAACGAGCTCATTGCACTCTCCAAATGTCAGACCGTTCAATCACCAAACCTTGGGGTAAACTGGAGGATGTGTTGTTAAAAGTCAGGGAATTTATATTCCCTGTGGACTTCATTGTTCTTGATACACAACTTGTAGCAAACCCACACAACCAAATTCCGGTGATTTTTGGTCGACCATTCCTTGCCACTTCCAATGCTGTCATTAACTGTCGAAACGGTTCAATGAACCTATCTTTTGGAAAAATGACAATTGAACTGAACATCTATAAAATTGGAAGTCAGCCATCTGAACCCTCTGCTCACATACTTGAAGTCTGTTCTGTCCACGAGATTGCTCCTGAAAGTTGCGAAGTTGATGAACTTTACTTTGAAGATCTCGATGACATTAGCACATCATTGTTCGATCTTGAACATATTAGTGAGGACACTCTTTCCACTCCTGAGTCTGACACTCTTGACCCATCACCTTCCGAGTCTGTATCCTATGCAGGCTACGAGCTTCTTTGTGACTCTGAATATCATTCGATGACCCCACCTTCTATAATTTCTCCGCCAGCATTAGATCTCAAACTTTTACCTTCTCATCATAAATATGCATATTTAGGTGAGAATGAGTCTTTACCTGTGATCATATCCGCTTCTCTAGCCTCAGAACAAGAGAATGTTCTTCTGACGGTATTGAGATCTAATAGGCAGGCGTTTGGTTGGACTATGGCTGACATCAAAGGAATTAGTCCCTTGATTGTTGAACATCATATACATTTGATGGATGAAGCCAAGCCAACCCGAGAACCACAGAGACGGTTGAACCCCGTCATGAAGGATGCGGTAAAGAAAGAAATTGTCAAATGCCTTGACAATGGTATCATTTACCCAATCTCCGATAGCCAATGGGTAAGTCCAATTCATGTCGTTCCTAAGAAATCTGGCATCACAGTCATTACAAATGAGGCAAATGAGTTAATCCATACACGCGCTCAAACTGGGTGGCGTGTATGTATTGATTATAGAAAACTCAATGCCGCAACTAAGAAAGACCACTTTCTTATACCTTTTATTGACCAGATGCTAGAACGCTTAGCTGGACGAGAATATTACTTCTTCAATGACGGATACTCTGGCTATAACCAGGTCCCTATTGCTAAAGAGGATCAAGACAAAACCATATTTACTTGTCCTTTTGGTACCTTTGCTTATAGACGCATGCTCTTTGGGTTATGCAATGCTCCTGCTACATTCCAGCGGTGTATGATGAGGATATTCTCGGACATGGTCGAGAATTTTCTGGAGATTTTCATGGATGATTTCTCGATATTCGGAGATTCTTTTACTGACTGCCTATCTCATCTTGACGCAGTTCTTACTCGTTGTAAAGAGAAGAACTTAACCTTGAATTGTGAAAAATGTCATTTCATGGTCCAAGAGGGAATTGATCTTGGACATGTTATTTCACGGAAAGACATTGAGGTTGACAAAGCTAAAATAGATGTCATTCAAAACCTTCCTCATCCCAAATGCGTCAAGGATATCCGATCTTTTCTTGGCCATGCAGGCTTTTACAAGAGATTCATTAAGGATTTAAGCAAAAATGCTAGACCTTTAACTCTTCTCTTGGCCAAGGACACAACCTTTCATTTTGACTCGGATTGTGAGGCAGCATTTGACTCACTGAAACACTCTCTCACTACAGCCCCCGTTCTATCATCTCTAGATTGGAACCACCCTTTTGAGCTTATGTGTGATGCATCAGATTTTGCAGTTGGTGCTGTCTTACGAAAGCACATTGAAAAGATGCCACACGTGATCTATTATGCAAGTAAGAACTTGAACGATGCTCAAATTAACTATACAACTACCGAAAAAGAACTTTTGGCAGTTGTATTTGCATTAGAAAAATTCAGGCCTTACTTGATTGGCTCACCTATTGTTGTGTACACTGACCACTCCGCCTTGAAACATCTTTTGGCGAAGAAAGATGCTAAAGGCAGGCTAATACGTTGGATCCTTCTATTTCAAGAATTTGATCTTGTTATTAAAAATAAGAAAGGATGTGGAAACGTTGTAGCCGACCATCTGTCGCGCATCTCTTCTTCACCTGTGACCCTGCCGATCAATGATTCTTTTCCAAACGAACAACTCTTGAATGTATCCGATGAACCTTGGTTCAGGGATATTGTGAACTATCTTGCCCCGGGTCTTATCCCCGGCGAATGGTCAAAACAGGACAAACATCAATTTCTATCCCAAGTAAAACATTTTTACTGGGATGAACCATATCTGTTTAAGTATTTTCCTGACCAGATCATTCGCAGATGTGTCCCTAATGATGAATTTAAGAGTGTTCTGTCTTTTAGTCATGATCAGGCATGTGGGGGTCATTTCGGTCCTCGAAAGACGGCGGAGATGGTTTTGCAATGCGGTTTTTATCGGCTGACTTTGTTCAAAGATGCATTTGATCATTGCAAAACCTGTACACAGTGTCAACACACGGGTAGGATTTCCCAGAGAAATGAGATGCCACAGCAACCCATCTTAGTGGTTGAAATATTCGACGCTTGGGGTATTGACTATATGGGTCCTTTTCCCAACTCCTTTGGGAATCTGTATATATTGCTTACGGCTGATTACGTCTCGAAGTGGGTTGAAGCTATTTCTTGTCGCACTAATGACAATAAGGTTGTCATTAAGTTCTTAAAAGAAAACATCTTTTCACGATTTGGACACCCACGCGCTATCATTAGCGATAACGGGACACATTTTTGCAATCAGTCTTTCGAGACTTTGATGAGGAAATATACAATCAACCACAAACTTTCCACACCCTATCATCCCCAAATGAGCGGGCAGGCTGAGGTTTCAAACAGACAAATCAAACAAATTTTGGACAAAACTGTTTCGAAAAATCGAAAAGATTGGTCAACCAAATTGACGGATGCTCTTTGGGCATTCCGAACTGCATATAAAACCGATCTAGGTATGTCTCCTTACAAACTAGTGTTTGGTAAGGCCTGTCACCTTCCGTTCGAGATTGAGCACAAAGCAATGTGGGCCATTAGAGAAATTAACTTTAATTTAAATCAAGCCTGCAACTTTCGGAAGCTGCAATTAAACGAGATAAGCGAACTTCGCGATGAAGCTTATGATAATGCTGTAATTATAAAGAACCGGACTAAAGTATTTCACGATAAAAACATTTTGAGAAAAACTTGTACACCTGGTCAACAAGTCCTTCTTTATGATTCACGACTCAATCTTTATGCGGGTAAGCTACGATCGCGGTGGAAAGGACCTTTTGTTGTGCGGTATGTATACCCGTACAGGGCAGTTGAGGTTGAAAATGTTGAAAACGGTATAATTTTCCAAAGTAAATGGACATAGATTAAAACCGTATTTTTCCACTGACCCCACGGAGGAGCTCCTGTTTTTACAGGAGCCACTTTATCTTGATTAAAATTCCTCCGGCTCACCTCCATGTCTTGTAAATTACCGTATCATCTTTAGAATGGAGGTGAGTGAAAAGAATAAGTTTGGAGGAGGATTTTCATGATCATATTTATTGCCCCCGTTAATAAATTTCCTCCCAGGCTTACAAGTTTTTGTGATATAACAGAAGACAACAGTGAGGACACTGTTGAAAACAAGTTTGGGGGAGGTTTGTGCTTATTTACGCATCATTTGCATATCACTTTGCATAAGCACAATGCATACAAAACATTTTAAAAAAATTTAATTTTTTTTTCAAAAGATAAAAATATTTAATATTTAATTTGATAACAAAAGATTAGATAGTGAAAAATTACATCCAAAAGATTAGAAAAATTGGAGAAAACCAAGAAAATTAGAAGTTTTCTTAAATGAACTAGCAATAAGTAGTTATGAGCCGTTGTCCCAAGGGTTAGTAAGATGAAGGAAGTCACAAATCTGAGAATAAAAATAAGTCTGAAAAATAGTTCCTATTCTGGAAGCCAAACATTTGAATGTTGATACCCTACTATATGCACTTACACACGTCTTGAAACTCGGGATAGTAGAGGATACCTTGAAATGCTATTGTCTAAAAGCCAAAGTATGAAGGAAATAATAAATGAATAAAAGATAAAATTGTGTTAAGAAAAATGGACACTGGTTTGGTTATCGCCAAGGCAGCAATAAAAAAATATAGCGACGGTGCTTCATCACCTAGTGCCTTAGACCAACAGGTCTGGGAGTCACTGCTAAGCCTTAGGTGGTGCAAGACGAGAAAAATACTAATACACCTAATAAGAAAGCATATGAGTAATCGGTCGGTTAGTACCTCAAGAAGTATTAACGGTAGCATGAAAAATGTGTGAGCAAATTCCATCTAAATATTGATTAAAAAGTACGGAGGTAGATGGACAAGAGTATGATAGCGTGAATTGATTTCTCCGAGTGTAGGGATGTCTTTTACACACACGTAGGGTTATATGATCGATATTTGGAAGAAATGTAGGAATGAAGAATAAAGATGATGTTTTATTGAGGGATGATATGATTTCTAACATCTTTCCATGACCATTAAGATAGGGCTCATGACAACCGAAAAGCTAGTGTATTTGGAAACTCTAATTTTCAAAGTCTTTCTTTTATAATTCTTATCTTTAAATGTAACTTTCACGGTCTTCCTTTTATTATTGGATTTTGTGGGTGCAATCCGCTGAAAACCCTCAGGAGACAATACTCCTCCTACTAGGGACACCTAGAGGTTTAAAAGCTTGTTGCACGTGCTCAGTGCAATCGTGTTGCCTACGAAAGTGTGCTAGTTAGTTTTTCTTTATTTTCTCCTTCTCTTTCTAATAAAACAAGTTTGCTCGAGACGACCAAAATTAAGATTGGGGGAATTTGATCAGTCGAAAATATTGCATTTTTAACACATCAATTTCCCCATTCTTTGCAATCATCTAAAGGTGTTTGGTATAAATATAGCACATATTAGCAATTTGTCTGTAAAATATCAAATAACTTGTGTTATACATTATAACCAGCATTTTGAGGGAAATTGAGTGTTTACTATTGTACGCATTATCTTTTGTATAGCGCAACACTTGTCTAGAGATTGTGTGCAGGAAATTCCAGGTAAAAGAGCCGGAACCGCTAAAAGTGCTGATAAAATACATCAAGTCCAAGTCTTGTGATCTGACAGTAAACAAGAAAGAATAAAAAGATTCCAAGCATCCCATGAAGTGCCAAAAAGCCAACACATAACAGCCCAGAAACTTCATGCGGTGACTCGCCAAGAAGGCCGCGGATCCGCGGTCGAATCGGCCGAGTTGCCGCGGTTCTGCGGCCTTGTTACCTGATCAATGGCTCCGATTCCTCCACGTGTCTTCCCATAACGGCATCAGCTTCCAGAAGACTCCCAAAGACCATGTGGCTTTATCCAGAAGGCTCGGCTTAACAACCTTATCCTAGAATATTCCTTATTCTAGAATATTCCCTTCAACAAATATCTTCTACAAGACTCTCTCTAACAACCTAGCTTTGGAGGGAAGATTCAAATAAGGTGCTTATAAAAATGGATCTAGATCTAGGGATTAGAGGTTGTTGAATTTGGAGGGAAATCAAAATTATAGTGAGATCCAAATCAATTCTAATCAAATTGAGTGACACAATTTGATCCAAATCAAGATTATCGAGTACTGATTCAAGCAAGCATTCAACGAGCCTTTTGAAGCGACGCCGATCTTCATCCGAGCAAGAGATCCACGACAATCCACGACTCACGGAGACGATGCGAAGCTAGTTCGATGATCGAGTTCTCTCCTCAATTCTTGTAGTCTTTGAGTGAATTGTAACGAAACGTTGAATAATAAAAGGTGAAAATTCTTCATCTCGGTTTTCTTTACATTTGAGCATTATGAAGAGTTATCGATTCTTGATTGTTTTCTTTTTCATGATGTTTGAATGAAAACTCCGCTCGTGGAGGAATCGAGAAAATAGATAGATGATGATGATTAAATTCTTGAATGATTCTTAAGTTTTATGAGTTTTGTAAACATTAGGAAATTGAATCATCGACAATCTAGTTTTGAGCGAGTTACTTTCTTGAATGTTCTCGCTCTAAATTACAGATCAACGATCGATGATTGAATTTCCTAAAGGCTAGAATTTGAATGCTAATCAACGAAAGGACAAGAGATGATGATGGAGAAACCCTAGTTTCTTCAAGAGATCCCTAAAGCTCGTTGATCGTCATCGATCTAGCAACAAATCTTCAATAGATAAGAATTTGTAATCATAATTCTTCATCATCACTATCGATTGGATCGATTCCTACGAGCCTCTTTACAAATCTTGATAATTCATTCGATTTGGACAATTCTTGATTCTTGATTCTTGATCTTTATTTTCTTGATAATTCTTGAAACTAAATTTCACAATTATTGAATCAATTTTCTTTTATCTTTTAATTTTCGACTCAACTAAAACAATAGCGAGCAAATCACACTTTCTCAGTGGACGATCCGTTCTCATTAACGAATCTACAATAGACACCGTCAATTGATTGCTGTATAAATTTCTTTGGCAGTGAAACATTCTAAACACGACACGGAAACGATCAATCAAATGGCGCCGTTGCCAGGGATGGTGTACTTATTTGTTCGTTTTTGTAATTTGAGTTGAAAAATTTATTATTCCATCAGTTTTTAGATCAAAATTCGTAACAAGCGCTTAACGATTTGTTGTGATTTTTTGCAAGGAGATCTGGAATCAGTGGAGCAAGAGGAAAAATTTTTAGGACATTCCAGAGAGTTCAGTGAGTGAAAAGGAGCATCTGCACGAATTTTTGTGCAGAGATCACATTTTTAGACCGCGCTTCCGCGGCCATAGTGCGCATATCGCGGAGGTTCCGCGGCGGGAAAGCAGCTTCACTGCTTCAAACTTCTCTGGTATATTTTGAACTTTCTTATTTCCTCCCTGCTCTGCTCCATTAACCAATTTCTGCAGGATTCTTTGCAAAAATTCGCAACGCCGCAAAAAGAAAAAAATTGTTGCGTGTTCTATCTTGGTTGTTTACATTTTTTTAATACGGAAATTAAGGGGCAAAGACCAAATTCAGATTAGGTGGGGAGTTCATTACCCTTCCTAAGCCCCAAAAATCACAAAATTGCATCCGCATTACCCTCATTAACTAAAAAATATCTAGACATGACTCTAAGAACCGTCGCGCTCACTTAGGACAGAAGGAGGTCATGGGTAATATATTGCTTATCCGCGTTTCTTTTGTGGTGTCTAAGGATAGTGTGTCTAAGGAAAGTGGTTACTTAATTTGGCCCACTACTTACGTAGTGGAGAACCTTTCACTTACCTGGCCACAGGAGAGACAAAGAGGTGGTGGAGGATCTATCTTGCGACTTGTCTTCTTGAAGTCTAGGAGCGGTCTAGAGACTTGACTTAGGTGACCACTAGATTTAGGGTTGCTTGTGCATTTTTTGTGTGAATTTTTCAAAAATCAGTATTTTTTCAAAACCAAACACCAAACTTATCTTTTCCTTAATTATCACAACACTGCCACTTGTGCTAAACCATTTAGTGCATGCTCGGCTGGACACGGGATTCTAGTGCCCGTCTTGTCCGCGTTCCTCCTTTCGACTCCGAAGTCGGTATTTCTACATCTACTTCTTCTTTACCCACCACCACACCCATATCGATGGACAATTCTCCATCGAACTTCTTTAACACTACTTTGTCACCGTCCGTAGGTGCACAGAATCCGCCCCGCATCTCTGTCCAAGAGAGATGCTATCTTATGCGAGGTCCTCTTTTGACCTGTCTCACCATTCCACCAGCCAATGGGGACAACTTTGAAATCAAACCTCAATACATCAATCTTCTACCCAAATATCACGGTCTCGAGTCTGAAGACGCATATGTCTTTATTACCAAATTTGAAAATGTATGCGCTATGATGGGTACTTCAGAGCTTTCTGTGGAGGCTATGCGTCTACGTCTTCTCCTATTTACTTCGTGCGATATAGCCGAGAAGTGGCTTTATAACACAGCCGCACATTCTATTTCAAACTGGGATGAATTCGTCGCAGCTTTCCTAAAGAAATTCTACCCCAATAATAAAACAGCTCGAGTCCGTAGCGAAATAAATCAATTTACCCAGCTTCCAAATGAACCATTCTCGAAGTGTTTTGAACGCTTCAAGGATCTGTTAGTTTAATGTCCACATCACGGAATCCCTAGATGGGATCTGTGCAGAATCATATACGAGAGCATTAATCCAACAACAAAACAGAACCTTGAATCCATGTGTCAAGGCACTTTCATGACTAAAGATGATGGTGAAGCCTGGAGATTCTTAGAAGATTTCGCTGAAAAATCTTTATAGTGGGAGAGTGTAAAGCAGTCATCGTCTAGGGGTGGCATTCACCAAATTGATGTTTCCATAGGAGTTAGAGCTAAAATGGCAGCAATGCAAAAGAAACTCGAACCTATGGAACATAAATTTTTAGCAGCCTCCCTAAATCAGATGTCACTCCCCAAAACTGTCTGTGGATGCTGTTCTGATCCATCTCATCTTACGGAAGAATGTCCATTGAATTCTCCGTTTCAAGGTCAAGAGTATACCATGTTGGAGATAGTGCCCTAAAAGTCAATTATTGGATCGCAGGTACGTGATTGCAATGATTGAGGCATGACCTATACCGATATGACAGTCTTGCTCGAGATGATAGTATGCTATCTAGTTTGTCTTTATCATCGTATACATGCTTTAGTTCACTATTGCATGATGATAGAGCCCAAAGGATTCTTGCTTGACTACTAGCAGTATGATAGCGATCATATACGTGGGAGCTGGGGTCTATAAGCACATCCTTAAAAGTGTCCCTAGTCGTGGGAGTTTCGAGACAGGGCATCGATACTCCAGAGTAGACTAGTGTATACAGTCGAGACCCCGACGAGGGGCGATAGCCGGTCTCACAAGCCATTGGTGTCAGTTGGATCACCTAAGATGTATACTGGTGCTCATTAGGTTATGAGTGCACCGGACAGGACTCGCCGGGAACATGCTAGTTGGTATTATACATATCGTCAGATAGCAGTTCCCTGGTGACATGTGTACAGGTTAGTTTGTCGACCTGAGATCATCATTTGTCTCGTGTGAGTTCCCACTGTGCTTTGATTTATACCCTACCACGCTCAAAGGAGACGTGCAAACATGTATTTTTTGGGTACAGTCCCGAACCACATGGTGGCAGTGAGCGGATCGTCGGGGATTCGTCTCTCCCGGTATTGGGGGATGATGTCGCGCAGTGCACGGGTGGCCATCAGTAGAAATCCATGGCCAAGGTAATGGAGAATTACTGATTTGGATCAGTAGTTTCTCAGGTGGTGATGGGCTTCATACCGACACGAATTATCGTGTTATTAGGGGTCTGATTTTATCCAACCCCCTAGACTCGATATGCAATACTCTTTAGACGAACGGACCGGACTATATATACATTGTCACTGTTAGGCTCAGTAGGGTTTATGGATGAGTTCGCTCGTCAGCTTCCCTTCCAATCAATACATAGGCAACCGTTACGTACAGCTAGTACCTCTGACGTGCTAGTGGTTTTACCCAGTGACAGTGTGTTGATAAGTCATTAGAGTCCCCCCACAGACACTTTCCCAAGTTCGGGCGAAACGTTGTAGATGCCGTATGGTTTTATGGCAAGGTTCGGAAAATGCACGTGCGTTTTCGCACGTGTCATTTTTCGGGCAGATAATACTGGTAGGCTTTGGTTTAAGCCAGATCCCAGTATTATACTGTATATGTTAGTTGTATGTATGCCCTAGAGGCCAGTATTGTACAGATTATGTATATTATATTGGATGCTTGGACATATATAGAGATGACTTTTTTGCTCGACATGATAGTATGCTATCTGGTTGCTATTTATCTTAACATGTACACTAGTCTCTTTATACTGTCTTATAGTTACATGTTGGTAAAGCCCTTAGGATTTGTACTTGACTACCTAGACTATGATGCAGATCATACTAGTGGGGACATGGTAGTCCATAAGTACATCCTTCAAGGTCCCTAGTCGTGGGTGTATCGAGACGGGGCATCGATATACCAGAGTAGACTAGCGTATACGCTTTTCGACCCATGTGATGGGCGATGGATGATCCCATATCCATTGGTGTTTGACATCAGAGATGGTATACGGGTTCTCAGTGGAGACTGGGTACACTGGACGGACTCGCCGAGAACTCCCAGATGGTATTATACCTCACGTCTGATGGCAGTTCTCAGGTGACACTTGTACAGGTTAGTCTGTAGACCCGAGATCGTCATAGAGTCTTATGTGATTCCCACTGTGCTTTGATCTCCACCTTACCACGTCCATGAGGGCGTGCAAAACGGTGGTCTTTGGGCACAGTCCCGAGTCACATGGAGGCAATGAGCGATAGGAAGGGTTTCGTCTCTCCCGGTATTGGGGGTTGATGTTGCGCAGTGCTCGATTGGCCGTAGCAGGGAAGTCCCTGTCCAGGGCTGATCAGAGATTTGCTGGTAAGTGTTACCAGTAGTTTCTCGACCCGTTATGAGCCTCACATCGGCACGACTTATCGGGTTATTGGGGTCTGACGTTTACCACCCCTAGACTTGATATGCGACGTATCTGACGAAGAGACCGGACTGTATGGTAAGTGTTACTGGTCGGATTCGCAGGAGTGTGAGCGGGCTAGCTCGTCGATCTTCTGATCGCTCAATACCCGGGTGGCCGTTACGTTTAGCAGACCGCTTGCGGCTTGTGGGTGCTTGATATGATCATCATCTGCTACCGGCGTATTGACGAGTCTTTAGAGTCCTACACAGAGGTTTCCTGGCTCAAACGAAACGAAATAGGAGCGCATATGAGATATGTGCAGGACCGAGAATAATGCGTGTATATGATACCGCATTTCATTCTCGCGATATATGTTTCGATTGGTTATATTCGATATGACCTAGTTATCGAATCATTGATTCGATAAATCGATACATTGGTTTCTAGCCGGTTATGTGCGACATGACCGGATCATTGAATCAAATGTTGATTTAATGATTTAATGCATAATTATATATTTGATATATTGCATTGCATTAACTAGTATTGGTTCACTTTAAACGGATTTTTTCTCACTTGGATTGCACATTGTATATGTGATATACTTTTGTGCACTTTTTGTATCATGTTTGATGATACTTGATCATATGGTTAAGTGAATAGAATTAAACCATGGTTATTTTGTAATTAGGGTTTTCCATATTTATTTATTCATTTATTTGTTTATTTATGTGGATAAATTCAAAATGAGAATGGTGGCTATTTTTGTTTCTTATATGAAGCTTCATGAACCCTTGACTTTAGCAACCATTCTTATACTCTTGCTTAACCCTAACCCACTCTACTAACCATGGTTTATTCTCTACACCTAACTTGAGTTAGAGTTATGATAAGTATAGATTTTCTTTTTATTTTATACAACACTTATCATAATTCTAGCTCTTCTTCTTCTTCATCTTCAAAAGAAAAGCTCAAGGTCCATCAATGGCAATTTGAGTTAAAGTGAGATAAATCCAATTCTAAAGTGAACCCACCTCCTATTTCTTCACCCTCTACCTCTTGCAAAGTTGTTTTGGGTGTTTACTTCACAAGTTTCACAAGTTTGTGAAGTCGGAGCTTGAGTTTGTGCAACCTCGACGTAGATCGTCTTTGACACAAAGCCGACGACCTATTCCGCTTGCTTTCCCGATGAAGCCGATGATCGAGTCGAGGATTCATGATGGACAACGAGGACATGACCACGTGGAGCTAAGGAGGCGGAAATCCGGATCTACAAAGGTTGTAGCATCTCAACTTTAGTTAAATAGTTAACTAGTTTTCCGTTTCGCCTAAATATCTAGTCTAAGATCCGTAGTCTAGGGTTTCTCGGCACTAAAAAATTTAAATTGGCATGTTCGATGCCTTGTGAGACCTTACTAGAGTGCCTAGGAACCTTTCACTGGTATCAGAGCATAGCTAGAGCCTTAGGCGAAGTCTAGACGCGATTTGAAGTCCGAACGAACCCGAAACACCAAATCTATAATGCTCTCTGTACATTTTCTAAAAACCGGGATTTTTCCAGATTAAAAATGCCTAAAAAATTCAGCAGGAATATCTAAGAGTTATGGTGAAACACGATCTCTTAATTCATCTATACAGGCCCGGAAACGCGGCAGAAGCATGCCTTCTGCCGCGCTTCCGCGGTGTACTGTTCATATTACTGAATACAGATTGCACAGTAACTCATATTTAATTATGCTGAATATTCTGGGAATTTTTAATATTTATTCAAGAGTTGAATTTTCTGGAATAGTTTTGGTGATTCGGTGTTTCGATCGGGGTATCAAATTTTGTCTATTTGGCTTTCCGGATAAATTTTAGAATATGTTAAAAAGTTCGACCGGATATAAATACCCAATTTTTCCCCTGTCGGGAAATTTCCAAGTGTTGGATTTTTCCGTAGTTTAACGACGTTCTAAGTAGTGCAAGTAACTCGATGGTCCCTCTAGAAGACAACAAACCTTAACTCGATTATGTGACCGTCTTGAACTGCCCTTTGAACCTTCGGGTTTGGGGCAGTACGGCATGCCACATGTGAGGCGTTGGCTTGACCCTTCTACGGCTGGACCGTTGGTACTGAGGTACGAACTGAATGTTGTTAGACTTATTTCATGTGTTGATCTGTATTGGGAAAACTTGGGTGTTCGATTGTTCGATCGGAAAGTTTAACATTTTCTGTTTATCTGGAATGTGATACAATAATTGGAATTCACAAGTAGTTATGAGATAACTGAATGAATGTTATAAATCTAGCAATTTAGTCCCATATGATATTGAAAAGAGTTTTCGATAATGAGACTAAAATGCGGGATTTATATCTGATTAGGCATGTGATGTCTAAAGCAGTTGCGGATTCCAATTGTTGTAGTTTTACACTTTATTTTCTGTGACCGTAAGTGTAGTATGTTCATATCGCCGGTTTCGTTGCTATACGTCAACGACAATTGGGGTATGCATACTTTGTTACGTTGATGACATGTGATGTTATGTGTTGCTGGATATGTTATATTGGATCGTCGTGTTTGAATAGCCGGGGGTTTTTATGTGAGATGAGTGTTTTCATTTTCATTCATGTATAAAAACTTGTATGTAATATTCTTTCATTTGGGGCGCTTCCAGGTAGCGGAAGTTGTCACCCTTTGTATATTATTTACTTTTCCGCATTAGGATAGACCCAAGGAGGGGAGCACAAGTAACCGGGTTCTGGGGTCCAGTGGGAGACCAACTCGAGGAGTCGAGTCCGGGTCTCCTAACCCTAGAATTAGCAGGGTTGCTTGCCGCTCTCGTAGGGGTCTAGGGGTGTGGGATTGGCTATTCATCACGACCGTGGAATCCGTGTTTTATACTGGCTCGTATTGAAAACACGGACGTCCTAGTATATCCAATATTTCATATGTTTATTCTGCTGCGATATCTATGATGTGATTCTGTGATGGATATAGTATATAGTATATATGATATATTATATAGACGTTACTTATGTTTTACACCCGCGCTAGCCCTGCCCTGCTCTGTCGTTAGTTACCTAACCTAACGGTGCACGAGGGGACATCGAGGCGAATGCGGATGGCATAAGTGTACGTCATATCTATCTGTGATGTTTAGGTATTTAAATGATGGGACTTCATTAATGTGATTAATGAAAGATAAGAAACCTAAGATGTTGTAGAATCGAATTTTAAAATAAAACAGGTAGCTATAGTGCTTGCTTTGCATAGCGGTATATATGATATACCCTGCACCTTATTCGATGAGGAAAGGACCGAGATCCCTTCACCGGGAGTGACTCCTTTAGCAATAACTGGCATATGCTACACATTCGGTTTGGCTTTGATTGCTTTTAAGAGTTTTTGCTTTGCACAGTGATATATATGATATATCCCGCACCTCATTCGACGAGGAAAGGGCCGACGATCCCTTCACCGGGAGTGACCCCTTTAGCAAAACTGGAAAAGCCTCAAAATCACTCCATTTCAAAACTTCA
This sequence comes from Agapanthus africanus, assembly GCA_030015575.1. Lineage (NCBI taxonomy): Eukaryota > Viridiplantae > Streptophyta > Magnoliopsida > Asparagales > Amaryllidaceae > Agapanthus > Agapanthus africanus. The sequence goes on from CM057345.1 coordinate 231,948,669, forward strand.
TTTGATTCTACAACGATATAAAGTTCATTACGCAAAGGGTTTTTTAAAAAAAATACCTGACGTAGCCCTCCGTCATTTCAGATAAGTAATAGTTAGTATTCGTGCTGCGTTTGTTGACTCAGTCAAGGCGTAGTGTGCGGTAGCTGATTACTATTTATCTGTTTATGCATATGATGCAGATTGGATTAGGGTAGTCGTGCGGCCTTGTTGACTTAGTCAAGGGTCGTGCGGGTGGGTTTAATTCAATCAGGAAATGACGGGTTGAACTTTACTTGCGGTCTATGGTTTGTTGACTCAGTCAAGGTCATAGATCGCCTGGGGCAAAATATTATCGGGAATTTCAAGTGTTGAAATTTGCAATGAGATTGCATACCTTCTATGAGATAGTTGGATCCCGATACCCACTGCGAGTAAGAGTTACTCCTGGGAGAGTTTTACACATTGCAATTAGCTGATCAAGTAGGTGTCTAGAAAGGTGTTATCGAGGTTACGCCTTTGGGAAAACGAGGTTTACATTAATTAGGTTCGTGCGAAAGCACGGGGGACCTCCCTCAAAGTACCGACACTGGCATGGCTGAAAGATTGGCGAACTTGTAGTGTGTAATTAATCCCGGCTAGTCTTTCCTTTTAAGGTTTGAAGGAAGATTTGATAAAAAGCAGTGGGAGCCATCCTGATTAGATAAGATAATAACCAATCTGATCTTGCACGAGCATACGCTAAAGTGTTTTCTTCTCTCTCTCTCCAGGTAGCGACCATTTCATGCCTTAATCAAGATAATAATATGGATGTATTGACCGAACCCGCATGTTATACTGTGCAGGGGAACATTGGACCCGTTCTATCTTATAAATGTTATAAGACTGAACAGGAAACAGGAGAATATCTGGATTCTCACACCGCCCAAACGAAGAACATGCATGTTGATGCATCATCTTCGGGTGTGTTTGTCATTGAGAACTGTTTCTCAGTTCACCCTACGTCCTGGGTATTAGATACCGGGTCAGGATCCCACATATGTAAGATGTTACATGGGCTGCGAAAAGGTAGAGAACTGAGAAAAGGTGAACATTCCGTTCATGTAGGGAATGGGGCAAATGTTGCAGCCAAAGCAGTTGGCATATATCACCTGGTATTACCAAATGGTGATACACTAGTCCTGAATGAGTGCTATTATATACCGAACATGATGTGCAACATTATATCAGTTTCTTTATTAAGTAAAGAAGGTTATAATTTTGTAGTAAAGGATAATGTTATGAACATATTCCTAGATCAAAGGTTGATTGCATCAGGCTCGCTACATAATGGCATATTCATTCTCAATCAAAATACAGTCTTCAATATACAAAACACACACAAAAGGAAAAGCTCAGAAATGAACGAATCCTTCTTGTGGCACTGTAGACTTGGCCATATCAATGAGACACGACTAGCTAAGTTGCATAAGAACGGATATTTGAATTCATTCGAATTATCATCTTATGACACTTGCCATTCATGTCTCAAAGGAAAAATGACCAAAACTCCGTTTAAAGGACACGGAGAAAGAGTTACTGAACTCTTGGGACTTGTGCATAGTGATGTATGCGGTCCAATGTCTACACACGCCAGAAATGGTTCTTCCTACTTCATTACATTCACTGACGATCTCTCTAGATACGGGCATGTGTTCCTGTTGAAACACAAGTCTGAAGCTTTTAAGAAATTCAAAGAATATAAGCACGAGGTAGAGAACCAAACGGGCAAAAGTATTAAGGTTCTTCGATCTGATCGAGGAGGTGAATACTTAAGCAGTGAATTCCTGGATTATCTAAAAGAGAATGGGATTCTCTCTCAGCTTACTCCTCCTTATACACCACAGCACAACGGTGTATCGGAACGAAGGAATCGCACCCTATTAGATATGGTGCGTTCAATGATGAGTAATGCTGAGTTACCTATTTCCTTTTGGGGGTATGCGCTTGAGACAGCCATATACCTATTGAATCTGGTTCCGTCTAAATCTGTACCTACCACACCGTATGAGATATGGAGTGGGAAGAGACCATATTTTAAGCGAATTAAGATATGGGGTTGTCCGGCCTATGTCAAAAAGCAAAATCCGGACAAACTCGAGGCACGATCAGTCCTTTGCAAGTTTGTGGGATATCCTAAGAATTCTCAAGGATATTTTTTCTACCAAGCTGAGAAACAAAGAGTGTTTGTTGCTCAACATGCCACCTTTTTGGAAAGGGAATTTCTTGCAAAAGAAATTAATGGCAAAGAGGTAGAGCTGGAAGAGGTTCCAGCACCACAAACTGCAACTGACAATTTAGTAGAACCAGAGGATTCAGTGGTGCCCGACGTACCCCAACCTCTCCGCCGATCTAGTAGGGTTCCTCGTCCACCTGAGAGATACTATGGTTTTCTCATTGATGGTGGTAGTGAGGATTGCATCATGGAGGATGATGACCCAACTAGCTTCGAGCAGGCCATCACGAGTAGGGACTCAGTGAAATGGCTGGATGCTATGCGGTCCGAGATGGATTCCATGTACACCAACAAAGTATGGACTTTGGAAGTTGCTCCTGAAGGGGTAAAACCCATTGGGAGCAAATGGATCTTTAAGAAGAAACTTGGTGTAGATGGGAAAGTGGAGACTTTCAAAGCTAGACTTGTAGCAAAGGGTTTTCGTCAAAGACCAGGTGTGGACTATGACGAAACCTTTTCTCCAGTGGCTATGCTTAAATCCATCCGAATCATGCTTGCCATTGCTGCCTTTCATGACTACGAAATCTGGCAAATGGATGTTAAGACCGCCTTTCTAAATGGTGATTTAGAAGAGTGCGTGTACATGACTCAGCCAGAGGGCTTCGTAGACAGTGGGAGCAGCGGGAAGGTGTGCAAGCCGCTTAAATCCATTTATGGATTAAAACAAGCATCACGGAGTTGGAACATCTGCTTTGACGTCGTTATCAAAGAGTTTGATTTCGTCAAAAATCCAGATGAACCTTGTATCTACAAGAAGGTGGCAGAGAGTAAGGTTGTCTTCCTCGTATTGTACGTGGACGACATACTCTTGATAGGAAATGATATTCCTATGCTGCAATCAGTCAAGCTCTTTTTATCACAAAGATTCTCAATGAAAGATCTTGGTGATGCCTCCTGCATATTGGGGATCAGGATCTATAGAGATAGATCCAAAAGGATTTTGGGATTGTCCCAATCCAGGTACATTGACACCATACTAAAGAGGTTTAGTATGGAAGAGTCCAAGCGTGGGAACTTACCCACGATCTCTGGAGTCACTCTCTCCAAAGAGATGTCTCCCAAGACTGATTTGGAGAGAGCTCGCATGCAAGGGATACCCTATGCTTCGGCAGTAGGCTCTATCATGTATGCGATGCTATGTACCAGACCCGATGTAGCATACTCACTAAGTGTAGTGAGCAGGTATCAAGCTGATCCTGGAGAGAGTCACTGGACAGCTGTGAAGAGCATTCTCAAGTACTTACGAAGGACTAGAGATATGTTCTTGGTGTATGGTAACGGAGAACTCCAAGTGGAGTCCTTTACCGATTCCAGCTTCCAGAGTGATAAGGACGACTCTAAGTCGAAGTCGGGTTTTGTCTTTACCCTTTACGGAGGGGCGGTTAGCTGGAAGAGTTCCAAGCAGGAAACCGTGGCAGACTCGACGATGGAGGCTGAATACATCGCTGCCAACGATGCTGCTAAAGAAGCTGTCTTGGTCAAGAAGTTCATTACTGAACTTGGAGTGGTTCCATCCATTGAGCATCCAATACCTTTGTATTGTGATAACAATGGAGCGGTGGCTTTGGCCAAGGAACCCAGGTCCTATCAGCGATCCAGGCATATTCTGAGGCGGTATCACCTGATCCGGGAGATAGTTGATCGCCGGGAGATCGAGGTCAGGAGGGTTGACACGAAGAACAACACGGCGGATCCACTCACGAAGGTCATTCCCCAGATACAGTTTGAGAGACTCTTCGGGATGCTCGGTATGAGATACTACAGCAGCTGGCCCTAGTGCAAGTGGGAGATTGTTAGTTGTATGTATGCCCTAGAGGCCAGTATTGTACAGATTATGTATATTATATTGGATGCTTGGACATATATAGAGATGACTTTCTTGCTCGACATGATAGTATGCTATCTGGTTGCTATTTATCTTAACATGTACACTAGTCTCTTTATACTGTCTTATAGTTACATGTTGGTAAAGCCCTTAGGATTTGTACTTGACTACCTGGACTATGATGCAGATCATACTAGTGGGGACATGGTAGTCCATAAGTACATCCTTCAAGGTCCCTAGTCGTGGGTGTATCGAGACGGGGCATCGATATACCAGAGTAGACTAGCGTATACGCTTCTCGACCCATGTGATGGGCGATGGATGATCCCATATCCATTGGTGTTTAACATCAGAGATGGTATACGGGTGCTCAGTGGAGACTGGGTACACTGGACGGACTCGCCGAGAACTCCCAGATGGTATTATACCTCACGTCAGATGGCAGTTCTCAGGTGACACTTGTACAGGTTAGTCTGTAGACCCGAGATCGTCATAGAGTCTTATGTGATTCCCACTGTGCTTTGATCTCCACCTTACCACGTCCATGAGGGCGTGCAAAACGGTGGTCTTTGGGCACAGTCCCGAGTCACATGGAGGCAATGAGCGATAGGAGGGGTTTCGTCTCTCCCGGTATTGGGGGTTGATGTTGCGCAGTGCTCGATTGGCCGTAGCAGGGAAGTCCCTGGCCAGGGCTGATCAGAGATTTGCTGGTAAGTGTTACCAGTAGTTTCTCGACCCGTTATGAGCCTCACATCGGCACGACTTATCGGGTTATTGGGGTCTGACGTTTACCACCCCTAGACTTGATATGCGACGTATCTGACGAAGAGACCGGACTGTATGGTAAGTGTTACTGGTCGGATTCGCAGGAGTGTGAGCGGGCTAGCTCGTCGATCTTCTGATCGCTCAATACCCGGGTGGCCGTTACGTTTAGCAGACCGCTTGCGGCTTGTGGGTGCTTGATATGATCATCATCTGCTACCGGCGTATTGACGAGTCTTTAGAGTCCTACACAGAGGTTTCCTGGCTCAAGCGAAACGAAATAGGAGCGCATATGAGATATGTGCAGGACCTAGAATAATGCGTGTATATGATACCGCATTTCATTCTCGCGATATATGTTTCGATTGGTTATATTCGATATGACCTAGTTATCGAATCATTGATTCGATAAATCGATACATTGGTTTCTAGCCGGTTATGTCCGACATGACCGGATCATTGAATCAAATGTTGATTTAATGATTTAATGCATAATTATATATTTGATATATTGCATTGCATTAACTAGTATTGGTTCACTTTAAACGGATTTTTTCTCACTTGGATTGCACATTGTATATGTGATATACTTTTGTGCACTTTTTGTATCATATTTGATGATACTTGATCATATGGTTAAGTGAATAGAATTAAACCATGGTTATTTTGTAATTAGGGTTTTCCATATTTATTTATTCATTTATTTGTTTATTTATGTGGATAAATTCAAAATGAGAATGGTGGCTATTTTTGTTTCTTATATGAAGCTTCATGAACCCTTGACTTTAGCAACCATTCTTATCCTCTTGCTTAACCCTAACCCACTCTACTAACCATGGTTTATTCTCTACACCTAACTTGAGTTAGAGTTATGGTAAGTATAGATTTTCTTTTTATTTTATACAACACTTATCATAATTCTAGCTCTTCTTCTTCTTCATCTTCAAAAGAAAAGCTCAAGGTCCATCAATGGCAATTTGAGTTAAAGTGAGATAAATCCAATTCTAAAGTGAACCCACCTCCTATTTCTTCACCCTCTACCTCTTGCCAAGTTGTTTTGGGTGTTTACTTCACAAGTTTCACAAGTTTGTGAAGTCGGAGCTTGAGTTTGTGCAACCTCGACGTAGATCGTCTTTGACACAAAGCCGACGACCTATTCCGCTTGCTTTCCCGATGAAGCCGATGATCGAGTCGAGGATTCATGATGGACAGCGAGGACATGACCACGTGGAGCTAAGGAGGCGGAAATCCGGATCTACAAAGGTTGTAGCATCTCAACTTTAGTTAAATAGTTAACTAGTTTTCCGTTTCGCCTAAATATCTAGTCTAAGATCCGTAGTCTAGGGTTTCTCGGCACTAAAAATTTTAAATTGGCATGTTCGATGCCTTGTGAGACCTTACTAGAGTGCCTAGGAACCTTTCAGTATAGATATAATATCTTTGTCTCCGAAGCATTTGTATTCGGTTGTAATACAAATGCGGGTATGTTTATACTGATACGGGGTTATCCTGAAATTCGGTTCAGGATCACTTTTGGAAGTTGCCAGTTTTTAGTTTTCTATCAGCCGTATTTAACATTCGGTTAAATGCGGATTTATCTTTTCTTTGGATGAGTGTGGAAGGTTCTAGAAGTTTCTAGAAGTGGAGATTAGGATGGTGAGGTGGCTTAGTGCATTAATGGAGCATTAATGTTATGATGACTAAGGGTGATGATTCATTAGTTCATTCGGGTTTTGTTTGAGCTCAGATATTTTCTTCTTGATATTTTCTCCTTATGATCACCTCCCCCTCTCCTACACTCACCCTCCTCCCTCTATAAGTGGCCGGCCCCTCCCCTCCTCTTCTACTCACTCTCTTACTTGATTAAAAGATTATGATAGTTTGGGATTCATGAAATTAGATAGCTACAATTCTCATTTCATCCGATTCAAAAGGAAACTTCCATAACCGTTCGTCCATAGCCTTGGACACAACGAGACAAAGTGTTCTACTCATTCTCTACAACATCTTGGTCGTCTCTTTTAGCAAACTTGACGATCGAGTTGCCTCGGTTCAGAGGCGGGAGCCCGTTTAAAGATCCGTCGACGTGGTGCCACCTGGACGAGAAGACTGGAGATTCAGGAGATCGGAGCAGCCGCAACAAACCGTGGGATGATTGTTGAAGACCGAAGGACTCGGATCTGTAAGGTTAGTATAGCACCCTATGAAGAGATTACAAGCATCACATGACCTAAAGTTTTCATTTTTAAGGTGCTAAACTAACATGCAAAGGATGGATCCTAGAAAATTAGGGTTTGCTAAACATAAAGCTAACAAAATTAGGGTTTGAAGGCTACAACCTTTGTAGCTCCCATTTTTGCTTCGCTCCTTAGGCTCTTTTGTGTTGAATCAAGGTTCTCTTGATCTCCCCTTGTGTCCACGATGATCCAACGCGGAGATATCCGTCCAAGCTCGCTACTTCGTCAAATCGAAGATAACACTCTAAACGAAACGGCTAAGCTTGTGTAGAATGTTGTTGTGGCTTTGGATCTCACTTCAAAAACCTTTCTTTTGTTGTATTTCACTCACTAGAAAAGATCTAGAGAGGAGAAGATGAAGGAAGATGAAGATGATGGCTAATATTATGAAGAGATAAAAAGATAACTCTTTTTCTTAAGAAGAAAAAGAAAATGAATATCACAATATATCTTTTTTCCTTCTTGACACTAACCATGATTAAAAGATGGATGATTAATTTAACTTGGGTTTAGAATGATAAAGGAAAAGATAACCATGGTTTAGTGGTGGGTGAGAATGGTTAGGTTAAAAGAAGCATGTAGAAACTAGTATAATTATCCTTTCCTTTTCATTTTCTTTTAAAACCAAAATTAAATAATTATCCATAGTTTAATCTATGGTGTGAAGCTTATATTGCCACCATTTCCATATATAAACAACCATGATAGTTTGATGTATGTATGTGTACATGTATGCACATCTTCATGTGCATGAAGCTAGAAAAGAAAAATAGAAACACATGCATGCATGCATACATCCATCAAACCCTAGAAAGGTTTTGAGTGAGAATACTAATGGTTAAATGATAAATCAACACTTGATTTATCAATCCGGTCATATCTCATATGACCCCACCAAAAGCAGTTCACCCGATCAATGTTCGGTATCATATACGCACATTTCAATCGGGTGCATGCGCATATCGCATATGCGCACCACAACGTTTCGCCTGGACTGGGTAACTCCTCTGTGGGACTCTAAGACTCGTCAATACGCCGGCAGAGGGTAATGATCATATCAAGTGCCCTCAAGCCGCAAGAGGTCAGCTAAACGTAACGGCCACCCGGGTATTGAGCGATCAGAAGACAACAAGCGAACCTGCTACAACTCCCGTCGAGCCATCCGGCAACACTACCGTACAGTCCGGTCTCTTCGTCAAATCTGCTGCATATCGAGCCTAGGGATGGTCACGTCGACCCCAATAACTCAATAAGTCGTGTCGGTGAATGGTCTATAACAGATCGAGAAACTACTGATAAACAGAAAAGAAACGAAAATATCACGTACGCTTATGCCATCCGCATTCGCCGCAATGTTCCGTTATGCACCGTTAGGTTACTTAACTAACGGCATACCGGGACGGGACTAGCGCGGGTGTAAAACATAAGCAACGTCTACTATATATCATATATATAATAAGTCATTCGTCTCAGATTTCACAGAACACAGGCAGCAGAAATATAGATATAACGTGGGATATACTAGGACGTCCGTATTTAGTATTTAGCCAGAATAGAAAATACGGATTCCACAGTCGCGATGAATAGCCAAGCCCACACCCTGGACCCCTACGAGAGCGACAAGTGACCCTACCAATCCTGGAATTTAGGAGACCCGGTCTCGACTCCTCGAGATGGCCTCCCACTGAACCCCAGAACCCGGTCACCTGTGCTCCCCTCCTTGGGTCCATCCTAATGCGGAAAAGTAAATAATATACAACACTGGTGACACAACCGCAACCTGGAAGTGCCCCAAATAAAAGAATATTACATTACATTTGAATTTACATGAATGAAAATATAAAACTCTCATCTCACAAAAACCCCCGGCTATTCGATCGCGACAATCCTGCACATCATATCTCAGCAACACATAATATCATATATCATCAACGTAAGTAAGTATGCGTACCCCGATTGTCGTTGATGTATAGCAACGAAACCGGCGATATCTAACATACTACACTTACGGTCACAGAAAAGAAAGTGTAAAACTACAATATTTGGAATCCAGATTCTCATTAGACATCATAAATGCGAAATATCACATATTTCGTATTTCATGTCTACACTATTTGAATTCCACATATTGTATCACATTCCAGATAAACAGACAGTATTAAAGTTTTCGAACGAACTGTCAAGCACCCAAGATTCACTAAAGCTCAACACTTGAGCAGGGTTCAAAGATCCGGAGTGTGACACAGTAGCGGCGGTCCAGCCGTAGAAGGGTCAAGCCAACGCCTCACATGTGGCACGCCGTACTGCCCCAAACCCTAAGGTTCAAAGGGCAGTTCGAGACGGTCACATAATCGAGTTAAGGTTTGTTGTCTTCTAGAGGGACCACCGCAAAAAGACTTGCACACATCTCCAAACTATTTAAACCCCGTGAATATTGAGTAAATGATAATCGTTCAAACACTTCAATACTTTCTAGTTTACCCGGAAAAGAAATACGAAATGAAAATTCCGATCGAAACATCTAGTTCAAAACCATCTCCAGAATTTTCAACAGAAGATTCAGATTAAATACTCTCAAAATGTACTGTAGCAGGCAAAGAAAATTACTGTACAAAAAAAATATCAGAGGGCCCCACATTTGGCCGCGGAAGCGCGGCACAAGCTTGCTTATGCCGCCCTTCCACGGTCAAACTTACTGTTCACAGGTACGAATTTTGCAGATCATCTAATTTTTACCTGCTCTAATTTTTGAGAATTTTTAATTCTGAAAAAGATTAATTTTTAAAAAATTTCCAGAGAGCATCCCATAAACCCGTATTTTTGTTTCGATCGGATTTTTTACTCCGCAAAAAGGTCGCCTAATGTTCTAGGTCGGCTCTGATACCAATGTAAGGTTAGTATAGCACCCTATGAAGAGATTACAAGCATCACATGACCTAAAGTTTTCATTTTTAAGGTGCTAAACTAACATGCAAAGGATGGATCCTAGAAAATTAGGGTTTGCTAAACATAAAGCTAACAAAATTAGGGTTTGAAGGCTACAACCTTTGTAGCTCCCGTTTTTGCTTCGCTCCTTAGGCTCTTTTGTGTTGAATCAAGGTTCTCTTGATCTCCCCTTGTGTCCACGATGATCCACCGCGGAGATATCCGTCCAAGCTCGCTACTTCGTCAAATCGAAGATAACACTCTAAACGAAACGGCTAAGCTTGTGTAGAATGTTGTTGTGGCTTTGGATCTCACTTCAAAAACCTTTCTTTTGTTGTATTTCACTCACTAGAAAAGATCTAGAGAGGAGAAGATGAAGGAAGATGAAGATGATGGCTAATATTATGAAGAGATAAAAAGATAACTCTTTTTCTTAAGAAGAAAAAGAAAATGAATATCACAATATATCTTTTTTCCTTCTTGACACTAACCATGATTAAAAGATGGATGATTAATTTAACTTGGGTTTAGAATGATAAAGGAAAAGATAACCATGGTTTAGTGGTGGGTGAGAATGGTTAGGTTAAAAGAAGCATGTAGAAACTAGTATAATTATCCTTTCCTTTTCATTTTCTTTTAAAACCAAAATTAAATAATTATCCATAGTTTAATCTATGGTGTGAAGCTTATATTGCCACCATTTCCATATATAAACAACCATGATAGTTTGATGTATGTATGTGTACATGTATGCACATCTTCATGTGCATGAAGCTAGAAAAGAAAAATAGAAACACATGCATGCATGCATACATCCATCAAACCCTAGAAAGGTTTTGAGTGAGAATACTAATGGTTAAATGATAAATCAACACTTGATTTATCAATCCGGTCATATCTCATATGACCCCACCAAAAGCAGTTCACCCGATCAATGTTCGGTATCATATACGCACATTTCAATCGGGTGCATGCGCATATCGCATATGCGCACCACAACGTTTCGCCTGGACTGGGTAACTCCTCTGTGGGACTCTAAGACTCGTCAATACGCCGGCAGAGGGTAATGATCATATCAAGTGCCCTCAAGCCGCAAGAGGTCAGCTAAACGTAACGGCCACCCGGGTATTGAGCGATCAGAAGACAACAAGCGAACCTGCTACAACTCCCGTCGAGCCATCCGGCAACACTACCGTACAGTCCGGTCTCTTCGTCAAATCTGCTGCATATCGAGCCTAGGGATGGTCACGTCGACCCCAATAACTCAATAAGTCGTGTCGGTGAATGGTCTATAACAGATCGAGAAACTACTGATAACACTTATCAGCAAATCTCATCAGGATCATTCGGTATAACATTTCTACCCATTAGTAATTTGTTAGTTTAGCTTTAATGGCAGATCCGGGTTATAGTACGCGATAGCGCCAGTTTGTAAAAAGTTTTTGTTCCGCATTTAGCGTCTGTTAGACGGCCGGGGCGCTACCGTGGACTTACAGCGGTATCAGAGCCTCACCATTAAGCTATACTAACTTATGCTTACGCGTTTAAAACATCGATCGAACCGAATTTCGAAAACCGCAAAATTCCATGTCTAAAGTTTCTGTCGATTTTAAATAGTGTCTAAAAATTATTTTACATATTGCAGAAGACTAAGCAGGCTTTTATAAGAATTCTGGAAAAATGTGGGCACGTGATCCCATAAGACCACCGCAGATCCGCGGTCAAACCTAAGGTTTGACCGCGGAACTGCGACGCTTCTGTGGGAACAGTGCACCATCTTTTCCCAGAGAGCTTATTTGTGGAAATTGTGGGTTTTTGTATAGTTCTTTTGGGCCCAGATTTTGTTACTGTACAGCAGATGTACGTGGGGCCCACTTCGGGAAATTTAGTCGATCGAAATTTTAAATTTGTTAGTATACAGTATTTACATTATATCTCCGACCGGGAATGTTATTTGATCGGTAAACCACGTCTAATTGCTATAGTTCTTTTAGACGGGTTTGCGAACGTGACATTCGCGTTGATGTTCTGTGTTGTGCTGTGATGTTGCGGATATTTTGTGGTGGATAACAGTGTGCAATGGTAGTGCAGTTTAGATTTATTTGTACATTTGATATTGCGGGGCGAGCGTCCAACATGTGGACTGTCGTTACTGCTTGTTGTATAATATTCTTTTGGGGCACGACCAGGTTGAGGTCGATGTACCTGTTGTACATATTTTATTTTCTGTACTAGGTTTATCCCGTGAAGGAGTGCACGGATAGCCGGGTTCTGGAAGGCAACGGGTCCGTATCTCATGGCTTTGAGAGGCAGAGGGACCTCACTCTAGAATTGGCAGACTATTCACCGCACTCGTAGGGGGTACTGGTTGACCCAAGGAGGGGTGCTCAATTTACCAGATTCCGTGAAGTGCCGGGTGTTCCATTCACTATGCTGTGGGGACTACCTTGCTTCAGGTTTTGGCGGGTAACTTGCCGCACCCGTTGGGGTCTAGGTTTCATTGCACAGGCTATCCACACGACAAAGGGAACGTCGGGTTTCAGTAGCGGCTCTGTGAAACCCGGGGTTCCCAGATTATCTGTATTGTTCTGTTATGCTTATTACTTTTCTGTAACGTTGTATATTATCAGGCCTGGAGCGATTATTGTATATTGGTATATATACAATTAGATGTTGTATATGTTTTACACCCGCGCTAGTCCAGTCCCCGCTCTGTCGTTAGTTAAGTAACCTAACGGGTGATGACGGGACCCAGTGGCGAATGCGGATGGCATATACATACATTTTATTTTTCGTTCTTTTCTAGTGTGATTGATTGATGGGACTGCATTGATTCTTATCAATGCAAGGATAAAACAAACCTATATTTGATGTTGTTGGAACAAATTTTAAAAGGTGTTATTACAAAGATGTTTCCTTTTGTTTTGCATAGTGATATTCAGTTAGAATATCCTGCACCTGATTCGACGAGGCAAGGGCCGAGATCCCTTCACCGGGAGTGACCCCTTGGGCAGAAGTTTACGTCAGGGTAAGAACATGACTATAGTCGATTACAAGTTGCTTTGCATCGCGGTATTCAGTTAGAATATCCTGCACCTCATTCCACGAGGAAAGAGCCGAGATCCCTTCACCGGGAGTGACCTCTTTAGCAAAAGGTTTTCGCAGCTATATTTTTATAAAAAGCTATCAGTTTCCTTCAACGAGATCAAGTTCATTACGTTAAAGGTTTTTTCGCCAAAAACTAGCCGTAGCCCTCCGTCATTTCTTTTGGGTATTTAGTAGTATTCAAGCTATGAATTTTAGCCAAAGTTAAGGCATAGTGTTTGGTAGCTACGGGTTATTCATCTGTTCCATAGATAGATGAGTTGGTTTGGGACAGTCGTTCTGCCATTATGGCCAAAGTCAAGGGCATGTGCGGGTGGGTTCAAATTGACCTGGATAGTGACGGGTAGAACTTGGCATGTGACTTATGACATTTTGACCAAAACCAAGCTTATAAGAGCATGGGGCAAAAATCACATCGGGAGTTTCTAAAGAAACTTAAATTTGCCAAGTATGCGCATACCTTCTGGAGTGTGATAACTTGAGTGGCTTCCATCAATTTATCATGCGATGATAGTTGGATCCCGATTCTCACTGATGAGTTGGTTTACTCTTCGGGTGATCCCGACTAATTCTTCTTTCATGTTTGGAGGAGAATTTGAGATTACAGTGAGAGGTTTCATGATTAGATAAAGTGATAACCATTCTGATCTAGGTTAGAGTGCAAGCAGAGTGTTTCTTTTCTCTTTCTCTCTTTGGCAGCGACCTTTGACCGACCCTAAACTATGACTCAGTGACCAAGTTGACTGAACCTTCTTAAAATTCTGACTTTTGGATTGTCCAAGTTGCATAAGTCATTGCCGCTCCTTCTTTTACCCTTTGAATTTCTCAGAACACCCCATATTACTACGGACATCCACTTCCATTGGATAGATCCATCGTATGGTTATATACGAACTCGAAGGTACTTCTTCGAGGATAGATCCAGGTTCAGGAGAAATAGAATTGGTTTATTCAGTTGCCTTTTATTATCACCTTCTCTCAGGTTGCGAGGGCTTCTTAGTTTAGGAGAGTACACCTATTATGCTTATTGGATAGTCTTATTCCAAACCATAGGCTGGTGCCGAAAGGTAGGGAATGAAGAAAACCAATTAGCCTAAGTAGGGTGTGCAGAAGGTAATATGTAAAAACAAGATAAAGGGATTAGAAAGAGGGCAAAGTAAATTGCGACTGTTATAATTCACGACCAAACCTCGTACTTCATCGCCACTCCTATTTTCACCTTTGCTTTTTCCTCAGTTCAGGAGAAATAGAATAAGGTATTATTCAGTTGTCTTTTATTATCACCTTCTCTCAAGTTGCGAGTGCTCCTAGAATTAGGAGAGTACACCTATTATGCTTACAGGATAGTCTTCTTTCAAATCATAGGCTGGTGCCGAATGGTAGGGAAGGAAGAAAACCAATTAGCCTAACGATGGTGTACAGAAGGTAACGACTAAAGACAAATAAAGGGATTTGGAGAGATAGCAAATGAAATATACGGTTAAAGTCATGAATTGGATTATGGAAGAGGCATTACTAGAATACTAGGATACCCCTACGAATCATTTTTTTGTTTCAGTTACTCTGTGCATTGTTAAAGGAAAACTGATTTCCCGATTAGATACTTACTCCAAGGTATGTATTTACCAGGTTACATTCTCATATCTGTATGGATTTTTACAGATGATGAGTGGGAGTAATTTATTAGGAATTAGGTGATCATCCTCAATATATCGGAATTCGTTGTAATTGGTGATATTTGAGGAAATCGCCTGGGTACAGTTTTCGACCTACGACGCACAGGTTTTGAGTTATTCAACTCAGAGGACTTATACAGAGTATTGTATGTTGTCCAGTGTCCGTAAGGACAAAGGGGTAGGTTCTCATACTCTGTTCTATTTACTTGTAACTTCTCTAGTTTTTAGACAAGTGTTTCGTAGAAATACAATGTCTAAGTTTTGTGAAGTTGTGGGTATAAGAATAAAGTAGAGAACCAGGTATCGCAAGTATCGGGATTCTTCAAAAAGATCGAAGATGTAGATTCTTGTGAATGGTATTCAGATGATAGTAATGGTTTTGAGAAACTTGTTTCTCTTTCGGGTTACTCATAATTGGATGGATTCCTAAGCTGAGTAATGCTGATTAAGCTCTTTCCATTAAGTTGATATGCACTGGAGACAGTTGCATGGTTTGAATATGGTTCCAGTTAAATTAGTGCCTCTATTTCTATATTGGATATAGAATGGTTCATATCTTGACGATGTTAGTATACGGGGAGTTGTCCAGCTTATGCTTAAAACCAGATACTGAATAACTCAAGGCATGTTTCTGTAATGGCAGTTTGTGGGTTGACCCTGGCTTTGACGAGGGTTGACATTTCTACCATCTGGAAGATCAATAGTGATATTGTTCTAGACTCGCCACAGTTTTAGTAAAGTGGATTTTTTAGAAAACAGTAGTGGGAGTATGGTAGAACTGGAAGTGATTCCAGAACCGCAAATGATTATGGAAAATTTAATAGAACCTATATATTCAATCAGGTTTGACATTCCATTAGCCACTCTGCAGACATGGTGGGTAACCTTAGACACCCGAGAGGTACTCCGGTAGCCTCAATGACGGTGATAGGGAGGTTCTTGTTTACCCAGACTTGAAACTACTGTTGTTCCAGACTATGAGACCCGGCAGGAGGATAAGTATAGCGTCGTTCTAAACTAGCTTTAGAAGTGTACGTATATATTATTCTGCCAGAGGGTTATCGTAGTCAGTGGGAGCAGCGGAAGCATAGTGGGCAAGTAGCTTATGTCTATTTGTAGACTTCAGCTGTTATAGCGAAGATAGATCATCTAATTTTGATGTAACAGTCATGGCTTTGACTTCATCGGAATAGAGGATGGATATGTTAAGAAGGTAGTAGGGTGTGATGTCCTGGTATTTGGATGACATACACAGAGTAGGAAGTAAAATTCCTATACTACAATCGGTTGTACTGTGGTCGTGGTCGTGGTCGTCACACAGTTGTTTCTCCACAAAGGATATGGATATAATATCAGACATTCTGGTTACTAGATCTATGGTTTTAGATCTATATTTGGGTAGTTTCCCAATGTGGGTACTTTGACAATATTCTAATAGTATTTTAGAATAGATGACTCCTGGCATGGTGGCGTACCTGCAGGAGATGGAGTCACCCTCTCTAAAGGTGTCTTAGAGACTAAAGGAGAGAGGGATGTATATGATTGGCAGATCACTTGCTTAGGCAATTGAGTCAATCGTGAGATATCAAGTACCACACCAGATGTTATTTTTGCACTAGATGCGATAAGTTTATATTAATCCAATCCTGGAGAAACATTAGGAAGCAGTTATAGAACATAGGTGAATGTTCTACGGATTTGATGACGGCAGCCTCCTTCGGGAAACGGTTATCATTCCAGGCTTCCAAGGTAACATGGATGACAGAGTGATTGTCAGAGATGTAGTTTTCCCTCTGACGAGGGACAGTATTATGGACAGGTGGTCCAAGAGGATACTGTGGGAGGCATGGTGCTGGACACTGATTAATTTCAGTGATCAATAAAATCTAAGAAGTTTGGATTTGGAGTTCATTTATGAACTAGGTCCCATCAGATATCAAGACATATTCTAAGACAGGTATTACTCGATTCGGGAGATGGTTTTCTCCGCGAACTTGAGATTAAGAGAGACATAGAAAGAAACATCAGGGCGGATCCACTCACTGAGGCTATTTCTCGAACACAAGAGTTTTACAAACTAGCTTTGTGAAACTGATTAGTAGAGGAGTTGGATGTTCGGTATCACACGGGCTGTGAGTATGCGACATCGCAATAATTATCCTTAAGTGCAAGTAGGAGATTGTTGGAGATAGTGCCCTAAAAGTCAATTATTGGATCGCAGGTACGTGATTGCAATGATTGAGGCAGGACCTATACCGATATGACAGTCTTGCTCGAGATGATAGTATGCTATCGGGTTTGTCTTTATCATCGTATACATGCTTTAGTTCACTATTGCATGATGATAGAGCCCATAGGATTCTTGCTTGACTACCAGCAGTATGATGGCGATTATATACGTGGGAGCTGGGGTCTATAAGCACATCCTTAAAAGTGTCCCTAGTCGTGGGAGTTTCGAGACAGGGCATCGATACTCCAGAGTAGACTAGTGTATACAGTCGAGACCCCGACGAGGGGCGATGGCCGGTCTCACAAGCCATTGGTGTCAGTTGGATCACCTAAGATGTATACTGGTGCTCATTAGGTTATGAGTACACCGGACAGGACTTGCCGGGAACATGCTAGTTGGTATTATACATATCGTCAGATAGCAGTTCCCTGGTGACATGTGTACAGGTTAGTTTGTCGACCTGAGATCATCATTTGTCTCGTGTGAGTTCCCACTGTGCTTTGATTTATACCCTACCACGCTCAAAGGAGACGTGCAAACAGGTATTTTTTGGGTACAGTCCCGAGCCACATGGAGGCAGTGAGCGGATCGTCGGGGATTTGTCTCTCCCGGTATTGGGGGTTGATGTCGCGCAGTGTACGGGTGGCCATCACTAGAAATCCTTGGCCAAGGTAGTGGAGAATTACTGATTTGGATCAGTAGTTTCTCAAGTGGTGATGGGCTTCATACCGACACGAATTATCGCGTTAATAGGGGTCTGATTTTATCCACCCCCTAGACTCGATATGCGATACTCTTTAGACGAACGGACCGGATTGTATATACATTGTCACTGTTAGTCTCAGTAGGGTTTATGGATGAGTTCGCTCGTCAGCTTCCCTTCCAATCAATACATAGGCAACTGTTACGTATAGCTAGTACCTCTGACGTGCTAGTGGTTTTACCCAGTGCCAGTGTGTTGATGAGTCATTAGAGTCCCCCTACAGACACTTTCCCAAGTTCGGGCGAAACGTTGTAGATGCCGTATGGTTTTATGGCAAAGTTTGTAAAATGCACGTGCGTTTTCGCACGTGTCATTTTTCGTGCAGATAATACTGGTAGGCTTTGGTCTAAGCCAGATCCCAGTATTATACTGTGTAGATATAATATCTTTGTCTCAGATGCATTTGTATTCGGTTGTAATACAAATGCGGGTATGTTTATACTGATACGGGGTTATCCTAAAATTCGTTTCAGGATCACTTTTGGAAATTGCCAGTTTCCAGTTTTCTATCAGCCGTATTTAACATTCGGTTAAATGCGGATTTATCTTTCCTTTGGATGAGTGTGGAAGATTCTAGAAGTTTCTAGAAGTGGTGATTAGGATGGTGAGATAGCTTAGTGCATTAATGGAGCATTAATGTTATGATGACTAAGGGTGATGATTCATTAGTTCATTAATGGGGTTTTGTTTGAGCTTAGATATTTTCTTCTTGATATTTTCTCCTTATGATCACCTCCCCCTCTCCTACACTCCCCCTCCTCCCTCTATAAGTGGCCGGCCCCTCCCCCCCTCTTCTACTCACTCTCCTACTTGATTAAATGATTATGATAGTTTGGGATTCATGAAATTAGATAGCTACAATTCTCATTTCACCCGATTCAAAAGGCAACTTCCATAACCGTTCGTCCATAGCCTTAGACGCAATGAGACAAAGTGTTCTACTCATTCTCTACAACATCTTGGTCGTCTCTTTTAGCAAACTTAACGATCGAGTTGCCTCGGTTCAGAGGCGGGAGCCCGTTTAAAAATCCGTCGACATGGTGCCACCTGGACGAAAAGACTGGAGATTCAGGAGATCGGAGCAGCCGCAACAAAGCGTGGGATGATGGTTGAAGACCGAAGGACTCGGATCATTCGGTATAACGTTTCTACCCATTTGTAATTTGTTAGTTTAGCTTTAATGGCAGATCCGAGTTATAGTACGCGATAGCGCCAGTTTGTAAAAAGTTTTTGTTCCGCATTTGGCGTCTGTTAGACGGCCGGGGCGCTACTGTGGTCTTACATACCAATGCTGCTTTCCAACAAAGACCAAGAGACGATCCGTATTCCTCCAATTATAATCAGGGTTGGAGGAATCACCCTAACTTTGCTTGGAACCAACAACAAATTCAAAACACGGTTTCAAATCAAAATAATTTTCAGAGGGCTCCTCTTCCACAACAGCAGCCATTTCAACTGGTTCAGCACCCCTTCCAATCACAAAACTTTCAAAATCGAGTCAACACACCTACACCGTATAACCCTTTGTACTTGACCGGTACTGATATTTCCTCTTCACTCGAATGGACTTTTGAAATGTACATGAAATAAATGTCGGCTGAATTTTGGTTTTCCCTCGATAAATTCGAGAAAAACTCTGACCACCAAGCTGAGAGTTTAAAATCGTTGGAAGCCCAAATTGGCCAATTAAAAGCCGAAATGAGTGCAAGAGAGAAAGGGAAACTTCCGTTTCAACCTCTACCAAATCCTGGGCATTCACAACACTATAATGTGAATGCCATCAGAACGTTGAGATCAGGAAGAGTGCTGAATAATCACGTTGGGGAAGAGATTGATGATAATGAAAAGTTTATCAATAATACCCCGACGGAGACCTTTCCTTCCACACACACTTCTACTTCTTATCCTTGTTCTTCTACCCCACCACCTTCTTGTGAGCCGATTCTTCGTTTCCCCCAAGGCTCGACACCTCAGCAAACCTTTTCTAGTCCACCAAAGACGATCCCCACTCCTATTTTGGGATCATTTCCACACACACCACCTTCTCCAATGTTGGACCCAAATCTTATTGCTAAAGCTCCTTATCCGAATCAGTTAAGGGGTAACAAATCAAGTCCACATATGGAGAAGATTATGTAAATGTTTAAATAGGTTAACATCAACATCCCTCTCCTAGATGCTATTCAACAAGTCCCCGCCTATGCGAAAATTCTCAAAGACTTGTGCACTAGGAAGAGGAAGACTCAAATGCCTAAGAAGGTCTTCATGACTAATAATGTTAGCACTGCTTTTACCCCACAGTTACCAAAGAAACGTAAAAACCCAGGATGTCCTACAATCTCGATTTCTATTGGGGGTAAAAACATCAACCGTGCTTTACTTGATCTCGGCGCAAGTGTTAACCTGCTTCCATATTCTGTCTATGAGCAGTTAGGGATTGGAGAGTTAAAACTAGCTCATTGCACTCTCCAAATGACAGACCGTTCAATCACCAAACCTAGGGGTGAACTGGAGGATGTGTTGATAAAAGTCAGGGAATTCATATTCCCTATAGACTTCATTGTTCTTGATACACAACCTGTAGCAAACCCACAGAACCAAATTCCGGTGATTTTGGGTCGACCATTCCTTGCCACTTCCAATGCTGTCATTAACTGTCGAAATGGTTCAATGAACCTATCTTTTGGAAAAATGACAATTGAACTGAACATCTATAAAATTGGAAGTCAGCCATCTGAACCCTCTGCTCACATACTTGATGTCTGTTCTGTCCACGAGATTGCTCCCGAAAGTTGCGAAGTTGATGAACTTTGCTTTGAAGATCTCGATGACACTAGCACATCAATGTTTAATCTTGCACATCTTAGTGAGGACACTCTTTCCACTCCTGAGTCTGACACTCTTGACTCATCACCTTCCGAGTCTGTATCCTATGCAGGCTACGAGCTTCTTTGTGACTCTGAATATCATTCGTTAACCCCACCTTCTATAATTTCTCCGCCAGCATTAGATATCAAACTTTTACCTTCTCATCTTAAATATGCCTATTTAGGTGAGAATGAGTCTTTACTTGTGATCATATCCGCTTCTCTTGCCTCAGAACAAGAGAATGCGCTTCTGACGGTATTGAGATCTAATAGGCAGGCGTTTGGTTGGACTATGGCTGAAATCAAAGGGATTAGTCCCTTGATTGTTGAACATCATATACATTTGATGGATGAAGCAAAGCCAACCCGAGAACCACAGAGACGGTTGAACCCCGTCATGAAGGATGCGGTGATGAAAGAAATCGTCAAATGCCTTGACAATGGTATCATTTACCCAATCTCCGATAGCCAATGGGTAAGTCCAATTCATGTCGTTCCTAAGAAATCTGGCATAACAGTCATTACAAATGAGGCAAATGAGTTAATCCAGACACGCGCTCAAACTGGGTGGCGTGTATGTATTGATTATAGAAAACTCAATGCCGCAACTAGGAAAGACCACTTTCCTCTACCTTTTATTGATCAGATGCTAGAACGCTTAGCTGGACAAGAATATTACTGCTTCAAGGACGGATACTCTGGCTATAACCAGGTCCCTATTACCAAAGAGGATCAAGACAAAACCACATTTACTTGTTCTTTTGGTACCTTTGCTTATAGACGCATGCCCTTTGGGTTATGCAATGCTCCTGCTACATTCCAGCGGTGTATGATGGGGATATTCTCGGACATGGTCGAGAATTTTCTGGAGATTTTAATGGACGATTTCTCGATATTCGGAGATTCTTTTGCTGACTGCCTATCTTATCTTGACGCAGTTCTTACTCGTTGTAAAGAGAAGAACTTAATCTTGAATTAGGAAAAATGCCATTTCATGGTCCAAGATGGAATTGTGCTTGGACATGTTATTTCACAGAAAGGCATTGAGGTTGACAAAGCTAAAATAGATGCCATTCAAAACCTTCTTCATCCCAAATGCGTCAAAGATATCCGATCTTTTCTTGGCGATGCAGGCTTTTACAGGAGATTCATTAAGGATTTTAGCAAAATTGCTAGACCTTTAAATCTTCTCTTGGTCAAGGACACAACCTTTCATTTTGACTCGGATTGTGAGGCAGCATTTGACTCACTGAAACACTCTCTTACTACAGCCCCCGTTCTATCATCTCCAGATTGGAACCACCCTTTTGAGCTTATGTGTGATGCATCAGATTTTGCAGTTAGTGCAGCCTTAGGAAAGCACATCGAAAAGATGCCACACGTGATCTATTATGCAAGTAAGACCTTGAACGATGCTCAAATTAACTATACAACTACCGAAAAGGAACTTTTGGCAGTTGTATTTGCATTAGAAAAATTCAGGCCTTACTTGATTGGCTCACCTATTGTTGTGTACACTGACCACTCCGCCTTGAAACATCTTTTGGCGAAGAGAGGTACTAAAGGTAGGCTAATACGTTTGATCCTTCTATTATAAGAATTTGATCTTGTTATTAAAGATAAGAAAGGATGTGAAAACGTTGTAGCCGACCATCTGTCGCGCATCTCTTCTTCACCTGTGACCCTGCCGATCAATGATTCTTTTCCAGACGAACAACTCTTGAATGTATCCGATGAACCTTGGTTCAGGGATATTGTGAACTATCTTGCCACAGGACTTATCCCCCGTGAATGGTCAAAACAGGACAAACATCGATTTCTATCCCAAGTAAAATATTTTTACTGGGATGAACCATATCTGTTTAAGTATTGTCCTGACCAGATCATTCGCAGATGTGTCCCTAATGATGAATTCAAGAGTGTTCTATCTTTTAGTCCTTATCAGGCATGTGGGGGTCATTTCGGTCCTCGAAAGACGGCGGAGAAGGTTATGCAATGCGGTTTTTATTGCCCGACTTTGTTGAAAGATGCATTTGATCATTGCAAAACCTGTACACAATGTCAACTCACGGGTAGGATTTCCCGGAGAAATGAGATGCCACAGCAACCCATCTTAGTGGTTGAAATTTTCGACGTTTGGGGTATTGACTTTATGGGTCATTTTCCCAACTCCTTTGGGAATATGTATATATTGCTTACGGTTGATTACGTCTCGAAGTGAGTTGAAGCTATTCCTTTTCGCACTAATGACAATAAGGTTGTCATTAAGTTCTTAAAAGAAAACATTTTTTCGCTATTTGGACATCCACTCGCTATCATTAGCGATAACGGGACACATTTCTGCAATCGGTCTTTCGAGACTTTGATGAGAAAATATGCAATCAACCACAAACTTTCCACATCCTATCATCCCCAAATGAGCGGGCAGGCTGAGGTTTCAAACAGGCAAATCAAACAAATTTTGGAGAAAATTATTTCTAAAAATCGAAAAGATTGGTCAACCAAATTGACGGATGCTCTTTGGGCATTCCGAACTGCATATAAAACCAATCTAGGTATGTCTCCTTACGACTAGTGTTTGGTAAGGCCTGTCACCTTACGGTCGAGATTGAGCACAAAGCAATGTAGGCCATTAGAGAAATTAACTTTGACTTAAATCAAGCCTGCAACTTTCGGAAGCTGCAATTAAATGAGCTAACCGAACTCCGCGATGAAGCTTATGATAATGCTGTAATTATAAAGAACCGGACTAAGGTATTTCACGATAAAAATATTTTGAGAAAAACTTTTATACCTGGTCAACAAGTCCTTCTTTATGATTCACGACTCCATATTCATGCGGGTAAGTTACGATCTCGATGGAAAGGACCTTTTGTTGTGCGGTATGTATACCCGCACGGGGCAGTTGAGGTTGAAAATGTTGAAAACGGTACAATTTTCAAAGTAAATGGACATAGATTAAAACCATATTTTTCCACTGACCCCACGGAGGAGCTCCTGTTTTTACAGGAGCCACATTATCTTGATTAAAATTCCTCCGGCCCACCTCCATGTCTTGTAAAATACTGTATCATCTTTAGAATGGAGGTGAGTGAAAAGAATAAGTTTGGGGGAGGATTTTCATGATCATATTTATTGCCCCCGTTTATAAATTTCCTCCCATGCTTACAGGTTTTTGTGATCTAACAGAAGACAACAGTGAGGACACTGTTGAAAACAAGTTTGGGAGAGGTTTGTGCTTATTTACGCATCATTTGCATATCACTTTGCAAAAGCACAATGCATACAAAACATTTTAAAAAAAAATTAAAATTTTTTTTCTTCAAAAGATAAAAATATTTAATATTTAATTTGATAATAAAAGATTAGATAGTGAAAAATTAGATCCAAAAGATTAGAAAAATTTAAGAAAACCAAGAAAATTAGAAGTTTTCTTAAACGAACTAGTAATAAGTAGTTATGAGCCGTTGTCCCAAGGGTTAGTAAGATGAAAGAAGTCACTAATCTAAGGATAAAAATAAGTCTGAAAAATAGTTCCTATTCTGAAATCCAAACATTTGAATGTTGATACCCTACTATATGCACTTACACACGCCTTGAAACTCGGGACAGTAGAGAATACCTTAAATGCTCTTGTCTAAAAGCCAAAGTATGAAGGAAATAATAAATGAATTAAAGATAAAATGGTGTTTAGAAAAATGGACACTGGTTTTGTTATCGCCAAGGCAGCAATAAAAAAGTATAGCGAGGGTACTCCATCACCTAGTGCCTTAGACCAACTGGTCTAGGAGTCACTGCTAAGCCTTAGGTGGTGCAAGACGAGAAAAATACTAATACACCTAATAAGAAAGCACATAAGTAATCGGTCGGTTAGTACCTCAAGAAGTATTAACGGTCGCATGAAAAATGAGTGAGCAAATTCCATCTAAATTTTGATTAAAAAGTACTGAGGTAGATGGACAAGAGTATGATAGCTTGAATTGAATTCTCCGAGTGTAGGGATATATTTTACACACACGTAGGGTTATATGATCGATATTTGGAAGAAAGGAATGAATGAAGAATAAAGACGATGTTTTATTGAGGGATGATGTGATTCTAATATCTTTTCATGAGTATTAAGATAGGGCTTATGACAACCGAAAAGCTAGTATAGTTGGAAACTCTAATTTTCAAAGTCTTTCTTCTGTAATTCTTATCTTTAAATGTAACTTTCACGGTCTTCCTTCTATTATTGGATTTTGTGGGTGCAATCCGCTGAAAACCCTCAGGAGACAATACTCCTCCTACTAGGGACACCTAGAGGTTTAAAGGCTTGTTGCACGTGCTCAGTGCAATCGTGTTGCCTACGAAAGTGTGCTAGTTAGTTTTTCTTTATTTTCTCCTTCTCTTTCTAACAAAACAAGTTTGCTCGAGACAACCAAAATTATGTTTGGGGGAATTTGATCAGTCGAAAATATTGCATTTTTAACTCATCAATTTCCCTACTCTTTGCAATCATCTAAAGATGTTTGGTATAAATATAGCACATATTAGCAATTTGTCTGTAAAATATCAAATAACATGTGTTATACATTACAACCAGCATTTTGAGGGAAATCGAGTGTTTATTATTGTACGCACGATCTTTTGTATAGCGCAACGTTTGTGTAGAGATTGTGTGCAGGAAATTCCAGGTAAAAGAGCCGGAACAGCTAAAAGTGCTGATAAAATACATCAAGTCCAAGACTTGTGATCTGGCAGTAAACAAGAAAGAATAAGAAGATTCCAAGCATCCCATGAAGTGCCAAAAAGCCAACACATAACAGCCCAGAAACTTCATGCAGTGACTCGCCAAGAAGGCCGCGGATCCGCGGCCGAATCAGCCGAGTTGCCGCGATTCCGCAGCCTTGTTACCTGATCACTGGCTCAGATTCCTCCACGTGTCTTCCAATAACGGCATCAGGTTCCAGAAGACTCCCAAAGACCACATGGCTTTATTCAAAAGGTTCGGCCTAACAACCTTATCCTAGAATATTCCTTATTCTAGAATATTCCCTCCTACAAACTTCTTATAGAAGACTCTCTCTAACAACCTAGCTTTGGAGGGAAGATTCAAATAAGGTGGTTATAAAAATGGATCTAGATCTAGGGATTAGAAGTTGTTGAATTTGGAGGGAAATCAAAATTATAGTGATATCCAAATCAATTCTAATCAAATTGATTGACACAATTTGATACAAATCAAGATCATCGAGTACCGATTCAAGCATGCATTCAACGAGCCTTTTGAAGCGACGCCGTTCTTCATCCGATCAAGAGATCCACGACGATCCGCGACTCACGGAGACGATGCGAAGCTAGTTCGACGATCGAGTTCTCTCCTCAATTCTTGTAGTCTTTGAGTGAATTGTAACGAAACATTGAATAATAAAAGGTGAAAATTCTTGATCTTTCTTTTTTTTACATTTGAGAATTATGAAGAGTTATCAATTCTTGATAGTTTTCTTTTTCATGATGTTTGAGTGAAAACTCCGCTCGTAGAGAAATCGAGAAAATAGATAGATGATGATGATTAAATTCTTGAACGATTCTTAAGTCTTATGAGTTTTGTAAACTTTAGGAAATTGAATCATCGACAACCTAGTTTTGAGCGAGATGCTTTCTTGAATGTTCTTACTATAAATTAGAGATCAACGATCGATGATTGAATTTCCTAGAGGCTAGAATTTGAATGCTAATCAACGAAAGGACAAGGGATGATGATGGAGAAACCCTAGTTTCTTCAAGAGATCCCTAAACCTCGTTGATCGTCATCGATCTAGCAACAAATCTTCAATAGATAAGAATTTGTAATCATAATTCTTCATCATCACTATCGATTGGATCGATTCCTACGAGCCTCTTTACAAATCTTGACAATTCATTCGATTTGGACAATTCTTGATTCTTGATTCTTGATCTTTATTTTCTAGATGATTCTTAAAACTAAATTTCACAATTATTGAATCAATTTTATTTTATCTTTTAATTTTTGACTCAACTAAAACAATAGCGAGCAAATCACACTTTCTCAGTGGACGATCCGTTCTCATTGACGAAACTACAATAGACACCGTCAATTGATTGCGGTATAAATTTCTTTGGTTGTGAAACATTCTAAACACGACACGGAAACGATCAATCAGCACTTGATTTGGATTCTCGCGCATGTTGGGCGCATGATATGAGATGTGGTTTTGTGCACACCGGATGCACTTGATTGGGATTTTCATTCGTGGATGTTAGTTGGATTAGATTGAGATTTTCGTGCACTATAGATGCACTAGATGTTGTTGTCGTGCACACCCGTTGCACTGGACAGATGCTTTCATGCACACCCGTTGTACTTAGTTTTGCTTTTGTGCATATCGTAACACTTCTATTAGATTTGATTTCGGTGCGCACCAGACGTACGTGATGTTGGATACGCCTTTTGAGTCTGATTTTGCTCCTGAGCACTTTGTTTTCATGATGAACACTATATTATATAGTAGCCGAACATGTTTGATCTGAGGACAGTACCTGAGTACTTTACATGCATTAAAATTTTAACAAGAGGTTTTCAAAACGGAGCTATAGTCTCTCTATTTCCTACGTGTCCGTGAGCGACACGGACGTTTATAAAGGAAAACCTTTTGGGATATTTCGAAACGGCGGAACGTATATTTGAGAAAAACATATATGAACGTATATTTATTATTTTACAAATGAGCGTCTGTCACTTGTGCCTTGATTTACGCATCACACGGCGATTCAGAAAAGATTTTTCATGAGTTTTATTCAGTTTTTAGAAGATTTTTCAAGGATGCGTACTGTATACGTATTATAGTATTCGACTAATGTATATTGGATTTCAGTAGTGGATTTCGAGATCTGTATCTCTATTGTAACTGCGATGATTTGCGTGCAAATCTGATGATTTGCGTGACGCTTGACGGAGTTCGATTTTGAGTTTCATACTCGTTTTCAGGCGCACATGATGCGCTGTGGTATTTCAATATCTTCCGTGATTTCGGAGCCCGGTTGATTTGAGTTGATTACTGAAATGTTTTAGCATTTGGGGGTTTAAATGTAAATTCGTGGACCGAATTTATTTAAGGGGGTAAGATTGTAACATTTCAGAAAATATAAAATACTATTTTTGGAATTTAATATTAAAATAATATATTTCGCGAAAACTATTCGAATTTGCGAATTTGGGGTTTTCGTAAAATGGTATAAATATATACCAATAATTGTGAAATAATTGGAGATTAAAATGATATATTCATTTAAATATATATTTATTGGATTTTGCATTTTTATAATTAATTATATGCAAGTTTAAAATTAAACCTGATTAATGCACTACTAATCGCGATTAAACCAAATCCGTGTTTCTACATTTTTCCATTGTTAGTGTACCATGACATGTTGCATTTTTGTTTCATGTTTGTTCACTTGCTTTTGGTTCAATTTATTGTGAGAAAAGAAAAAGAAAAGAGATGGCATGAGAGTAAATTATTGAGGAGAGAGGGGGGGGACCACATGATAGCATAGGAGCATGCCATGAGAGAGAGTGAGAGTGAGAATGAGAATGAGAGAGAGAGGCTCACACCCTTGACCAATTCTCCCCCATTCATTTTCCTTCAACATTTTATTCCTCAACTCCCCCATCTTCTTCATCTCTTCCTCCATCTCCTCTACCTCCATGGATCACCTTAAAAACCTTATTAAAACCTTATACTCCCTTCATTAAAAATGATTCTCACCTTATCCTACACCTTATGGACCTTTCAAACTTTGATTTTGAAGACTTGGAGCAACTCAAAAAAATTCTTGAGTTGCCAAATGAGGTATAATTCCTATCTTTAGTTAAGTAATTATGTTTAGTATGCCCTAGATGTAGTTTAGAGTTAAACAAGTGTGGATTGTGATCTTAGAAATTTCCTAGATGAGGTTTAGGGTATGACTTGTGTTTTGGTGATGTGTAGTGGCTGTTTACAAGACCCTAGTGTGATTTTCCTGACCTGGGCCAGAGATTTGAAACCAAAATACGAACTTAGAAACTTCTGTGTCGGTTTTGTGTCATTTTTAGAAGTCTAAAGGGAATCTCCCGAGACCTTTATAAAAAAATCAAACATATACATTAACCTAGTTAGACCAATAGGAGACCACCACGAGAAGACGAGACCCAAATTCCAAGATGGGCCCGGTGGGCCCGGTTACTGTAGCTGTTAGGTCGGTTACTGTAGCAGATTTGGTGTTGGGGTTTTGCCAGTAGCTCACATACCTTATAACATAGCTACTGTATTTTTAGTTTTGCTCCAGATTACATGAGCCAAAATCTGGGAGCATATTGGGGTGGTTTTGGGTTATGTTTTCCGATATTGGAATTCTTAGTTATGAGATTTGGTCGTTGGATGTTTGTACGTCAATGACGATTGTTGTTTGGTTGTTTTTGCATGCGTGGGCTATAGGTTGTAACCTATGAGCGCACCGTGTGCCGTATCGATTTTCCGGACTTGATTTTAATAGCATTGCGACAGTGTATTTATTGTAGGTAGCTTCGTGTGGATTCCGAGACGACGAAGCACATCGACTACGGCTGAACAAGGAGTTCCGCAGGTGAGTAGATTTATATCTACGGGGGAAGTCGGGTGGATGGCGTATAGCACCCCTGCAAATTATAATGGAAACCAATTTATAGAATATGGTTAAGGAAACCATGATAGAAGTTTATGGATACGGTTAAAGAATTAGTAGGAGACAAGATATACCACGACTTAAGGTTATAGTTTATGATTTAGTGTGACATGATATGATAGAAATGATGTCTCGAATTGATATATAAGGATGTGAAACGTGAATGTGAATCACGATATATATATATATATATATATATATATATATGTAGTGAAATAGAATCAGTAAGAGATTATAGTGGCATGTTATGAGGTTGATAAATATGATATGATATTAGGAAGATGACTTGATGTGAGATATTGATGTGATGAAAAGAGTATACGATGAGATATGATGACTTGGTTTGATATGTCATTATACGGATGCTAGTCGATATGAGATAATTGATACCGTCGTCGGTCCCGTGATATGAGATGGATACGGATGTGACCTGAGATATAGGTGTGTGTGTATATATATATATAATGATGTGAATAATGAGTGATATGTTGTACGAGATGTTAGGTCCGTACCCTCATTATCATATAGGTTGATAGGATCCCTAATTGTTTAATGCCGTCGTACTTTGGATTACCGTACGTGATGTTGTGAGGCTGGATTGCCGATTGATAGATTCATCGACTCAGTTATGTTATAGATACGTATACCTTATAGCATTTCACTTACGATGTACTTTATGCTACGTTTATGACATTCTCATTGTATTATATATACCTGTACTAGTACACCTACACAATTATCGATGATGCGTATGTTACACTTATACAGATTGCCGGCTCACACACTTTCATCATCGATAATTGCTATGTCCCTTACACAGTAGAATTGCCACATCATTATGCTATATTGCATGATATATTGCTATGCTCACATCACTATACTATGTTGCAAGATATACTGATATACTCACATTTCTGTTCTATGTTTGCATACATCATGCTTTACGATTATATGCATTGAGATGCTGTTTTCATGATATTCTAGATTTGAGAACCGTGGTTATATTTCAAAATAAAGTATGTATTGTTTTAAAAACCCGGTTTATCTTAATACGATATTTCGAGATGTCCACCATGTGTTTTCTCGGTTATGAGTTATGTGATACCCGATTCGAGGAGCTGGAAAAGGTCGTTTACGGGTACATGGTGGACCCGGTATGGTACCCCGGGGCAAGAAAGGTATGTTGTGCAGTAGACGATGAGCCTGGCAGAGGGACTACTACCTACAGGTGATAGTATTTGGGCTCGGCGGTTATCCGGAGGATACCGACCGGAGTCGTGAGATGATATGGGCCGATCCGGACTGACGGAGCCCGAGATATGAGGATTTGCGTGTCGATGCTGGAGGGTTTCATGATGTTTCGAGTGTCGATGTTGGACACTCAGATTCGATGATCTCGATGTGTCGTTGATGGACACACGTTGATTAATATCCTCATATTTACATGGATATGCTTTCATGATGTTTACATGCATGATGTTGTTGTGTCATTGATGGACACGTAGATATTATCCACATGCAAATAGGCATTGATTATATTGTTGGCACATATGCAGATACGGTCACCCTAGAAATCATAGTATTACCTTTATGATATAGTTGACCTAGGAATCGTTGATTAATTCAATTTCTACCTGCTGATGTTTTCTACTCACGAGTTGGCAACCCACCCCCATTATGCCACAGTTCTTGCAGGTTTGACCGCTTGGATCAGTAGCAGTATCGCTGACACGCAGCTTTCTTTCGGGTGATTCTCTTTGGTAGGTGGGACATTTGGATTGTGCCCACTCTTGTATTATTATTCTTGTTGTGTCTAGTCAACTCCATCAATCAGAAACTAGTAATTGTATAAGTAGTAAGACTTAGAAAGACTTGTGGTTGCGAGAGATAGAGCGATGGGTTATATGTTTGCTTGGTGGGTTGATGTCTTGCTTATTTCATTATCCTTTGTGTTGATCTTCGCCGTTGGGCATCGTATACATATATTTCTGACTTGTGTGGTAGTGATTCCGCCGATTGGCGAAGAGCTAGCTCCCGCTTGGAGATGCCTTTTATATTATCATGTATATGTGGTTTTGAATCAAAATATGTAAGGGAGGTGCTGCCCAAATTTTTAAAAGACGAAACACGTTTTTCAACTAGTAAAAATCCACTTGCACTTTCATGTTCCATTATCTTTGCATTTAAGAAAACTTTTGATGTCATCATACCTTTATTTCAAAACTTCACCTTTTTTATTTTCTTAAAAAGGTTTATATTTCTTGGCTTCAGCTTACTTAATTTATGTTGCACCTTTAGACGTTGCGCGATTTAAGTGCCGGTCGCGAACTAAAATTTCGGGTCGTGACAGCATCGATACTCCAGTGTAGACTAGTGTATACTGATCGAGACCCCGACGAGGGGCGATGGTCTGGTATCATAAGCCATTGGTGTTAGTTTGTTCACCTAAGATAGTATACAGGTGCTCATTGGGTTATGAGTACACTGGACGGACTCGTCGGGAACCTGCTAGTTGGTACTATACCTATTGTCAGATAGCAGTTCCCAGGTGACATGTGTACAGGTTAGTATGTCGACCTGAGATCGTCATTTGTCTCGTGTGAGTTCCCACTGTGCTTTGATTACTACCCTACCACGGCTCAAAGGAGTCGTGCAAACGGGTTTTAGTTGGGTATAATCCCGAGCCACATAGAGGCAGTGAGCGGATTGTCGGGGATTCGTCTCTCCCGGTATTGGGGGTTGATGTCGCGCAGTGCACGGGTGGCCATCACCAGAAATCCTTGGCCAAGGTAGTCAAGAATTACTGATCTAGGATCAGTAGTTTCTCATGTGGTGATTGGTTTCATACCGACATGAATTATCGCGTTATTAGGGGTCTGACTTTATCCACCCCCTAGACTCTATATGCGATACTCTTATACGAACAGACCGGACAGTACAGATATTGTCACTGTCAGGCTCAATAGGGGTTTCAGGATGAGTTTGCTCGTCGGCCTCCCTTTCGCTTAATACCTGGGTAGCCGTTACGTATAGCTAGTGCCGCTGACGTGCTTGTGGTTAAACCCACTGCCAGTGTATCGACGAATCTTTAGAGTCCCACACAGACGGTTTCCCTGCTTCGGGTAAAACGATGTAGAGGTCGTATGGTTTTACGGCAGGGTTCGATCACATACGCGTACTTATGCACGTATGATGTTCGGACGGATAATACTAGTGGGATTTGGTTTAAGCCGGATCCTAGTATTATATTTGTTGGATTATTTTCGTCTCACAGTATTCGTATTTTTCAGAAAACGGATATGGGTATGTATATACAGATGAGGGGTATTCTTGTAATTTCATTACAAGATGCTTCTAGAAGATGCCACCTCATTCTTGTTTTAACCATTTATTATAAATGGTTAATCAGGTGGAGGATGAGTCATTCTTTGGCATTAAATGAGGCATGGCTTTATAGATGACTCATGGGGTGACTCATAGTGACACTATTCTTGCATGCTTGATTTATTGTAAGTGTTGTGAGGATTTTTCTCACTTGATGCTTCTTGCTCACAACACTTAGGCATTTTCCTTTCTTGAGTTGCTACACTCTCATCCTCATACTTCATCTTCTACCTCCACCTATCATGTCTCGTGTATTGAAAAACATTGGGTGATTAGAGATAACTTAATCCATCATTAGTTTCTACATCTCCTAGGCTATCAAGTTTAGAAAACTAGATACCCTAGTTACCTCGGTTATGAGGTTGAAGTTCGTTACACAATCCTTCGGGTGGATCATCTTCGATGGAGGGAGACCGGCGACTAAGCTTGATCAAGGAAGGCACTAGGAGCTTGTGATGAAGGTTGAAGACTGAAAGACATGGATCAACTCGGTATAACCATTCCTAACTCTTTATATTGCTTGGTAGTAAAGGGTTAATGGTAGATCCGGGTAATTGGTTGTGGTAGCGCCAAATTTTAGAAAATTTTTGTTCTGCATTTGGCCACGGTTTGATGGCCGGGGCACTGCCGTAACCCAACAAACACAACCACATGCAAGATACATCATAATAGTGTGAAATAAGCATATAAAAGCAAGAAATAAGAAAGCATCAAGTCGGCTTACATGAGCTTGACACCAGAGAACATAATATACAAATCTCACTGTCTAGTCTCTAGTGATGGGTTCCTTAGCACCCTCACTACATTTTCTAAAGCATCTAGCATGCAATTTTAAAAAACCTAGAGTGCTAAGAAACCCGTAATGAGGATCTAATTAGAGGATTAGGGTTATAAAAAACATGTAAACAACTTTACCCTAAG
Organism: Agapanthus africanus; assembly: GCA_030015575.1. NCBI lineage: Eukaryota > Viridiplantae > Streptophyta > Magnoliopsida > Asparagales > Amaryllidaceae > Agapanthus > Agapanthus africanus. Next base: position 231,982,321 of record CM057345.1, read on the forward strand.
TGAAATGGGAATACAATCTTTGTAGACCGGTCTTTAACTTCTAAAGCTCTGTGTAGTAGTCCCTTTTGCTCCAAGTAGTTATGTCCTTGACTCTCCTTTAGGTCCACTAGGTGAATGGAACGAGCTTGCTCAAGGATCTTCGAGGCCGAAGATGATCTACGTCGAAAAATCTCTAACTCAAGCATGCTCTTCACTAATTGATCAACTAGTGAAGAAACAACTTATACTAAATAGCTAGTTTTGTATAGATTGGTGAAGTAGGAATTTTGCTCACTTTAGAATAATTTTTCTCTCTTTCTTTTTTTTTACTCAAAACTTGAGAGCAAAATGGGAGAGATCAAGAAAATGATCAAGTGATCAACACTTGAACCATGGGTGAGAAAATATCATATATAACTCATGTAGAGACTAAACCATGGCTAAACATAATGATTAGGTTAATAAATATTTAGAGTAAAACAAAATTAGTGGACTTTAGTCAAAACTTCTCCATACTTCCACAAGCATCTTAGCCATGCTAATTTCTACCTAATTTTTATCTATCCCTTAATATTTAAACACCCTAATTATCTTTACTTTGGCATGAGTCTCATACACCCATGTCCAATGTATCATCTAGCATGATGATTTGTATGTCAAAAACTATCTATATTACCGCAATCAAGAACGGCGTCGCATGAAGCTAGCCGGTGAGTACGGGTCGGTCCACAAGGATGTTGTGAATCTCGTAATCGCGCTAACGAGTTAATTCCGAAGGGTGTTCGGATTGATTATTAAATCTAAAATCTAAATCTATCTAGATCTAGTCTTGCTAGGGTTAAGTTTAGGGATGGTTTGGAAATGCCAGTAAATCTCAACGCTTTCTATACCCGAATGAAGATCTATGAGGAGTTATGGTAATTATCAATAAAGGGGATTAGATCCATTCGGGAAGGTGTTCCTTTCTCTAGGTTCTTGTCCTTCCTTTAGAGATCCTTACCCTAACCTCCATGGAAAACGCGCGCAACCGGGCCTTTATACTACGGTGTCATCGTTACCTCGAGGGGTAGGATGCCGTAGGGCATGGTGTGTGCGTGTATTCATGGAGTCCTATTAAAAATGTATTATGGGTAAGAAAGGGATGAGAGATCTCATCTCTCAAAATCCTTCCCCAAAACTAACTCTAAACAATTTATCTATGGCAAGAAATTAAATCTACCTAGAGCAAAGAATTAAAATCTAAACTAGAGCAAGAAATTAAATCTACTTACAGATGCATCTCTCCAATCATCAACGCAGGTTTGTCAGATCTGAATCCATGAACTGAAAAGAAACACTGATGCTCTCCTTAAAGAAATCTGTATTTTATTATTAAAAGGAGGCATAGGGAGGCATAAGAAATTACAATGATCTGGGTTCTATTTATAAGAGATAGAAACCCTAGGTTACATTTTGATCCGCATGTCTAAATTTACAAAAATAGCCCTAGGTCAAATTTTCAGCGCTGCTAAACATTTTAGTAAAAAAATATCCGCTTACGGGCACAATATTGCGCGGAACCGCGGCAATAGCAGGCTTGGGCCGCGGTTCCGCGGCCCTTTAGAAAGATTGGGTGCTGAAAATTTAGGGTTTTGTTCTTGGTCTTATTGGGCTTCTGGTTCTTTGGTTCTTTTATCAATTGGGCTTCTACATTGGTTCCAGATCTTCAGTGAACAATTTGCAATGGATTTTTAACCGTTCGCTTTGTAATTTTGGACCTTGCATTGCATTGTTGATTGTGAACTGTTCTTCGTTGTAGGCTTTGATCAAGAGTCTTCTGTTTGTTGGTCAAAGTCCACTTTTTCATCGTCTTTATATCGTTTTCACTGTTTTCTGTCCAAGAACCTGTAACCTGTAACATGTAGCAGACATGAGTCAAAAGCACCTGTTTATTTATAAAAAGAATAAGAATGGGGAATATAATAATGCAATATTATGGTCTGAACAAATACCCCCAAACTTATCTTTTGCTCGTCCTCGAGCAAACTTATTTTTATTCACTAAAATCCTAACCGCACTTTCGCAGGGAAACGCGATTGCACTGAGCACGTGCAACAAGCCGTTAAACCTCTAGGTGTCCCTAGTAGGAGGAGTGTTGTCTCCTGAGGGTTTTCAGCGGATTACACCCACAAAATCTTATCAATTCGGCCCATTGACTTTTGTTCTCCAATTAACTTTTCCAACAAGGAATTCTATTATCTTATACTTGTAAATTATCCACCCACATTCTTCACACTTCCTCATTATTTAACTTAAGATTATATATGTTCTGTAGACTTACATAGCTTTCGGCATCTCTTAAGTTTTCCTTCTAGGGTTCCATTTCCACTTAGGAATTTTTATCAATTCTACTCAAGATACAAGTTCTATTCTTCACTTCTTTCTCTCATCTAAATCCCAATCACATACCCCTACGTGTATATATAGATCACCCCTACACTTGGAAATTCAAATCAAGCAATCATACCCTTGTCCGTTGTCCAAAGTACTAACACTACTACAAATAAGGGTTGCCCCTACGGATTTATCGGTAGGGGCAACCCACTGCCCCTACGGATATATACGTAGGGGCGAAAAAAGACCCCGTGGGTGCAAAGGCCGCAGGTGCAAGTTGAGGCCCTGAACTTGCCCCTACGGACAAATTCATGCCCCTACGGATAACTCGGTAGGTGTTATAGCCCCTACGGAGTACCCCGTAGGGGTAATAAAATCATATATTTAATTTTTTTTTTGAATATATTGTATATACCTACGGATACATCCGTAGGAGATAGAAAGTAGCCCCTACGGATAACTCCGTAGGGGCGACTCCCAACACCCTGCACTGAGATTGGGGGGAAAAATATCAGGAAACCTGATATTTTGCCCCTACGAATTTATCCGTTGGAGTGGCCCCTACGGACATATCCGTAGGGGCACCCCCAACACCCTGCACTGATATCAGGTGGGAAAATATCAGGTTTCCTGATAGTTTGCCCCTACGGGTAACTCCGTAGGGGCAAAGTATATACCTACGGCTTAATCCGTAGGTACATATTGTCTGTATTTTTTTTTAAAATATGGGCTGCTAGATTTTTTCCCGCCCTGTGCACAATACTATATACATCAATCAAATCATATATTGCAGTATTCATAATCACATCTCACGCATATATATAATATACAAAAGAAACCCAAAAACTGAATATGATATAAATACAAACCAATATCAATATCGTTTCAAAATGTAGTACAATGTGATATAAATACATGTTTCAAAAAATAAGAACTAAAAAGCTACCCTAGTTCGGTCCAGCTCCACCTCCGAATAACGTTAGAATAACGCGCGCTTGCTCCTCGGTCAATACACTCTGCAATGCTACATATAAGGGAGTCTGAGCGGCATGTGGAGCTGGCGATGTGGTCTGCGCAGCCGCCGTCGAGGTAGTCGCTTGTGGAGCCGCGGCTGCGGGAGTCTGAGTGGGCGGTGGAGCTACAGGAGCTGTCTGCGGAACCGCAGCCGATGTAGTAGCTTGCGGAGCCGCAGCCGAAGGAGATGCATGTGGAGGCTCGGCCGATCTACCCTGTCGCGTCTGGACATAACGTGTGTAAGAAGCGTGTAAGAACTGTGTATTATTCGAATTCGTTTCATTATTAAGTTATTTCGAAACCCTGTTTGGATATCTAGTTTGGAAAAGCGTTGTTTATTTTAATTACATATGTATGTATGATTAATCAGACTTAAGTCTAAAACCAAATAAGCTCAAGCTACGTACTAATTATGGATATGTTGATATGTATATAATATGAAATGATATTTTACTATAAAGTAGTATACATACCAGCATCTCCTTCAACTCCTGAACGGTGGCCCTCAAGCTATCCAGTTCCTGATGGACATGCCGGTCACTGGAGACGGAGGAAGTAACCGCCGGGGTGGAGTCCAACCTCATATGGGCCCTGCTAGGGCCCAATCCCCGGCCTCTCTCCCAACCTCCGTGGTGCCCTCCGTGTGCGGCGTCCAGAACTGGGGTCAGCAGCCTCGGATCATTCTGTCCGGTAAAATCGATCCCCGAGGCCTGGGCCTGCTCAACCACCCGCTCCTACACCCACATTAAGCAGTAAAGTATAAGTATAAAATTTAAACTTGAACCTTCCAAAACTAAAATTTCAAATTTGGGTAGAAAAAATATTAACACTTACGCAGTACTCTTGGGTAGCGACATCGGGACATCGAAGCTCGCCCGTGGCGGGATCTGTCGAGGTGCCGTGGACGGCAAGATATGCGGACAGCACGCTCGGTGTACCACCTGACGCCACGGTCCGAGATGTCTGCAATATTAGAAAGTAACTCTTAATATTAGAAATATTAGAGAATAACTCTTAATATTGCAGAATATTAGAGAATAACTCTTAATTTACCGATAACTCCATGGCTCGAGTAATGTTCCTCGAGCCACCTGTGTAAGTGGGGCGACCCCTCTTCGCCGACTTCCTGTTCTCCATATTCTGAGCGGCCTGTTTCTGCACAACGCATTAACATTTAGTTTTCTAATTAAGAAACACAAAGAAATAAATTATATCATAAATAATGAATTAAATTTAAAATACATACGTGTTTGCGTTCGGAGTCGAAATAAGCGCACAATAGAGGCCATGTCTCTACGTCGACTCTCGCAAACGCTGGAGTAGATAGGAGGGCTGCTCTCTCTGCCTCGGGGGTCGCTATCCATAGGGAATAGAAGTCGGCCTTCAGCTCATTCCTGTTGTATCGGACCTTGGCCTGCATGTTCTTCATCAGGCCATTGTACAGAGCATGAAGGTCGAGCACCCTCCCCGAGTGATCAGGGTCGGCTACAGGCTGAAAATCGTAATCCAACTGAAAATACAAAAAAAAACATTGTTATTAGATTGCAAGTGTTAATAATAAATATATTGGATAGATCAAATGAAAATATATATTAATACATACCCGAGCCTGATCAAAGAAGAGGGCGAATGAGCGCTGGTGCTGCTCGCCCCACTCAACGTGAAGTGGATAGTTCTTCACGATCCGGCTCTCGTCCCCCAAATACCGGCCGAACCTCTCGGCATGAGGACCGGTATAGCGATAGTCAAGGGTAAAAAATAGGGGGAATGCTGCCTCCCCCCTAGCTCTATCAGGCCTCAGCCTATGGGACTGATTCGGGCCTCGAGTCCCCCTCTGGGGATGGAGAGGCCCTGCGTCTGCACGAAATATCAAGACAATCAATAATAAGACAAAGTTGTATTAAGAAATCAAGGTTAAACAAAAATTCAAGTGTGATATATACCTCCGGTGATTAGCGCACGAGCCTGGGCCCGAGCAGCAGCACGAGCGGGACGATAGTTCCTCCGGTGAGGAACAACCGGGGTCCCGGACCCGGACGCATCCCCTCCAACTATAAAATAAACATCGATGCTAAATCTCCATGAAGTTCATATTTATTCTATATAGCATATGTAAAATAAATAAATATTTTAAATTTATTCATACTAACCTGCAGACGATGCGGAGGGTACGGAAGCGGCAGGAGTGGCCCCTGTGGAAGGTGTGGACGCACCACCTATAATTAGACAATTAAAAATAGATTTTATAAGTAATTGCAAAAAGAATGTGTAGATCAATAATATAACATTCTAAATCAATATGCATGAACTATAGGACATATAAACATACCCGCAGGTGCGGTGGTGTCACCACCTACAGCTAGACAATAATAAAAAATGCTAAGTAAGAGCAAAAGGAAAGTGTATATTTATGATATAGCATTCTAAATCAATATACATACACTATATGATATATAAACATACCTGGAGGAGCGGGGGTGGCCTCTGTCCCAGATGTGGACGCAGGACCAACAACTAGACAATTAAAAATAGATTTTATAAGTAATTGCAAAAAGAATGTGTAGATCAATAATATAACGTTCTAAATCAATATGCATGCACTATAGGACATATAAACATACCCGCAGGTGCGGTGGTGTTACCACCTACAGCTAGACAATAATAAAAATTGTTAAGTAAGAGCAAAAGGAATGGGTATATTTATGATATAGCATTCTAAATCAATATACATACACTATATGATATATAAACATACCTGGAGGAGCGGGGGTGGCCTCTGTCCCAGATGTGGACGCAGGACCAACAACTAGACAATCAAACATTGACAATATAAGTAATTTTGACATAAACATGCATGAATATCTGTAATATTACATTGAAAATGGATATGCGTGCAGTATACCTGGAGGTGTGGCAAAATCCATACGGAAGGAGGCATCCGAAGGGGTCTCCGATCTGGGTGCAAGACCGGCCCTCTGAAGCTCCCTACGGAGCTCTCCGGGCGGCAGAACCGCTCTGCCTCTGCCTCTGCCTCTGCCGTGGCTGGAGCTCCTGCCGCCCCTCGCTGCTCCCGACATCGTCATCAAATCTAGATAAACGGTTCGTGGACGCATTAGACAATCATTAAAAGTATTGACTATATATGATCTAGAGCATAAAATGTGAAGTAATAATATAACATTACTGATAACCTTTTTCGTTTCGTGGGCGCATCATACATATCTACTTGGATTTCATCGTCGATGTCATTTCTAACCCACGTAACTTCATGATCGGTCGAAGACAACCCGTCCTTCGAAACAGACGGTCGGAGCACTTTAAGCCTTCTCTCTTCTTCGTCCTCATCGCTGTCCTCGTATTCTGGGACATCGTAGACATCTCTAGGTTTCCATCGGCATACAACACTCCACCCCGGATGCTTCAAACACTGTGAGTAGTATACTTGGAACGCTTGGTTCGGAAAGATAAACGGATCGTCCTGACCGTAAAATTGAAGTGTTTTCACACTGGTCAATCCATATTCATCTTTCCAAGTCCCAAGACTGCTTCTCCACCTGTCTGTATCGGTCCGCGGATCGTACCAAGTACAGTGGAATATATAAAAGGGTTCTGATCGTCCGGGATAGTAGATTCCGAGTATACAATTTAAGTACCCATAGTAAATCACACCGTCCGATCCTACCGTCGCAATCCCACTATTCTGAGTGATTCTAGATGTTTCTATGTCCTTAACTTCGAATTTGTATCCAAGGACACCAAATCCTTTGTAATGTGCAACCTCCATACTAGGAAATTGAGCTAAACATCTTGAATCACGCTCAAATGATGCAGACAAGTTCGGATCGTGGATCTAACAAAACAAATTTTACGATAAATACATAACGATACAAGTTTAGATTAAAACTGATAGCAATAAAATGTAATTCGAATAACTTACATGCTCTGTGACCCAATCACAAAAATTATCCTGATGGTATTTTTCCAAACGCTCTTCGTTCCAATCAGGATGCCCCTCATGTACCTCGTTAAAATGAGTTCTGTTTTCGACAAATAATTGTGACATTAATATTATGTCATTTCATACACACACAAACACATATATAACAATTAATCCAAAAGAACTTACTCTCTAATTTGTTCAAGACATACGCAATTAAGCAAGATAAACCGGTATATCTTGTTGGTAAACATAGTGTCTACCCTCTTATACTCGGCTTTACCATATGGCCCGTCTTGAATTCTTCGTGGTCGGTTAAGCCTTGTCTCAATGTTCTCGTCCAGATAGCGGGAACAAAATGTGGTTGCTTCATCAAGAAGATAACCTTGCATGATAGAACCCTCTGGTCGATTTTTATTGCGTATATACTTCTTAAGAGTGTAAAGGTACCTAATGAGAATATGTTGAATAAATAAACACGGGCATACATGACAAAAATAAATTTATAAATTGCGTGAAACGAAAAATTACACGTACCTCTCGACGGGATACATCCATCGATATTGTACCGGTCCGGCTAACTTCGCCTCAGTTGCAAGATGAACCGTCAAGTGTATTATGATATCGAAGAATGACGGTGGGAAAATACGCTCAAACTTGCAAAGTATCAACGCAATAGAATTTTCTAGTTTATCCAGCGTCGCAACCTCCAGCGTTTTAGCACACAACTCCCTGAAAAAACAATATAGGTCGTTGATTACTAGACCAACCGAGTCGGGGAGAGAAGTCCTGAGGGCTAATGGAAGAAGGTGCTCCACGATAACATGGTGGTCATGACTTTTCAGCCCATCGATCTTGCCCTTCACAATTTTTATTTTCTTGCTGAATGATCCTGAGAAACCTGTGGGGACTTTCAAATCATGTAACACCTGCAGGAATCTTTTCTTCTCCGGTTGTGACATATGATAAGCGGCATTGGGAAGTACAAACTTGCCCGGTTTACCCGCTACCGGTTTAGGGTGCAGTTCACTTCTTATTCCCCACTCTTGTAGATCCATCCGGGCATTCATGTTGTCTTTCGATTTCCCGTCTTTACACAGAAGCAAGTTAAGTATGTGCTCTGATACTCCCTTCTCTATATGCATGACGTCCAGACAATGACGCACTGAATTTGTAGACCAGTACGGAAGCTCGAAGAAAATGCTTAACTTGTTCCAATATTGTGGTTTGACCTGTCTCGTCGGATCCATCCCGAAGGTCACGTTATTGTAACCATCCCATTTAGCAGTCACGTCCTCTCCGGACAATGGGGATGGAGGCCCAAGAAGCTCCTGATGACCATCAAAGTGAACCGTGTCTAACCTATAGGGGTGGTCTGGAGGCAGAAAACGTCGATGGCCGCAATAACAAACCTTCCTGCTAAAATTCAAAAATTTTGATGTTGTGTGTTCATGGCAATGAGGACATGCTTTGTGACCATGTACGGACCAACCTGAAAGCATTCCATACGCAGGAAAGTCATTAATTGTCCACATTAAAGCCGCACGCAGTATGAAGGTTGTATTTGTGTTTGAATCATATGTCTCTACACCATCAATGAACAAAGTTTTCAGCTCCTCAATCAAAGGTCGGAGATAGACGTCGATATTGTTCCCCGGTGAGTTTGGTCCGTCGATAAGAAGAGGCATCATAAAATATGATTGGTCCATAGCCAACCAAGGAGACAGATTATAAATCATCATTACAACGGGCCATGTACTGTGACTTCCAGCCATATAGTTGAATGGGCAGAAGCCATCGGCAGCCAGTCCGAGCCGGACATTGCGAGGATCGCTACTGAATATTGCGTGCCTCCTATCGAAATCCTTCCATGCCGGTGAATCTCTTGGATGGCTCATTTTTCCATTTTCGCTTGGAAGAGCACGGTGATGCCAAATCATTGCCTCGGCTGTTTTCTTGCACCTGAATAGCCTCTGTAGCCTCTGTGTTATAGGAAAATATTGTGCTATCTTCACAGGTATATCAGGCTTCTTATCAGAATCTTTCGGCTTATACCTGGCCTCTCCGCATGTTGGACACTCTTTCAAATCTGAATTCTCTTTCCGGTACAACACGCAATTTTTAGGACATGCTTGAATCTTCTCGCACTTTAGACCCAAATCAGACATCTTTTTCTGGGCTTCGTACCAGATTTCGGGCACATTATTTCCCGGAGGCATAGAATCTTTCAAGAACGAAAGAAGCATTGTGAATGACTTGTTGCTCCATCCATTTAGGCACTTAATTTGGAAAAGTTGGACGAACCATGAGAGGGTGGAATACTTCGCATTCTCATAAATTGGTTTCCTAGCATCATTCATGAAATTTTCATATTTATCCGCACGCGGTCCTTGACCGGAAGGAATGTCATCTTCGGTACGAATAGATTCACCTAGGGCAGCCTCTACCATATCCTCCATTTCTTCTGATGGAAATAAATTTCCGTATCCTGCCGTATTACCGAATTCTTCTTCTTCTCCTGCCGCATTATCGTGTTCTCCTTCTTCTACCGCAGTACTGCATTCTTCTCCTTCCCCGTGATATTTCCAAGTTGAATATAGTCTAGTAAACCCATGTTTTACAATATGAAGCTCTGCCAATTCTACCTTCTGCCAGTACTTATTGCCACATCTATCGCACGGACAGAGAATCTTCTCTATTATGATCTTATTATGTGCTCGTGCAAATTCAAGGAAAGCAGCAACTCCTGCGACAAACTTAGGTTGCATACGTTGTTTCCAATCTACATACATCCAGTCCTTAACTCTGACGTACTCATGGGCCATGTTAGACTGAATAACATATAAATTGTAGGTTATGCTGACTATATTGAGAAATATAAGAACGGGATAGTTACTGACAAAGGAGAAAATCCATGTATATGCTTTGTGTGTGCGTTTGTCGTTGAAAAGAATAAATTATCGCACGTTATGTTGACCGATAGACGGGGACTAAGTGGCGCTTTTAGTTTCACATATGGGTATCGATGGGAATATGAAGGTTTCATATTATCATATATTGGTTTTAACCCGAACATCTCGAATCGCTCTCTGATTATGCGTTTGTATGTATGTGTTCCGGCTGTCGGGGGTAGGCTTCTATCCCATTAAGAATGTATAGAGCGAACGCCCATCACTTTTGCTTTCAACCGTTTCGAGTAAATTTCGGCAGCACCTCCCCGCTGTTCTCCGAGTACACTGTAATAGAATAGATAATCATTTCAAAGCTGTGAAACAACGTTGAAATGAACATCTAATCTATCTTTATACACGGAGAACCAGCGGAAAGATACCGACGAAATATCTCGAAACGGATGAAAACACAAGTGAATGAAGGCGTTTGCTTTATACATTCTTAACTTGTCCACACGGGACAAATCTATGGGTTACCATACGATTGAATTTTCTCGTCGCGTAGACTATATGACGGTTGTTAGTATCGAGCTATACTGTCCGATATTTAACAACCTTCGTATAGTTCTAGGTCACGACGAGCATCGCACGTATGTTAACCGATAGACGGGGACTAAGTGGCGCTTTCAGTTTCATATACGGGTATCGATGGGAATATGAAGGTTTCATATCATCATCGAGTATCATATATTGGTTTTAACCCGAATATCTCGAGTCGCTCTCTAATTATGCGTTTGTTGTGCATTCGTGTTGTATGTGTAACATGATTTTAAACCATTGAGATCAAGATTGATAGAACTGATCATCCTACATTGCAATAGCATTCATCAACCAAAAACTATTATTGCAATGGTATACATCTATAACAATCAACAATTAAAACTATAAATATAGGATACTGATATCATAAAGCGTTATGAGACACCTCATCTGCCACGTGTCGTGATCATGGAAATCGCTAATATTGAGTGATGAGACACCTCATCTGCCATGTGTCATGGAAATAGCATGCATGGTGTGTTCAATGTATGATAAACAAGTACACTTCTAATAGTTTTTAAATTTGAGAAGTCCAGAGTGTATGGAGGGAGTTGAATAACAGAAGCATAAGGGGCACAACATTTTTTTCTTAAATTCTGGATACATTCTAAAATCTTCAACAGCAATTGGAGTGTATTTCGCTGTGAGAGACTCTTCAAAGAAATGGAGGAAGAAGCACTAAAGAAAAAAGAGAGAAAAATAAGAATATAAAGTTGAAACTAAACTTGAGCTATCCGCTGAAATCATAAAGCATAGGAAAGTTGATTGAGTCTTGATCTATTGCTCTTTCTTTGCATTATCTCGTATGTCCATTTATAGATTTTAATGCCACATGAGATGTATAATCTGTCAGCTCCCTATGGTTGTATTAATGTCAGCTCTTACACAAAATGGGTATCTGCCTTACCATTAAGACAACTATGGAATATGTTAATTTAAAATGTAAGGCTAGCTATCTATGTATTCTGAGGGACTGCTTGCAAAGAACTTAGCTTGATCCTCTCAATTATTACACATAAATATGCTGACATGCCTCTCATAACCCTAACCCCAGCCCCACAGTAACCCTAACCCCAGCCCCAACCCTAACCCCAGCCCACCGTAACCCTACCCCAGCCCCACAGTAACCCTAACCCCAGCCCCACCCCAGCAGCAGCCGAACCCCAACCCTAACCCTACCCCGACCCCGACCGCCACCGCGCCCCTGCCCAAACCCAACTCTCGCGCGCGCAACCCAGACCTAGCCATGAATAATCCAAAAATGCTTTAATTTACCTCGAGATTTATACCTGAACGGGTGCGCTGGTGGGCTGGAGCGACGACGGTGGCGAATTGGCGAAGAAACCGGCGGTGGCGACGACGAAACCGGCGGTGGCGACGACGGTGGCGACGAAATCGGCGGTGGCGACGACGGTGGCGACTCTGCCCAACGACGGTGGCGACGCGACGGTGGCGATTTGGGGTTTTTCGCGCGCGTTTGAGGGAGAGAGAGAAAATGAGCGTAGGCTTTTCGATCTGGCTTTATTTTAAAACGATATTTACTTTCCCCTACGGATATACCCGTAGGTCCTTTGTTTGCGCCTCCGTAGGGGCAAACACCAAATTAAGAATTAATATTTTTATTCTTGGACGTCAGTGCCCGTAGGGGCAAGCTTTTAGACCTACGGATTAATCCGTAGGGCCAAGTTAAATATGCCCCTGCGGATATTTCCATCCATAGGGGCAACCCCCTATTTTACTAGGGTAATTAGTTGGTGAATTTTTAATTGAATTTTGCTTACACATCCTTCATGCGACCGTTAATACTTCTTGAGGTACCAACGACCGATTACAAGATGCGTTTGGACTTTAAAGCGTAATTCCTAGTCTTGCAACACCCAAGGCTTTAGCAGTGAATCCCAAACCAGTTGGTCTAAGGCACTAGGTGATGAAGCACCCTCGCTAAATATTTTTCTATTTTTGCAGCCTTAAGTAATCACAAAAACCAGTGTCCATTTTTTTTAATTCTTTATTCACACTTTTTTTTTTAATTTTCTTCGTACTAAGGACTTTAGACAAGAGCATTTCAAGGTCTCTTCTACTATTCCAAGTTTCAAGGTGCGTGGTTGTGCAAATTGTAGGGTATACGTTTTTAGAATCTAGACTTAAGCTAGGAACTATTTTTCAAACTTATACACTAATAAGAACATCAATACTCTTCCCTTATTTTGACTTAGCCCAAGAAGTAAACCCAAAATTTGCCTATTTCTAAATAAACTACAAAGACATATACTCTCTACCATTAAACTTTAAGGAAGGTTATTTTTAGGGTTTTTAATTTACTAAGTCTAAGATCTAGTTGTTCCTAGCTAGTTAACCTATCTGTCAAACTCAAGTCAACTAGCCAAAATTGAATACATTTATTTTTATAATTTTTAAAAAATTTCAATTTTTATGGGTTTTAAAATAAGTATGCAAATGCAAAAATATGTATAAATGAATGGGAAGGAAGAAGACTTACCGAGCATACCCTCAAACTTAAACTTGACAGTGTCTTCACTGTCATGCTGCAGCAAGAAAGTCAAAATTGTCGGCACTCCCCTGTTTATTTATTTACAAATTTTCTTTTTGTTATTTTTTTTTGTTTTGAATTTTTTTTTTGTTAATAGAAAAACAAAAAATGTATATACATATATACAATAAGGTCCCCCCCCAAACTTAAGCTTGGCCTTACATAAACCAAAGGTTAGCACCAACCATTCAAAAATCTTATCATGGTAATGGTCGAGTTGGTGAAAGAATAGAGTGGAAAGAAAAGAGATGAGAAGCACACGAGACCGTATGGAGGTAGAAACGGTATACGGTCTCGGTGGAGAAGAAGAATGATGGAAGGGAAAAAGAAATGGTAGTGGTTCTACTTCTTCAAGTGGAGCTTGATTAATCACAAAATTCGTATCGTTTAAGAATGCGAGTTCGTCGGCGAAATTATCTTCGAAACTATCATCGAAGGTCCAATTGAAAATTACCGAACTCAAAATATTAGATTGTGATTCATCAACATACGGTATCGGTAAAGGAAGATTAGAAGAACCAAAGAAGATGGGAATACGAACTTGAGGGTGTAGATAGGGCGTATAAATTAGCGCAATTTATAATGACCGATCTGTAGAAAGCGATTGTGCTAATCTATCAACACGCGAAAAAATGAAATTAAATCGCTCAAGATTCGTGAGCAAACATGGATACGTCGAACTTGGTATTGGAGATGAAAGCGTAACGGTCTCTTGCAAGGTCGGAACGAGGACGGAGGGAAGTGAGTGAGGAAGGGTATCAGTTAAAGACTTAGGAGGGTGTACACAATCAGTGGAAGGGACATTATGAATTGGGAAATCCGACTCATCAACTAAAACTGGTTCATCCTCAATAATTTCCTCAATATTCTCCTCAATACTATCCTCATAATTCTCCTCAATATTTAACTCATCTATGCTATTATCATCAAAATCAAGACGCATATGAAGTTCGGGAGAAACATCTAATGACTCGGGATGATGAATTGGACATAAAATTTCAATCAAATCGACAGGTTCATCATCCGAAAAATTCCCGGCGTCTATATCCTCAATCAAGTGAAAATCAATTTTTTCTGACACCTCATCAAAAGCATGGATATTTATCGATTTAGGTTCTAGAGTGGAGGTGTAAAGATCGAAAGGATTAAGTGTGGTTTCACTCGAAAAGGGTTCTTCACACTTTGGCAAATCAAGCACTACAAAATCACACAACTCGTTTCTATTTTGAACTTGTGAATCATTTAGGACATTCGATGGAAAACTGGAGTTGTGGGCTCAATTGGGTAAGGTTAGGTTTGATTTGGAAATCCTCTCAAATTCGCACTCTGTCCAACCGCCTCCTTATACATTGAAAAATTTGGAGCTAGCGGAAAACTAGCTACCGGTTTACTAGGTTGTCTAAGGGCGGCAATGGACGCATCCACATTCCTTACCATTTTGTCTGTTGCTGCAATGTACGCCTCCAACGACTGTTCCAAACTAGACATGGGTTGTGGAGGGGTTTCGGTAAAAGATTCGAAAGTGTTTGGAGACGTGAAACTCCCAAAAGGCTGTGTAGAAAAAGAGTCTAGTGAAGGTGGGAAAGTCGGGTAGGACTGGTAGGAATTGGATGGTTGGACAGGGGTAGGGTCAACAGTTGGATAAAAAGGTGAATGGACTTGTTGACCCCTAGAACTAGATGTGTGGAGAGGGGTGAAAGATCGGCTACGAGATTGAGCAATATGCTCAGCAATGGACATCGGTTTAGGAGTTACAGCAGGACTTGAAAAGGTGGTATCAACATATGAAGGTGGTAAAGGTTGACTTGGTTGACACAGAGTGGGTTGCAAGGTCAAACTGTTTCTCCTAGATGCTTCTATTTGATCTTTCAAAGAAATTTTTGGCACGGAAGGATCTTCCTTAAATCGACCGAAGCAATTGACGTACGACGCAAAGTTAGGCTCGGGATACCAAAGTTTGGCAAGAGATTTATGATGTGGGGTACCCATGTTAGAAGAAAGAGGAAAAGAAAGAAGGTTGGGTGGTGCACGGATTTATTTGCGGCAAAAATTTGCAAGTTAAAAAAAATTCCTTTTTCCTTTTTCTCGTTATTTGGAAAAATTGTTGCAAAAAGATTTCCGATAAAGGGCTTAGACACAAATGCAATCAACCAAAAATGCATAATCAGGCCTAGATCTAGGGTCACCTAGGTCAGCTAGACAGCTCCTAACTGTTCCAAAGGGCTAGAAATAGGACCTCAAACCGCCTCTTTACCGCCAATTGCGGCTAGGTAAGTGCCAGGTAAGTGGGAAGGAACCACAGTAGTGGGCCTAATTAATAACCACTAGCCTTTGACACACTTGCCTAGACACCGCAAAGTCAGGTTAGGATAAACGGTCGATGCCTATAACTAGTCCTCTGTCCTATTGAGCTCGAAGTCCTTAGGGCTGAGTCTAGTATTTTTTAATTAAAGATTGGTCAATGCAAATGCCTTATGTGATTTCTGGGGTCCTGGGAAGAGTGATGAAATCCTCACCCAATCTGAATTGGTCAAAAAGCCCCTTAAAGTCCAATTAAAGATATGCAAAACAGTAAATCACTTGCAATCAAAGATATTTATTTTATGCGCGGCGCAAAGAATCCTGCACAAGATTTGTTATTGAGAAGGGGGGAGATTTTTTAAGCACAAAGAATCCTGCAGGAGATTTTACAGAAGATATATCGAGATTTGCAGAGGAGGAGGTCAGAAGACTTACAGTTTTTTTTTAAGCCCTGAATCGACCAGGCCGCGGCTGTTCCACGGCCATAAGGGGGGTAGAGCGGCGGTTTCGCGGCCGGTTGTACGTTTCAGCAGATTTTTTTTTCTGCACCAGATCTCCGCGGTTGACTTGTAGACTTGGTCCTCCAAATTTCTTCTGTTCCTCGGTTGTTGTGATCTTCTGTTGTTCCGATCTGTTTTTTCCTGTTTTGATCTCTGTAGATTTCCAGATCCGAATTTGTTCATAGATCCTGCAAAATTCACACAAAAATACCCTTCCCAAAAATAACAGATGATATATTTTTTTTTATTTTTTTTATTTTTCAGATTTTTATGATTTTTTTAAATTTTGATTAACCCGAAATTGCAAAAAGAAAATAACACGCCATCCCCGGCAACGGCGCCATTTGATTTGTATGTCAAAAACTATCTATATTACCGCAATCAAGAACGGCGTCGCATGAAGCTAGCCGGTGAGTACGGGTCGGTCCACAGGTATGTTGTGAATCTCCTAATCGCGCTAACGAGTTAATTCCGAAGGGTGTTCGGATTGATTATTAAATCTATCTAGATCTAGTCTTGCTAGGGTTAGGTTTAGGGATGGTTTGGAAATGCTAGTAAATCTCAACGCTTTCTATACCCGAATGATGATCTATGAGAAGTTATGGTAATTATCAATAAAGCGGATTAGATCCATTCGGGAAGGTGTTCCTTTCTCTAGGTTCTTGTCCTTCCTTTAGAGATCCTTATCCTAACCTCCATGGAAAACGCGCTCAACCGGGCCTTTATACTATGGTGTCATCGTTACCTCGAGGGGTAGGGTGCCGTAAGGCGCGGTGTGTGCGTGTATGCATGGAGTCCTATTAAAAATGTATTATGGGTAAGAAAGGGATGGGAGATCTCATCCCTCAAAATCCTTCCCCAAAGCTAACTCTAAACAATTTATCTATGGCAAGAAATTAAATCTACCTAGGGCAAAGAATTGAAATCTAAACTAGAGCAAGAAAATAAATCTAGTTACAGATGCATCTCTCCAATCATCAACGCAGGTTTGTCAGATCTGAATCCATGAATTGAAAAGAAACACCGATGCTCTCCATAAAGAAATCTGTATTTTATTATTAAAAGGAGGCATAGGGAGGCATAAGAAATTACAATGATCTAGGTTCTATTTATAAAAGATAGAAACCCTAGGTTACATTTTGATCCGCATGTCTAAATTTACAAAAATAGCCCTAGGTCAACTTTTCAGCGCCACTAAACATTTTGGTAAAAAAATATCCGCTTACGGGCATAATATGGCCGCGGAACCGCGGCAATAGCAGGCTTGGGCCGCGATTCCACGGCCCTTTAGAAAGATTGGGTGCTGAAAATTTAGGGTTTTGTTCTTGGTCTTATTGGGCTTCTGGTTTTTTGATTCTTTTATCAATTGGGTTTCTACATTGGTTCCAGATCTTCAGTGAACAATTTGCAATGGATTTTTAACCGTTCGCTTTGTAATTTTAGACCTTGCATTTCCTTGTTGATTGTGAACTGTTCTTCATTGTAGACTTTGATCAAGAGTCTTCTGTTTGTTGGTCAAAGTCCACTTTTTCATCGTCTTTACATCGTTTTCACTGTTTTCTGTCCAAGAACCTGTAACCTGTAACATGTAGCAGACATGCGTCAAAAGCACCTGTTTATTTATAAAAAGAATAAGAATGGGGAATATAATAATGCAATATTATGGTCTGAACACATGACACAAAATTAAATACATTAATATATATCACACATATATTTAAATGTATTTAGAGAAAACATTTTCTTAAGTTAGCTACTATTAGTTAATGTATATTAATATATCAAATATATAATTACATATTAAATTATTAAATCAACACTTGATTTAATAACCCGGCTGTATCGCATACAACCGACTAATACCATTTATATGCATATCACATATACATATAACATATCATTGAATCAACACTTGATTCAACAATCCGGTTATATCACATATAACCTATATCGCGAGATTAGAATAGTGTATCACATACATGTATTAATCTCGGTCCCGCACATATCACATATGTGCCCTACTTCGTTTCACATGAGCTAGGAAACCTCTGTGTAGGACTCTAATAACTCATCAATACGCCGACAGTAGGTGTTGATCATATCAGTCACCCACAAGCCGTCAGCAATACTAGCTGGACGTAACGGCTACCCGGGTATTGAGCGATCAGAAGATCCACAAGCAAGCTTGTCCATACTCCTGTGAATCCAACAGCAACACTACCGTACAGTCCGGTCTCTTCGTCTGATATGTCGCATATCGAGTCTAGTGGTGGTAAACGTCAGACCCTACTAACTTGATAAGTCATGCCGATGTGAGGCTCATAACGGGTCGAGAAACTACTGATAACACTTACCAGTAAATCTCAGTATCAGCCCTGGCCAGGGACTTCGTGTTATAGCCAATCGAGCACAACGCAATATCAACCCCCAATATCGGGAGAGACGAATCCCCTCCTATCGCTCATTGCCTCCATGTGACTCGGGACAGTACCCAAAAACCACCATTTTGCAGGCTCTCTTGAACGTGGTAAGGTGGAAATCAAAGCACAGTGGGAATCACACAAGACTCTATGACGATCTAGGGTCTACAAACTAACCTGTACCAGTGTCACCAGAGAACTGCTATCTGACGTTAGGTATAATACCATCTAGGAGTTCTCGTCGAGTCATGTTCAGTGTACCCGGTCTCCACTAAGCACCCGTATATCATCATTGATGTCAAACACCAATGGATATGGGATCATCCATCGCCCATCAAATGGGTTAAGAAGCGTATACGCTAGTCTACTCTGGAATATCGATGCCCCGTCTCGATACACCGTCGACTAGGAATAATTATAGGATTGACTTATGGACTACCCTGGCCCCACTAGTATGATCTGCATCATAATCCTGGTAGTCGAGTATACATCCTAAGGGCTTTACCAACGTGTGAGAGCAAGACAGTATCACAATACAAGTCTGCATGTTAAGATAAAGAGAAACCAGATAGCATACTATCATGTCGAGCAAGAAAGTCCTCCCAATATATGCCCAAGCATCCATTGTCATATTCAATCATGTACAACAATGGCCTCTAGGGCATACATACTACTAACAATCTCCCACTTGCACTAAGGCCAGTTGTTGTAGTATCTCATACCCAGTGTCCCAAAAACTCTCAAACTGTATCTGGGGTTTTGGCCTAGGTGAGTGGATTCGTCGTGTTATTCATCGTATCAACTCTCCTAACCTCGTTATCCCGGAAATCAACCATCTCCCTGATCAGGTGATACTGCCTAAGAATATGTATGGATCACTGATGGGACCGGGGTTCCTAGGCCAAAGCCACAGCTCAATTATTACCACAATGGTAGGAACCAAGTTCATCTCATAAACATTTTTATCCAGACGGCCCTCTTTGGAAGCATCGTTTGTAGCGATGTTTTCAGCTTTATCGTTGAGTCTGCCATGGTATCTAGCTTGGAACTCTTCCAACATATCTTCCCTCCACTGAGGGTAAAGACAAAACCCGCGACTGTCTTACAGTCGATCTTATCACTCTGGAAGCTCGAATCGGTAAAGGACCCCATCTGGAGTTCACCATTACCAAATACCAAGAACATTTTTTAGTCCTTCTTAAGTACTTAAGAATGTTCTTCACAGCTATCCAGCATTTCTCCCTAGGGTCTGATTGACACCTACTCACTACACCTAGTGAGTATGATACATCCTCTTAGATCTATCTCTATAAATCTTAATCACCGGATGTAAGAGGCATCACCCAGATCCTTCATGGAGAAACATTATGATAAGTATAGCTTGACCGAGTGTAGCATAGGAACACCATTTCCTATCAAGATTATGTCATCCATGTACAATACGAGGAAGAAAACCTTACTCTCTACTACCTTCTTGTATATACAAGGTTCATCTACCATTTTGATGAAATCAAACTCTTTGACTACCACACCAAAACAGATGTTCCAACTTAGCGATGCCTGTTTTAATCTGTATATTGATTTAAGCAACTTGCATACCTTTCCGCTGCTCCCACTGTCTATGAAGCCCTGTGGCAGTGTCATGCACATGCTCTCTTCTAAATCACCATTTAGAAAAGAGGTCTTGACGTCGATCTTCCAGATTTCGTAGTCATGGTATGCAGCAATGGAAAGTAGGAACCGGATGGACTTAAGCATAGCTACTGGAGAAAAGGTTTCATCAAAATCCACACCTGGTTATTGACGATAACCTTTTGCAACAAGTCTAGCGTTGAAAGTCTCAACTTTTCCATCTACACCAAGAATCTTCTCAAGATCCACTTGCTCTCGATGGGTTTTACCCCTTCGGGTGCAACTACCAAAGTCCATACTTTGTTGGTGTATATGGATTCCATCTCAGATCGCATAGCATCCAGCCATTTCACAGAGTCCCCACTTGTGATGGACTGCTCGAAACTAGTTGGGTCATCATCTTTCACGATGCAATCCTCGCTCCCACTGTCATTGAGAAAACCGTAGTATCTCGCAGGCAGATGAGGAACCCTACTAGATCTGCGGAGAGGCTGAGGTTCATCGGGAACTATTGAATTCTCCGGTTCTACCAAATCATCAGCCGTTAGTCTGTCTAGCTGGAACTTCTTCCAGTTCTACCTCATGACCACTAATTTCTTCCAATTCCTTTTCTAAAAAGGTGGCATGCTGAGAAACAAAACACCTTTTGCTCCTCAGTGTGGTAGAAGATATACCCTTGCGAATGTTAGTTATATGTATGCCCTAGAGGCCATTATTGTACATGATTGTATATTATAGTGGATGCTTGGACATATATAGAGAGGACTTTCTTGCTCGACATGATAGTATTCTATCTGGTTGCTTTTTATCTTAACATGTAGACTTGTATTGTGATACTGTCTTTCTCTCACATGTTGATAAAGCCCTTAGGATGCGTACTTGACTACCAGGACTATGATGGAGATCATACTTGTTAGGAATATGTATGACCATTATTGATGATATAGTGGATGCTTGGACATATATATAAAGGACTTTCTTGCTCGACATGATAGTATGCTATCAGGTTACCTTTATCTTAACATGTAGACTGGTATTTATACTGTCTGTCTCTTACATGTTGATAAAACCCTTATCATATTTACTTGACTACCAGGACTATGATGAGATCATACTAGTAGGCCAGGGTTGTCCACAAGTACATCCTTTAATCAGTTCCTAGTCGTGGGAATATCGAGACCAGGGCATCGATATTCCAGTATAGACTAGTGTGTACGTTTCTTGTACCTTAGAGGGCGATGGCGAATCCCACAGCCATTGGTGTGTGACATCAAAAATTGTACACAAGTGCTCATTGGAGAATGGGTACACCGAACAGGACTCGCCGAGGACTCCTATGTGGTAGTATACCTATCGTCAGATAGCAGTCCTCTGGTGATACTGGTATAGGTTAGTCTGTAGACCCGAGATCGTCAAAGAGTCTTGTGTGGATCCCACTGTGCTTTGATTTCGTCCCTACCACGGCTCAAAGGAGTCATGAAAATAGGTGGATTTTGGGTACAGTCCCGAGCCACATGGAGGACATGAGCGATAGGAGGGGTTTCGTCTCTCCCGGTATTGAGGGTTGATGTTGCGCTATGCTCGATTGGCTATAACTGGAAGTCCCTAACTAGGGCTGCTGCTAGGATTTACTGATAAGAGTTATTAGTAGTTTCTCAAACCGTTATAGGCCAGACATCGGCATGACTTATCATGTTACTAGGGACTAACGTTTACCACCCCTAGACACGATATGTGACATATCAGACGAAGAGACCGGACTGTATGGTAGTATTACTGATAGGCTTCATGGAGAGTATGGACGAGCTTGCTTATTGATCTTCATATCGCTCAATACCCGGGTAGCCATTACGTCCAGCTAGTACCGCTGACGGCTCGTAGGTGATTGATATGATCATCACCTACTGCTGGCGTATTGACGAGTCTTTAGAGTCCCACACAGAAGTTTCCTGGTTCGAGCGAAACGAAGTAGGACACATATGTGATATGTGTGTGGGCCTGATTAAATACGTGTATGTGATACTGTTTTGTAATCTGGCAGTTATCTGTTATCGGTTCGGTTACATGCGATATAACCAGATTGTCGAATCAAGTGTTAATTTGATAATATGATATACAGATGAATGATATTAGTCGGTAATATGTGATATAACCGGATTATTAATTCAAGTGTTGATTTAATAATGTGATATATATTATATGTGATATAATTATATCTTAACTAATATCATTAGCTCAATAATTATTCTTCATAATATATATATTAATATATATGATATATATATATATATATATATAATAATAATGAAGCATGGCATAAAATTCTATTTTGTGAAAATAGAAATGAGGTGGAAAATGAGAGCATGGTTGCAAGCATGGGATTTACATTTGTTTATTCATCTTGACTCACTATTCAAGTATGGTTGCAATTTTATATTGCAAAATTCCATTCTTGAATGAGTGGGGATCAAGAGTTGCCATTCATTCTTAGCTCATTCTCAACACTTAGCTATTTTTCTTGAGTTGCTCCCATGGTTGCTCTCTAGCTTATTCTTCTTCTTCAATTGCTATAGTTCAAGCTTCAACCCTCACATGTGATGCGAACCATGAAGCTTGGACACAAACTTGCGAGCAAATTAAACCCCTACTTCACCATCACACATTAGATTAGCAATTTGATGTGGAGTGTTGCCTTCACTAATGAGATTAGTGAAGGGTTTGCTTGAGCTAGTGGACTTCGAGTGGATCCTCTTCGGCACGAAGATCACGAAGGAGGTTCGTACAACTCGAAGAGGAGCCTAGTTGAGTCGCGTGGACTTCAACCTGGATCTATTGAAGAGAAGAACTCGATCTACAAAGGTTGTATGCTCTTTTCTTCTCTTTAGTTCATCACATCACAAAGGTAAACCTTAATAATCTAGTAAAGATCTTGTTAGTCTAGCTTAACACCTAATAAAAATTAAAATTTAGCATGATTGATACCTCTAGAACCTCATGGTGGTGCTAAGGTTGACTTTCATGGTATCATAGCCAAGCTAGAACATTAGAGTAACTTATAGCGACGTTAGAAATCCGCCGTTTTTGTCGCGCAAAAACTACTGATAAAAACAACTTTCAAAATTGATGTTTTAAGTTGTTTGCACACCATGCGGGCTCACGGTCTAAACCGAGAAGCCACGGGGTGGAGCGTGCGCACCCCGGGGACACCCCAAGGGGGACCAGAGGCCGGACCCACGCCCCAAGGCACCATAAGGTGCCTTGGGGGTGTGTGACTCGAGAGCACCCCATATGGGTGCTCTCGGGTCTGCCAACCCTAGGGGCCACATCATAGTAGCCCTCGAGGGTGGGTACCCCCCTGAGGCCCCCCATTCGATACTTCATTTTGGGTCTTTGCCCCTGCGAAGATTCGGGCGGGTTTCGAGTTCGTTTCAACTCCCGGATTGGCTTAAAACGATCGGTTTTGAAACTTTAGCTCACTGGATTTTTCAAGTGTTGGAAAAATTGGTTTAGTTTGCTAATTGTGTGCGGAATTCTAATGTCGCGGTTACTTTACAAGCTTTGTGATGTGTGTGATACAATTATTAGAATCCGGATTAATTAGTTTTGTGAAAACTAGTTAGTATATTATAAAGCTAGCCGTTTAGTCACAATTGATCGATTTCCACAAAGTTTTGATTCAGATCAAAACTCCGTCGTAATTGCGTATTTTACGCGATCACTAAGTTGGAAATCTTATTGAATTATCCGACAACCAATTGAAAAGGGTTTTCAATTTGAGACTAAAATGCAAGTTTTATAACTTAGGCATGGAATCCGGAATATGAGATATTCCGGGTTTATGATGCCTAAGAATATTGTAGATTCTAATTATTGTAGTTTTCTGTTTTCTTTTCTGCGACTGTAAGTGTAATATGTAGGGTATCCCAATCTCGTTGCAATACGTCAACAAGTTTTAGGGATACGTATATTTGCTTACGTTGTTGATATATGATATCATGTGTTGATGTTGATATGATTTATTGGATCGTCGTGAAAGAATAGCCGGGTTTTTTTTAATGTGAGATGAGTTTTTTTTTTATTTTCATTCATGTAAAATCTGTATGTAATATTCTTTTATTGGGACACTTCCGGGTTGAGGATGATGCCACCACTGTTGTATATTATTTACTTTTCCGCATTAGGATAGACCCAAGGCAGAAAGCACAAGTAACCGGGTTCTAGAGTCCAATTGGAAACAATCTCAAGGAGTTGAGACCGGGTCTCTTAACTCTAGAATTGGCAGGGTTACTTGCCGCTCTCGTAGGGGTCTAGTGATGTGGGTTTGGCTATTCATCACGACTATAGAATCCATGTTTTACATTATTAGCTAAATTTAAAACACGGACATCCTAGTATATCCAATATTTCATATGTTGCTTGATTTTGTGTTGTTGATCATATAACTGCGTAAGACGAATGTAATATTATATATATGATATATAATAAACGTTGCTTATGTTTTGCACCTGCGCTAGTTCAGCCCCCACTCGGTTTTGTCTTTTGATTGCTTCTCTAGTTCTTGCTTTGCATAGTGGTATTCATGACTATCCAGCACCTCATTCGATGAGGAAAGAGCCGAGATCCCTTCACCGGGAGTGATGATTGCACACGCGCTTTCGTACGTGTCGTATTTTAAGTTCTAAAGTTAACCGCCATCAGGACGCCGTCGCGTATAGCTAGCCGTGATGAGTACGGGTCGTCCGCAGGGAGACGGAGCTTTCACGTTCTTGTTATGACTAGTTAATGCGCGTGGTGGAATGGTTCGATTCTAACCTATGTGTTTATATGCAAGTATAAGTTTGTTAGGAATAGCTGGGTTAGTGTAAGTTATGGATTTCCGTACTCAATCCTTTGTGCCGAACTTGACTATTGAAGCAAGAGCAATAGGCAACAACGTAGATTAGGATACTTAAGCACGGTATTAGGGAAATCCGGCTTATTGACCCTTGTCCATCCGTTCTTGTCGCTTGGCTTTTACCTCCGGCCAAACCGAACGCAACCGGTCGCGGTCAGGGATCACCGATACCTTGTTAGGTAGGGTGCCTAACGGAGCGCTTGCGTATGGTTTGGGCGTAGTTCAATTGAAAATATCGGCCAAAGGGAATGAGAAACGAAAACCTTAACTTACAATTCTATTCTTTCTCCTAACAACACCATATTCACAAACAACCAAAACAACAAAGAGAAAGAGCAAATGAAAAGATAAAAAGAAAAGAAAATAGCAACAAGCAAGTAAGTAGAGGGCATGGTAATAAAATGCAAGTAAGTAAATGGCATGAATACAATTGCAAGTAAGTAAAGAGATAGAAATACTAAGAACCAAAAGTGATATTACAAACCATTGGTTCAATAACCTAAACTTAAACATGCAAGCTCAATGAAGAGGTTACAAGATCAAGAGAAGGTTAAGAACTCAAGGAAAAATGAAGGCAAAATGAAAGTTTTATTGACTCCAAATGATGATACAACCCTTGAGTTCATTAACCAAAACTTAAACTTGCAAGCTCAATGAAGAAGTTGCAAGATCAAGAGAAGGCAAAGAACTCAAGGGGAACTAGCTATGTACAAGAACAAAATGAAAAGAGAAACAAAAAGTATACAAAGTTTGACCCTTGTTCCTTGCTCACTGATCTGCCTTATATAGTCACAAAATAAGAATAAACAAGCAATGAAAATGAGTTGATGTGACAGCAAGGGTGAGACAGAACAAAAATGGGACTTATTGGGCATGGTGGGGCCGGCGAGACCGGTTTTCTTGGGCATGTCGCAGGTCTAAATCCGAGTAATCTGGCTCGTGTTGGTGTGGTGGTCTTGTGTTCTCTCGACAAGTCCACTGGTGTTGCTTGATTTGTTTATATGAACCTGGTTATACTCAGTAGACTATGGAGGGAAACTTGATACTTTTTAAATCACGTCACATCATTGCATTTAACACACATCACCTCACTTGTGCTCACTTGCACCAAGGCAGCCCCCCCTCTAGGTCCATGAACCAAAAAGCTAGTGTACAAACTTGTATATGTTGGACCATTTCGATAAAAAGTGTGTACACATCCATGTTGCAAAAAGAAACTCTTGAAATATTGATCGGTTTGCAGTTCCGTGCAGTGTCGGCTCACCAATTTAATATCCATGCATTTGAATGTGTTTTCAGTATTTTATCACGGATACCTGTAATCTGTATTTATTGAGCAGACACTGGTTAATAGTACCGATACATACAAAAAATAGATAACGAATGAGTGGTATTAAAATGCAGTTTTATAAGATTAACAAATACCCCCAAACTTATCTTTTGCTCGTCCCGAGCAAAACAAAACTCCTAGCCTCACTTTCACAAGGAACACGATTGCACTGAGATCGTGTAACAAGCCGTTAAAGCTCTAGGTGTCGCTAGTAGGAGGAGTGTTGTCTCCTGAGGGTTTTCAGCGGATTACACCCACAAAATCCCGTCAAACTAGTATCACAACTTAACTTCGATTCTACTACTACAGTTTAGCATCTAAGTTAGAAATTCTATCATCCTAAGTTAGAAATTCTATCATCCTAAGTTAGAAATATCCAAATCTTATGTTTCACACCTCCTATTTATTCAACCTCAGATCCTATACGTTTTACAGTTTAGAAAGATCTCGGTATCTCTTGATTTTTCCTTCTAAAGTGCGGTCTTCAATCAGCGATTTTTATCAACTTTACGGAAAACATAAGTCTTATTCTTTATTCCCATCTTTCCTCCAAACATCGATTGTATACCCCTACGTGTGTGTATAGTTTCACCCTTAAACTTAAGAATTCAATTCAAGCTATAGTACCCTTTCCCTAATACCTAATACTATTTTTTTTCGTTAATGATAGACAGTGTTGCTCACACACCTTTCATGCGATTATTAATGCTTCTTGAGGTACTAACAGCCGATTATTGAATGTGTGAGCTTAAAACGTAAATAGCAGTTTTCTGGTCTTGACTTTATTTATTTTTCTTTTCTTTATTTTTCTTTTTCAAGACCGGATATATTTATTTTCAATGATGCACTTTTGGTGGTTAGCTTTAAATACCGTTTTTTCTTTCATACTAGGTTTTCAGGAAAGAGTATTTCTAGATATCCTCTACTATCCAAAGTTTCAAGGTGCGTGTATGTGCAGTTTGTAGGGTATATACTTTCTAAATTTGGACTCAAGAATAGAAACTATTTTTCAGACGTATCCTTCAGTAAAGCTTTCAATACTTTCACTTCATCTCGACTTAACTCAAGAACTGAACTCAAGATTACCTACTTTTATAAAAAAAACTGTAAGGACGTACAATTGCCAAGGTTAAACAGAAGGAGGGTTATTTTTAGGGTTTTCAATTCTTAAGCCTAAGCTTTTGTTATTTCTAACGTATCAACTAAACTTTTGGAATAAAAATCTCAGTTATCCTATTAGCTAACTTGACGATGATGTTTTTATATTTTTGTAAATTTTTTCGATTTTTATGGGTTTTAAAATAAGTATGCAAATGCAAAATATACACATGAATGCGAAGGAAGAAAGCTTACCGAGCACACCCCCAAACTTAAACTTGACAGTGCCCTCACTGTCAGGCTACACCAAGAGGGTCAAAATTGACGGTGCTCCCCTGTTTTTTCTTTTTATATACAAAACAAAAAGCAAACCAAAAATATATATACACAAAAAGCCCCCCCAAACTTAAGTGAAACAGTGTTTCCACTGTTTAAGCGGTGAAGTTAAGGATTAGGGGGGAAAGAACAATATCAATCTATACAAGGCCTTACATAGGCCAAAAGTTAGCACCAACCATTCAAAAATTTTATCGCTATAATATGCAGGTTGGTGAAAGAATGCGGAGAGGAAAGAAATGGAGAATACGCGAGACCGTATGGGGATAGAAGCGGTATACGGTTCTGGTATATGAGGAGAAGAATGGCGGAAGGGAAAAAGAAATGGAGTACGAACTTGAGTGTGAAAATGGAGTGAATAAATTAGTACAATTTGTAATGACCGGTGTGTAAAAAAGCGATTGTATTAATCTATTAACCCGTCGAGAGATGGGGTCGAACCTCTCAAGATTCATGAGAAAACATGGGTAGACCGAACTTGGTAAACCATACATAGGAAATGAAAGTGATACGGTGTCTTGCAAGGTCGGAATGATGGAAAGGATAGGGGGAAGTGATCCAGGAAGGGTATCAGTTAAAGGTTCAGGAGGGTGCACACAATCAGTGAAAGGGACAGGATGAATTGGAAAATCCGACTCATCAAGTAAAACCGGTTCTTCCTCAATACTATCCTCAAAATTCTCCTCAAAATTTAGCTCACCCATGCATTCATTATCAATTTCCAGACGCATATGAAGTTCGGGAAAAATGGTCAATGACTCAGGATGATGTTCACACGGAAGTGAAAGGACATAATGAATTGGAGAGAAAAACTCATCCAAAACTGCGGGTTTATCATCCAAAATATTCCCAGAGTCAATATCCTCAATCAAGTGAAAATCAATTTTCTCAAACACCTCATCAAAAGCATGGATTTCAATCAATTGTGGTTCTAGGATGGAGGTGTAGAGCTCAAAGGGATTGGGTGTGGTTTCACTTGACAGGGTCCCTTCACAATCTGATAAATCAAACACTACAAAGTCGCACAACTCATCAAACGTTCTATCTTCAATCGGTGAATCATTTAGGACACTCGATAGACTTCCAAAACCGGAGTTGTGGAATTCAATTTGCAACGGGTAGGTTTGATTTGGAAAGGTGTACTGCTCGCTCTCACTACTCAAATTCTCAATATGTCCTATCGCCTCATCATACATTGGAAAATTTGGAGCTAGTTGGAAACTAGCTACCGGGTCACTAGGTTATATGAGGGCGGTCATGGACGCATTCAAATCCATCATCTGTTTGTACGACGCTACCCGAAAGTCATCCAATGACTGTTCCAGACTAGACATGGGTTGTGAATGGGTTTCAGTGTAAGATTCAAAGTTGTTTGGATACTGAAAACTCACAAAAGGCTACTCAGAAGCAATGTCTAGGGAAGGTGTAAAAGTCGGGTAGGATTGATAGGAACTGAATGGTTGGACAAGGTTAAGATCAACGTTATGATAAGAAGGTGAATGGAATTGTTGATCAAAAGAATTGGAAGTGGTGAAAGGAGTGAAAGATCGGCTACGAGATTGTTCAATTCTGTTGGCAATGGACATGGGTTTCGGAGTTACAACAGGACTCTCAAAAGGGGTATCAATGTAAGAAGGCGGTGTATGTTGAAATGGTTGATACAAAGTGGATTGCTGAGTTCAATTGTTTGTCCTAGATGCGTCTATCCGATCTTTCAAAGAGATTCTGGTCATGGATAGATCGTTCGACTTTCGACCAAAGTAAGAACCGTAAGAAATAATGTCTGGTTGTGGGTACCAAAGTTCGGAAAGTGTTTTTCTAGGTGGGGTACCCATTATATGAAGAGAAGAAGGAAAGGAGAGGAAAAAGAATATGTTTATATATATATATATTGTTTGTTAGTTATTAACAGAAGAATGAAATATACACAAAAAAAAAATAACCACGACACAAAATACCACACACCTAATTGGTCTAGGGTTCACCTAGGTCAACTAGACCTGCTCAAGAACTTGATTGTCGAAGTAAAATCGTGTCGAGAAACGGGCTCAAGATATACTGATCACGAGGCCAGGTAAGTGCAGAGATAAGGGGAGGTTTTCCAACGCTTTCGCGAAGGTCCTTAATTAGATAACCCTTTCTCTTTTGGCGGTTTCGCCGTGAACACTTTCCTAGATATTCCGTGAATGATATACAGGTAAGCGGTGTTCTAAACACAGTTAACTTCTCCTAATGAGCGTGAAGTCCTTAAAGGCTTAAAGTCTAGTTTCTTTTAAAAATTTGTGGGAACGTTATGCTCAATTCATGATTTGTGGGCCACGGAAAAGGTGATGAAATCCTTTACCGTATGTTGTGGTATTCGCTTGCCCTTAAGTCCGTATTAATGGATGCAATGCACAAATTAATGAAAAGGTTGTTAAAAACCTAAAAAAATCGATTTTTATGTTTAAGTACGGCACTGCAACAAATATGGGTTAGTCAATTTTAGCGTTTGCATACGAACTTGCAAAAAATACTGCAAAGATATTATATTGGATGCGTCGGATTTGAGAATAAGGTGTTAGGAAAATACGTGCCGATAAGTTTTTGGGTTAAGAAACCCCCGTTGAAGTGAATCCGGTTAGCTTGAAAAGTTCGCTTGCGCGGGTCAAACTATCCGGATCTTTGGCACTGTGCTTCGCAATCACCATAGCCTTGAATGTACATTTTGCTCCACATGATCGCAATTCACAAATCCGTAAAAATCTTAAAAAGTCGGAAAATGGATATTTAGTGCGAAAAAGCGATATGAATGCCCAAACACCTGCACACCCAAAATTATAAAAATCAAACAATAAAATTGGGATAAAATTAGAACACTGGAGTAGGGAACAAAATTTTGGAGCAAAAGGAGGAGCTTGGACCGACGGCACCGGAATTTTTAGGGATGTCGCCGGGCTCCTTAGGGTAGATGGGCTCCTGTCATGACCCGAAATAGCACGTGACTGGCACTTGAATCATGTGAAATCTATAAGACCCCACCTAATTCAAGTAAGCCAAAAGCTCAGAAATCTAAACCATTTTTTAAAGAAGAAGTGAAGAAAACTTGTTTTAAAGCAAGTGGTTTTAATAAATAAGCCGTAGTAATCATTTTTAAAACATCAAGTCTTTTCCAAAAATTTCGGCAGAGTTTCCTTTGTAAATACTGGCCCCAAACGGGTACAAACATGCATAATATAAGGGCATCCCCAAGCGGGAGCTAGCTCTTCGCCAATTGGCGGGCACAACCACGCAAGCAATATAATATACAACGCCGAAATACGAGGATCAAAACTCAGAAGGAAAACAATATCCACCAGAAAACCATAATAATACAAGAGCGACTCTAAGGCCGAAAGAATAAATACACTGGTTTTCTAAGTCTACTAAATATACAAGTCTGGTTGATGGAGTTACTAGATACAACTGAATATAAATAAAGTTCAATGGTTGTCACCATGCAAGTAAACCCTCTACCAAAGCCATCACCCTGAAGGAAGTGGTATGCCAGCAAGCCGCCAAGGAAACCTGTACGGGAAAACCTGTAAGAAACTGTGGCACAACATGGGTGAGTTGCCAACCCGTGAGTAGAAAACATCACCGAGAAGAAATCGTATGTATGACTCTATCCTAGGTCATACAATAAAATCCTCATAATAATATAACCTGAAGCATCAAATAATGGCCAAGGTAAACATCTAAACATAAGTATGATACCAAGTGTGTCGTGTCGGCGTGTAGCCCAGAACACCCTGAGATACTACTGGAATACCTACCAGAAAATCTCCTGCCTCGGCCGAGGGCTTTATGTAATGGCTCTCCTAGACACAGCGCGATCTCTCTCCCAATACCGGGAGAGACGAAACCCCTGCCGATCCGCTCACTGCCTCCATGTTGCTCGGAACTGTACCCAACTAAAACCTGTTTGCACGACTCATTTGAGCCGTGGTAGGGTAATAATCAAAGTACAGTGGGAACTCACACGAGACAAATGACGATCTCAGGTCGATGAACTAACCTGTACACATGTCACCAGGGAACTGCTATCTGACGTCTGGTATAATCCCAACTAGCAGGTTCCCAGCGAGTCCTGTCCGGTGTACTCATAACCCAATGAGCACCTGTATACATCTTAAGTGAACCAACTGACACTAGTGGCTTGTGAGACCGGCCACCGCCCCTCGTCGGGGTCTCGACTGTATACACTAGTCTACTCTGGAATATCGATGCCCTGTCTCAAAAACTCCCACGACTAGGGACCTTTTAAGGATGTGCTTATATACCCCAGCTCCCACGTATATGATCGCCATCATACTGCTGGCAGTCAAGCAAGAATCCTAAGGGCTCTATCAACGTGCAATAGTGATCAGTAATGTCACCTAAAGCAGTACACGATGATAAAGACAAACCATGGTAGCATACTATTCTCTATTAACGTGTAATAGTAAACTACAATGTCACGTCAAGCATGTACACGATGATAAAGACAAACCAGATAGTATACAAACCTCTCGAGTAAGACTGTCCTACCGGTATAGGTCCTCCCTCAATCATTGCAATCACATGCCTGAGATCCAATAATTGACTCTGATGGTACTATATCCAACAATCTCCCACTTGCACTCAAGGCTAATTTTTGCGATGTCGCATACTCACAACCCGTGTGATACCGAACACCCAACTCCTCTACTAATCAGCCTCACAAAGCCCGTTTGTGAAACTATTGCGTTCGAGGAATAGCCTCAGCTAGTGGATCCGCCCAGAAGTTTCTTTCTATGTCTCCCTTTATCTCAAGTTCGCGGAGAATGTCATCTCCCGAAATGAGCAATACCTGTCTTAGAATATGTATGGATATCTGATGGGACCTAGTTCATAAATGAACTCCAAATCCAAACTTCTTAGACTGTATCGTCAACTGAAATGAATCAGTATCCTGCGCCATGCCTCCCTCAGTATCCGTTTGGATCACCTGTCCAAAACACTGCCCCTCGTCAGAGGGAAAACTATAACTCTGACAGTCACTCTGTCATCCAGGTCACCTTGGAAGCCTGGAATGATAACTGTCTCCTAAAAGAGGCTGTTGTTCTCATATCCCTAGAACATCCACTTATGTTCTAAAACTGCTTCCGATCGTTTCTCCAGGATTGGATTAATATCCACTTATTGCATCTACTGCAAAAACTACATCTGGTGTGGTACTAGACATCTCATGATTGACTCAATTGCCTAAGCAAGTGATCTGCCAATTCTGCACATCCCTCTCCCCTTTAGTCTGTAAGACACCTTTAGAGAGGGTGACTCTATCTCCTGCAGGTACACTACTGTGCCAGGAGTCGTCCATTCTAAATCCTTTAGAATGCTGTCTAAGCACCCAGATTGGGACACTTCCCAAATCTAGATCTAAAACCGTAGATCTAGTAACCAGAATGTCTGATATAATATCTATATCCTATGTGGAGAAACTACTGTGTGATAACCAAAGTATAACCGACCGTAGTATAGGAACTTCACTTCCTACTCTGTGTATTTCATCCAAATACTAGGGCATCACACCCTAATACCTTCTTAACATATCCATCCCCTATTCTGATGAAGTCAAACTTATGACTGTCAAATCAGAAATAGATGATCTATCTCCGCTATATCTGCTTTATTCTATAAATAGACATAAGCCACTTGTCCACTATACTTCCGCTGCTCCCACTTGTTAGTTATATGTATGCTCTAGAGGCCATTACTGTACATAGGATGTATATTGTGTAAGCCCGCGGGGGCGCCCCGGCCGTCGATCCGACGCCGGAGACGCGGAAAACAAAAACTTTGCGAACTTTGCAAAACGGCACCGCCGCGGACTTTTCACCCGGATCGGGCCATTAACCTAGCTAGCTAGCAAAATAAGAAAAGAGTAGAAAAGTATACCAAGCGATCCGTGTCCTTCGGTCTTTGTCTCCACTCCGATCTCCCGCGGATATATCGTCCGTCATCTCCTCGTCGAAACGGGCACCACATAGCCGGAATCTTTTACGGGCTCCCGCCTCTTGACCGAGGCAACTCGGGCGCGAAGTTGGCTAGCCGACGCGTCCAAGGCTTGCTATAGAAATAGTGTAGAAGCTTGTCTCTTTTGGGGTTTATGAGATTGCCATGATTGGAGGAATTTTAGCACAAGGATATTCATGGAGGAGTGTGGGAATAATGGAGCATGCAATCAAAGAAATGAGCATCTCCTTAAAAAGGAGCTCGGCCAAGAATCTCACTGGAACCTTTTTGTGTGAAGTGTATGTTGCAAATTAAAACCAATGAATAAAAAATCATACTCACAGCACACTAACAAATGGGGGCCCACGAAATTCCATGAAGGAATTATTTCTACCAAAATTAGCAAACAAGGAATTAACCACAAAAATAAACCCCTCCACACATCAACAGTGGCCGGCCCCAGAAGGTTTGATGGTGGAATTTGATGAATGAATTAATAAAGAAAAGATAAGAAAGGGAATGAATGAAGGAGAAATAAGTCACACCAATATACAATTCAATCCATTCACAAAACCACCTCAATCTTTTTCTCATAAATGCAAGTGATAGACAAGAAAAGAATATCATTATTAAGAAGCCACACTTATGCAAAGAAACCCCTCACAAAATGTTAATTGCAAACTTGCAATTAACACCCTCCAACGAAAAGTCCGACCGGGAAGGAAAAAGAGAAAACCGGCCGGAACGGAATGCAAACTGGCAACCCCAGAAAACCGATCCCGTAATAAATTACAGGAAAACCCCGCTACTGCAAATACATGCCCGCATTTGTATTCCCACTGAACACAAAAGCAAAGAGATAAAATCTACACTATCAAATACTAGGATCCGGCTTAAGCCAAAACCGGCTAGTAAAATCCGTCTGATCACGATCCGTGCAATACCGCACGTATCCGATCGAACCCTGCCATATCTCCATACGGCCTCTACAGCGTTTCGCCCGAAACTTGAGTAACTGTCTGTGTGGTAGACTCTAAAGACTCGTCAATACTGTGGCTGTGGATTTAACCACTAGCACGTCAGAGGTATAAGCCAATACGTGACGGGCCACCAGGTATTGACCATAAGGGACGTCGATGAGCGAACTCATCCTGACACCCTACTGAGCTTGTCAGTGACAATATCCGTACAGTCCGGTCCGTTCGTCTATGAGTATCGCATGGCGGGCCTAGGGGGTTGGTAAAAGTCAGACCCCCAAAAGCGGTACAAGTCGTGTCGGAGTGTAGCCCAGAACACCCTGAGATACTACTGGAATACCTACCAGCAAATCTCCTGCCTTGGCCAAGGACTTTTCATATTCTGGCTCTCCTAGACACAGCACGACCTCACCCCCAATACCGGGAGAGACGAACCCCTGCAGATCCGCTCACTGCCTCCATGTGGCTCGGGACTGTACCCAACTAAAACCTGTTTGCACGACTCCTTTGAGCCGTGGTAGGGTAGTAATCAAAGTACAGTGGGAACTCACACGAGACAAATGACGATCCCAGGTCGATGAACTAACCTGTACACATGTCACCTGGGAACTGCTATCTGACGTCTGGTATATCCCAACTAGCAGGTTCCCGGCGAGTCCTGTCCGGTGTACTCATAACCCAATGAGCACCTGTATACATCTTAGGTGAACCAACTGACACCAGTGGCTTGTGAGACCGGCCACCGCCCCTCGTCGGGGTCTCGACTGTATACACTAGTCTACTCTGGAGAAACGATGCCCTGTCTCGAATCTCCCACGACTAGGGACCTTTTAAGGATGTGCTTATAGACCCCAGCTCCCACTTATATGATCGCCCTCATACTGCTGGAAGTCAAGCAAGAATCCTAGGGGCTTTATCAACGTGTAATAGCGACTCGTAAGGTCACCTAAAGCAGTACACGATGATAAAGATAAACCAGATAGCATACTATCATCTCGAGTAAGACTGTCCTACCGGGATAGGTCCTCCCCTCAATCATTGCAATCACGTGCCTGTGACCCAATAATTGACTCTGAGGGCACTATCTCCAACAATCTCCCACTTGCACTCGAGGCTAATTATTGCGATGTCGCATACTCACAGCCCGTGTGATACCGAACACCCAACTCCTCTACTAGTCTGTCTCACAAAGCTCGTTTGCGAGACTATTGCGTTCGAGGAATAGCCTCCGTGAGTGGATCCGCTTTGATGTTTCTTTCTATGTCTCTCTATATCTCATGTTCGCAGAGAAAACTATCTCCCGAAAACGAGCAATACCTGTCCTAGAATGTCTGGATGTCTGATGGGACCTAGTTCAGAAATGAACTCCAAATCCAAACTTCTTAAACTGTATCGTCAACTGAACTTAATCAGTATCCTGCGCCATACCCTCCCTCAGTTTCCACCTGGACTACCTGTCCAAAATACTGCCCCTCGTTAGAGGAAAAACTATAACTCTAACAGCCACTCTGCCATCCAGGTTACCTTGGAAGCCTGGAATGATAACCGTCTCCTAATGGAGGCTGCCGTTATCATATCCCTAGAACATTCACTTATGTTCTAAAATTGCTTTCAACTGTTTCTCCAGGATTTGATCAATATCAACTTAGTGCACCTACTGCAAGAACAACATCTGGTGTGGTACTTGACATCTCATGATTGACTCAATTGCCTAAGCAAGTGATCTGTCAATCATGCGTATCCCTCTCCCCTTTAGTCTGTAAGACACTTTTAGAGAGGGTGACTCCATTACCTGCAGGTACACTACCGTGCCAGGAGTCGTCCATTCTAAATACTCATAGAATGCGGTCAAAGTACCCAGATTGGGAAACCACCCAAATCTAGATCTAAAACCATAGATCTAGTAACCAGAATGTCTGATATAATATCTAAGTCCTATGTGGAGAAACTACTGTGTGACGACCAAAGTATAACCGATCGTAGTATAGGAATATCACTTCCTACTCTGTGTATGTCATCAAATACCAGGACATCACACCCTACTACCTTCTTAACAGATCCATCTCCTATTCTGATGAAGTCAAACGTATGACTGTCACATCAGAAATAGATGATCTATCTCCGCAATATCTGCTATAGTCTATAAATAGACATAAGCTTGATGTCCACCAATGCTTCCGCTGCTCCCACTGACTACGACAACCCTCTGGCAGAGTCATATACACGTACGCTTCTAAAGCAAGTTTAGAACGACGCTATACTCATCCTTCCGCCGGGTCTCGCAGCCTGGAACAACAGCAATGGCAAGTGTGGGTAAACAAGAACCTCCCTGCCACCGTCCTTGAGCATACCGAAGTACCTCTCGGGTGCCTGAGGTTACCTACCATATCTGCGGAGTGGCCAATGGAATGTCAAACCAGATTGAATCTTTAGGATCTTATGAAATCTTCAGTAATCGTTTGTGGTTCTGGAATCACTTCCAGTTCTACCATACTCCCACTACTGTTTTTCTGAAAAAATTCATTTTTGATAAAACTGTGGCGAGTCAAGAACAATATCACTATTGATCTTCCAGATGGTAGAAAGTCAACCCTCGTCATAGCCCGGGTCAACCCACAAACAGCCACTACTGAAACGTGCCTTGAGTTGTCCAGTGTCTGGTTCTAAGCATAAGCCGGACAACTCCCCGTATCTTAACAATGTCAAGATATGAACTGTTCTATATCCAAGAACCAGAGGCACTGATTTAATTGAACCAGATTCAAATCATGCAACTGTCTCCAGTGCATGTCAACTAAATGGAAGAGAGGCCGATCAGCGTTACTCAACTTAGGAGTACTTCCAATTATGAGTAACCTGAAAGAGAAGCTAGTTCTCTTAATCATTACTATCAACTGAATATCATTCACAAGTATCTACTCTTCGATCACCTTGAAGAATCCTGATACTTGCAACACCTGGTTCTCTACTTTACTCTTATACCTATAACTCCTCAAAACTTAGACCCTGTGTTTCTACGAAACACATGTCTAAGAACTAGAGAAGTTAAAAGTAAACAGAATATAGTACGAGGACCAACCCCTCTGTCCTAATGGACACTGGACAATATACAATACTCTGTATAAGTCCCCTGAGTCTGGTGACTCATTCACTGTGTGTCGTAGGTTGAAAACTGTACTTTTGGTTAAGAAGAATTACACCGCTATTCAATGCTCCTTACCTAACCATCCACTGGTATAGGTAAATGTCATAGACATAATTTCAGAAAGGTATATCTCACTCTATAAAAATAGACGTACAGATATATCAATTTGAAATTGGTGCATAACAACGGATATTCAAAACCAAATATTTGCCGACCGGCAAACAACCCAGGTGACTTCCTCAAATATCACCGATTACAACGAATCCCGATATAATGAGGATGGTCACCTAATTCCCAATAACTTACTCCCCTTCATCATCTGTAAAACCATACAGATGTGAGACTCATACCTGGTAAATACATACCCTGGAGTAAGTATGTAATCGGGAAATCAGTTTTCTTTTAACAGTACACAGTGAAACTGAAACATTGAAATGTTTCGATGGGGTATGCTGGTATTCCTAGTAATGCCTCTTCCATTATCCAGATTCACAACTATAACTGTATAATTCTTTGCCACCTCTCCAAATCCCTTTACATGTCTTTAGTCATTACCTTCTGTACACCCCTTTAGGCCAAATGGTTTTCTTCCTTCCCTACCGTTCGGCACCAGCCTATGGTTTGGAAGAAGACTATCCAAAAAGCATAATGGGTGTACTGTCCTAATCCGAGGAGCACTCGCAATGCGAGAGAAGGTGAGGATAAAAGACAACCGAATGTACTTAATTCATGGGTGATTTAGGATTGACAAAGAAGTACATGGTTTGGTCGTGAATAGCAGTCGCAATTTACTTTGCCCTCTTACTAATCCCTTGCTTTGTCTGAACTTAATACCTTCTGTACACCGTTTAGGCTAATTGGCTTTCTTCATTCCCCACCGTTCGGCACCAGCCTAAGGTTTGGAAGAAGACTATCCAATTTGCATAATAGGTGTACTATCTCCTAAACCAAGGAGTACTCGCAACCTGAGAGAAGGTAAAAGGTAAAGACAACTGAATAGTCCTATTCGTTTTCTCCAGAACCTGAAACCATCCTCGAAGCCCTTCGAGTTCGTATATAACCATACGATGGTTTTGTCCAATGGAAGTGGACGTTCGTAGTGATACGGGGTGTCCCGGAGAAAAGGGTAAAAGTAGGGGTGGCAAAGAGGTCTGCAACTCTGATAATCCAAAAGCCAGTGTTAAGAAGGTTCGGTCAACTTGGTCACTGAGTCATAGTCTAGGGTCGGGTCAATGGTCGCTGCCAGAGAGAGAGAGAAAAGAAACACTCAGCGTGCACTCTAACCTAGATCAGAATGGTTGTCACTTTATCTAATCTGGAAACCTCCCACTGTAACGTCAAATTCTTCCCCAAACCTGAAAGAAGAATTAGCCGGGATAACCCGAGGAGTAAACCAACTCATCAGTGGGAATCGGGATCCGACTCTCATCGCATGATAACGTGACGGAATCCGCTCACGTTATCACACTCCAGAAGGTATGCGCATATCTAGCAAGTTTCAGTACTTTTGAAACTCCCGATGTGGATTTTTACCCCATGCTCTTATGACCTTGACTTTGGCCAACATATCATAAGTCACATGTCAAGTTCTACCCGTCATTTTCCTGGTTAATTTGAACCCACCCGTACATACCCTTGACTTTGGCCAAAATGGCAGTACGACTGTCCCAAACCAACGCATCTATCTATGCTGCATATGAATACCCAACAGCTACCAAACACTGTGCCTTGACTTTGGCCAACATACACAGCTTGAATACTATTGACCATCCATATGAAATGACGGAGGGCTACGAATGGTTTTTGGCGAAAACCTTTAACGTAATGAACTTGATATCGTTGAAGGAACGGATAGCTTTTAAAAAATATAGTGACGACAACCTTTGCTAAAGAGGTCACTCCCGGTGAAGGGATCTCGGCTCTTTCCCCGTAGAATGAGGTGCAGGATATTCCAACTGAATACCACGGTGCAAAGCAAAAGCAATCGGCTATAGTGAAGTTAATGCCCTGACGTAAACTTTTGTCCAAGGGGTCACTCCCGGTGAAGGGATCTCGGCCCTTGCCTCGTCGACTGAGGAGCAGGATATTCCAACTGAATACCACTGTGCAAAACAAAAGAGAACGCCCTTGCAATAACAGCTTTTTGAAAAAGTGTTCCAACAACATCAGAATAGGTTTGTTTAACTTGCATTGATCCGAATCAATGCAGTCCCATCAATTGATCACACCACAAAGAACGAAAATATACTGACGTACGTATATGCCATCCGCATTCGCCACTGGGTCCCGTCATCACCCGTTAGGTTAGCTAACTAACGACAGAGCGGGGACTGGACTAGCGCGGATGCAAAACATATACAACATCTACTAATATATATATATAATATATAATTTTCGCTCAAGGCGTGATAAAAAGCAACACAGAAATGTATAGCAACACAGATCAATACAGATATCTGGGATCCCCGGGTTTCACAGAGCCGCTGAAACCCGACGTTCCCCTGGTCGTGTGGATAGCCTGTGCAATGAAAACCCTAGACCCCTACGGGCGCGGCAAGTCACCCGCCAAAACCTGAAGCGAGGCAGCCCCCTTCAACGACGTGAATGGACCACCCAGCATTTCACGGAATCCGGTAACTTGGGCACCCCTCCTGGGTCAACCCTGTACCCCCTACGAGTGCGGCGAATAGCCCGCCAATTCTAGAGTGAAGCCCCCTCCGTCTCAACGCTATGAGATGCGGGCTTGTTGCCCTCCAGAACCCGGCTACACGTGCACCCCTCCGCGGGGTAAACCTAGTACAGAAAGTAAAATATACATACAACGGGTACATCGACCGCAACCAGGTCGTGCCCCAAAAGAATAATACAAACGGGCAGTGACGGCAGTCCACATGTCGGACGCTCGCCCCGCAATATCAAATGTACATAATACAACAAAACTGTACTACCACTGCAACCAGGCTATCCCCCACGACCGATCCGCAACAACACAGTACAATCACAGAACATCAACGTGAAAGTCACGTTCGCAAATCCGTCTAACCGGGCTATAGCAGTTAGACGGGATTTACCGATCAAATAACCTTCACGGTCGCAGATATAATGTAAAAACTGTGAACTGGCATGTTTAAAATATTCGATCGAACAAATATTATCAAGTGGGCCCCATACAATACTGTAGCACTTACAGAAAATCTGGGCCCAAAAATAATATCCCAAAACCCCTATTTCCAAGTATAAGACTTACTGGGAAATTTTAGTGCAATGTTCACATATTCCTACCGCGGAACCGCGGCCAAACCAGGGGTTTGGCCGCGTTTCCGCGGCCGTACTAAGAGATCGTTGCACCAAATTTTACCAGATGTCTTAGAATTTCATGCTTGTGTTTCTGCAGTGACCTGAAAAATTTTTGGAGCTTGAAAAAATTTCGACAGAAACATATGCATGGAAAATACGGATTTTGGGGATTTTGTTCGATCGGGTTTTAAACACACTAGACCATGCTAGGCTAAGTTAATGGCGTGGCTCTGATACCATTGTAAGCCCGCGGGGGCGCCCCGGCCGTCGATCCGACGCCGGAGACGCGGAAAACAAAAACTTTGCGAACTTTGCAAAACGGCACCGCCGCGGACTTTTCACCCGGATCGGGCCATTAACCTAGCTAGCTAGCAAAATAAGAAAAGAGTAGAAAAGTATACCAAGCGATCCGTGTCCTTCGGTCTTTGTCTCCACTCCGATCTCCCGCGGATATATCGTCCGTCATCTCCTCGTCGAAACGGGCACCACATAGCCGGAATCTTTTACGGGCTCCCGCCTCTTGACCGAGGCAACTCGGGCGCGAAGTTGGCTAGCCGACGCGTCCAAGGCTTGCTATAGAAATAGTGTAGAAGCTTGTCTCTTTTGGGGTTTATGAGATTGCCATGATTGGAGGAATTTTAGCACAAGGATATTCATGGAGGAGTGTGGGAATAATGGAGCATGCAATCAAAGAAATGAGCATCTCCTTAAAATGGAGCTCGGCCAAGAATCTCACTGGAACCTTTTTGTGTGAAGTGTATGTTGCAAATTAAAACCAATGAATAAAAAATCATACTCACAGCACACTAACAAATGGGGGCCCACGAAATTCCATGAAGGAATTATTTCTACCAAAATTAGCAAGCAAGGAATTAACCACAAAAATAAACCCCTCCACACATCAACAGTGGCCGGCCCCAGAAGGTTTGATGGTGGAATTTGATGAATGAATTAATAAAGAAAAGATAAGAAAGGGAATGAATGAAGGAGAAATAAGTCACACCAATATACAATTCAATCCATTCACAAAACCACCTCAATCTTTTTCTCATAAATGCAAGTGATAGACAAGAAAAGAATATCATGATTAAGAAGCCACACTTATGCAAAGAAACCCCTCACAAAATGTTAATTGCAAACTTGCAATTAACACCCTCCAACGAAAAGTCCGACCGGGAAGGAAAAAGAGAAAACCGGCCGGAACGGAATGCAAACTGGCAACCCCAGAAAACCGATCCCGTAATAAATTACAGGAAAACCCCGCTACTGCAAATACATGCCCGCATTTGTATTCCCACTGAACACAAATGCAAAGAGATAAAATCTACACTATCAAATACTAGGATCCGGCTTAAGCCAAAACCGGCTAGTAAAATCCGTCCGATCACGATCCGTGCAATACCGCACGTATCCGATCGAACCCTGCCATATCTCCATACGGCCTCTACAGCGTTTCGCCCGAAACTTGAGTAACTGTCTGTGTGGTGGACTCTAAAGACTCGTCAATACTGTGGCTGTGGATTTAACCACTAGCACGTCAGAGGTATAAGCCAATACGTGACGGGCCACCAGGTATTGACCATAAGGGACGTCGATGAGCGAACTCATCCTGACACCCTACTGAGCCTGTCAGTGACAATATCCGTACAGTCCGGTCCGTTCGTCTATGAGTATCGCATGGCGGGCCTAGGGGGTTGGTAAAAGTCAGACCCCCAAAAGCGGTACAAGTCGTGTCGGAGTGTAGCCCAGAACACCCTGAGATACTACTGGAATACCTACCAGCAAATCTCCTGCCTTGGCCAAGGACTTTTCATGTTCTGGCTCTCCTAGACACAGCACGACCTCACCCCCAATACCGGGAGAGACGAACCCCTGCAGATCCGCTCACTGCCTCCACGTGGCTCGGGACTGTACCCAACTAAAACCTGTTTGCACGACTCCTTTGAGCCGTGGTAGGGTAGTAATCAAAGTACAGTGGGAACTCACACGAGACAAATGACGATCCCAGGTCGATGAACTAACCTGTACACATGTCACCTGGGAACTGCTATCTGACGTCTGGTATATCCCAACTAGCAGGTTCCCGGCGAGTCCTGTCCGGTGTACTCATAACCCAATGAGCACCTGTATACATCTTAGGTGAACCAACTGACACCAGTGGCTTGTGAGACCGGCCACCGCCCCTCGTCGGGGTCTCGACTGTATACACTAGTCTACTCTGGAGAAACGATGCCCTGTCTCGAATCTCCCACGACTAGGGACCTTTTAAGGATGTGCTTATAGACCCCAGCTCCCACTTATATGATCGCCCTCATACTGCTGGAAGTCAAGCAAGAATCCTAGGGGCTTTATCAACGTGTAATAGCGACTCGTAAGGTCACCTAAAGCAGTACACGATGATAAAGATAAACCAGATAGCATACTATCATCTCGAGTAAGACTGTCCTACCGGGATAGGTCCTCCCCTCAATCATTGCAATC
The DNA here is from genome assembly GCA_030015575.1 of Agapanthus africanus. Classification (NCBI taxonomy): domain Eukaryota; kingdom Viridiplantae; phylum Streptophyta; class Magnoliopsida; order Asparagales; family Amaryllidaceae; genus Agapanthus; species Agapanthus africanus. The sequence goes on from CM057345.1 coordinate 232,026,071, forward strand.
ACGTGCCTGTGACCCAATAATTGACTCTGAGGGCACTATCTCCAACATATTGTAGTGGATGCTGGGACATATATAGGGAGGACTTTCTTGCTCGACATGATAGTATGCTATCTGGTTACTCTTTACCTTAACGTGTACACTGATTGTCTCTCTGTTACATGTTGGTAAAGCCCTTAGGATGTGTATTTGATTACCTGGACTATGATGCGGATCATACTAGTGGGGACATGGTAGCCCATAAGTACATCCTTCAAGGTCCCTAGTCGTGGGTGTATCGAGACGGGGCATCGATATACCAGAGTAGACTAGCGTATACCTTCTCGACCCATACAGATGGGCGATGGATGATCCCATATCCATTGGTGTTTGACATCAGAGATGATATACGGGTGCTCAGTGGAGACTGGGTACACTGGACGGACTCGCCGAGAACTCCCAGATGGTATTATACCTTACGTCAGATGGCAGTTCTCTGGTGACACTGGTACAGAGTAGTCTGTTGACCCGAGATCGTCATAGAGTCTTGTGTGATTCCTACTGTGCTTTGATTTCCACCTTACCACGTCCAAGAGGGCGTGCAAAACGGTGGTTTTTGGGTACATTCCCGAATCATATGGAGGCAATGAGCGATAGGAGGGGATTCGTCTCTCCCGGTATAGAGGGTTGATGTTGCGCTGTGTTCGATTGGCTATAACCGGAAATCCCTGGCCAGGGTTGCTGAGATTTACTGGTAAGTGTTACCTGTAGTTTCTCGAACTGTTATAGACCTCATATCGACACGACTTATCGAGCTATTGGGGTCTGACGTTTACCACCCCTAAGCGAGATATGCGACATATCAGACGACGAGACCGGACTGTACGGTAAGTGTTACTGGTTGGATTCACAGGAGTGTGAGCGGGCTTGCTCGTCGATCTTCTGATCGCTCAATACCCGGGTGGCCGTTACGTTTAGCAGACCGCTTGCGGCTTGTGGGTGTTTGATATGATCATCACCTGCTGCCGGCGTATTGACGAGTCTTTAGAGTCCTATACAGAGGTTTCCTGGCTCAAGCAAAACGAAATAGGAGCGCATATGAGATATGCGCGGGACCGAGAATGATATTAGTATGTGATACTGTATTCGATTCTCGTGATTTGTGACACTGATCGGTTATATGCGCTATAGCCACGTTATCGGATCAAGTGTTGATTAGATAAGTTGTTACTATGGATATTAGTCGGTTATATGTGATATGACCGGATCGTTAAATCAAGTGTTGATTTGATGATTTAATGTATAATTATATATATTTGATATATTACTTTGCATTAACTAGTATTGGTTCACTTTAAATGGATTTTCTCACTTGCATTGCACAAGTTGTATATGTGATATACTTTTGTGCACTTGATTGTATCATGTTTGATGATACATGAATGCTAGGGTTTGTGTAAAGAATTTAGCCTTGGTTAAGTAAATGGTTAGGTTTTTTATTTATTCATTCATTTATCTTTTTAATTTGGATTAAAAAGAAATGGGATAAGAAAACAAAATGGTTGCTTTCATTCTTGAAGCTTGTTGAAGCTTCATGAAGCTTTGACCAAAGTGACAATTTTGTCTTCATGCTTAACCCTAACCATTCATCTAACCTTAGTCAATTCTCTACACCTAACCATGGTTCATATTATGATAAGTATTCATTTTCTTTTGTATTTTTAATCAACTTATCATAATATTTTCTTCTTCTTCTTCTTCTTCAAGATGAAGAAGCTTGCAACCATCAATGGTGATTTGATGAAAAGAGTGAGAAATCCAATTCTAAAGTGAACCCACCTCCTATTTCTTCATCCTCTACCTCCTGACAAGTAGTATAGGGTGTTTTCTTCACAAGTTTCATGACTTGGTGAAGTGGGAGCTTGATCTTGTGATGCCTCGACGTAGATCATCTTCGGCATCGTAGTCGATGACCTAGCCAGCCCATTTCTCCGATGAAGCCGACGCTAGAGCCCGGGATTCGATTTGGACAGCAAGGAGACTTCATCATGGAGCTATGGAGGTCGAGAACCAGATCTACAAAGGTTGTATTTCCGTTCACTTAGTTAAGTTGTTAACTAGTTGCTTGTTTCGCCTAAAATCTAGTTAACGATCCGTATTAGGGTTTCTCGGCACATGTAAAATTTGAAATGGGTATGGTTGATACCTTGTGAGACCTCATTAGCGTGCCTAGGAACCATACAGTGGTATCAGAGCCTAGCTAGAGCCTTAGGCGATGCATAGACGGAGTTAGAAGTCCGATCGAACCAAAACCCTAACCCAAAAAATGCTCTCTGTACATTTTTAATTTTCGGGGATTTTTCCACATTAAAAATATGCAGAAAATTCAGCAGGGAATTATAAGAATTACTGTGAAGCCCGTACCCATGATTCCCTTAAAGCGCGGCGGAACCGCGGCATTAGCATGGCTAATGCGGCGGTTCCGCGGCCATTTTGTCTTTTCTTCAGTTGGTCTTTGCACAGTAATTCCTATATTTTGGTGCTGTATTTTCTGGGAATTTTTAATTTTTACTCAAGAGTTGAGTTTTCTGGGTTGTATTGGGGACTCGGTGTTTCGATCGGATTGTCTAATTTTGTCTGTGTGTTTTTCCGAATATTTAGAATATGTTAAAAAGTTTGACCGGATATAAATACCCAATTTTTCCCCTGTTGGGAAATTTCCAAGTGTTGGATTTTTTCATGGTTTAAAGACGTTCTAAGTAGTGCAAGTAACTCGATGGACCCTCTAGAAGACAACAAACCTTAACTCGATTATGTGACCGTCTTGAACTGCCCTTTGAACCCTCGGGTTTGGGGCAGTACGGCGTGCCACATGTGAGGCGTTGGCTTGACCCTTCTACGGCTGGACCGTTGGTACTGAGGCACGAAGTGAATGTCTTTGAACTTATTTCATGAGTTGAGCTGTTTCGGGAAAACTTGGGTATTCGAATGTTCGATCGGAAAGTTTAACATTTTCTGTTTATCCGGAATGGGATACAATAATTGGAATTCACAATAAGTTATGAGATAACTGAATGAATGTTATAAACATAGCAGTTTAGTCTCACTTGATCGGTTGCCACGGAATTTTGATGTGATCAAAACTCCGTCGCAATCACGTAGCGTACGCGGATACTCGCCGGGTAAACTTAATAGACAGCCTCGCCCCATAGCCCCGACCAAGTGACTATAGGAGAACCCCGTCGCCGAAAGCATCCGTTCGGGTGCTCGCGGCAGCGGTGTTCCGCCTTGGTGCACTTCGTCGACGGCGTCGGGGGTGCAGCTGCCTACTAAAGTTTGCAATGAGCATTCGATCAGGATGTCGGCAATCTTGTTGAATTGCCCGACTTGATATTGAAAAGAGTTTTCGATAATGAGACTAAAATGCGGGGTTTATAATTAGACATGCGATGTCTGAGTAATTCATTTGATTAGGCATGCGATGTCTAAACAGATTGCGGATTCCAACTGTTGTAGTTTTACACTTTCTTTTCTGTGACCGTAAGTGTAAAATGTGATATCGCCGGTTTCGTTGCTATATGTCAACGACAATTGGGATGGACATATTTACTTACGTTGATGACATGTGATGTTATGTGTTGCTGGATATGTTATATTGGATCGTCGTGTTTGAATAGCCGGGGGGTTTTATGTGAGATGGGTGTTTTTCATTTTCATTCATGTAAAAACTTGTATGTGATATTCTTTTATTGGGGCACTTCCAGGTTGCGGATGATGTCACCATTTGTATATTATTTACTTTTTTGCACTAGGATAGACCCAAGGAGGGGAGCACAAGTAACCGGGTTCTGGAGTCCAGTGGGAGACCAACTCGAGGAGTCGAGTCCGGGTTTCCTAACTCTAGATTTGGTAGGGTTGCTTGCCACTCTCGTAGGGGTCTAGGGGTGTGGGTTTGGATATTCATCACGACCGTGGAATCCGTGTTTTATACTGGCTCGTATTGAAAACACGGACGTCCTAGTATATCCAATATTTCATATGATTCTTCTGCTGCGATATCTGTGATGTGATCATGTGATATGTTCTGTGATGGATGCTTTATATAGTATATATGATATATTATATAGGCGTTACTTATGTTTTACATCCACGCTAGCCCTGCCCCGCTCTGCCGTTAGTTACCTAACCTAACGGTGCACGAGGGGACATCGAGGCGAATGCGGATGGCATAAGTGTACGTCGTATTTATCTGTGTTGTTTAGGTACTTTAATGATGGGACTTCATTAATGTGATTAATGAAAGAAAAGAAACCTAAGATGTTGTGGAATCGAATTTCAAAAATAAAACAGGTAGCTACAGTTCTTGCTTTGCACAGCGGTATATATGATATATCCTGCACCTTATTCGATAAGGAAAGGACCGAGATCCCTTCACCGGGAGTGACTCCTTTAGCAATAACTGGCAGATGCTACACACTCGGTTTGTCTTTTGATTGCTTTTAAGAGTTTTTGCTTTGCACAGTGATATATATGATATATCCCGCGCCTCATTCGACGAGGAAAGGGCCGACGATCCCTTCACCGGGAGTGACCCCTTTAGCAAAACTTGAAAAGCATCAAAAACACTCCGTTTCAAAATCATTTGATTCTACAACGATATCAAGTTCATTACGCAATAGGTTTTCAGAAAAACCTGACGTAGCCCTCCGTCATTTCAGATAAGTCCTACTTAGTATTCGTGCTACGTTTGTTGACCTCCGTCAAGGCGTAATGTACGGTAGCTAACTAGTATTTATCTGCTTATGCATATGATGCAGATTGGATTAGGGTAGTCGTGCGGCCTTGTTGACCTCCGTCAAGGGTCGTGCGGGTGGGTTTAATTTGATCAAGAAATGACGGGTTGAACTTGACTAGTAGCCTATGGTTTGTTGACCTCCGTCAAGGTCATAGGACGCAAGGGAAAAATATTATCGGGAATTTCAAGTGTTGAAATTTGCAATGAGATTGCATACCTTCTATGAGATAGTTGGATCCCGATACCCGCTGCGAGTAAGAATTACTCGTGGGAGAGTTTTACACATTACAATTAGCCGATCAAGTAGGTGTCTAGAAAGGTGTTAATGAGGTTACGCCTCTGGGAAAACGAGGTTTACATTAATTAGGTTCGTGCGAAAGCACAGGGGACCTCCCTCAAAGTACCGACACTGGCCTGGCTGAAAGATTGGCGAACTTGTAGTGTGTAATTAATCCCGGCTAGTCTTTCCTTTTAGGGTTTGAAGGAAGATTTGATAAAAACAGTGGGAGCCATCCTGATTAGATAAAATAATAACCAATCTGATCTTGCAGGAGCATACGCTGAGTGTTTTCTTCTCTCTCTCTCCAGGTAGCGACCATATCACGCCTTAATCAAGATAATAATACGGATATTTGACTGAACCCGCTTGTTATACTGAGCTGGGGAACGTTGGTCCCGCTCCAACTTATAATTGTTATAAAACAGAGCAGGAAATTAGGGATTACCAGAATTCCCGTGCCGCCCAAACGAAGTAAGTGCATGCTGATACATCATCTTCGGGTGTATTCATTATATAGAACTGTTTCTCAGTGTCCTTTACGTCCTGGGTATATGATACCGGATCAGGATCCCGCATATGTAATATGTTACATGGGCTACAGATAGGTAAAGAACTGAGAACGGGTGATAAGTTTCATGAGGCAGAAAACGGGGCAAGAGTTGCAGCCAAGTCTGTTGGTCACTGTCACCCTGTATTACTAATACATTGATTCTGAACGAATTTTAATAGATACCAAACCTGATATACAAAATCATATCAGTCTCTTTATCAGTAAAGAAATGATAAAATTTTGTATTGTTGGATAATGTTTTAAACATTTCCTATATCAAAAGTTGATCGGTTCAGGCACGTTATCTAAAAGTATTGATGTTCTAAATCAAACTACAGTTCTTAGTATACAGAACACACACAAGAGTAAGAGTTCAGAAATGAACAGATCCTTCTTGAGGTATTGTAGACTAGGTCATATCAATGCGACCCGACTAGCTAAGTTGCACATAGATGCATAGTTAAATCTGTTTGAATTTACATCTTGTGAAACTTGCCAGTCATGTCACAAAGATAAAATGACCATAGCTCCGTTTACTGGAAATAGAGAATGAGTTAGTGAACTCTTGGGATGATACATGCTGATGTATAAAGGTCCCCTGTCTACACATGCCAAGACCGGTTCTTTGTACTTCATTACATTCTCTGATGATCTCTCAAGATTCAGACATATGTTCCTGTTGAAACACAAGTCCGAACCTTTTGAGATATTCACGGAATATAAGTTAGAAGTAGAGAACCAAATTGAGGGTATAAATATTATGTCCTTTGATGCGATTAGGGAGGAGAATACTTGAGCACAGAATTCCTGGACTATTCTAAATGAGAATGAGATTCTCTCTCAGCATTACTCCTCCGTATACACCATAGCACGATGGTATATCTGGACTGAGTTACCTGTTTCCTTTTGGGAGTTATGCGCTTGAGAAGCTGCATACCAATTGAATTGGGTTCCAATCAAATAAGTTGCCTACCGCTTCATATGTGATATGGAAAGGGAAGAGCCCATATCTTAAGTTGGTTAAGATTTGGGGCTGTCTGGCCTATGTCTAAAGGCAAAATCCGGACAAGTTCGAGGCAGGGTCTGTTATGTACAACTGGAAAGGTTCCAGCTATACAAATTACAGCAGATGATTTGGTAGAACCAAAGGATTCAGTAGAATCCAACGAACCTCAGCCTCTCCGCCGATCTAGTAGGGTTCCTCACCCACCTGAGAGATACTTTGCTTTCTCTATGACAGTGGGAGCGAGGATTGCATCATGAGATGATGACCCAACTAGTTTCGAGCAGGCCATCAGGAGTAAGACTCTATAAGAATGGCTGGATGCTTAGTGATCTGGGATGGAATCCTTATACACCAACAAAGTATGGACTTTGGTTGCGATATCTGAAGGGTTAAATCCCCATCAGGAGCAAGTATATCTTGAGAAGATTACTTGGTGTAAATGGAAAAGTTGAGACTTTCAAAGCTAGACTTGTTAAAGGTTTGCATCATTAACCAGGTGTGGATCATGATGAAACTTTTTCTAAAGATCTATGCTTAAGTCCATCCAGATCCTACTTGCCACGGCTACATACCATGACTACGATATCTGGCGGTTGGGTGCCATGATTGCTTTTCTAAATGATGTTTTAGAAGAGAAAGTCTATAAGTACACAGTCAGAAGGCTTCGTAAACAGTGGGAGCAGCGGAAACGTGTGCAAGATGCTTTATAGGATAAAGCAGGCATTGCGGAGATGGAACATCTGTTTTGATGAGTTAGTCAAATAGTTTGACTTCATCAAAATGGTAGATGAACCTTGTATATACAAGAAGGTAGTAGGGAGTATGGTAGTGATCCTCGTAGAGTACGTGGATGGCATACTCTTGATAGGGAAGGAGTTTTCTATGCTACGCTCGGTCATTCTCCGATTATCACAAGAATTCTCCATATAGGATCAAAGTGATACCTCCTAAATCCTAAATTTTCATCTATGAGATAGATGTAGTTGGATGTTAGGATACTCACTAGATGTAGTGAGATGGTATCAATCGATCCTGGGGAGAATCACTGGAAGGGTTCCAGGGTGATAAAGACGACTGAATGTCAGGCACAGGCATTGTCTTTACCCTTAGTAAAGGGACGGTATGTTGGAAGAGTTCCAAGCTAGATACCGTGGCATACTAGACGATTAAGGCTGAATACATCGCTACTCAAGATGCTACCAAAGAGGCTTTCTGGGTGTATATTAGTTCATGAGATGAACTTAGTTCTTCCCATTGTGTGACAATAGAGTTGTGGCTTATGCCAAGGAACGTCCGTCCCATCAGTGATCCAGACATATTCTAAGGCAGTACCACCTGATCATGGAGATGGTTGATCACCAAGGAGATCAAGGTTAGGAGAGTAGATTAAGAGGATAAACATGGCGGATCCACTCACAAAGGCCTTTTCCCAGAGAGAGACTTTTATGGGATGGTTGAGTATGAGATACTACAACCACTGCTATCAGATGACCCTAGTGCAAGTGGGAGATTATTAGTTATATGTATGCCCTAGAGGCCATTACTGTACATAGGATGTATATTGTAGTGGATGCTAGGACATATATAGGGAGGACTTTCTTGCTCGACATGATAGTATGCTATCTGGTTACTCTTTACCTTAACGTGTACACTGATTGTCTCTCTGTTACATGTTGGTAAAGCCCTTAGGATGTGTACTTGATTACCTAGACTATGATGCGGATCATACTAGTGGGGACATGGTAGTCCATAAGTACATCCTTCAAGGTCCCTAGTCGTGGGTGTATCGAGACGGGGCATCGATATACCAGAGTAGACTAGCGTATACCTTCTCGACCCATACAGATGGGCGATGGATGATCCCATATCCATTGGTGTTTGACATCAGAGATGATATACGGGTGCTCAGTGGAGACTGGGTACACTGGACGGACTCGCCGAGAACTCCCAGATGGTATTATACCTTACGTCAGATGGCAGTTCTCTGGTGACACTGGTACAGAGTAGTCTGTTGACCCGAGATCGTCATAGAGTTTTGTGTGATTCCCACTGTGCTTTGATTTCCACCTTACCACGTCCAAGAGGGCGTGCAAAATGGTGGTTTTTGGGTACAGTCCCGAATCATATGGAGGCAATGAGCGATAGGAGGGGATTCGTCTCTCCCGGTATAGGGGGTTGATGTTGCGCTGTGTTCGATTGGCTATAACCGGAAATCCCAGGCCAGGGTTGCTGAGATTTACTGGTAAGTGTTACCTGTAATTTCTCGAACTGTTATAGACCTCATATCGACACGACTTATCGAGCTATTGGGGTCTGACGTTTACCACCCCTAGGCGAGATATGCGACATATCAGACGATGAGACCGGACTGTACGGTAAGTGTTACTGGTTGGATTCACAGGAGTGTGAGCGGGCTTGCTCGTCGATCTTCTGATCGCTGAATACCCTGGTGGCCGTTACGTTTAGCAGACCGCTTGCGGCTTGTGGGTGTTTGATATGATCATCACCTGCTGCCGGCGTATTGACGAGTCTTTAGAGTCCTACACAGAGGTTTCCTGGCTCAAGCGAAATGAAATAGGAGCGCATATGAGATATGCGCGGGACCGAGAATGATATTAGTATGTGATACTGTATTCGATTCTCGTGATTTGTGACACTGATCGGTTATATGCGATATAGCCGCGTTATCGGATCAAGTGTTGATTCGATAAGTTGTTACTATGGATATTAGTCAGTTATATGTGATATGACCGGATCGTTAAATAAAGTGTTGATTTGATGATTTAATGTATAGTTATATATATTTGATATATTACTTTGCATTAACTAGTATTGGTTCACTTTAAATGGATTTTCTCACTTGCATTGCACAAGTTGTATATGTGATATACTTTTGTGCACTTGATTGTATCATGTTTGATGATACATGAATGCTAGGGTTTGTGTAAAGAATTAAACCTTGGTTAAGTAAATGGTTAGGGTTTTTATTTATTCATTCATTTATCTTTTTAATTTGGATTAAAAAGAAATGGGATAAGAAAAAAAAATGGTTGCTTTCATTCTTGAAGCTTGTTGAAGCTTCATGAAGCTTTGACCAAAGTGACCATTTTGTCTTCATGTTTAACCCTAACCATTCATCTAACCTTAGTAAATTCTCTACACCTAACCATGGTTCATATTATGATAAGTATTCATTTTCTTTTGTATTTTTAATCAACTTATCATAATATTTTCTTCTTCTTCTTCTTCTTCTTCAGGATGAAGAAGCTTGCAACCATCAATGGTGATTTGATGAAAAGAGTGAGAAATCCAATTCTAAAGTGAACCCACCTCCTATTTCTTCATCCTCTACCTCTTGCCAAGTAGTATAGGATGTTTTCTTCACAAGTTTCATGACTTGGTGAAGTGGGAGCTTGATCTTGTGATGCCTCGACGTAGATCATCTTCGGCATCGTAGTCGATGACCTAGCCCGCCCATTTCTCCGATGAAGCCGACGCTAGAGCCCGGGATTCGATTTGGACAGCAAGGAGACTTCATCATGGAGCTATGGAGGTGGAGAACCGGATCTACAAAGGTTGTATTTCCGTTCACTTAGTTACGTTGTTAACTAGTTGCTTGTTTCGCCTAAAATCTAGTTAACGATCCGTATTAGGGTTTCTCGGCACATGTAAAATTTGAAATTGGCATGGTTGATGCCTTGTGAGACCTCATTAGCGTGCCTAGGAACCCTACACCACCGACTACGACAACCTTCTGGCAGAATAATATATACGTACACTTCTAAAGCTGGTTTAGAATGACGATATACTCATCCTCCTGCCGAGTCTCATAGCCTGGAATAACAGTAGTATCAAGTCCGGGTAAACAAGAACCTCCCTGTCACCGTCTTTGAGCATACCGAAGTACCACTCGAGTGCCTGAGGTTACCCACCATATCTGCGGAGTGGTCAATGGAATGTCAAATCAGATTGAATTTTTAGGTTCTTATCAAATCTTCAGTAATCGTTTGCGGTTCTGGAATCAGTTCCAGTTCTACCATACTCCCACTACTGTTTTCTGAAAAAAAAACATTTTTATTAAAATTGTGGCGAGTCAAGAACAATATCACTATTGATGTTCCAGATGGTAGAAAATCAACCCTCGTCATAGCCCGGGTCAACCCACAAACAGCCATTTCAGAAACGTGCCTTGAGTTATCCGGAGTCTGGTTTTAAGCATAAGCCGGAAAACTCCCCGTATCTGAACAATGTCAAGATATGAACTGTTCTATATCCAATACAGAAACAGAGGCACTGATTTAATTGAATCAGATTCAAATCATGCAGCTGTCTCCAGTGCATGTCAACTAAATGGAAGGAGGCCGATCAGCGTTACTCAACTTAGGAGTACTTCCAATTATGAGTAATCTGAAAGAGTAGCAAGTTCTCTTAAACTCATTACTATCAACTGAATACCATACACAAGTATCTACATTTTCGATTACCTTGAAGAATCCTGATACTTGCAACACCTGGTTGTCTACTTTATTCATATACCTATAACTTCTCAAAACTCAGACCTTGTGTTTCTACGAAACACTTGTCTAAGAACTAGAGAAGTCATAAGTAAACTGAATATAGTACGAGGAAAAACCCCTCTTTCCTAATGGACACTGGACAACATACAATACTCTGTATAAGTCCCCTGAGTCTAATAACTCAAACCATGTGTGTCGTAGGTTGAAAACTGTTCTTACGGTTAAGAAGAATTACACCGTTGTTTAATGCTCCTTACCTAACCATCCACTGATATAGGTAAATGTCATAGACATAATTTCAAAAGGCATATCTCACTCTATAAAATAGACGTACAGATATATCAATTTGAAATTGGTGAATAATAACGGATATTCAAAACTAAATATTTGTCGTCTGGCAAACAACCCAGGTGATTTCCTCAAATATCACCAATTACAACGAATCCCGATATAATGAGGATAATCACCCAATTCCCAATAACTTACTCCCACTCATCATCAGTAAAACCATACAGATGTGAGAATCAAACCTGGTAAATACATACCCTGGAGCAAGGGCTAAATGGGAAATCAGTTTTCTTTTAACAGTACACAGTGAAACTGAAACATTGAAATGTTTCGTAGGGGTATCCGGGTATTGCTAGTAATTCCTCTTCCATTATCAAATTCACAATTATAACCGTATATTTCTTTGCCATCTCTCCAAATCCCTTTATATGTCTTTAGTCATTACCTTCTGTACACCTCTTTAGGCTAAATGGTTTTCTTACTTTCCTACCGTTCGGCACCAGCCTATGGTTTGGAAGAAGACTATCCAATAAGCATAATGGATGTACTATCCCAATCCTAGAGGCCCTCGTAACCTGAGAGAAGGTGAAGATAAAAGAAAACTGAATAAACCTTATTTCTATTTCTCCTGAACCAGAATCCATCCCTGAACTGGAACAAGTTCCTTTCGAGTTCGTATATAACCATACGATGGAATATCCAATAAACTGTGGATCTTCGTAGTGATACGGAGTGTTCTGGAGAAATACAAAGGCGATATAGGATTGGTGAAGAAATACTTGGTTTGGTTGTGAATAGCAGTCGCAATTTACTTTGCCCTCTTACAATCCCTTTATTTGTCTTTACGTAATACCTTCTGCACACCATCGTTAGGCTAATTGGTTTTCTTCATTCCCTACCGGTCGACACCTGCCTATGGTTTGGAAGAAGACTATCCAATTTGCGTAATAGGTGTACTGTCCTAATCCAAGGAACACTCGCAACCTGAGAGAAGGTAAAAGGAAAAGACAACTGAATAGTCATATTAGTTTTCTCCAGAACCGGAAACCATCCTCGAATAAATTCCTTCGAGTTCATATATAACCATACGATGGTTTATCCAATGGAAGTGGACGTTCGTAGTAATACGGGGTGTTCTGGAGAAAAGGGTAAAAGTAGGAGTGGCAATGAGGTATGCAACTCTGACAATCCAAAAGCCAGTGTTTAAGAAGATTCGGTTAATTTGGTCACTGAGTCATAGTCTAGGGTCGGGCCGTGGTCGCTGCCAAAGAGAGAGAGAAAAGAAACACTCAGCATGCACTCTAACCTAGATCAGAATGGTTATCACTTTATCTAATCAGGAAACCTCCCACTGTAACCTCAAATTCTCCTCCAAACCTGAAAGAAGAATTTGTCGGGATCACCCGAGGAGTAAACCAACTCATCAGTGGGAATCGGGATCCAACTATCATCGCATGATAACGTGATGGAATCCACTCACGTTATCACACTGCAGAAGGTATGCGCATGTAAGTGCACGGCGGCACCCCGGCCGTCAATCCGACGCCAAAAATGCGGAAGCGAAAAACTTTAATTTTGCAAACTAGCAAACCGGCACCACCGCGCACTAAAAACCCGGATCGAACCATTAACTAGTCCTATCTAACTACAAGATGGGTTAGAGATATACCGACTGATCCGAGTCCTCCGGTCTTCTCGTCGTCGTCCCGATCTCCTGCGGAAACTCCGGTCGTCGCCTCCTTGCCGGAAGGGCACCACATCGTCTGCATCTTTACGGGCTGCCACCTCAATACCGAGGTAACTCGGGCACGAAGCTGGCTAGTCGACGTGCCCAAGATTTGCTGTAGAATGTGTAGTGCTCAAGTCTCATTTTGGGGTTGTAGGAATTGCCTTTTGGTGGAGGGATGAACTATGGAGTTTGGAGATGGAACTTGTGGGAATTTTGCAAAGCTAGAAGAACAAAATTCCGATCACAAGAATTTGGGACAGCCCCTACCTTCAAGTGGCCGGCCTCTCCTTCGCAAGAGAGTGAGTGAGTGAGTGGGATCTCAATGGATGAGAGAACCACAACCATAATGCAAGGGAGAGAGAGAAAGGTCATGATATCAAGAAATGATTATAAGTAAATCCAACACTCATACAACCATCATAATCCATCATCATCACCAAAAGGTCATGCCATCATGACACTACAAGACTAGCCATGATGACTAAAGAAAATCAAGTAAGGTCAATGGATGGTGCACCATCATGATACAACAATATGCAAAGACCCCCTCCACAAAAGCTTATTTGCACAATGCAAATAAGCCCTCCTCCACCAATCTTCGGCCAATGAACGATACAAAGAAATATGGCCGAAACGGAAAGCAAACTGGTAACTCCAGAAAACTGGTCCCGTAATAAATTACAGAAAACCCCCACAACTGTGCATACACACCCGCATCTGTATTCCGACCGGAATACAAATGCAATGAGACAAAATCTACACTGTACTATACTAGCATCCGGCTTAAACCAAAGCCGGCTAGTAATATCCGTTCGATCCTGATCCGTGCAATACCGCACGTATCTGATTGAACCCTGCCATATTATCCATACGGCCTCTAGTACTAACTGTTCGATCCTGATCCGTGCAATACCGCACGTATCTGATCGGACCCTGCAATATCTCCATACGGCCTTTACAGCTTTTCGCCCGAAAGCTTGAGTAACTGAATGTGGGGGACTCTAAAGACTCGTCAACACCTTGGTTGTGGATTTAACCACTAGCACGTCAGAGGTATAAGCCAATACGTAACGGGCTACCAGGTATTGACCAAAAGGGACGTCGATGAGCAAACTCATCCTGACACCCTACTGAGCCTGTCAGTGACAATATCCGTACAGTCCGGTCCGTTCGTCTATGAGCATCGCATGGCGGGCCTAGGGGGTTGGTAAAAGTCAGACCCCCAAAAGTGTTAGTTATATGTATGCCCTAGAGGCCATTACTGTACATAGGATGTATATTGTAGTGGATGCTGGGACATATATAGGGAGGACTTTCTTGCTCGACATGATAGTATGCTATCTGGTTGATCTTTACCTTAACGTGTACACTGATTGTCTCTCTATTACATGTTGGTAAAGCCCTTAGGATGTGTGCTTGACTACCTGGACTATGATGCGGATCATACTAGTGGGGACATGGTAGTCCATAAGTACATCTTTCAAAGTCCTAGTCGTGGGTGTATCGAGACGGGGCATCGGTATACCAGAGTAGACTAGCGTATACCTTCTCGACCCATACAGATGGGCAATGGATGATCCCATATCCATTGGTGTTTGACATCAGAGATGATATACGGGTGCTCAGTGGAGACTGGGTACACTGGACGGACTCGCCGAGAACTCCCAGATGGTATTATACATCACGTCAGATGGCAGTTCTCTGGTGACACTGGTACAGAGTAGTCTGTTAACCCGAGATCGTCATAGAGTCTTGTGTGGTTCCCACTGTGCTTTGATTTCCATCTTACCACGTCCAAGAGGGCGTGCAAAACGGTGGTTTTTGGGTACAGACCCGAGTCACATGGAGGCAATGAGCGATAGGAGGGGATTCGTCTCTCCCGGTATAGGGGGTTGATGTTGCGCTGTGTTCGATTGGCTATAACAGGAAATCCCTGGCCAGGGTTGCTGAGAATTACTGGTAAGTGTTACCAGTAGTTTCTCGAATTGTTATAGACCTCATATCGACACGACTTATCGAGCTATTGGGGTCTGACGTTTACCACCCCTAGGCGAGATATGCGACATATCAGACGATCAGACCGGACTGTACGGTAGTGTTACTGGTTGGATTCACTGGAGTGTGAGCGGGCTTGCTCGTCGATCTTCAGATCGCTCAATACCCGGGTGGCTGTTACGTTTAGCAGACCGCTTGCGGCTTGTGGGTGCTTGATATGATCATCATCTGCTGCCGGCGTATTGACGAGTCTTTAAAGTCCTACATAGAGGTTTCCTGGCTCAAGCAAAACGAAATAGGAGCGCGTATGAGATATGTGCGGGACCGATAATAATACCAGTATGTGATACTGTATTCGATTCTCGCGATGTGACATTGATCGGTTATATCCGATATAGCCGGGTTATCGGATCAAGTGTTGATTCGATAAGTTGTTACTAATGATACTAGTCGGTTATATGCGATATGACCGGATCGTTAAATCAAGTGTTGATTTAATGATTTAATGCATAAGCATTAACTAGTATCGGTTCACTTTAAATGGATTTTCTCGCTCGGGTGTGCGCATTGCATATGCGATATGATTTTGTGCACATGCTTGTATCATGTTTGATGATACATGCCTTTTTAATTAAGTGTATAGAATTAAACCTTGGTTAATGGAATGGTTAGGGTTTGCTATTTGCTTATTCATTTTATTCATTTATTTATTTATCTTTTTCTTATTGGAAAAAGGAAATAAAATGATAAAATGGTGGCATTTCTTTTGAACATTCATGAAGCTTCATGATTGCTTTGACTTGATGACCATTTTGTTTTTAGCTTAACCCTAACCATTGCATCAAACCATGATTAGTTCTCTACACTTAACTATGGTCAAGTTATGATAAGAATTGATATTCTTTTCTTTTTTAATTAGAACTTATCATATCATTTCTTCTTCTTCTTCCTTGAACTAAAGAAGAAACCTTCACTTCATCAATGGTGGATTGATGAAATGAGTGAGAAATCCAAAACTAAAGTCTACCCACTTCCTATTTCTTCATCCTCTACCTCTTGCCAAGTAGTAGAGTGTGTTTTCTTCACAAAGTTTCTTGACTTGGTGAAGTCGGAGCTTGATTTAGCGATGCCTCGACGTAGATCATCTTCGGCATGGACATCGATGACCTAGCCCGTCCATTCTCCGATGAAGCCGACGCTAGAGCCCGGGACTTGTTATGGACAGCGAGGAGACTTCATTGCGGAGCTATGGAGGTGGAGAACCGGATCTACAAAGGTTGTATTTCCGTATTCCCTTAGTTAAGTGTTAACTAGTTTGCATTTTCGCCTAAACTTCTAGCCGAGGATCTGTAGTTTAGGGTTTCTCGGCACGTTAAAATTTGAAATTGGCATGGTTGATGCCTTGTGAGACCTCTTGGGAGTGCCTAGGAACCCTACAGTGGTATCAGAGCCAAGCTAGAGCCTTAGGCGTAGTCTAGACGGAATTTGAATTCCGAACGAACCCGAAACCCGATCACAAACTTGCTCTCTGTCCAATTTTTAAAAATCTGGATTTTTCCATATTAAAAATATGCAGAAAATGAAGCAGGGTTTTTTATGAATTACTGTGCAAAACGGAGCCCTAACTTCGTCAACCCACCGCGGAACCGCGGCCTTACCCCACGTGGCGCGGCGGTTCCGCGGCCGTTATATTGAATCGTTGACTCCTGTTTGCACAGTAATTGTTATATTTGACTCTTCTGTTTTCTGGATAATTTTAATATATTATTCAAGAGTTGTTTTTTCTGGAGTTGTTTTGGGGATTCGGTGTTTCGATCGGAGTATCAAATTTTGTCTGTGTGGCTTTCCGGATAATTTATAGAATATGTTAAAAAGTTCGACCGGATATAAATACCCAATTTTTCCCCTGTCAGGAAATTTCCAAGTGTTGGATTTTTCCGTAGTTTAAAGACGTTCTAAGTAGTGCAAGTAACTCGATGGATCCTCTAGAAGACAACAAACCTTAACTCGATTATGTGACCGTCTTGAACTGCCCTTTGAACCTTAGGGTTTGGGGCAGTACGGCGTGCCACATGTGAGGCGTTGGCTTGACCCTTCTACGGCTGGACCGTTGGTACTGAGGCACGAACTGAATGTTTTTAGACTTATTTCAAGAGTTGATCTGTTTCGGGAAAACTTGGGTGTTTGACTGTTCGATCGAAAAGTTTAACATTTTCTATTTATCTGGAATGGGATACAATAATTGGAATTCACAATAGTTATGAGATAACTGAATGAATGTTGTAAATCTAGCAATTTAGTCTCACTTGATCGATTGCCACAGAATTTTGATGTGATCAAAAGTCCGTCGCAATCACATAGCGTACGCGGATACTCGCCGGGTAAACTTAATAGACAGCCACGCCCCATAGCCCCGACCAAGTGACTGTAGGAGAACCCCGTCGCCGAAAGCATCCGTTCGGGTGCTCACGGCAGCGGTGTTCCGCCTTGGTGCACTTCGTCGACGGCATCGGGGGTGCGGCCGCCTACTAAAGTTTGCGACGAGCATTCGATCAGGATGTCGGGAATCTTGTTGAATTACCCGACTTGATATTGAAAAGAGTTTTCGATAATGAGACTAAAATGCGGGGTTTATAATTGTTAGGCATGCGATGTCTAAGTAATTCATTTGATCAGGCATGCGATGTTTGAGGTGGTTGCGGATTCCAACTGTTGTAGTTTTACACTTTCTTTTCTGTGACCGTAAGTGTAATATGTGATATCGCCGGTTTCGTTGCTATATGTCAGCGACAATTGGGATGCGCATATTTACTTACGTTGATGACATGTGATGTTATGTGTTGCTGGATATGTTATATTGGATCGTCGTGTTTGAATAGCCGGGGTTTTTTATGTGAGATGAGTGTTTTTCATTTTCATTCATGTAAAAACTTGTATGTAATATTCTTTTATTAGGGCGCTTCCAGGTTGCGGAAGTTGTCACCATTTGTATATTATTTACTTTTCCGCACTAGGATAGGCCTAAGGAGGAGGGCACAAGTAACCGGGTTCTGAAGTCCAGTGGGAGACCAACTCGAGGAGTCGAGTCCGGGTCTCCTAACTCCAGAATTGGTAGGGTTGCTTGCCGCTCTCGTATGGGTCTAGGGGTGTGGGTTTGGCTATTCATCGCGACCGTGGAATCCGTGTTTTATACTGGCTCGTACTGAAAACACGGACGTCCTAGTATATCCAATATTTCATATGATTCTTCTGCTGCGATATCTATGATGTGATCATGTGATATTCTGTGATAGATACAGTATATAGTATATATGATATATTATATAGGCGTTACTTATGTTTTACACCCGCGCTAGCCCTGCCCTGCTCTACCGTTAGTTACCTAACCTAACGGTGCACGAGGGGACATCGAGGCGAATGCAGATGGCATAAGTGTACGTCGTATTTATCTGTGATGATTAGGTACTTAAATGATGGGACTTCATTAATGTGATTAATGAAATAAAAGAAACCTAAGATGTTGTAGAATCGAATTTCAAAATAAAACAGGTAGCTACAGTTCTTGCTTTGCACAGCGGTATATGTGATATATCCTGCACCTTATTCGATGAGGAAAGGACCGAGATCCCTTCACCGGGAGTGACTCCTTTAGCAATAACTGGCAGATGCTACACACTCGGTTTGTCTTTTGATTGATTTTAAGTGTTTTAGCTTTGCACAGTGATATATATGATATATCCCGCACCTCATTCGACGAGGAAAGGACCGACGATCCCTTCACCGGGAGTGACTCCTTTAGCAAAACTAGAAAAGCCTCAAAAACACTCCATTTCAAAATTCATTTGATTCTACAACGATATCAAGTTCATTACGCAATAGGTTTTCAGAAAAACCTGTCGTAGCCCTCCGTCATTTCAGATAAGTACTAGTTAGTATTCGTGCCGCGGTTGTTTGGCATGCGTCAAGGCGTAATGTACGGTAGCTAACTAGTGCTTATCTGCTAGCATATGATGCGATTGGATTAGGGTATTCGTACGGCGTTGTTTGGCATGCGTCAAGGGTCGTACGGGTGGGTTTAATTCAATCAAGAAATGTACGGGTTGAACTTGACTAGCAGACTATGGGTTGTTTGGCATGCGTCAAGGTCATAGCGAGCTAGGGGCAAAATATTATCGGGAATTTCAAGTGTTGAAATTTGCAATGAGATTGCATACCTTCTATGAGATAGTTGGATCCCGATTCCCGCTGCGAGTAAGAGTTACTCCTGGGAGAGTTTTACATATTACAATTAGCCGATCAAGTAGGTGTCTAGAAAGGTGTCAACGGGGTTACGTCTCTGGGAAAACGAGGTTTACATTAATTAGGTTCGTGCGAAAGCACGGGGGACCTCCCTCAAAGTACCGACACTGGCCTGGCTGAAAGATAGGCGAACTTGCAGTGTGTAATTAATCCCGGCTAGTCTTTCCTTTTAGGGTTTGAAGGAAGATTTGATAAAAAGCAGTGGGAGCCATCCTGATTAGATAAAATAATAACCAATCTTTTCTTGCAAGAGCGCACGCTGAGTGTTTTCTTCTCTCTCTCTCCAGGTAGCGACCATATCACGCCTTAATCAAGATAATAATACGGAATATTGACCGAACCCGCTTGTTATACTGAGCTGGGGAACGTTGGTCCCGCTCCAACTTATAAATGTTATAAGACAGAGCAGGAAATTGGGGAATACCAGATTTCCCGTGCCGCCCAAACGAAGAGAGTGCATGCTGATGCATCATCTTTGGGTTTGTTCATTATACAGAACCGTTTCTCAGTATCCTTTACGTCCTGGGTATATGATACCGGATCAGGATCCCAGATATGTAATCTGTTACATAGGGCTACAGATAGGTAGAGAACTGAGAACGGGTGATAAGTTTCATAAGGCAGAAAACGGGGCAAGAGTTGCAGCCAAGTCTGTTGGTCACTGTCACCCTGTATTACAATACATTGATTCTGAACGAATGTTATTAGATACCGAACCTGATATACAAAATCATATCTGTCTCTTTATTAGTAAAGAAACGGTAAAATTTTGTATTGTCGGATAATGTTTTGAACATTTCCTATATCAAAAGTTGATCGGTTCAGGCACGTTATCTAAAAGCATTAATGTTCTAAATCAAACTACAGTTCTTAGTATACGGAACACACACAAGAGGAAAAGTTCAGAAATGAACGAATCCTACTTGAGGCATTGTAGACTAGGTCATATCAATGCGACCCGACTGGCTGAAGTTACATTTTAGATGCATATTTAAATCAGTTTGAATTTACATCTTATGAAACTTGCCAGTCATGTCACAAAGATATAATGACACCAGCTCTGTTTATTGGAAACAGAGAAAGAGTTAGTGAACTCTTGGGATTAATACATGATGATGTATGTAAGATCCCCAGTCTGCACATGCCAAGACCGGTCCTTTATACTTCATTACATTCTCTGATGATCTCTCGAGATTCAGACCTATGTTCCTGTTGAAACACAAGTCCGAACCTTCTGAAATATTCACAGAATAAAAGTTAGAAGTAGAGAACTGAAATACGGGTATAAGTATTATGTCCTTTGATGAGATCAAGGAGGAGAATACTTGAGCACGGAATTCTTGGACTTTTCTAAAGGAGAATGAGATTCTCTCTCAGCATTACTCCTCCGTATACCCCATAGCACGATGGTATATCGGGGCGGAGCAATCACACCCTATATGATATGGTGTGCTCTATGATGAGTACTACTGAGTTACCTATTTCCTTTTTGGGAGTTATGCGCTTGAGAAGATGCATACCTATTGAATAGGGTTCAAATCAAATCAGTTGCTTACCGCTCCATATGAGATATGGTATGGGAAGAGCCCATGTCTTAAGTCAGTTAAGATTTGGGGCTGTCCGGCCTATGTCTAAAAGCAAAATCTGGACAAGCTCGAGGCAAAGTCTGTTATGTAGAACTGGAAAGGTTCCAGCTATACAAAATACAGCAGATGATTTGGTACAACCAAAGGATTCAGTAGATACCAACGAACCTCAGCCTCTCCGCCGATCTAGTAGGGTTCCTCACCCACCTGAGAGATACTTCGGTTTCTCTATGACAGTGGGAGCGAGGATTGCATCATGAGATGATGACCCAACTATTTTCGACCTGGCCATCAGGAGTAGGACTCTGTGAGAATGGCTGGATGTTTATCGATCTGAGATGGAATCCTTATACACCAACAAAGTATGGACTTTGGTTGCTATATCTGAAGGGTTAAATCCCCATCAGGAGCAAGTATATCTTGAGAAGATTACTTGGTGTACATGGAAGAGTTGAGACTTTCAAAGCTAGACTAGTTAAAGGTTTTCGTCATCGACCAGGCGTGGATAATGATGAAACCTTTTTCCAGTATCTAAGCTTAAGTCCATCCAGATCCTACTTGCCACGGCTTCATACCATGACTACGATATATGGCGGTTGGGTGTCATGACAGCTTTTCTAAATGATGTTTAGAAGAGAGTGTCTATAAGTACACAGCCAGAGGGCTTCGTAGACAGTGGGAGCAGCGGAAACGTGTGCAAGATGCTTTATAAAATAAAGCAGGTATCGCGGAGTTGGAACATCTGTTTTGATGTAGTAGTCAAACAGTTTGACATCATCAAAATGGTAAATGAACCTTGTATATACAAAAGGGTAGTAGAGAGTATGGTGATGATCCTCGTAGAGTACGTGGATGACATACTCTTGATAGGGAAGGAGTTTCCTATGCTACGCTCGGTCAATCTCCGCTTATCACTAGGATTCTCCAAATAGGATCAAAATGATACCCCCTAAATCCTGGGTTTTGGATCTATGAGATAGATCTAATTGGATGTTAGGACTCTCACTAGTTGTAGTGAGACGGTATCAACCGATCCTGGGGAGAATCACTGGATGGGTTCCAGGGTGATAAAGACGACTGAATGTCAGTCACAGGCATTGTCTTTACCCTCAGTGGAGGGACGGTATGTTAGAAGAGTTCCAAGCTAAATACCGTGACATACTAGATGATAAAGGCTGGATACATCGCTACTTAAGATGCTACCAAAGAGGCTGTTTGGGTGTATATTGGTTCATGAGATGAACTATGTTCCTCCCATTGTGTGACAATGGAGTTGTGGCTTATGCCAAGGAACGCCGGTCCCATCAGTGATCCAGACATATTCTAAGACAGTATCACTTGATCATAGAGATGGATGATCTCCAGGGTGATCTAGGTTTGGAGAGTAGACTCAGAAGACAACACAGCGGATCCACTCACAAAGGCCTGTTCCCAGAGAGAGATGTTTATGGGATGGTTGAGTATGAGATACTACAACCACTGCTACAGATGGCCCTAGTGCAAGTGGGAGATTGTTAGTTATATGTATGCCCTAGAGGCCATTACTGTACATAGGATGTATATTGTAGTGGATGCTGGGACATATATAGGGAGGACTTTCTTGCTCGACATGATAGTATGCTATCTGGTTGATCTTTACCTTAACGTGTACACTGATTGTCTCTCTATTACATGTTGGTAAAGCCCTTAGGATGTGTGCTTGACTACCTGGACTATGATGCGGATCATCCTAGTGGGGACATGGTAGTCCATAAGTACATCCTTCAAAGTCCCTAGTCGTGGGTGTATCGAGACGGGGCATCGATATACCAGAGTAGACTAGCGTATACCTTCTCGACCCATACAGATGGGCGATGGATGATCCCATATCCATTGGTGTTTCACATCAGAGATGATATACGGGTGCTCAGTGGAGACTGGGTACACTGGACGGACTCGCCGAGAACTCCCAGATGGTATTATACCTCACGTCAGATGGCAGTTCTCTGGTGACACTGGCACAGAGTAGTCTGTTGACCCAAGATCGTCATAGAGTCTTGTGTGGTTCCCACTGTGCTTTGATTTCCATCTTACCACGTCCAAGAGGGCGTGCAAAACGGTGGTTTTTGGGTACAGACCCGAGTCACATGGAGGCAATGAGCGATAGGAGGGGATTCGTCTCTCCCGGTATAGGGGGTTGATGTTGCGCTGTGTTCGATTGGCTATAACAGGAAATCCCTGGCCAGGGTTGCTGAGAATTACTGGTAAGTGTTACCAGTAGTTTCTCGAATTGTTATAGACCTCATATCGACACGACTTATCGAGCTATTGGGGTCTGACGTTTACCACCCCTAGGCGAGATATGCGACATATCAGACGATCAGACCGGACTGTAGGGTAGTGTTACTGGTTGGATTCACTGGAGTGTGAGCGGGCTTGCTCGTCGATCTTCAGATCGCTCAATACCCGGGTGGCCGTTACGTTTAGCAGACCGCTTGCGGCTTGTGGGTGCTTGATATGATCATCATCTGCTGCCGGCGTATTGACGAGTCTTTAGAGTCCTACATAGAGGTTTCCTGGCTCAAGAAAAACGAAATAGGAGCGCGTATGAGATATGTGCGGGACCGAGAATAATACCAGTATGTGATACTGTATTCGATTCTCACGATGTGACATTGATCGGTTATATCCGATATAGCCGGGTTATCGGATCAAGTGTTGATTCGATAAGTTGTTACTAATGATACTAGTCGGTTATATGCGATATGACCGGATCGTTAAATCAAGTGTTGATTTAATGATTTAATGCATAATTATATATTTGATATATTACTTTGCATTAACTAGTATCGGTTCACTTTAAATGGATTTTCTCGCTCGGGTGTGCGCATTGCATATGCGATATGATTTTGTGCACATGCTTGTATCATGTTTGATGATACATACCTTTTTAATTAAGTGTATAGAATTAAACCTTGGTTAATGGAATGGTTAGGGTTTGCTATTTGCTTATTCATTTTATTCATTTATTTATTTATCTTTTTCTTATTGGAAAAAGGAAATGAAATGATAAAATGGTGGCATTTCTTTTGAACATTCATGAAGCTTCATGATTGCTTTGACTTGATGACCATTTTGTTTTTAGCTTAACCCTAACCATTGCATCAAACCATGATTAGTTCTCTACACTTAACTATGGTCAAGTTATGATAAGAATTGATATTCTTTTCTTTTTTAATTAGAACTTATCATATCATTTCTTCTTCTTCTTCCTTGAACTAAAGAAGAAACCTTCACTTCATCAATGGTGGATTGATGAAATGAGTGAGAAATGCAAAACTAAAGTCTACCCACTTCCTATTTCTTCATCCTCTACCTCTTGCCAAGTTGTAGAGTGTGTTTTCTTCACAAAGTTTCTTGACTTGGTGAAGTCGGAGCTTGATTTAGCGATGCCTCGACGTAGATCATCTTCGGTATGGACATCGATGACCTAGCCCGTCCATTCTCCGATGAAGCCGACGCTAGAGCCCGGGACTTGTTATGGACAGCGAGGAGACTTCATTGCGGAGCTATGGAGGTGGAGAACTGGATCTACAAAGGTTGTATTTCCGTATTCCCTTAGTTAAGTGTTAACTAGTTTGCATTTTCGCCTAAACTTCTAGCCGACGATCCGTATTTTAGGGTTTCTCGGCACTTTAAAATTTGAAATTGGCATGGTTGATGCCTTGTGAGACCTCTTGGTAGTGCCTAGGAACCCTACAAAAAGCGGTACAAGTCGTGTCGGAGTGTATCCCAGAACACCCTGGGATACTACTGGAATACCGACCAGTAAATCTCTTGCCTCGGCCGAGGGCTTTGTGTAATGGCTCTCCTAGACACAGCGCGACCTCACCCCCAATACCGGGAGAGACGAACCCCTGAAGATACGCTCACTGCCTCCATGTGGCTCGGGACTGTACCCAACTAAAACCTGTTTGCACGTCTCCTTTGAGCGTGGTCGGGTAGTAATCAAAGTACAGTGGGAACTCACACGAGACAAATGACGATCCCCTGGTCGATGAAATAACCTGTACACATGTCACCTGGGAACTGCTATCTGACGTCTGGTATAAGACCAACTAGCATGTTCCCGGCGAGTCCTGTCCGGTGTACTCATAACCCAATGAGCACCTGTATACATCTTAGGTGATCCAACTGACACCAATGGCTTGTGTGACCGGCCACCGCCCTTCGTCGGGGTCTCGACTGTATACACTAGTCTACTCTGGAGTATCGATGCCCTGTCTCGAAACTCGCACGACTAGGGACCTTTTAAGGATGTGCTTATAGACCCCAGCTCCCACTTATATGATCGCCCTCATACTGCTGGTGGTCAAGCAAGAATCCTAGGGGCTCTATCAACGTGTAATAGCGACCTGTCAGGTCATCTAAGCAGTACACGATGATAAAGATAAACCAGATAGCATACTATCATCTCGAGTAAGACTGTCCTACCGGGACAGGTCCTCCCTCAATCATTTCAATCACGTGCCTGTGATCCAATAATTGACTCTGAGGGCACTATCTCCAACAATCTCCCACTTGCACTCAAGGCTAATTTTTGCGATGTCGCATACTCACAGCCTGTGTGATACCGAACACCCAACTCCTCTACTCGTCAGTCTCACAAAGCTCGTTTGGGAAACTATTGCGATCGAGGAATAGCCTCAGTGAGTGGATCCGCTTTGATATTTCTTTCTATGTCTCTCTATATCTCAAGTTCGCGGAGAAAACCATCTCCCGAAATGAGCAATACCTGCCTTAGAATATGTCTGGATGTCTGATGGGACCTAGCTCATAAATGAACTCTGAATCCAAACTTCTTAGACTGTATCGTCAACTGAACTTAATCAGTATCCTGCGCCATGCCTCCCTCAGTATTGTCTTGGACCACCTGTCCAAAATACTGCCCCTCGTCAGAAGGAAAACTATAACCCTGACAACCCCCTTGTCGTCCATGTCACCTTGGAAGCCTGGAATGATAACTGTCTCCCGAAAGAGGCTGTCGTTATCATATCCCTAGAACATCCACTTATGTTCTAAAACTGCTTCCGACTGTTTCTCCAGGATTGGATCAACATCAACTTATTGCATCCAGTGCAAGAACAACATCTGGTGTGGTACTTGACATCTCATAATTGACTCAATTGCCTGAGCAAGTGATCTGCCAATCATGCACATCCCTCTCCCCTTTAGTCTGTAAGACATCTTTAGAGAGGGTGACTCCATCACCTGCAGGTACACTACCGTGCCAGGAGTCGTCCATTCTAAATACTCTTAAAATGCTGTCTAAGTACCCTGATTGGGAAACCACCCAAATCTAGATCTAATACCATAGATCTAGTAACCAGTATGTCTGATATAATGTCCAAGTCCCATGTGGAGAAACCACTGTGTGACGACCAAAGTGTAACCGATTGTAGTATAGGAATATCACTTCCTACTCTGTGTATGTCATCCAAATACCATGACATCACACCCTACTACCTTCTCAACAGATCCATCCCCTATTCTGATGAAGTCAAACCTATGACTGTCACATCAGAAATTGATGATCTATCTCCGCTATATCTGATTTAGTCTATAAATAGACATAAGCCACCTGTCCACCAATGCTTCCGCTGCTCCCACTGACTACGACAACCCTCTGGTAGAGTCATTTAGACGTACACTTCTAAAGCCAGTTTAGAACGATGCTATACTCATCCTCCTGCCGGGTCTCGCAGCCTGGAACAACAGCAATGGCAAGTGTGGGTAAACAAGAACCTCCCTGTCACCGTCCTTGAGTCTACCGGAGTACCTCTCGGGTGCCTGAGGTTACCCACCGTATCTGTGGAGTGGCCAATGGAATGTCAAATCAGATTGAATCTTTAGGTTCCTATCAAAATCTTCAGTAATCGTTTGCGGTTCTGGAATCACTTCCAGTTCTACCATACTCCCACTACTGTTTTCTGAAAAAATCCATTTTTATTAAAACTGTGACGAGTTAAGAACAATATCACTATTGATCTTCCAGATGGTAGAAAGTCAACCCTCGTCATAGCCTGGGTCAACCCACAAACAGCCATTACAGAAACATGCCTTGAGTTGTCCAGTGTCTGGTTTTAATCATAAGCCGGACAACTCCCCGTACCTTAACATCGTTAAGATACGAACTGTTCTATATCCAATATAGGACCAGAGGCACTGATTTAAATGAACCAGATTCAAATCATGCAGCTGTCTCCAGTGCATGTCAACTAAATAGAAAGAGGCCGATTAGCGTTACTCAACTTAGGAATACTTCCAATTATGAGTAATCTGAAAGAGAAGCAAGTTCTCTTAACCATTACTATCAACTGAATACCATATACAAGTATCTACATCTTCGATCACTTTGAAGAATCCCGATACTTTTCTACACCTGGTTCTCTACTCTATTCAAATACCTAAAACTTCTCAAAATTCGGACCCTGTGTTTCCACGAAACACCTGTCTAAAAACTAGAGAAGTTATAAGTAAACCGAATATAGTACGAGGACCAACCCCTCTGTCCCGATGGACCCTGGACAACATACAATACCCTGTATAAATCCTTTGAGTCTGATAACTCATTCACTGTGTGTCGTAGGTTGAAAACTGTACTTATGGTTAAGAAGAATTACACCGCTGTTTAATGCTCCTTACCTAACCATCCACTGATATAGGCAAATGTCATAGACATAATTTCAAAAGGTATATCTCACTCTATGAAAATAGACGTACAGATATATCAATTTAAAATTGGCGCACAACAGCGGATATTCAAAACCAAATATTTGCCGTCCGGCAAACAACCCAGGTGACTTCCTAAAATATCACCGATTACAACGAATCCCGATATAATGAGGACAATCACCTAATTCCCAATAGCTTACTCCCACTCATCATCTGTAAGACCATACAGATGTGAGAATCATACCTGGTAAATACATACCCTGGAGCAAGTATCTAATTGTGAAATCAGTTTTCCATTAACGGTACACAGTGAAACTGAAACATTGAAATGTTTCGATGGGGTATCCCGGTATTCCTAGTAATGCCTCTTCCAGATTCACGACTGTAACCGTATAATTCTATGCCACCTCTCCAAATCCCTTTATATGTCTTTAGTCATTACCTTCTGCACACCCCTTAGGCCAAATGGTTTTCTTCCTTTCCTACCGTTCGGCACCAGCCTATGGTTTGGAAGAAGACTATCCAATAAGCATAATGGGTGTACTGTTCTAATCCTAGCAGCACTCGCAATGAGAGAAGGTGAAGATAAAAGACAACCGAATAAACCTTATTCCTATTTCTCCTGAACCAGAATCTATCCCCGAACTGGAACAAGTTCCTTTCGAGTTCGTATATAACCATACGATGGAGTATCCAATAAACTGTGGATCTTCGTATTGATACGGAGTGTCCTGGAGAAATACAAAGGTGATGTGGGAGTGGTAATGAAATACTTGGTTTGGTCATGAATATCAGTCGCAATTTACTTTGCCCACTTACTAATCCCCTTCTTTGTCTTTACTTAATACCTTCTGCACACCATTGTTATGCTAATTGGTTTTCTTCATTCCCTACCGATCGGCACCTGCCTATGGTTTGGAAGAAGACTTATCCAATTTGCGTAATAGGTGTACTATCTCCTAAACCAAGGAGTACTCGCAACCTGAGAGAAGGTAAAAGGAAAAGACAACTGAATAGTCCTATCCGTTTTCTCTAGAACCTGAAACCATCCTCGAATAACTTCCTTCGAGTTCGTATATAACCATACGATGGTTTTGTCCAATGGAAGTGGACGTTCGTAGTAATACGGGGTGTCCTGGAGAAAAGGGTAAAAGTAGGAGTGGCAATGAGGTCTGCAACTCTGACAATCTAAAAGCCAATGTTTAAGAAGGTTCGGTTAATTTTGGTCTCTGAGTCATAGTCTTAGGGTCGGGTCAATGGTCGCTGCCAAAGAGAGAGAGAAAAGAAATACTCACCGTGCACTTAAACCTAGATCAGAATGGTTACCAATTTATCTAATCTGGAAACCTCCCACTGCACCGTCATATTCTCCTCCAAACCTGAAAGAAGAATTAGTCGGGGTCACCCGAGGAGTAAACTAACTCATCCGTGGGAATCGTGATCCAACTATCATCGCATGATAACGTGACGGAATCCGCTCATGCTATCACACTCCAGAAGGTATGCGCATATCTGGCAAGTTTCAGTTCTTTTGAAACTCCCGATGTGATTTTTGCCCCATGCTCTTATGACCTTGGCGTGAGGTCAAAATATCATAAGTCACATGTCAAGTCCTACCCATCATTGTCCAGGTTAATTTGAATCCACCCGTACAAACCCTTGACGTAGGCCAAAATAGTAGTACGACTGTCCCAAACCAACGCATCTATCTATGCAACAGATAAATACCCGGCAGCTACCAAACACTATGCCTTGGCGTGAGGTCAAAATATATAGCTTGAATACTACCGAATATTTAACTGAAATGATGGAGGGCTACGAATGGTTTCTGACGAAAAGCTTTAACGTAATGAACTTGATATCGTTGAAGGAACGGATAGCTTTTAAAAATATAGTGACGAAAACCTTTGCTAAAGAGGTCACTCCCGGTGAAGGGATCTCGGCTCTTTCCCCGTAGAATGAGGTGCAGGATATTCCAACTGAATACCACGATGCAAAGCAAAAGTAATCGGCTATAGTGAAGTTATTGCCCTGACGCAAACTTTTGTCCAAGGGGTCACTCCCGGTGAAGGGATCTCGGCCCTTGCCTCGTCGACTGAGGAGCAGGATATTCCAACTGAATACCACGATGCAAAACAAAAGTGAACGTCCTTGCAATAACAGCCTTTTGAAAAATGTTCCAACAACATCAGATTAGGTTTGTTTTTAACTTGCATTGATCCGAATCAACGCGGTCCCATCAAATGATCACACCACAAAGAACGAAAATAATATGACGTACGTATATGCCATCCGCATTCGCCACTGGGTCCCGTCATTACCCGTTAGGTTAGCTAACTAACGACAGAGCGGGGACTGGACTAGCGCGGATGCAAAACATAGACAACATCTACTAATATATATACCAATATATTATATTTCGCTCAAGGCGTGATAAAAAATGCAACATCACAGAAATGTACAGCATCACAGAACAATACAGATGTCTGGGATCCCCGGGTTTCACAGAGCCACTGAAACCCGACGTTCCCCTGGTCGTGTGGATAGCCTGTGCAATGAAATCCTAGACCCCTACGGGCGCGGCATGTCACCCGCCAAAACCTGAAGCGAGGCAGCCCCCT
This sequence comes from Agapanthus africanus, assembly GCA_030015575.1. NCBI lineage: Eukaryota > Viridiplantae > Streptophyta > Magnoliopsida > Asparagales > Amaryllidaceae > Agapanthus > Agapanthus africanus. The sequence continues at coordinate 232,056,427 of CM057345.1, forward strand.
TCAGCTCCGTGAATGGACCACCCAGCACTTCACGGAATCCGGTAACTTGGGCACCCCTCCTGGGTCAACCTGTACCCCCTACGAGTGCGGCGAACAGCCCGCCAATTCTAGAGTAAAGCCCCCTCCGTCTCAATGCCATGAGATGCGGGCTTGTTGCACTCCAGAACCCGGCTATCCGTGCACCCCTCCGCGGGGCAATCCTAGTACCGAAAGTAAAATATACATACAACGGGTACATCGACCGCAACCTGTTCGTGCCCTAAAATAAAAATACAAACAGGCAGTGACGGCAGTCCACATGTCGGACGCTCGCCCCGCAATATCAAATGTACATAATATAACAAAAACTGTACTAGCATTGCATTCAGGCTATCCCCACGACCAATCCGCAACATCACAGCAAAATCACAAAACATCAACGTGAATGTCACGTTCGCAAATCCGTCTAACCGGGCTATAGCAGTTAGACAGGATTTACCGATCGAGTGACATTCACGGTCGCAGATATAATGTAAAAACTGTGAACTAATGTGTTTTAAATATCCGATCGATCAAATTTTAACAAGTGGGCCCCCAAGTACAACTGTAGCACATCAAGAAATTCTGGGCCCAATATTAATATTCCAAAAACCCTAAAATCAACCTAGAGAGCAACTGCAGAAATTTGATGCAGTGATCTCAACAGAGTGCGGTGGAACCGCGGCCCAAAGGGGTGTTTGGCCGCGGTTCCGCGCTCCCACTGTGGAGTCACTGTATCGAATTTCTACAGTGTTCTTATAATTTCCAGTACATCACTTTTCTGCAACTTGAAAAAATTTTCAAGCAAGAAAAAATTCAACAGAAAACTGATGTGAAGAAAACGCGGATTTTGGAATTTTGATCGATCGGAAATGTAAACACATTAAACAAAGCTAGACTAAGTTAATGGCGAGGCTCTGATACCACTGTAAGTGCACGGCGGCGCCCCGGCCGTCAATCCGACGCCAAAAATGCGGAAGCGAAAAACTTTAATTTTGCAAACTAGCAAACCGGCACCACCGCACACTAAAAACCCGGATCGAACCATTAACTAGTCCTAGCTAACTACAAGATGGGTTAGAGATATACCGACTGATCCGAGTCCTCCGGTCTTCTCGTCGTCGTCCCGATCTCCTGCGGAAACTCCGGTCGTCGCCTCCTTGCCGGAAGGGCACCACATCGTCTGCATCTTTTACGGGCTCCCACCTCAATACCGGGGCAACTCGGGCACGAAGCTGGGTAGTCGACGTGCCCAAGATTTGCTGTAGAATGTGTAGTGCTCAAGTCTCATTTTGGGGTTGTAGGAATTGCCTTTTGGTGGAGGGATGAACTATGGAGTTTGGAGATGGAACTTGTGGGAATTTTGCAAAGCTAGAAGAACAAAATTCCCATCACAAGAATTTGGGACAGCGCCTACCTTCAAGTGGCCGGCCTCTCCTTCGCAAGAGAGTGAGTGAGTGAGAGGGATCTCATTGGATGAGAGAACCACAACCATAATGCAAGGGAGAGAGAGAAAGGTCATGATATCAAGAAATGATTACAAGTAAATCCAACACTCATACAACCATCATAATCCATCATCATCACCAAAAGGTCATGCCATCATGACACTACAAGACTAGCCATGATGACTAAAGAAAATCAAGCAAGGTCAATGGATGGTGCACCATCATGATACAACAATATGCAAAGACCCCCTCCACAAAAGCTTATTTGCACAATGCAAATAAGCCCTCCTCCACCAATCTTCGGCCAATGAACGATACAAAGAAATATGGCCGAAATGGAAAGCAAACTGCCAACTCCAGAAAACTGGTCCCGTAATAAATTACAGGAAAACCCCACAACTGTGCATACACACCCGCATCTGTATTCCGACCGGAATACAAATGCAATGAGACAAAATCTACACTGTACTATACTAGCATCCGGCTTAAACCAAAGCCGGCTAGTAATATCCGTTCGATCCTGATCCGTGCAATACCGCACGTATCTGATCGAACCCTGCCATATTATCCATACGGCCTCTAGTACTAACTGTCCGATCCTGATCCGTGCAATACCGCACGTATCTGATTGGACCCTGCCATATCTCCATACGGCCACTACAGCTTTTCGCCCGAAAGCTTGAGTAACTGAATGTAGGGGACTCTAAAGACTCGTCAACACCTTGGTTGTGGATTTAACCACTAGCACGTCATAGGTATAAGCCAATACGTAACGGGCTACCAGGTATTGACCAAAAGGGACGTCGATGAGCGAACTCATCCTGACACCCTACTGAGCCTGTCAGTGACAATATCCGTACAGTCCGGTCCGTTCGTCTATGAGCATCGCATGGCGGGCCTAGGGGGTTCGTAAAAGTCAGACCCCCAAAAGCGGTACAAGTTGTGTCAGAGTGTAGTCCAGAACACCCTGAGATACTACCGGAATACCTACCAGTAAATCACCTGCCTCGGCCGAGGGCTTTGTGTAATGGCTCTCCTAGACACAGCGCGACCTCACCCCCAATACCGGGAGAGACGAACCCCTGAAGATACGCTCACTGCCTCCATGTGGCTCGGGACTGTACCCAACTAAAACCTGTTTGCACGTCTCCTTTGAGCGTGGTAGGGTAGTAATCAAAGTACAGTGGGAACTCACACGAGACAAATGACGATCCCCTGGTCGATGAACTAACCTATACACATGTCACCTGGGAACTGCTATCTGACGTCTGGTATAAGACAAACTAGCATGTTCCTGGCGAGTCCTGTCTGGTGTACTCATAACCCAATGAGCACCTGTATACATCTTAGGTGATCCAACTGACACCAATGGCTTGTGAGACCGGCCACCGCCCCTCGTCGGGGTCTCGACTGTATACACTAGTCTACTCTAAAGTATCGATGCCCTGTCTCAAAACTCGCACGACTAGGGACCTTTTAAGGATGTGCTTATAGACCCCAGCTCCCACTTATATTATCGCCCTCATACTGCTGGTGGTCAAGCAAGAATCCTAGGGGCTCTATCAACGTGTAATAGCGACCTGTCAGGTCACCTAAGCAGTACACGATGATAAAGATAAACCAGATAGCATACTATCATCTCGAGTAAGACTGTCCTACCGGGACAGGTCCTCCCTCAATCATTTCAATCACGTGCCTGTGATCCAATAATTGACTCTGAGGGCACTATCTCCAACAGCGCATGCCTGGCAAGTTTCAGTTTCTTTAGAGACTCCCGATGTGATTTTTTTTACCCCTAGGACCCAAGTGACCTTGACTGAGCCAACATATCAAAGGATCCTAGTCAAGTTCAACCCGTCATTATCATGATTGCATTAGACCAACCCGCATGAGTCCTTGACTGAGCCAAAATGACCGCACGACTGTCCTAACCAATCTCAAATCCATGCAACAGAAAAGCACTACATAGCTACCGAACACTACGTCTCGGCTAAGCACGACATACGTAGCACGAATACTAAGCAATACTAATCTGAAATGACGGAGGGCTACTGCTGGTTTTTGGCGAAAAACCTTTAACGTAATGAAGTTGATATCGTTGATGGAACTGCATAGCCTTTTTATAAAAATATAGTGACGAAAACCTTTGCTAAAGAGGTCACTCCCGGTGAAGGGATCTCGGCTCTTTCCCCGTAGAATGAGGTGCAGGATATTCCAACTGAATACCACGATGCAAAGCAAAATGGCAATCGGCTATAGTGAAGTTGTTACCCTGACGCAAACTTCTGTGCAAGGGGTCACTCCCGGTGAAAGGATCTCGGCCCTTGCCTCGTCGACTGAGGTGCTGGATATTCATAACTGAATACCACTGTGCAAAGCAAAAGAGAATGTCCTTGCAATAACAGCTTTTTGAAAAATGTTCCAACAACATCAGAATAGGTTTGTTTAGCTTGCATTGATCCGAATCAATGCAGTCCCATCAATTGATCACACCAATAAAGAACGAAAATAATGATGTACGTATATGCCATCCGCATTCTCCACTGGGTCCCGTCATCACCCGTTAGATTACTTAACTAATGACAGAGCGGGGACTGGACTAGCGCGGATGCAAAACATATACAACATCTACTAGTATATATATCAATATTGTAAGTCTACGGTAGCGCCCCGGCCGTCAAACTGACGCCAAATGTGGAACAAAAACTTTTATAATTGGTGCTATCGCATACTATAATCCGGATCTGCCATTAACGCTAAACTAACAAACTATAAAGTGGGTAGAAAGGTTATACCGAACGATTCGAGTTCTTCGTTCTTTAACCATCATCCTACGCTCTGTTGCGGCTGCTCCAATCTCGCTCGATCTCCGGTCTCCTCGTCCAGGTGGCACCACGTCAACGGTTCTTTAAACGGGCTCCCGCCTCTGACCCGAGGTAACTCGGTCATCAAGTTTGCTAAAAGAGATGACCAAGATTGATGTAGAGAATGAGTAGAACACTTTGTCTCACTTCGTCTAAAGCCATGGACAAACAGTTAATGAAATTGCCATTTGAAACTGTGATGGAATAAAAGGAGCTATGAAATTTCCATACACCAAAACTATAATCTTTTTCAAAATGAATCAATCATCACCTCACAATGAGGGGCCGGCCAATATAGAAAGAGGAGGGAGGCGAGTGTAGGAGCAAGGAGGGTGACCATTAGCAATCATACTTATCATGACTCATTACTTCATTAATGCAAAACCATGAGTCACCTTAACACATCATCAAGTATTAAATACAACCAATGAATCATATAACACCTCACTAACCTAGTCACCATATTCTAAAATCTTCTAGAAGCAATCTCATGACTCACCCTCATGAAGAAAAGATAAATCCGCAATAAACCGAATGTTTAAGACGGGAGATAGAAAACTGGAAACTGGCAACTTCCAAAAGCGATCCCGAAACGAATTTCAGGATAACCCCGTAACAGTATAAACATACCCGCATTTGTATTACGACCGAATACAAATGCAACTGAGACAAACATATTATATCTACACAGTATAATACTCAGATCCGGCTTAAACCAAAGCCCACCAGTATTATCTGCCCGAAATATGACACGTGCGTAAAAGCATGTGCATTTTCCGAACCCTGCCATAAAACCATACGGCCTCTACAACATTTCACCCGAACTTGGGAAACTATCTGTGGGGGACTCTAATGACTCGTCAGTACCCTGGCAGTGGGTTTAACCACAAGCCGTCAGCGGCACTAGCTATGCGTAACGGCTGCCTATGTACTGACCTCAAGGGAGGCCGATGAGCGAACTCATCCGGAAACCCTACTGAGCCTAACAGTGACAATGTATATACATTCCGGTCCGTTCGTCTATGAGTATCGCATATCGGGCCTAGGAGGCTGGTAACGTCAAACCCCCAATAGCGGTATAAGTCGTGTCGGTGACAAGCCCTGAACACTCTGAGAAACTACCGGAGCATCTACCAGTATTTCTCACCTGCCTTGGCTAAGGACTTGGTGTAATAGCTTTCCTAGACAAAACGCGATCCCTACCCCCAATACCGGGAGAGACGAATCCTCTGCCGATCCGCTCACTTGCCTCCATGTTGCTCGGAACTGTACCCAAAAACTACCTGTTTGCACGACTCCTTTGAGCCGTGGTAGGGTAGAAATCAAAGCACAGTGGGAACTCACACGAGACAAATGACGACCTCAGGTCGATGAACTAACCTGTACACATGTCACCAGGGAACTGCTATCTGACGATAGGTATAATACCAACTAGCAGGTTCCCGGCGAGTCCTGTCCGGTGTACTCATAACCCAATGAGCACCTGTATACATCTTAGGTGATCCAACTGACACCAGTGGCTTATGAGACCGGCCACCGCCCCTCGTCGGGGTCTCGACTGTATACACTAGTCTACTCCGGAGTATCGATGCCCTGTCTCGAAACTCCCACGACTAGGGACCACTATTAAGGATGTGCTTATGGACTACCCAACTCTCATGTATATGATCGCCTTCATACTGTTGGTAGTCAAGCAAAATCCTAAGGACTCTATCAATGTGTAACAGTGATCAGTCACCTGAACCTGTACACGACTGATAAAGGCAAACCAGATAGCATACTATCATCTCGAGTAAGATTGTTCTACCAGTATAGGTCCTCCGCAATCATTGCAATCACGTGCCTGCGATCTAATAATTGACTTTGAGGGTACTAAATCCAATAATCTCCCACTTGCACTTAAGGCTAATTACTGCGATGTCGCATACTCACAGCCCGTGTGAAACCGAAAATCCAACTCCTCTACTAATCAGTTTCACAAAGCCCGTTTGTAAAACTATTGCGTTCGAGAAATAGCCTCAGTGAGTGGATCCGCCCTGATGTTTCTTTCTATGTCTCTCTTAATCTCAAGTTCGCGGAGAAAGCCATCTCCCGAATTGAGTAATACCTGTCTTAGAATATGTCTGGATATCTGATAGGACCTAGTTCATAAATGAACTCCAAATCCAAACTTCTTAGACTGTATCGACAACTGAAACTATTCAGTATCCAGCACTATGCCTCCCACAGTATCATCTTGGACCACCTGTCCATAATACTGTCCCTCGTCAGAGGGAAAACTACAACTCTGACAATCACTCTATCATCCATGTCACCTTTGAAGCCTGGAATGATAACCGTCCCCGAAGGAGGCTGCCGTCATCAAATCCGTAAAACATGCACTTATGTTCTAAAACTGCTTCCTTATGTTTCTTCAGGATTGGATTAATATAAACTTATCGCATCTAGTGCAAAAACAACATCTGGTATGGTACTTGACATCTCATGATTGACTCAATTGCCTAAGCAAGTGATCTGCCAATCATGCATATCCCTCTCCCCTTTAGTCTGTAAAATACCTTTAGAGAGGGTGACTCAATCACCTGCAGGTACACCACCATGCCAGGAGTCATCTATTCTAAAATACTATTAGAATACTATTAAAGTACCCACATTGGGAAACTACCCAAATCTAGATCTAAAACCATAGATCTAGAAACCAGAATGTCAGATATTATATCCATATCCTGTCTGGAGAAACAACTGTGTGACGACTAAAGTAAAACCGATCGTAGTATAGGAATTTTACTTCCTACTCTGTGTATGTCATCCAAATATTAGGACATCACACCCTATTACCTTCTTAACAGATCCATCCCCTATTCTGATGAAGTCAAACCCATGACTGTCACATCAAAATTAGATGATCTATCTCTGCTATAACTGCTCAAGTCTATAAATAGACATAATCTACTTGCCCACTATGCTTCCGCTGCTCCCACTGACCACAACAACCCTCTGGCAGAATAATATATACGTGCAATTCTAAAACTAGTTTAGAACGACGCTATACTTAACCTCCTGCCGGGTCTCATAGCCTGGAACAACAGTAGTGTCAAGTCTGGGTAAACAATAACCTCCCTGTCACCGTTCTTGAGGCTACCGGAGTACCTCTCGGGTGTCTGAGGTTACGCACCATATCTGCGGAGTGGCTAATGGAATGTCAAACCTGATTGAATCTTTATGTCCTATTAAATTTTCCGTAATCGTTTGCGGTTCTGGAATCACTTCCAGTTCTACCATACTCCTACTATTGTTTTCTAAAAAAATCCATTTTACTAAAACTGTGTCGAGTCAAGAACAATATCACTATTGATCTTCTAGATGGTAGAAAGTCAACCCTCGACATAGCCCAGGTCAACCCATAAACTGCCATTACAGAAACGTGCCTTGAGTTATCCAGAGTCTGGTTTTAAGCATAAGCCGGACAACTCCCCGTACCTTAACATCGTTAAGATATGAACCATTCTATATCCAATATAGAAACTTTGGCACTTATTTAATTGGAACCAGATTCTAATCATGCAGCCGTCTCCAATGCATATCAACTTAATAGAAAGAGGCTAATCAGCATTACTCAACTTAGGAATGCATCCAATTATGAGTAACCTGAAAGAGAAATAAGTTTCTCAAAACCATTACTTATCAACTGAATACCAATCACAAGTATCTACATCTTCGATCTCTTTGAAGAATCCCGATACTTGCGACATCTGGTTCTCTACTTTATTCCTATACCCACAACTTATCAAAACTTAGACCTTGTATTTCTACGAAACACTTGTCTAAAAACGAGAGAAGTCACAAGTAAACAGAACATAGTACGAGGACCTACCCCTTTGTCTTGATGGACACTGGACAACATACAATACTCTGTATAAGTCTGCTGAGTTGAATAACTCAAAACCTGTGCGTCGTAGGTTGAAAACTGTACCCAGGCGATTTCCTTAAATATCACCAATTACAACGAATTCCGATATAATGAGGATGATCACCTAATTCCCAATAACTTACTCCCACTCATCATCTGTAAAACCATACAGATATGAGAATCATACCTGGTAAATACATACCCTTGGAGTAAGTATCTAATCGGGAAAACAGTTTTCCTTTTAACAATGCACAGTGAAACTGAAACATGAAAATGTTTCGTAGGGGTATCCTGCTATTCCTAGTAATGCATCTTCCATAATCCAATTCATGACTGTAACCTTATATTTCTTTGCCATCTCTCCAAATCCCTTTATTTGTCTTTATTCGTTACCTTCTGTACACCATCATTAGGCTAAATGGTTTTCTTCCTTCCCTACCGCTCGGCACTAGCCTATGGTTTGGAAGAAGACTATCCAGTGTCACGACCCGCAGGGTACATAATTTATGAAACTTAATGAAACAAGTGCTTAAATAAAAATGGTTTTTCCTTCACTCTAATTCGTAATTGGGTTTTGATTTCTGGGCTTCGGCTTACTTATCTTACGGACGCCTTGAGACGTTACTTTGTCACAACCCGCAGAGTACGGAACGTGACCTCCAGTAAGCATAATAGGTGTACTCTCCTAATCCTAGGAGTTCTCTTAATTTGAGAGAAGGTGATGATAAAAGACAACTGAATAATACCTTATTCTATTTCTCCCGAACTGGGGAAAAAAGAAAATGTGAAATAGGAGTGGCGATGAACTACACGGTTTGGTCGTGAATGATAGCAGTCGCAATTTACTTTGCCCTCTTTCTAATCCCTTTATTTTGTCTTTAGTTATTACCTTCTGTACACCCTGTAGGGTTACTAGGCACTCTAACAAGGTTCTACAAAGCATCAAACATGCCCGATTAAAATTTTAGCCGTGCCTAACAACCCTAAACAAGATCTTTGTTAGAAAATTAGGGTTTCACATGCAAGTAAAAAGCATTTACCAATAAGTGAATACGAAATACAACCTTTGTAGATCGGTCCTTCACTTCTAAAGCTCCTTGTTGTTGTCCCTTCGCTGCGATCATGGTTCTCCCGGGCTCTTGCATGGCTTCACGAGGTAGAATGAACGCCCTTGCTTGAAGTTTTCGAGGCCGAAGATGATCTACGTCGAGGGAATACGAACTCAAGATTCTATTTCACTAACTAGAGAATTAGTGAAGCAAACACCCTATACTAAAGTGCTAGTCTAGTAGAGGATGGAGAAATAGGAAGTGGGTTCTCTTTAGAATTTTATTTCTCACAATGTTTCTCACTTTTGATCAAACCCTAGAGAGCTCTTTTTTGCTCAAGGAAGAAGATGCAGAAAATAAAGAGAGAAGGATAATGATCAAGTGAGTGAGCTAACCATGGTGAGTGAGTATCATATACTAACTCATGTAGAGACATAACCATAGCTAATTCAAAGTAGTTAGGTTAATAAAAATCTAAAGTAAAACAAAGTTAGTGGACTTTGTCAAAGCATCCACAAGCTTCTACAAGCTTCATGCTTTTGACCTAAGCTCCACTAATTTGTAATTACCCTAAATAAATATAAACCACCATTTAAAAATAGAATGGTGTATCTCTTGCACACCCATGTATGATGTATCATCAACCATGATACAAAAAGAAAACACATTTTAATATATATTAAAGTTGTGTTCATGTGAGAAAAAATCCTTAAGTGAACATGTGTTAGTAAATGTAAACTAGTATATCTAATATACAATTATACACTAAATTATTAAATCAACACATGACTTAATAATCCGGTCATATCTCATATAACCGACTAACATCCATTGTATCGACTTATCGAATCAACACTTGATTCTATTACCCGGCTATATCATATATAACCGACGGATACATAAAGTCGCGAGAATAGAATACGGTATCACATACACGCATTATTCTCGGTCCCGCACATATCACATACGTGCTCCTATTTCGTTTTGCCTAAGCCAGTAAAACCTCTATGTAGGACTCTAAAGACTCGTCAATACGCCGGCAGTAGGTGATGATCACATCAAGCACCCACAATCCTTCAGCGGTACTAGTTGGACGTAACGGCTACCCGGGTATTGAGCGATCAGAAGATCAGCAAGCAAGCCCGCTCCAACTCCTGTAAAAGCCTGTCGGTAACACTTCCCGTACAGTCCGGTCTCCTCATCTGATATGTCGCATATCAAGTCTAGTGGTGGTAATCGTCAGACCCCAATAACCGATAAGTCGTGCCGATATGAGGCTTATAACGGATCGAGAAACTACTGGTAACACTTACCAGTAAATCTCTAACTCAGCCCTGGCTAGGGACTTCCCTGTTATGGCCAATCGAGCACAGCGCAACATCAACCCCCAATACCGGGAGAGACGAAACCCCTCCTATCGCTCATCGCCTCCATGTGACTCGGGACTGTACCCAAAAACCACCGTTTTGCACGCCCTCTTGGACATGGTAAGGTGGAAATCAAAGCACAGTAGGAATCACACAAGACTCTATGACGATCTCGGGTCTACAGACTAACCTGCACAAGTGTCACCAGAGAACTGCCATCTGACATGAGGTATAATACCATCTGGGAGTTCTCAGCGAGTCTGTCCAATGTACCCAGTCTCCACTGAGCACCCGTATACCATCTCTGATGTCAAACACCAATAGATATAGGATCATCCATCGCCCATCTCATGGGTCGAGAAGCGTATACGCTAGTCTACACTGGTATATCGATGCGCTGTCTCGATACACCCACGACTAGGAACATTAAAGGATGTAATTATGGACTACACTGTCCCCACTAGTATGATCTGCATCATAGTCCAGGTAGTCAAGTACACATCCTAAGGGCTTTACCAACATGTAACTATAAGACAGTATCAAGAGACAAGTATACATGTTAAGATAAAGAGCAACCAGATAGCATACTATCATATCGAGCAATAAAGTCCTCTCTATATATGTCCAAGCATCTAATATAATATAAATCATCTGTACAATACTGGCCTCTAGGGCATACATACAACTAACAATCTCCCACTTGCACTAGGGCCAGCTGCTGTAGTATCGCATACCTAGCATCCCGAAGAGTCTCTCAAACTGTATCTGGGGAATGGCCTTCGTGAGTGGATCCGCAGTGTTATTCTTCGTGTCAACCCTCCTAACCTCGATCTCCCGACGATCAACTATCTCCCGGATCAGGTGATACCGCCTCAGAATATGCCTGGATCGCTGATGGGTCCTGGGTTCCTTGGCCAAAGCCACCGCTCCATTGTTATCACAATACAAAGGTATTGGATGCTCAATGGATGGAACTACTCCAAGTTCAGTGATGAACTTCTTGATCCAGACAGCTTCTTTGGCAGCATCGTTGGCAGCGATGTATTCAGCCTCCATCGTCGAGTCTGCCACGGTTTCCTGCTTGGAACTCTTCCAGCTAACGGCCCCTCCGTAAAGGGTAAAGACAAATCCCGAGTGCGACTTAGAGTCATCCTTATCACTATGGAAGCTCGAATCGGTAAAGGACTCCACTTGGAGTTCTCCGTTACCATACACCAAGAGCATCTCCTTAGTCCTTCGTAAGTACTTGAGAATCCTCTTCACAGCTGTCCTGTGACTCTCTCCAGGATCAACTTGATACCTACTCACTACACTTAGTGAGTATGCTACAACGGGTCTGGTACATAGCATCGCGTACATGATAGAGCCTACAGCCGAAGTATAGGGTATCCCTTGCATGCGAGCTCTCTCCAAATCAGTCTTGGGAGACATCTCTTTGGAGAGAGTGAGTCCAGAGTTCATGGGTAAGTTCCCACGCTTGGATTCTTCCATACTAAACCTCTTTAGTATGGTGTCAATGTAAGTGCACGGCGGTGCCCCGGCCGTCAATCCGACGCCGGAATGCGGAAGCGGTGATTTACTTTAAACTTTTCAAACCGGCATTACCGCGCACTAAAAACCCGGATCGTGCCATTAAACTAGTCCTAGCTAAACTAGAGAAGGGGGAAGAGATATACCGAGTGATCCGAGTCCTCCGTTCTTCTCGTCGTCGTCCCGATCTCCCACGGAATCTCCGGTCTCGACATCGTCGTCGGAAGGGCACCACGTCCCCGGCTTCTTTTACGGGCTCCCACCTCTATACCGAGGCAACTCGGGCACGAAGTTGGCGAGTCGACGTGCCCAAGGTTTACTGTAGAATAGTGTAGGGACCTATGTCTCATTGGGGTTTGAATGGAGTTGCCATAGAGGTGGAGGAATGAGATGTAGTTTGGAGATGGAACTTGTGGAAATTTTGCAAAGCCAAATGAACAAAAAACCCACCCCAAAAATATTGGACAGCCCACATATGAGCTTGGCCGGCCATGTGTGTGAGGGGTGAAAAAAGGAGTGTATCATAATCAAAAAGAAGTGAGAGTCTCTCATAATCCAAGAGAGAGAGAAGAGATGATGAGAAGAAATCATCACAAGGAAAATCAAACACTCAACCAACCAATCATCACTCCAAAAGGTCAAGCCATGATGGAAGAAGAAGTCAAATGGTCAAGGGATGGTGCAACCATCATGACACTACAAGATGCAAATACACCCTCCAAAAAGCTTATTTGCATAAATGCAAATAAGCCCTCCTCCACCAATCTTCGGCCAATGAAAGATACAAAGAAATATGGCCGAAACGGAATGAAAACTGGCAACTCCAGAAAACTGATCCCGTAATAAATTACAGAAAAACCCCGATACTGTGTATACACACCCGCATTTGTATTCCGACCGAAATACAAATGCAAATGGGACAAAATCTACACAGTACTATACTAGGATCCGGCTTAAACCAAAGCCCGCAATTATAAACCGTCCGATCAGGATCCGTGCAATACCGCACGTATCTGATCTAACCCTGCCATATCTCCATATGGCCTCTACAGCGTTTCGCCCGAAAACTTGATCAACTGAATGTGGGGGACTCTAAAGACTTGTCAATACTATGGCTGTGGATTTAACCACTAGCATGTCAGAGGTATTAGCCATACGTGACGGGCTACCATCTATTGACCAAAAGGGACGTCGATGAGCGAACTCATCCTGACACCCTACTGAGCCTGTCAGTGACAATATCCGTACAGTCCGGTCCGTTCGTCTATGAGCATCGGATGGAGGGCCTAGGGGGTTGGTAAAAGTCAGACCCCCAAAAGTGGTACAAGTCATGTCAGAGATCAGCCCAGAACACCCTGAGATACTACTGGATAACCTACCAGTAAATCTCCTGCCTTGGCCAAGGACTTTTCAAGTTCTGGCTCTCCTAGACATAGCGCGACCTCACCCCCAATACCGGGAGAGACGAACCACCGAAGATCCGCTCACTGCCTCCGTGTGGCTCTGGACTGTACCCAACTAAAACCTGTTTGCACGTCTCCTTTGAGCGTGGTCGGGTAGTAATCAAAGTACAGTGGGAACTCACACGAGACAAATGACGATCCCCAGGTCGATGAACTAACCTGTACACATTTCACCAGGTAACTGCTATCTGACGTCAGGTATAAGACCAACTAGCATGTTCCCGGCGAGTCATGTCCGGTGTACTCATAACCCAATGAGCACCTGCATACATCTTAGGTGAACCAACTGACACCAGTGGCTTGTGAGACCGGCCACCGCCCCTCGTCGGGGTCTCGAATGTATACACTAGTCTACTCTGGAGTATCGATACCCTGTCTCGAAACTGTAACGTTTTGAAAATCGTTTCGGTGAAATTTCGAAAAAACGGTAAAATAAGGGGGTTTTCTGTAAAAAGTCAAAATGCAAATATCTTTATTATAAAATTAAATAAACACATTCTAGCTATGTAATTGCTACTATTTGGTGTTTATTGAGCCACTGGTGAAATTTCAAATTTTCTGAAAATTTTTCCGAAATTAATTATTTTAATATTATTTTAAGCCGTCACTAATACATTTAATTAGGGAAAATTACAAATTGGAATCAGTTGAAACAAATTTTGTGCATCATAAAACATTAAATAAAATTTTATCATGTTGTTTTTGAAATGAAATCGTTTGCCAAAACGATTTAGAAAATATCGAAGAAAAAGGCTTTTTTTTAGTGTAAATGGATGTTTGGGGTATTGTATTTATCATTTTCCATCACCCCACACCCATACCCACACTCACACACCCCCATTTACTTCACCCCTTGGCTAAATTCAACAGCCCCACTCTTTTTCCCCACTTGAATTTCAAAGAAAAGAAAAGAAAGAAAGGAAAAGAAAAGAAATGAGAATGGATAAAAGAGTTGACATTTTGTTGACTTGGACTTTTCCCTCACCATACCTCACACCACACCCCCTCTCTCCTCTCCCCCACCTGCATATGGCCAGCCCTTTCCTGCAGCAGCCCCCTCCCCCTTTTCTCCTCTCATTTCTCTTCAAAAAATGCTTCAAAATTGCCTCAAAATCCATCAAAAAAATCCCAAAATCCCAATCCAACCCTTACCCATTTTAGCTTAGCCTAACAAGCATGGATTGTGGTGAAAAGAGAGCATTTTGAGAGGCTAGATTTCATGATTGATCCATGATCATGAGGTATAATTTAAAACTTATTCATATATTGTTGTTTAATTGCTTCTATGTTAACAAATTTGATGTTTAATTGGGTTTTATTGCAACTTTAGGAAATTCAAGACTAGGGTTTGAATTTAATTAGGATTTTTATCATTAGTTTATGGTTGTAATGAGAAGATTAACATGTAATTGTATACAAAATCTAAGTTGGTTGCTACTTGTTAATTTGTTAAATTAAAATGGTGATAATTTTGCTAAATTGCTAACTAGGTTTTTAAAAATTGTTTAAATATTGGGTTTAAAAATGTGATTAGGTTTTTCATGAGTTCATTAACATTATAAAATATAGTTTAATACTTTAGTTCATGATAATCCAAGCTAAATTGTTTTTTGTGCATTTTTGCTATAAAATTGTTAAAATTTAGATATTTTGTGAACTAGAATTTTAAGGTTTATGGAAATTAATGAGATTAAATTATGGGAATTGTTTTTATGACTTATTTAAGATATTTAGTGAATATTGTGGCCGCTAGATTCATTTATACATCGAGTTTTGTACTAAAACGGTGATTTGTGCTTGCTAGATTTTCGGAAAAATGACTTTTTAAGTGAAATTGGGGTTTTTGTGAATTTTAAGCTATTTTATAATATAATTAGTGCCTGTAATTGTACAAATGAGTGTGTTTGGGTTGTTCTCGATGGTTTGGCGTTTGTACGCCAACTTCGAGGGTTTTTGGGTTGATTTGTGAAAGCAACCATAGGTTTTGACCTATATGGGATTCACGTGTCGTTTTGGGTCATGAGTCGGATTTTAATACGACACGGTATGTTATGATATGTAGGTAACCCATGTGGACTTCGAGACGACAAGCAAGCGCGTGGCGACGTCGGCACCGGCTAGCGAGGACCAGGTGAGTAGATTTATATCTACAGAGAGAAGTCGGGTGGATGGCGTATAGCACCCCCGCAGTCCGTAGTGTAGCTCATATATATATGTTTATATACGTGTTTTATGATACGAGATTGTTTATTCATGTTATGATTATGTGTTCATGGATTAGCTTTGGGTTAGTTGCGAAACCATAGAGTAGTTGTTATACCCACATACGCACACACAGACTTGCATACTTTACTTTCTTGTGCGCAGATTGGGATGTGTATACATGTATATATGCGTGGGTATGGGACTATGCATATGTACATTACTATACGCATGCATGGATAATGAGGATAGTACTTGGGATTTATGATGAGTCGATGAGATTTGATTTGAGGCCGTGAGATCGGTGATATAGCACGGTTCGTATTTGAGATACGACATGACGTTGTAGCGGGTCCTTGACGTAGTTTTTCACACACGTGCATGCATACTTAGGCGGTATCAGTATTGTACTAGACGTAGATCAGTACCCCGATCATGATATTTGATAAAGAGGATACCAGGTGAATAGTATGATGAATGTGATATTAACCCGTACCCAGATTTGGGGATGCCGTACGACAGATTTACGTACGAGCTATATTTGATGATTGATCCGCACTCTTGACTTAGGATGCTTGCTTATAGATATGGTATCGGATATGATATTATTGAGGCGGGATCACCGACTAATATATATACAGGTATGTATATGTATCGACTCAGATGTTAGGCGGTTTTCTTACCTGTAGTCCAGCTTGTTAGCTTAGCCCTTTAAATTAGTTTAGTTGTTAGATTAGATTCGATTCTTACCTATTTCAAAAACTAACGAATCGTGGGTATTTTAAAAGACAGCCCAAGGGATCCTACGGATATTTCAAAAGACGTATCTTTTCATAAAAACACCGTAGCCCCTATTTTCAAAACCCCATGATTCGTGTTATTTAAAAAGGCACCATTTGTAGGACTTATATTAGATTAATGCAGATTAGTTATAGTTGCGTCTAGTATTCAGCTCCCGCTCATTATTGTGGTTCGCTTCGCATCGCATGCTTATATTATGTTTCATACTCCATTATTGATATCATGCTGTTAGGACACCAGCACCATTATCGATGATGCGTATTTACCACGTACACTTACTTGCCGGCTCACACACATCTTCATCGATAATTGCCATGTCACGTACACCTTAGAAAATATTATTGCTTGATATAGCCTGTTAGCTAATAGTTTAGACATGATATTAGCGTACTTGCCTTATATGTTAGTTTACATATTGTAGTTATTACCTGCTACTTCATACATACTGTATTCATTATTATGCCGCATTCATGGATTCTCATGCATATATTCCCTATTTTACGTGTTATTGAGGTTTTGGATTCGGATTTCCATGAGTTTTTCTGGATTTGGAGGAAAACCGCAAAAAACATAAATAAACATTTTCTCTCTTTTAAAATAAAAAGTGCGGTTTTCCCATGATGTATGAGTCGTCCACCATGAGTTTGCTGATGGATTTCGAGACCCGATTCGAGGAGTGGAGGAACCGTTTCGGGTACATGGTGGGCCCGGTGCGGTACCCCGGGGCAAGAGGATCGTGTTGTTGACGTTGAGCCTGGCAGGGGAGCACTACCGACCGGTAATATTATCCGACGCGTCAGATATCCGGAGGATACCGTCCTGGTCTTGAGATGGATGGTAGGGGCCGGTCTGGACTGACGGCGCCCTAGATATTGTGATTGAGACATTGAGATTTCGAGATATTGAGGTACAGAGACTGTGATACAGAGATATTGAGATATTGGGATTTCATTTTGTGCCGATGCTAGGCACTGTTTTATGCTGATTTCATTATGATACCTCATTTTATACAAAGGAAATCTCACTAAATTATGAAAACAGTTTCTTCATTTACATGTATTCTGTTTTCATGCATTCTTACCTCATTCATATGATATATTGCTACCTGAGGCACCGACACGGGCACATGAGATTACATTTGGATTAGATATTTACCCTGGTCATTGTTATAGACTGCTGGTTTTAATTGAGGATTATATATATTGATCGTATGACCTAGGATTGCGTTATACATGCGATTTCTATTCGTAGAAGTTTTTCTATTCACGAGTTGGCAACTCACCCCCGTTGTGCCCCAGTTTCTTGCTGGTTTCGCCGTACAGGTTTCTTTACGGCTTTGCGGGTACAGTTTCGTTCGGGTGACTTGCTAATAGGTGGGTTTATTTGTATCGTACCCATCATTATACATTGTATATTATTATTCAGTTGTATCTAGAAGTTCCATCAACCAAACATGTATTTACTTTGAGATAGAGACCAGTGATGTTATTCTTTCGACCTCAGAGTCGCGCGTTATATTTCTGTGGATTTCTTGTGGTTTTGAGTTTCCTTTTGAGTTTTGATCCTCGCCGTTGGCGTTGTATATTTTATTGCTTGTGTGGTTGTGGCCGTCGATTGACGAAGAGCTAGCTCCCGCTTGGGGAAGCCTTTTTATGGATTTCGTATACTATTCATGTTGTATCCCGTTTGGGGGCCAGTATTTACAAGGGAGACTCTGCCGAAATTTTCAGGAAATTTTTGATGTTCTAAAAACCGCATAATTCGGCTTATGCTATTGAAACTACTAGTTTTAAATTGGTTTTCCTTCACTCTACTACTTTTCTTGGTTTGGATTTCTGGGGTTTCGGTTTACTTAGGTTACGTACGCCTCGAGACGTTCGTAGTTAAGTGCCGGTCTTGTTCCGTACTTTCGGGACGTGACAAAGTTGGTATCAGAGTGTTAGGTTTTACCTTCGGAGCGTAGGATGACCCTTGGTTGATGGAATAGGTGACTAAAGTAGAGTGACGTACCGTAGGTATGTTCCGCAGCATATTTACGATACGCTACTCCACTTAAGGAGCCTTAGGATGTACATTTCTTTGCTCGGTATTATATTCATTCCGATCTAGCCTGATCAGTACCAGTTATGGTTTTGCTGCCACGATTACGGGCAGGGAGAGCTACGGCTAGAGTTGCGGTCAGCATGAGCTCGTCAAGAACGAGGACTGACCAGGGCATGATTCCGGCGACACACGATTGCAGAGATGTGTCTTTTCATTGTGTCTTCGCGCCACGAGCGTTGGGTGGATTGCTGTATGAGATTACTCGGACGTGCCGATTTGCACTAGTGGATTGAGCCACTGATAGAGGCCAGCCAGATTTTGATGACCATTGAAGTATTGCTTACTCCTGATGATTAAGGCACCGTTCAGCGTGCAGACGAGCGAGCCAGTTATTGCTGCGAACGACGAGATATTGCCCCAGATGCTGGAGTTAGTGCAGAATGAGTTGTACTAAGAGATGATAAAAGGTCTCTAGTCATCGAGGATGAATGACTAGGACATGTGGATCGTTCGCCTATCCCGATGCGAGGTCATCAGATAGATTGATTCCAGCTAGAGACGACTTCACGCGGAGACGTTGAGAGTCGACAGAGACGATCGAATGTCAGAAACCTATTATTCCAACTTTAAAGTAGTCGGAAAGACATGCAGGCAATTCTATGGACCCTCTAGAAGAATGAAACCCTAACTCGACATAATGACCGTGTGAAAGCCTTTGAACCTTCAGGTTTGCGGCAGTTCCACGGCGCCATTAGTGAGGCTTGGGTTTGCCCTTCTACGGCTGGACCACCGATGCTGTGGTATGTACTCGATACTATTAAACTGTGCCCAAGATGTTGAGCCCTTGGGGGATTATGAAGTTTTGACAATCGATTGGATGGTTCGACTTAATTCGGATGCTAGGTGGTGAGATGCATTTATTGGGAGACTCCCGATACGAGGATAGCCGTTGGAGCTCAGTCCATGCAGCCACGACGAGACGAGTCCGAAGCGGTCGACATTAGAGAAAAATGGAGTAAGAGGTTCGTACAAGATCTGGATATGATGACGTTCCCCTCCGCCGACATCAAAGATGCGATGCGCATGCCGAGGCAGAGTACTGGATATACCTTCCAGAAGGAGTCGCAATGGGTATGCAGCCGTTCCAGATAAAGATGCAGATATAGGAAAGGACGATGACTTCCGGACAGTTGGCAGAGACGAGACATGGAAGAGACCGTGAGCAGGATTCCTTCCAGGACACTGCTGCAATGATACTTGCACCCAGGATCATATGTGTCACGTACATTCAGAGAGCCAGAGGCCGACGCCAGTGATATGCTGTCTTACGACTGGTCACGATGATTGACCGGGTGATGACAAGAGACGTGCCAGAATGGGATCATCCCCGTTGGCACACCTGACAGGGCCGATGAGCCGATGGACCGAGAGATTGGTAATTCACGGTGTAGACCTTGACCCAGGAGTGGTCATTGTTATGCACACCAGCAGGCCAGAGTTCATGATCATCGACGAGACGTCCCACTAGTGACCGCGACAGTTGGCCCGAGATTCTTAGAGGATGCGCTTGAGTGGTACTATTACGCCATTATTGATTTCGATGTTTTGGGTGATTTATTCGCCTGATTTGATTTTGATGATTGAGGATTTACGATCTTTGCACAGTGTTGCACTTGATATCGTTTTCGTGATTGGGTTTCACATGTTTGTGATTTTACGGTTTTAGGCATTTGAGTTGATTTTGTGCGTATGCACGCACACGATTTGGTTCCTGCACTCTGTATAGTTTATATATGCTTGCAGTGCAGTGATACACCTTTTGTGCACTTAGATACACTGGACTTCGATTTCGATTGTGATACTCGATATTTGTTTTGTGCACCTGATTTGATTTTGCGCATGTTCGGCGCTTGATATTGGATTTCATGATTTCGTGCATGATGGATGCCCCTGGTTTTGGGTTTTCGCGCATGTTGAGCGCATGTCTTGAGATGCGATTTTGGTGCACACCAGATGCACTAAATCGAGATTTTTTTCATGCATGTCAGATGCACCTGATTTTGCTGTCAGGCACACGCGTTGCCTATGACAGATGCTATGTGCACACCCGATGCACTTAGATCTTGTTTCTGTGCACTTGTATGGCACGTATATGGATTTTGTTGGTCGTGCGCACCAGACGCACGTAGTATTCATACGCGTATTTTGGGATGAATTTCTTATAGAGCAGTACGTTTTTTTTATGATAATTGCGAGGTGTTTTCATACTAAGCAGGACTAGTCAGAGGACAGTACCTGAATGTATTTTGCATGCATTGATAGCTATTGAAGGGAATTCCAAAAAAAAAGCGAGCTATAGTCTTAGTATTTACCTACGTGTCTGATATGACGCGAAACGTTTAAAATAAGGAAAACCCTTCTAAATTGTTTCCCAAAACGGTGGAACGTACATTTCAAACAAAGGTATATATGTATATAGCTATTTTCTTATGATAGACGTCCGCCACTGTGCAGTGTTATGTGCATTGCACAGCAACTTAAAGGATTTGGCATGCATTTCCTCCTGATATTTGCATGCATAGTTCCGACTTTTAGCATATCGGTCTTGCTTGAGATTTGGCATTCGTGTCTTCACCTTGACTCCGGTGATTGCGGGATGCTTGACGGAGCTTTGATTTCGAGTTATCTACTCATTACTCATGCGCATGGATTGCGCTATGATGTGTTTATGTATTTATGATTTCGGAGCCCCGGCGATTTGATGGTTTTGGCTGAAATGTTTTAGTATTTGGGGGGAGTTTTAATTTAAATTCGGGGACCGAATTTCTTTAAGGGGGGAAGATTGTAACGTTTTGAAAATCGTTTCGGTGAAATTTCGAAAAAACGGTAAAATAAGGGGGTTTTCTGTAAAAAGTCAAAATGCAAATATCTTTATTATAAAATTAAATATACATAATCTAGCTATGTAATTGCTAGTATTTGGTGTTTATTGAGCCACTGGTGAAATTTCAAATTTTCAGAAAAATTTTCCGAAATTAATTATTTTAATATTATTTTAAGCCGTCACTAATACATTTAATTAGGGAAAATTACAAATTTGAATAAGTTTAAACAAATTTTGTGCATCATAAAACATTAAATAAAATTTTATCATGTGGTTTTTGAAAAGAAATCGTTTGCCAAAACGGTTTAGAAAATATCGAAGAAAAATGCTTTTTTTTAGTGTAAATGGATGTTTGGGGTATTGTATTTATCATTTTCCAACACCCCACACCCATACCCACACTCACACACCCCCATTTACTTCTCCCCTTGGCTGAATTCAGCAGGCCCACCCTTTTTCTCCACTTGAATTTCAAAGAAAAGAAAAGAAAGAAAGGAAAAGAAAAGAAATGAGAATGGATAAAAGAGTTGACCATTTGTTGACTTGGACTTTTCCCTCACCATACCTCACACCACACCCCCTCTCTCCTCTCCTCCACCTGCATATGGCCGGCCCTTTCCAGCAGCAGCCCCCTCCCCCTTTTCTCCTCTCATTTCTCTTCAAAAAATGCTTCAAAATTGCCTCAAAATCCATCAAAAAAATCCCAAAATCCAAATCCAACCCTTACCCATTTTAGCTTAGCCTAACAAGTATGGATTGTGGTGAAAAGAGAGCATTTTGAGATGCTAGATTTCATGATTGATCCATGATCATGAGGTATAATTTAAACCTTATTCATATATTGTTGTTTAATTGCTTCTATGTTAACAAATTTGATGTTTAATTGGGTTTTATTGCAACTTTAGGAAATTCAAGACTAGGGTTTGAATTCAATTAGGGTTTTTATCATTAGTTTATGGTTGTAATGAGAAGATTAACATGTAATTGTATGCAAAATCTAAGTTGGTTGCAACTTGCTAATTTGTTAAATTAAAATGGTGATAATTTTGCTAAATTGCTAACTAGGTTTTTAAAAATTGTTTAAATATTGGGTTTAAAAATGTGATTAGGTTTTTCATGACTTCATTAACATTATAAAATATAGTTTAATACTTTAGTTCATGATAATCCAAGCTAAATTGTTGTTTGTGCATTTTTGCTATAAAATTGTTAAAATTTAGGTATTTTGTGAACTAGAATTTTAAGGTTTATGGAAATTAATGAGATTAAATTATGTGAATTGTTTTTATGACTTATTTAAGATATTTAGTGAATACTGTAGCCGCTAGATTCGTTTATACATCGAGTTTTCTACTAAAACGGTGATTTGTGCTTGCTAGATTTTCGGAAAAATGACTTTTTAAGTGAAATTGGGGTTTTTGTGAATTTTAAGCTATTTTATATTATAATTAGTGCTTGTAATTGTACAAATGAGTGTGTTTGGGTTGTTCTCGATGGTTTGGCGTTTGTACACCGACTTCGAGGGTTTTTGGGTTGATTTGTGAAAGCAACCATAGGTTTTGACCTATGTGGGATTCACGTGTCGTTTTGGGTCATGAGTCGGATTTTAATATGACACGGTACGTTATGATATGTAGGTAACCCATGTGGACTTCGAGACGACAAGAAAGCGCGTGGCGACGTCGGCACCGGCTAGCGAGGACCAGGTGAGTAGATTTATATCTACGGGGAGAAGTCGGGTGGATGGCGTATAGCACCCCCGCAGTCCGTAGTGTAGCTCATATATATATGTTTATATACGTGTTTTATGATACGAGAATGCTTATTCATGTTATGATTATGTGTTTATGTATTAGCTTTGGGTTAGTTGCGAAACCGTAGAGTAGTTGTTATACCCACATAGGCACACACAGACTTGCATACTTTACTTTCTTGTGCGCAGATTGGGATGTGTATACATGTATATATGCGTGGTTATGGGACTATGCATATGTACATTCATATACGCATGCATGGATAATGAGGATAGTACTTGGGATTTATGATGTGTCGTTGAGATTTGATTTGAGGCCGTGAGATCGGTGATATAGCAGGGTTCGTATTTGAGATACGACATGACGTTGTAGCGGGTCCTTGACGTAGTGTTTCACACACGTGCATGCATACTTAGGCGGTATCTGTATTGTACTAGATGTAGATCAGTACCCCGATCATGATATTTGATTAAGAGGATACCAGGTGAATAGTATGATGAATGTGATATTAACCCGTACCCAGATTTGGGGATGCCGTACGACGGATTTACGTACGAGCTATAATTTGATGATTGATCCGCACTCTTGACTTGGGATGCCTGCTTATAGATATGGTATCGGATATGATATTATTGAGGCGGGATCACCGAATAATATATATACAGGTATGTATATGTATCGACTCAGATGTTAGGCGGTTTCCTTACCTGTAGTCCAGCTTGTTAGCTTAGCCCTTTAGTTTAGTTTAGTTGTTAGATTAGATTCGATTCTTACCTATTTCAAAAACTAACGAATCGTGGGTATTTTAAAAGACAGCCCAAGGAATCCTGCGGATATTTCAAAAGACATATCTTTTCATAAAAACACCGTAGCCCCTATTTTCAAAACCCCATAATTCGTGTTATTTCAAAAGGCACCATTTATAGGACTTATATTAGATTAATGCAGATTAGTTATAGTTGCGTCTAGTATTCAGCTCCCGCTCATTATTGTGGTTCTCTTCGCATCGCATGCTTATATTATTTTTCATACTCCATTATTGATATTATGCTGTTAAGATACCAGCACCATTACCGATGATGTGTATGTACCACGTACACTTACTTGCCGGCTCACACACATCTTCATCGGTAATTGCCATGTCACGTACACCTTAGAAAATATTATTGCTTGACATAGCCTGTTAGCTAATAGTTTAGACATGATATTAGCGTACTTGCCTTATATGTTAGTTTAGATATTGTAGTTATTACCTGCTACTTCATGCATACTGTATTCATTGTTATGCCGCATTCATGGATTCTCATGAATATATTCACTATTTTACGTGTTATTGAGGTTTTGGATTCGGATTTCCATGAGTTTTTCTGGATTTGGAGGAAAACCGCAAAAAAACATAAATAAACCTTTTCTCTTTTTTAAAATAAAAAGTGCGGTTTTCCCATGATGTATGAGTCGTCCACCATGAGTTTGCTAATGGATTTCGAGACCCGGTTCGAGGAGTGGAGGAACCGTTTCGGGTACATGGTGGGCCCGGTGCGGTACCCCGGGGCAAGAGGATCGTGTTGTTGACGTTGAGCCTGGCAGGGGAGCACTACCGACCGGTGATATTACACGACGTGTCGGATATCCGGAGGATACCGTCGTGGTCTTGAGATGGATGGTAGGGGCCGGTCTGGACTGACGGCGCCCTAGATATTGTGATTGAGACATTGAGATTTCGAGATATTGAGCTACAGAGATTGTGATACAGAGATATTGAGATATTGGTATTTCGTTTTGTGCCGATGCTAGGCACTGTTTTATGCTGATTTCATTATGATACCTCATTTTATACAAAGGAAATCTCACTAAATTATGAAAACGTTTTCTTCATTTACATGTATTCTGTTTTCATGCATTCATACCTCATTCATATGATATATTGCTATCTGAGGCACCGACACGGGCATATGAGATTACACTTGGATTAGATATTTACCCTGGTCCTTGTTATAGACTGCTGGTTTTAGTTGAGGATTATATATATTGATCGTATGACCTAGGATTGCGTTATACATGTGATTTCTATTCGTAGAAGTTTTTCTATTCACGAGTTGGCAACTCACCCCCGTTGTGCCCCAGTTTCTTGCAGGTTTCGCCGTACAGGTTTCTTTACGGCTTTGCGGGTACAGTTTCGTTCGGGTGACTTGCTAGTAGGTGGGTTTATTTGTATCGTACCCATCATTATACATTGTATATTATTATTCAGTTGTATCTAGAAGTTCCATCAACCAAACATGTATTTACTTTGAGATAGAGACCAGTGATGTTATTCTTTCGACCTTAGAGTCGCGCGTTATATTTCTGTGGATTTCTTGTGGTTTTGAGTTTCCTTTTGAGTTTTGATCCTCGCCGTTGGCGTTGTATATTATATTGCTTGTGTGGTTGTGGCCGTCGATTGACGAAGAGCTAGCTCCTGCTTGGGGATGCCTTTTTATGGATTTCATATACTATTCATGTTGTATCCCGTTTGGGTCCCAGTATTTACAAGGGAGACTCTGCCGAAATTTTCAGGAAATTTTTGATGTTTTAAAAACCGCATAATTCGGCTTATGCTATTAAAACTACTTGTTTTAAATTGGTTTTCGTTCACTCTACTACTTTTCTTGGTTTGGATTTCTGGGGTTTTGGTTTACTTAGATTGCGTACGCCTCGAGACGTTCGTAGTTTAAGAGCTGGTCTTATTCCGTACTTTCGGGACGTGACAGAAACTCCCACGACTAGGGACCATTTAAGGATGTGCTTATGGACTACCAGCTCTCACGTATATGATCGCCCTCATACTGCTGGCAGTCAAGCAAGAATCCTAGGGGCTCTATCAACGTGCAATAGTGACCTGTCAGGTCACCTAAAGCAGTACACGACGATAAAGATAAACAAGATAGCATACTATCATCTTGAGTAAGACTGTTCTACCGGGATAGGTCCTCCCTCAATCATTGCAATC
The DNA here is from genome assembly GCA_030015575.1 of Agapanthus africanus. Taxonomy (NCBI): domain Eukaryota; kingdom Viridiplantae; phylum Streptophyta; class Magnoliopsida; order Asparagales; family Amaryllidaceae; genus Agapanthus; species Agapanthus africanus. The sequence goes on from CM057345.1 coordinate 232,082,749, forward strand.
ACGTGCTTGTGATCCAATAATTGAATCTGAGGGCACTATCTCCAACAATCTCCCACTTGCACTCAAGGCTAATTATTGCGATGTCGCATACTCACAGCCCGTGTGATACCGAACACCCAACTCCTCTACTAGTCAGTTTCACAAAGCTCGTTTGCGAAACTATTGCGTTCGAGGAATAGCCTCAGTGAGTGGATCCGCTTTGATGTTTCTTTCTATGTCTCTCTATATCTCAAGTTCGCGGAGAAAGCCATCTCCCGAAATGAGCAATACCTGTCTTAGAATGTGTGGATGTCTGATGGGACCTAGCTCATAAATGAACTCCAAATCCAAACTTCTTAGACTGTATTGTCAACTGAAACGAATCAGTATCCTGCGCCATGCCTCCCTCGGTATTTTCCTGGACCACCTGTCCAAAATACTGCCCCTCGTCAGAGGGAAAACTATAACTCTGACAACCTCCCTGTCGTCCAAGTCACCTTGGAAGCCTGGAATGATAACTGTCTCCCGAATGAGGCTGTCGTTATCATATCCATAGAACATCCACTTATGTTCTAAAACTGCTTCCGACTGTTTCCCCAGGATTAGATCAATGTCAACTTATTGCATCTACTGCAAGAACAACATCTGGTGTGGTACTTGACATCTCATGATTGACTCAATTGCCTAAGCAAGTGATCTGCCAATCATGCACATCCTTCTCCACTTTAGTCTGTAGGACACCTTTAGAGAGGGTGACTCCATCACCTGTAGGTACACTACCGTGCCAGGAGTCGTCCATTCTAAAATACTCTTAGAATGCTGTCTAAGAACTCTTAATTGGGAAACCACCCAAATCTAGATCTAAAACCATAAATCTAGCAACCAGTATGTCTGATATAATGTCCAAGTCCCATGTGGAGAAACCACTGTGTGACGACCAAAGTATAACCGATCGTGGTATAGGAATATCACTTCCTACTCTGTGTATGTCATCCAAATAGTAGGACATCACACCCTACTACCTTCTTAACAGATCCATCCCTTATTCTGATGAATTCAAACCTATGACTGTCACATCAGAAATAGATGATCTATCTCCGCTATATCTGCTTTAGTCTATAAATAGACATAAGCTACTTTTCCACCAATGCTTCCGCTGCTCCCACTGACTACGACAACCCTCTGGCAGAGTCATATACACGTACACTTCTAAATCCTATTTAGAACGACGCTATACTCATCCTCCTGCCGGGTCTCACAGTCTGGAACAACAGCAATGGAAAGTCTGGGTAAACAAGAACCTCCCTGTCACCGTCCTTGAGGCTACCGGAGTACCTCTTGGGTGCCAGAGGTTACCCACCGTATCTGCGGAGTGGCCAATGGAATGTCAAACCAGATTGAATCTTTAGGTTCCTATCAAATCTTCAGTAATTGTTTGTGGTTCTGGAATCATTTCCAGTTCTACCATACTCTCACTACTGTTTTCTGAAAAAATCCATTTTTATTAAAACTGTGGCGAGTCTAGAACAATATCACTATTGATCTTCCAGATGGTAGAAAGTCAACCCTCGTGATAGCCTGGGTCAACCCACAAACAACCATTACAGAAACGTGCCTTGAGTTGTCCAGTGTCTGGTTTTAATCATAAGCCAGACAACTCCCCGTACCTTAACATCGTTAAGATACGAACTGTTCTATATCCAATATAGGACCAGAGGCACTGATTTAATTGAACCAGATTCAAATCATGCAGCTCTCTCCAGTGCATGCGAACTAAATGGAAAGAGGCCGATCAGCGTTACTCAACTTAGGAGTACTTCCAATTATGAGTAACCTGAAAGAGAAGCAAGTTCTCTTAATCATTACTATCAACTGAATACCGTACACAAGTATCTACATCTTCGATCTCCTTGAAGAATCCCGATACTTGCAACACCTGGTTCTCTACTTTATTCATATACCTATAACTTCTCAAAATTCGGACCCTGTGTTTCCACGAAACACCTGTCTAAAAAGTAGAGAAGTCATAAGTAAACCGAATATAGTACGTGGACCAACCCCTCTGTCCTAATGGACACTGGACAATATACAATACTCTGTACAAGTCCCTTGAGTCTAATAACTCATTCCCTGTGTGTCGTATGTTGAAAACTGTACTTACGGTTAAGAAGAATTACACCGCTGTTTAATGCTCCTTACCTAACCATCAACTGATATAGGTAAATGTCATCGACATAATTTCAAAAAGGTATATCTCACTCTATAAAAATAGACGTACAGATATATCAATTTGAAAATGGTGCATTATAACGGATATTCAAAACCAAATATTCACCGTCCGGCAAACAACCCAGGTGACTTCCTCAAATATCACCAATTACAAGGAATTCCGATATAATGAGGATGATCACCTAATTCCCAATAACTTACTCCCACTCATCATCTGTAAAACCATACAGATGTGAGAATCATACTTGGTAAATACATACCCTGGAGTAAGTATCTAATCGGGAAATCAGTTTTCCTTTAACAGTACACAGTGAAACTGAAACATTGAAATGTTTCGATGGGGTATCCTGGTATTCCTAGTAATGCATCTTCCATTATCAGATTCACAACTGTAACCATATATTTCTTTGCCACCTCTCCAAATCCCTTCATATGTCTTTATTCATTACCTTCTGTACACCCCTTTAGGCCGAATGGTTTTCTTCCTTCCCTACCGTTCGGCACCAGCCTATGGTTTGGAAGAAGACTATCCAATAAGCATAATGGGTGTACTGTCCCAATCCTAGGAACACTCGCAATGTGAGAGAAGGTGAAGATAAAAGACACCTGAATAAACCTTATTCCTATTTCTCCTAAACCAGAATCCATCCCCGAACTAGAACAAGTTCCTTTAGAGTTCGTATATAACCATACGATGGAATATCCAATAAACTGTGGATCTTCGTAGTGATACGGAGTGTCCTGGAGAAATACAAAAGCGAAGTGGGAGTGGTAATGAAATACTTGGTTTGGTCGTGAATATCAGTCGCAATTTACTTTGCCCTCTTACTAATCCCATTCTTTGTCTTTACATAATACCTTCTGTACACCATTTAGGCTAATTGGTTTTCTTCATTCCCTACCGGTCGGCACCTGCCTATGGTTTGGAATAAGACTGTCCAATTTGCGTAATGGGTGTACTATCTCCTAAACCAAGGAGTACTCGCAACTTGAGAGAAGGTAAAAAGGAAAAGGCAACTGAAAAATCCTATCCGTTTTCTCCAGAACCGGAAACCATCCTCGAATAAATTCCTTCGAGTTCGTATATAACCATACGATGGTTTTGTCCAATGGAAGTGGAAGTTCGTAGTAATACGGGGTGTCCTGGAGAAATACAAAGGTGAAGTGGGAGTGGCAATGAGGTGTGCAACTCTGACAATCCAAAAGCCAGTCTTATAAGAAGGTTCGGTCAACTTGGTCTCTGAGTCATAGTCTTAGGGTCGGGTCAATGGTCGCTGCCAAAGAGAGAGAGAAAAGAAACACTCAGCGTGCACTCTAACCTAGATCTGAATGGTTACCAATTTATTTAATCTGGAAACCTCCCACCGTACTGTCAAATTCTCCTCCAAACCTAAAAGAAGAATTAGTCGGGATGACCCGAGGAGTAAACCAACTCATCAGTGGGAATCGGGATCCAACTATCTCGCATGATAACGTGACGGAATCCGCTCACGTCATCACACTCCAGAAGGTATGCGCATATCTGGCAAGTTTCAGTTTCTTTAGAAACTCCCGATGTGATTTTTGCCCTATGCTCTTATGACCTTGACTTTGGCCAACATATCATAAGTCACATGTCAAGTTCTATCCGTCATTCTCCAGGTTAATCTGAGCCCACCCGTACATACCCTTGACTTTGGCCAAAATAGTAGTACGACTGCCCCAAACCAACGCATCTATCTATGCTGCATATGAATACCCAATAGCTACCAATCACTGTGCCTTGACTTTGGCCAACATACACAGCTTGAATACTATTGACCACCCTTACGAAATGACGGAGGGCTACGAATGGTTTTTGGCGAAAAACTTTAACGTAATGAACTTGATATCGTTGAAGGAATTAATAGCTTTATAAAAATATAGTGACGAAAACCTTTGCTAAAGAGTTCACTCCCGGTGAAGGGATCTCGGCTCTTTCCCCGTAGAATGAGGTGCAGGATATTCCAACTGAATACCACGATACAAAGCAAAAGTAATCGGCTATAGTGAAGTTATTGCCCTGACGCAAACTTTTGTCCAAGGGGTCACTCCCGGTGAAGGGATCTCGGCCATTGCCTCGTCGACTGAGGAGCAGGATATTCCAACTAAATATCACGATGCAAAACAAAAGTGAACGTCCTTGCAATAACAGCTTTTTGAAAAATTGTTCCAACAACATCAGAATAGGTTTGTTTTTAACTTGCATTGATCCGAATCAACGCCGTCCCATCAATTGATCACACCACAAAGAACGAAAATATACTGATGTACGTATATGCCATCCGCATTCGCTACTGGGTCCCGTCATTACCCGTTAGGTTAGCTAACTAATGACAGAGCGGGGACTGGACTAGCGCGGATGCAAAACATATACAACATCTACTAGTATATATATATCAATATATAATATTTCGCTCAAGGCGTGATAAAATGCAACATCACAGAAATGTACAGCATCGCAGAACAATACAGATATCTGGGATCCCCGGGTTTCACAGAGCCACTACTGAAACCCGACGTTCCCCTGGTCGTGTGGATAGCCTGTGAAATGAAATCCTAGACCCCTACGGGCGCGGCAAGTTACCCGCCAAAACCTGAAGCGAGGCAGCTCCCTTCAGCAACGTGAATGGACCACCCAGCACTTCACGGAATCCGGTAACTTGGGCACCCCTCCTGGGTCAACCTGTACCCCCTACGAGTGTGGCGAACAGCCCGCCAATTCTAGAGTGAAGCCCCCTCCATCTCAATGCCATGAGATGTGGGCCCGTTGCCCTCTAGAATCCGGCTATCCGTGCACCCCTCCGCGGGGCAATCCTAGTACAGAAAGTAAAATATACATACAACGGGTACATCGACCGCAACCTGGTCGTGCCCCGAAAGAATAATATACAAACAAGCAGTGACGGTAGTCCACATGTCGGACGCTCGCCCCGCAATATCAAATGTACATAATACAACAAAACTGTACTAGAATTGCATCCAGGCTATCCCCACGACCTATCCGCAACATCACAGCATAATCACAGAACATCAACGTGAATGTCACGTTCGCAAATCTGTCTAACCGGGCTATAGCAGTTAGACAGGATTTACCGATCAAGTGACATTCATGGTCGCAGATATAATGTAAAAACTGTGAACTAATGTGTTTAAAATTTTCCGATCGATCAAATTTAACCAAGTGGGCCCCAAGCAATACTGTAGCACATAAAGAAATTCTGGGCCAAAAAAGAATGTTCCAAAACCCCTATTTTCAGCCCAAAAGCCCACTGCAAAAAATTGGTTAAATGAAGCTAACATACTGCGGCGGAACCGCGGCCAAAGAGGGGTTATGGCCGCTGTTCCGCGGTCCTTTGGAAGGATCAGGTTACCAAAATTTTACAGTGTTCTTAGAATTCTCTGCACATCATTCTGCAACACCCTGAAAAATTTTTGGAGACAAAAAAATTTCGACGGAAACTGATTGTACATGAAAACGCGGTTTTGGAATTTTTGTTTGATCGGAAATGTAAAACACATTAGACAAAGCTAGACTATGTTAATGGCCTGTCTCTGATACCACTGTAAGTGCACGGCGGCGCCCCGGCCGTCAATCCGACGCCGGAATGCTGAAGCGGTGATTTACTTTAAACTTTTCAAACCGGCACTACCGCGCACTAAAAACCCGGATCGTGCCATTAAACTAGTCCTAGCTAAACTAGAGAAGGGGGAAGAGATATACCGAGTGATCCGAGTCCTCCGGTCCTCTCGTCGTCGTCCCGATCTCCCGCGGAATCTCCGGTCTCCACCTCGTCGCCGGAAGGGCACCACGTCGCCGGCTTCTTTTACGGGCTCCCACCTCTATACCGAGGCAACTCGGGCACGAAGTTGGCGAGTCGACGTGCCCAAGGTTTACTGTAGAATAGTGTAGGGATCTATGTCTCATTGGGGTTTGAATGGAGTTGCCATAGAGGTGGAGGAATGAGATGTAGTTTGGAGATGGAACTTGTGGAAATTTTGCAAAGCCAAACGAACAAAAAACCCACCCCAAAAATATTGGACAGCCCACATATGAGCTTGGCCGGCCATGTGTGTGAGGGGTGAAAAAAGGAGTGTATCATAATCAAAAAGAAGTGAGAGTCTCTCATAATCCAAGAGAGAGAGAAGAGATGATGAGAAAAAATCATCACAAGGAAAATCAAACACTCAACCAACCAATCATCACTCCAAAAGGTCAAGCCATGATGGAAGAAGAAGTCAAATGGTCAAAGGATGGTGCAACCATCATGACACTACAAGATGCAAATATCACCCTCCAAAAAGCTTATTTGCACAAATGCAAATAAGCCCTCCTCCACCAATCTTCGGCCAATGAAAGATACAAAGAAATATTACCGAAACGAAAACCAAACTGGCAACTCCAGAAAACTGATCCCGTAATAAATTACAAGAAAACCCCGATACTGTGTATACACACCCGCATTTGTAATCCGACCGAAATACAAATGCAATGAGACAAAATCTACACAGTACTATACTAGGATCCGGCTTAAACCAAAGCCCGCTAGTATAAACCGTCCGATCAGGATCCGTGCAATACCGCACGTATCTGATCTAACCCTGCCATATCTCCATATGGCCTCTACAGCGTTTCGCCCGAAAACTTGAGCAACTGAATGTGGGGGACTCTAAAGACTCGTCAATACTATGGCTGTGGATTTAACCACTAGCACGTCAGAGGTATTAGCCATACGCGACGGGCTTTCAGCTATTGACCAAAAGGGACGTCGATGAGCGAACTCATCCTGACACCCTACTGAGCCTGTCAGTGACAATATCCGTACAGTCCGGTCCGTTCGTCTATGAGCATCGCATGGCGGGCCTAGGGGGTTGGTAAAAGTCAGACCCCCAAAAGCGGTACAAGTCATGTCAGAGATCAGCCCAGAACACCCTGAGATACTACTGGAATACCTACCAGTAAATCTCCTGCCTTGGCTAAGGAATTTTCATGTTCTGGCTCTCCTAGACACAGCGCGACCTCACCCCCAATACCGGGAGAGACGAACCCCCGAAGATCCGCTCACTGCCTCCATGTGGCTCGGGACTGTACTGTAAGTGCACGGCGGCGCCCCGGCCGTCAACCCGACGGCCAAACGCGGAAACGGTGGTAAACTTAAAATTTGCGGACTTAGCAAACCGGCACCACCGCGCACTAAACTCCGGATCGTGCCATTAAACTAAATCTAGCTAACTACAAAGAGAAGGTTAGAGAAGTATACCATACGATCCAAGTCCTCCGGTCTTCATCTCCACTCCGATCTCCTCGCGGGATCTCCGTCCGTCTCCTCCTCGTCGGAAAGGGCACCACGAAGCCGGGTACTTTTACGGGCTCCCACCTCGATACTGAGGCAACTCGAGCATGAAGCCGGCAACTCGACATGCTCAAGATTTGCTGTAGGAATATAGTGTAGAATCATAGTCTCTCTTTTGGGGTTTGGTTGCCATTTGTGGATGATGGAGGAATGGTGTATAGAAAATTGGTGCTTTCAATTTTCTAGCAATGGAATGAGAAGAAGAATGATATGCACAAAAATGAATCACTCTCATTTTTCTTCCTCTCTTTTCTTTTCTTCTTCTCTCTTTTCTTTTTCTTCAACCATTTCATCAAGTGAGAGCAAGAGGGTGGAGGAATGAATATGATAGCATAAACATAGAAGGAAGGTGAGTGTAGGAAAAGTAGAAAGGTGACTATATCCTAAACATCATCATAACAATCTTTCTTATCAACCTCACTTCATTTCTAATCCTTTCTAATCACAATGAATGAAAGAAAAGCAAAGATGCTTTCATAATTAATCCTTATGCAAATAAATCCTCCACAAAAGTAATTTGCAAAACTGCAAATTACCCCCTCCATCAGAAAAGTCCGGCCGGGAAAGAACAAAGAAAAACCGGCCGGAACGGAAAGCAAAATGGCAACTCCAGAAAACTGGTCCCGTAATAAATTACAGGATAACCCTTATACTGTGCATACACACCCGCATTTGTATTCCGACCGGATACAAATGCAATGAGACAAAATCTACACTGTACTAAACTAGGACCGGCTTAAGCCAAAGCCGGCTAGTAATATCCGTTCGATCCTGATCCGTGCAATACCGCACGTATCTGATCGAACCCTGCCATATAACCATATGGCCACTAGTACAAACTGTCCGATCCTGATCCGTACAATACCGCACGTATCTGATCAGACCCTGCCATATCTCCATACGGCCTCTACAGCGTTTCGCCCGAAAGCTTGAGTAACTGAAAGTGTGGTGGACTCTAAAGACTCGTAAATACTATGGCTGTGGATTTAACCACTAGCACGTCAGAGGTATAAGCCAATACGTGACGGGCCACCAGCTATTGACCAAAAGGGACGTCGATGAGGAAGCTCACCCCGACACCCAACTGAGCCTGTCAGTGACAATATCCGTGCAGTCCGGTCCGTTCGTCTATGAGTATCGCATGGCGGGCCTAGGGGGTTGGTAAAAGTCAGACCCCCAAAAGCGGTACAAGTCGTGTCGGAGTGTAGCCCAGAACACCCTGAGATACTACTGGAATACCTACCAGTAAATCTCCTGCCTTGGCCAAGGACTTCGTGTAATGGCTCTCCTAGACACAGCGCGACCTCACCCCCAATACCGGGAGAGACGAAACCCCCGAAGATCCGCTCACTGCCTCCATGTGGCTCGGGACTGTACCCAACTAAAACCTGTTTGCACGACTCCTTTGAGCCGTGGTAGGGTAGTAATCAAAGCACAGTGGGAACTCACACGAGACAAATGACGATCCCCAGGTCGATGAACTAACCTGTACACATGTCACCTGGGAACTGCTATCTGACGTCAGGTATAAGACCAACTAGCATGTTCCCGGCGAGTCCTGTCCGGTGTACTCATAACCCAATGAGCACCTGTATACATCTTAGGTGATCCAACTGACACCAGTGGCTTGTGAGACCGGCCACCGCCCCTCGTCGGGGTCTCGACTGTATACACTAGTCTACTCTGGAGTATCGATGCCCTATCTCGAAACTCCCACGACTAGGGACCTTTTAAGGATGTGCTTGTAGACCCCAGCTCCCACGTATATGATCGCCCTCATACTGCCGGTAGTCAAGCAAGAATCCTAGGGGCTCTATCAACGTGCAATAGCGACATGTCAGGTCACCTAAAACAGTACACGATGATAAAGGTAAACCAGATAGCATACTATCATCTCGAGTAAGACTGTCCTACCGGGATAGGTCCTCCCTCAATCATTGCAATCACGTGCCAGTGATCCAATAATTGACTCTGAGGGCACTATTTCCAACAATCTCCCACTTGCACTCAAGGCTAATTATTGCGATGTCGCATACTCACAGCCCGTGTGATACCGAACATCCAACTCCTTTACTAGTCAGTCTCACAAAGCTCGTTTGCGGAACTATTGCGTTCGAGGAATAGCCTCAGTGAGTGGATCCGCTTAGTTGTTTCTTTCTATGTCTCTCTATATCTCAAGTTCGCGGAGAAAGCCATCTCCCGAAAAGAGCAATACCTGTCTCAGAATATGTCTGGATGTCTGATGGGACCTAGCTCATATATGAACTCCAAATCCAAACTTCTTAGACTGTATCGTCAACTGAACTTAATCAGTATCCTGCGCCATGCCTCCCTCAGTATTGCCTTGGATCACCTGTCCAAAATACTGCCCCTCGTCAGAGGGAAAACTATAACTCTGACAACCTCCTTGTCGTCCAAGTCACCTTGGAAGCCTGGAATGATAACTGTCTCCTGAATAAGGCTGTCGTTATCATATCCCTAGAACATCCACTTATGTTCTAAAACTGCTTCCGACTGTTTCTCCAGGATTGGATTAATGTCAACTTATTGCATCTAGTGCAAGAACAACATCTGGTGTGGTACTTGACATTTCACGATTGACTCAATTGCCTGAGCAAGTGATCTGCCAATCATGCACGTCCCTCTCCCCTTTAGTCTGTAAGACCCCTTTGGAGAGGGTGACTCCATTACCTGCAGGTACACTACCGTGCCAGGAGTCGTCCATCCTAAATACTTTTAGAATGCTGTCAAGTACCCTGATTGGGAAACCACCCAAATTTAGATCTAAAACCATAGATCTAGTAACCAGCATGTCTGATATAAAATCCATTTCCTTTGTGGAGAAACCACTGTGTGACGACCAAAGTATAACCGATCGTAGTGTAGGAGTTTCTTTTCCTACTCTGTGTATATCATCCAAATACCAGGATATCACACCCTACTACCTTCTCAACAGATCCATCCCCTATTCTGATGAAGTCAAACCCATGACTGTCACGTCAGAAATAGATGATTTATCTCCGCTATATCTGCTCTAGTCTATAAATAGACATAAGCTACCTGTCCACCAATGCTTCCGCTGCTCCCACTGACTACGACAACCCTCTGGCAGGGTCATATAGACGTACACTTCTAAAACTAGTTTAGAATGACGCTATACTCATGCTCCCGCCGGGTCTCGCAGCCTGGAACAACAGCAATGGTAATTGTGGGTAAACAAGAACTTCCCTGTCACCGTCCTTGAGGCTACCGTAGTACCTCTCGGGTGCCTGAAGTTACCCACCTTATCTGCGGAGTGGCCAATGGAATGTCAAATCAGATTGAATCTTTAGGTTCCTTATCAAATCTTCAGCAATCGTTTGCGGTTCTGGAATCACTTCCAGTTCTACCATACTCCCACTACTGTTTTTGAAAAATAACCATTTCTTTTAAAATGTGGCGAGTTAAGAACAATATCACTATTGATCTTCCAGATGGTAGAAAGTCAACCCTCGTCATAGCCTGGGTCAACCCACAAACAGCCATTACAGAAACGCGCCTTGAGCTGTCCAGAGTTTGGTTTTAATCATAAGCCGGACAACTCCCCGTACCTTAACAACGTTAAGATATGAACTGATCTATATCCAATATAGAAACAGAGGCACTGATTTAATTGAACCAGATTCAAATCATGCAGCTGTCCCCAGCGCATGTCAACTAAATGGAAGGAGGCCGATCAGCGTTACTCAACTTAGGAATGCTTCCAATTATGAGTAACCTGAAAGAGAAGCAAGTTCTCTTAATCATTACTATCAACTGAACACCATACACAAGTATCTACATCTTCGATCACTTTGAAGAATCCCGATACTTGTGACACCTGGTTCTCCACTCTATTCAAATACCAATAACTTCTCCAAATTCGGACCCTGCGTTTCCACGAAACACCTGTCTAAAAACTAGAGAAGTCATAAGTAAACTGAATGTTGTATGAGGACCAACCCCTCTGTCCTGATGGACCCTGGACAACATACAATACTCTGTATAAGTCTCTTGAGTCTGATAACTCATTCACTGTGTGTCGTAGGTTGAAAACTGTACCTTTGGTTATGAAGAATTACACCGTTGTTTAATGCTCCTTACCTAACCATCCACTGATATAGGTAAATGTCGTAGACATAATTTCATAAAGGTATATCTCACTCTATGAAAATAGACGTACAGATATATCAATTTGAATTTGGTGCATAACAGCGGATATTCAAAACCAAATATTTGCCAACCGGCAAACAGCCCAGGTGATTTCCTCAAATATCACCGATTACAACGAATCCCGATATAATGAGGATGATCACCCAATTCCCAATAACTTACTCCCACTCATCATCTGTAAAACTATACAGATGTGAGAATCGTACCTGGTAAATACATACCCTGGAGTAAGTATCTAATCGGGAAATCAGTTTTCCTTTAACATTACACAGTGAAACTGAAACATCGAAATGTTCCGATGGGGTATTCTGGTATTCCCAGTAATGCCTCTTCCAGATTCACGACTGTAACCGTATAGCTCTTTACCACCTCTCCAAATCCCTTCATATGTCTTTAGTCATTACCTTCTGCACACCCATTAGGCCAAATGGTTTTCTTCCTTCCCTACCGTTCGGCACCAGCCTATGGTTTGGAAGAGGACTATCCAATAAGCATAAAGGGTGTATTGTCCTAATCCTAGGAGCACTCGCAACGCGAGAGAAGGTGAAGATAAAAGATACCTGAATGTACTTTATTCCTATTTCTCCTGAACCAGGATCCATCCCCGAACTGGAACAAGTTCCTTTCGAGTTCGTATATAACCATACGATGGATTATCCAATAAAATGGGATCTTCGTAGTGATACGGAGTGTCCTGGAGAAATACAAAGGTGATTTAGGATTGGCGAAGAAATACTTGGTTTGGTCGTGAATAGCAGTCGCAATTTACTTTGCCCTCTTACTAATCCCTTGCTTTGTCTGAACTTAATACCTTCTGTACACCGTTTAGGCTAACTGGTTTTCTTTATTCCCTACCAGTCGGCACCAGCCTATGGTTTGGAAGAAGACTATCCAATTTGCATAATAGGTGTACTACTCCTAAACTAAGGAGTACTCGCAACCTGAGAGAGGGTGAAAAGAAAAGACAACTGAATAATCCTATCCGTTTTCTCCAGAACCGGAAACCATCCTCGAATCCCTTCGAGTTCGTATCTAACCATACGATGGTTTTGTCCAATGGAAGTGGACGTTCGTAGTAAAACGGGGTGTCCTGGAGAAAAGGGTAAAAGTAGGAGTGGCAATGAGGTTTGCAACTCTGACAATCCAAAGGTCGGTGTTTAAGAAGGTTCGGTCAACTTGGTCACTGAGTCAAAGTCTTAGGGTCGGGTCAATGGTCGCTGCCAAAGAGAGAGAGAGAAAAGAAACACTCAGCGTGCACTCTAACCTAGATCAGAATGGTTATCACTTTATCTAATCTGGAATCCTCCCACTGTACCTCAAACTCTCCTCCAAACCTGAAAGAAGAATTAGTCGGGGTCACCCGAGGAGTAAACCAACTCATCAGTGGGAATCGGGATCCAACTCTCATCGCATGATAACGTGACGGAATCCGCTCACGGTATCACACTCCAGAAGGTATGCGCATATCTGGCAAGTTTCAGTACTTTTGAAACTCCCGATGTGATTTTTACCCCATGCTCTTATGACCTTGACTTTGGCCAACATATCATAAGTCACATGTCAAGTTCAACCCGTCATTCTCCAGGTTAATTTGAATCCACCCGTACCTACCCTTGACTTTGGCCAAAATGGCAGCACGACTGTCCCAAACCAACGCATCTATCTATGCTGCATATGAATACCCCAATAGCTACCAATCACTGTGCCTTGACTTTGGCCAACATACACAGCTTGAATACTATTGACCACCCATATGAAACGACGGAGGGCTACGAATGGTTTCTGGCGAAAACCTTTAACGTAATGAACTTGATATCGTTGAAGGAACGGATAGCTTTTTAGAAAATATAATGACGAAAACCTTTACTAAAGAGGTCACTCCCGGTGAAGGGATCTCGGCTCTTTCCCCGTAGAATGGGGTGCAGGATATTCCAACTGAATACCACGGTGCAAAGCAAAAGTGATCGGCTATAGTGAAGTTAATGCCCTGACGCAAACTTCTGTCCAAGGGGTCACTCCCGGTGAAGGGATCTCGGCCCTTGCCTCGTCGACTGAGGAGCAGGATATTCCAAATGAATACCACGATGCAAAACAAAAGTGAACGTCCTTGCAATAACAGCTTTTTGAAAAGTGTTCCAACAACATCAGATTAGGTTTGTTTAACTTGCATTGATCCGAATCAATGCAGTCCCACCAATTGATCACACCACAAAGAACGAAAATATACTGACGTACGTATATGCCATCCGCATTCGCCACTGGGTCCCGTCATTACCCGTTAGGTTAGCTAACTAACGACAGAGCGGGGACTGGACTAGCGCGGATGAAAAACATATACAACATCTACTAATATATATACCAATATATTATATTTCGCTCAAGGCGTGAAAAGAAATGCAACATCACAGAAATGTACAGCATCACAGAACAATACAGATATCTGGGATCCCCGGGTTTCACAGAGCCACTACTGAAACCCGACGTTCCCCTGGTCATGTGGATAGCCTGTGCAATAAAATCCTAGACCCCTACGGGCGCGGCAAGTCACCCGCCAAAACCTGAAGCGAGGCAGCCCCCTTCAGCTCCGTGAATGGACCACCCAGCACTCCACGGAATCCGGCAACTTGGGCACCCCTCCTGGGTCAACCTGTACCCCCTACGAGTGCGGCGAATAGCCCGCCAATCCCAGAGTGAAGCCCCCTCCGTCTCAATGCCATGAGATGCGGGCTTGTTGCCCTCTAGAACCCGGCTATCCGTGCACCCCACCGCGGGGTAATCCTAGTACAGAAAGTAAAATATACATACACCGGGTACATCGACCGCAACCAGGTCGTGCCCCAAAAGAATAATACAATCAGGCAGTGACGGCAGTCCACATGTCGGACGCTCGCCCCGCAAAATCAAATGTACATAATACAACAGCACAGTACTAGCATTGCATCCAGGCTATCCCCACGACCGATCCGCAACATCACAGCAAATACATAGAACATCAACGTGAAAATCACGTTCGCAAATCCGTCTAACCGAGCTATAGCAGTTAGACCGGATTTACCGATCGAGTGACATTCACGGTCGCAGATATAATGTAAATACTGTGAAAAATGTGTTTAAAAAATTTCCGATTGATCAAACATTAACAAGTGGGCCCCCAAACAAAACTGTAGCAACCACAGAAAACCTGGGCCCAATTTTAATAATCCAGAAACCACATTTATCAACCAGGAACATACTACAAAAATTTGGGATCATGAACAGTTAAAACCGCCGCGGAAGCGCGGCCCAAGCAGGGGTTTGGCCGCCCTTCCGCGGCGGAACAGTGAGATCATGGTACCAATTTTTTACAGAATGCTTATATTTCCCTGCATATCATTCTGAGACAACCTGAAAAATTTTTGGACTCAAAAAAAATTCGACAGAAACTGATGTGCTTGAAATACGTGTTTTCGGGATTTTGTTCGATCGGAAACGTTAAACACATTAAACAAAGCTAGACGAAGTTAATGGCGAGGCTCTGATACCACTGTAAGTGCACGGCGGCGCCCCGGCCGTCAACCCGACGGCCAAACGCGGAAACGGTGGTAAACTTAAAATTTGCGGACTTAGCAAACCGGCACCACCGCGCACTAAACTCCGGATCGTGCCATTAAACTAAATCTAGCTAACTACAAAGAGAAGGTTAGAGAAGTATACCATACGATCCAAGTCCTCCGGTCTTCATCTCCACTCCGATCTCCTCGCGGGATCTCCGTCCGTCTCCTCCTCGTCGGAAAGGGCACCACGAAGCCGGGTACTTTTACGGGCTCCCACCTCGATACTGAGGCAACTCGAGCATGAAGCCGGCAACTCGACATGCTCAAGATTTGCTGTAGGAATATAGTGTAGAATCATAGTCTCTCTTTTGGGGTTTGGTTGCCATTTGTGGATGATGGAGGAATGGTGTATAGAAAATTGGTGCTTTCAATTTTCTAGCAATGGAATGAGAAGAAGAATGATATGCACAAAAATGAATCACTCTCATTTTTCTTCCTCTCTTTTCTTTTCTTCTTCTCTCTTTTCTTTTTCTTCAACCATTTCATCAAGTGAGAGCAAGAGGGTGGAGGAATGAATATGATAGCATAAACATAGAAGGAAGGTGAGTGTAGGAAAAGTAGAAAGGTGACTATATCCTAAACATCATCATAACAATCTTTCTTATCAACCTCACTTCATTTCTAATCCTTTCTAATCACAATGAATGAAAGAAAAGCAAAGATGCTTTCATAATTAATCCTTATGCAAATAAATCCTCCACAAAAGTAATTTACAAAACTGCAAATTACCCCCTCCATCAGAAAAGTCCGGCCGGGAAAGAACAAAGAAAAACCGGCCGGAACGGAAAGCAAAATGGCAACTCCAGAAAACTGGTCCCGTAATAAATTACAGGATAACCCTTATACTGTGCATACACACCCGCATTTGTATTCCGACCGGATACAAATGCAATGAGACAAAATCTACACTGTACTAAACTAGGACCGGCTTAAGCCAAAGCCGGCTAGTAATATCCGTTCGATCCTGAATCGTGCAATACCGCACGTATCTGATCGAACCCTGCCATATAACCATATGGCCACTAGTACAAACTGTCCGATCCTGATCCGTACAATACCGCACGTATCTGATCAGACCCTGCCATATCTCCATACGGCCTCTACAGCGTTTCGCCCGAAAGCTTGAGTAACTGAAAGTGTGGTGGACTCTAAAGACTCGTCAATACTATGGCTGTGGATTTAACCACTAGCACGTCAGAGGTATAAGCCAATACGTGACGGGCCACCAGCTATTGACCAAAAGGGACGTCGATGAGGAAGCTCACCCCGACACCCAACTGAGCCTGTCAGTGACAATATCCGTGCAGTCCGGTCCGTTCGTCAATGAGTATCGCATGGCGGGCCTAGGGGGTTGGTAAAAGTCAGACCCCCAAAAGCGGTACAAGTCGTGTCGGAGTGTAGCCCAGAACACCCTGAGATACTACTGGAATACCTACCAGTAAATCTCCTGCCTTGGCCAAGGACTTCGTGTAATGGCTCTCCTAGACACAGCGCGACCTCACCCCCAATACCGGGAGAGACGAAACCCCCGAAGATCCGCTCACTGCCTCCATGTGGCTCGGGACTGTACCCAACTAAAACCTGTTTGCACGACTCCTTTGAGCCGTGGTAGGGTAGTAATCAAAGCACAGTGGGAACTCACACGAGACAAATGACGATCCCCAGGTCGATGAACTAACCTGTACACATGTCACCTGGGAACTGCTATCTGACGTCAGGTATAAGACCAACTAGCATGTTCCCGGCGAGTCCTGTCCGGTGTACTCATAACCCAATGAGCACCTGTATACATCTTAGGTGATCCAACTGACACCAGTGGCTTGTGAGACCGGCCACCGCCCCTCGTCGGGGTCTCGACTGTATACACTAGTCTACTCTGGAGTATCGATGCCCTATCTCGAAACTCCCACGACTAGGGACCTTTTAAGGATGTGCTTGTAGACCCCAGCTCCCACGTATATGATCGCCCTCATACTGCCGGTAGTCAAGCAAGAATCCTAGGGGCTCTATCAACGTGCAATAGCGACATGTCAGGTCACCTAAAACAGTACACGATGATAAAGGTAAACCAGATAGCATACTATCATCTCGAGTAAGACTGTCCTACCGGGATAGGTCCTCCCTCAATCATTGCAATCACGTGCCTGTGATCCAATAATTGACTCTGAGGGCACTATCTCCAACATGTACCCAATTAAAACCTGTTTGCACGTCTCCTTTGAGCGTGGTAGGGTAGTAATCAAAGTACAGTGGGAACTCACATGAGACAAATGATGATCCCCAGGTCGATGAACTAACCTGTACACATGTCACCAGGGAACTGCTATCTGACGTCAGGTATAAGACCAACTAGCATGTTCCCGGCGAGTCCTGTCCGGTGTACTCATAACCCAATGTGCATCTGTATACATCTTAGGTGAACCAACTGACTCCAGTGGCTTGTGAGACCGGCCACCGCCCCTCGTTGGGGTCTCGAATGTATACACTAGTCTACTCTGGAGTATCGATGCCCTGTCTCGAAACTCCCATGACTAGGGACCATTTAAGGATGTTCTTATAGACTACCAGCTCTCACGTATATGATCGCCCTCATACTGCTGGCAGTCAAGCAAGAATCCTTGGGGCTCTATCAACCTGCAATAGTGACCTGTCAAGTCACCTAAAGCAGTACGCGACGATAAAGATAAACCAGATAGCATACTATCATCATTAGTAAGACTGTCCTACCGGGATAGGTCCTCCTTCAATCATTGCAATCACGTGCCTGTGATCCAATAATTGACTCTTAGGGCACTATCTCCAACAGTCAATGTACCTGAATTGGGACAATCCCAATATCCTTTTAGATCTATCTCTATAGATCATAATTCCCAATATGCAGGAGGCATCACCTAGATCTTTCATTAAGAATCTTTGTGATAAGAAGAGCTTGACCGATTGCAGCATAGGAATGTCATTTCCTATCAAGAGTGTCATCCATGTACAATACGAGGAAGACAACCTTACTCTCTGCCACCTTCTTGTAGATACAAGGTTCATCTACGTTTTTGACCAAATCAAACTCTTTGATAACGACGTCAAAGCAGATGTTCCAACTCCGCGATGCTTGCTTTAATCCATAAATAGATTTAAGCAGCTTTCACACCTTCCCGCTGCTCCCACTATCTACAAAGCCCTCTGGCTGAGTCATGTACACGCACTCTTCTAAATCACCGTTTAGAAAGGCGGTCTTAACATCCATTTGCCAGATTTCGTAGTCATGATATGCAGCGATAGCAAGCATGATCCGGATGGATTTAAGCATAGCCACTGGAGAAAAGGTTTCGTCATAGTCCACACCTGGTCTTTGACGAAAACCCTTTGCTACAAGTCTAGCTTTGAAAGTCTCCACTTTCCCATCTACACCAAGTTTTTTCTTGAAGATTCACTTGCTCCCAATGGGTTTTACCCCTTTAGGAGCAACTTCCAAAGTCCATACTTTGTTGGTGTACATGGATTCCATCTCGGACCGCATTGCATCCAGCCATTTCACTGAGTCCCCACTCGTGATGGCCTGCTCAAAACTAGTTGGGTCATCATCAACCATGATGCAATCCTCGCTCCCACCATCCATGAGAAAACCGTAGTATCTCTCAGGTGGGTGAGGAACCCTACTAGATCGGCGGAGAGGCTGAGATTCGTTGGGACCTACCGAATCCTCCGGTTCAACCAAATCTTCTGTCGTAGTCTGTATTGTTGGAACCTCTTCCAGTTCTACCTCCTTGCCACTAATCTCTTTTTCAAGAAATTCCTTTTCTAAAAAGGTGGCATGTCGAGAAACAAACACCTTTTGTTCCTCGGTGTGGTAGAAGATGTACCCGCGTGAATGTTTGGGATATCCAACAAACATACACAGAATGGACCTTGCCGCGAGTTTGTCAGGATTTTGCGTTTTTACATAGGCCGGACAACCCTATATCTTAACATAATTACGACATGGTCTCTTTCCTTTCCATATCTCATATGGAGTGGTTGGCACAGATTTGGTGGGAACCATATTCAATAGGTCTGCAGCTGTTTCCAGTGTATACCCTAGAAGGAAATAGGTAACTCAGCTGTGCTCATCATAGAGCGCACCATATCTAATAGGGTGTGGTTCCTCCGTTCCGATACACCGTTGTGCTGTGGTGTATATGGAGGAGTTAGCTGAGAGAGAATCCCATTCTCTTTTAGGAAGTCCAGGAATTCATTGCTCAAGTATTCACCTCCTCGATCAGATCGAAGGATTTTAATACTTTTTCCGGTTTGGTTCTCGACTTCTTGTTTATATTCTCTAAATTTCTCAAAAGCTTCTAATTTGTGTTTCATCAGGAACACATATCCGAACCTAGAGAGATCGTCAGTGAATGTAATGAAGTACGAAGAACCATTCCTGGCATGTGTAGACATGGGGCTGCATACATCACTATGTACCAGTCCCAAGAGTTCCGTAACTCTTTCTCCGTGTCCCGTAAATGGAGTTTTGGTCATTTTTCCTTTAAGACATGACTGACAAGTGTCATAAGATGAAAATTCAAACGGATTCAAATATCCATCCTTATACAACTTAGCTAGTCGTGTCGTATTGACGTGACCCAGTCTACAATGCCACAAGAAGGATTCGTTCAGTTCTGAACTCTTCCTCTTATGTGTGTTTGTTATGCTCAGAACTGTTGATTGATTTAGAACATAAATGCCATTGCACAACGTGCCTGATCCAACCAACTTTTGGTTAAGGAAAATGTTCATAACATTATCCTGTAATTAAAAATTATATCCCTCTTTACTCAACAAATAAACCGATATAATGTTGCATATCAGGTTCGACATGTAATAACATTCGTTCAGAATCAATGTATTACCAGTTGGCAATACAAGGTGATATTCCCCGACGGTTTTAGCTGCAACAATTGCACCATTTCCAACCCTTATGTCTTTATCAGCTTCTCCAAGTTCTCTACCTTTCCTAAGCCCATGTAACTGATTACATATATGGGATCCTGACCCGGTATCTAATACCCAGGACGTAGAGCAAATGGAGAAACAGTTCTCCGTAATGAACACACCCGAAGAAAATGCATCAACATGTACTTTCTTCATTCGGGTAGCATGGGAATCCTGGTATTCCCCTATATCCTGTTCAGTCCTATAACTCTTATAAGAAAGAACGGAACCAACGTTCCCCAGCACAGTATAACATGCGGGTTCGGTCAATACATCCATATTATTATCTTTATTAAGGCATGATATGGTCGCTACCTGGAGAGAGAGAGAAGAAAACACTTTAGCGTATGCTTTTGCAAGATCAGATTGGTTATTATTTTATCTAATCAGGATGGCTCCCACTGTTTTTATCAAATCTTCCATCAAACCCGAAAAGGAAAGACTAGCCGGGATTAATTACACCTTACAATTTCGCCAATCTTTCAGCCAGGCCAGTGTCGGTACTTTGAGGGTGGTTCCCCATATAAGTTCACGGCGGCGCCCCAGCCGTCAATCCGACGGCCAAATGCGGAAGCGGTGATAAACTTTAATTTTTCTTGAACAAGCAATTCGGTACCACCGCGCACTAAACACCCGGATCGAACCATTTACTAGTTCTAGCTAACTACAAGATGGGGAAGAGAGTTATACCGACTGATCCGAGTCCTCCGGTATTCTCGTCGTCGTCCCGATCTCCTGCGGAAACTCCGGTCGTCGCCTCCTTGCCGGAAGGCCACCACATCGTCTGCATCTTTTACGGGCTCCCACCTCTATTCCGAGACAACTTGGGCACGAAGCTGGCTAGTCGACGTGCCTAAGGTTTGCTGTAGAATGTGGTGTAGAACTTGTGTCTCATTTGGGGTTCATGGAAGTGCCATTTTGGTGGAGGGATGATACAAGAACTATGTAGAGGAACTTGGGGATTTTTGGAGCATGAAATGAACAAAAATTCCCCACTACAATTTTTGGACAGCCCACTAAGGGGAGTGGCTGGCCATGGCTTTTTGAATGGTGAGAGAGAGTGAGGAAAAACAAGTGGGGGAAAAATCTATCATCCAAAAAGGAGAGAGAAAAAGGATATGACGATCAAGAATCATTTTAACCAAAACCCCACTCCAAAAACCCATCAACTACAACCATGATTGCTCACAAAGTCAAGCAATCATGAACGAAGGAAAGTCAAGGTATGGTCCACCCATCATGATGCAACAAAATGCAAAAGACCCCCTTCCAAAATGCTTATTTGCACAAATGCAAATAAGCCCTCCTCCACCAATCTTCGGCCAATGAACGATACAAAGAAATATGGCCGAAACGGAAAGCAAACTGGCAAATCCAGAAAACTGGTCCCGTAATAAATTACAGGAAAACCCCACAACAGTGCATACACACCCGCATCTGTATTCCGACCGGAATACAAATGCAATGAGACAAAGTCTACACAGTACTATACTAGGATCCGGCTTAAACCAAAGCCGGCTAGTAATATCCGTCCGATCCTAATCCGTGCAATACCGCACGTATCTGATCGAACCCTGCCATATAACCATACGGCCTGTAGTACAAACTGCCTGATCCTGATCCGTGCAATACCGCACGTATCTGATCGGACCTTGCCATATCTTCATACGGCCTCTACAACTTTTCGCCCGAAAGCTGAGTAACTGAATGTGGGGGACTCTAAAGACTCGTCAACACCATGGTTGTGGATTTAACCACTAGCACGTCAGAGGTATAAGCCAATACGTGACGGGCTACCAGGCATTGACCAAAAGGGACGTCGATGAGCGAACTCATCCTGACACCCTACTGAGCCTGTCAGTGACAATATCCGTACAGTCCGGTCCGTTCGTCTATGAGCATCGCATGGCGGGCCTAGGGGGTTGGTAAAAGTCAGACCCCCAAAAGCGGTACAAGTCATGTCGGAGTGTAGCCCAGAACACCCTGAGATACTACTGGAATACCTACCAGTAAATCTCCTGCCTCGGCCGAGGGCTTTGTGTAGTGGCTCTCCTAGACACAGCGCGACCTCACCCCCAATACCGGGAGAGACGAACCCCTGAAGATACGCTCACTGCCTCCATGTGGCTCGGGACTGTACCCAACTAAAACCTGTTTGCACGTCTCCTTTGAGCGTGATAGGGTAGTAATCAAAGTACAGTGGGAACTCACACGAGACAAATGACGATCCTCAGGTCGATGAACTAACCTGTACACATGTCACCTGGGAACTGCTATCTGACGTCTGGTATAAGACCAACTAGCATGTTCCCGGCGAGTCCTGTCCGTTGTACTCATAACCCAATGAGCACCTGTATACATCTTAGGTGATCCAACTGACACCAATGGCTTGTGAGACCGGCTACCGCCCCTCGTCGGGGTCTCGATTGTATACACTAGTCTACTCTGGAGTATCGATGCCCTGTCTCGAAACTCGCACGACTAGGGACCTTTTAAGGATGTGCTTATAGACCCCAGCTCCCACTTATATGATCGCCCTCATACTGCTGGTCGTCAAGCAAGAATCCTAGGGGCTCTATCAACGTGTAATAGCGACCTGTCAGGTAACCTAAGCAGTACACGATGATAAAGATAAACCAGATAGCATACTATCATCTCGAGTAAGACTGTCCTACCGGGATAGGTCCTCCCTCAATCATTGCAATCACGTACCTGTGATCCAATAATTGACTCTGAGGGCACTATCTCCAACAATCTCCCACTTGCACTCAAGGCTAATTATTGCGATGTCGCATACTCATAGCCCGTGTGATACCGAACACCCAACTCCTCTACTAGTCAGTCTTACAAAGTTAGTTTGCGAAACTATTGCGTTCGAGGAATAGCCTCAGTGAGTGGATCCGCCTTGATGTTTCTTTCTATGTCTCTCTATATCTCAAGTTCGCGGAGAAAGCCATCTCCCGAAATGAGCAACACCTGTCTTAGAATGTGTCTGGATGTCTGATGGGACCTAGCTCATAAATGAACTCCAAATCCAAACTTCTTAGACTGTATCGTCAACTGAACTTAATCAGTATCCTGCGCCATGCCTCCCTCAGTATTGCCTTGGACCACCTGTCCAAAATACTGCCCCTCGTCAGAAGGAAAACTATAACTCTGACAACCTCCCTGTCGTCCAAGTCACCTTGGAAGCCTGGAATGATAACTGTCTCCCGAATGAGGATGTCGTTATCATATCCCTAGAACATTCACTTATGTTCTAAAACTGCTTCCGACTGTTTCTCCCGGATTGGATCAATGTCAACTTATTGCATCTAATGCAAGAACAACATCTGGTGTGGTACTTGACATCTCATGATTGACTCAATTGCCTGAGCAAGTGATCTGCCAATCATGCACATCCCTCTCCCCTTTAGTATGTAAGACACCTTTAGAGAGGGTGACTCCATCACCTGCAGGTACACTACCGTGCCAGGAGTCGTCCATTCTAAATACTCTTAGAATGCTGTCTGAGTACCCTGATTGGGAAACCACCCAAATCCAGATCTAAAACCATAGATCTAGTAACCAGTATGTCTGATATAATGTCCAAGTCCCATGTGGAGAAACCACTGTGTGACGGCCAAAGTGTAACCGATCGTAGTATAGGAATGTCATTTCCTACTCTGTGTATGTCATCCAAATACCAGGACATCACACCCTACTACCTTCTCAACAGATCCATCCCCTATTCTGATGAAGTCAAACCTATGACTGTCACATCAAAAATTGATGTTCTATCTCCGCTATATCTGTTTTAGTCTATAAATAGACATAAGCAACCTGTCCACCAATGCTTCCGCTGCTCCCACTGACTACGACAACCCTCTGGTAGAGTCATATAGACGTACACTTCTAAAGCTAGATTAGAACGACGCTATACTCATCCTCCCGCCGGGTCTCGCAACCTGGAACAACAGCAATGGCAAGTGTGGGTAAACAAGAACTTCCCTATTACCGTCCTTGAGGCTACCGGAGTACCTCTCGGGTGCCTGAAGTTACCCACCTTATCTGCGTAGTGGCCAATGGAATGTCAAACCAGATTGAATCTTTAAGTTCCTATCAGATCTTCAGTAATCGTTTGTGGTTCTGGAATCACTTCCAGTTCTACCATACTCCCACTACAGTTTTCTGAAAAAATCCATTTTTGTTAAAACTGTGGCGAGTTAAGAACAATATCACTATTGATCTTCCAGATGGTAGAAAGTCAACCCTCGTCATAGCCTGGGTCAACCCACAAACAGCCATTACAGAAACGTGCCTTGAGTTGTCCAGTGTCTGGTTCTAATCATAAGCCGGACAACTCCCCGTACCTTAACATCGTTAAGATACGAACTGTTCTATATCCAATATAGGACCAGAGGCACTGATTTAATTGAACCAGATTCAAATCAT
The DNA here is from genome assembly GCA_030015575.1 of Agapanthus africanus. Classification (NCBI taxonomy): domain Eukaryota; kingdom Viridiplantae; phylum Streptophyta; class Magnoliopsida; order Asparagales; family Amaryllidaceae; genus Agapanthus; species Agapanthus africanus. The sequence goes on from CM057345.1 coordinate 232,107,509, forward strand.
GCAGCTGTCTCCAGTGCATGTCAACTAAATGGAAAGAGGCCGATCAGCGTTACTCAACTTAGGAATACTTCCAATTATGAGTAACCTGAAAGAGAAGCAAGTTCTCTTAACCATTACTATCAACTGAATACCATATACAAGTATCTACATCTTCGATTACTTTGAAGAATCCCGATACTTGCTACACCTGGTTCTCTACTTTATTCAAATATCTATAACTTCTTAAAATTCGGACCCTGTGTTTCCACGAAACACCTGTCTAAAAACTAGAGAAGTCACAAGTAAACCGAATATAGTACGAGGACCAACCCCTCTGTCCTGATGGACCCTGGACAACATACAATACTCTGTATAAGTCCCTTGAGTCTGATAACTCATTCACTGTGTGTCGTAGGTTGAAAACTGTACTTATGGCTAAGAAGAACTACACCGCTGTTTAATGCTCTTTACCTAACCATCCACTGATATAGGTAAATGTCGTAGACATAATTTCAAAAAGGTATATCTCACTCTATGAGAATAGACGTACAGATATATCAATTTGAAATTGGTGCATGACAGCGGATATTCAAAACCAAACATTTGCCGACCGGCAAACAGTCCAGGTGACTCCCTCAAATATCACCGATTACAAAGAATCTCGATATAATGAGGATGATCACGCAATTCCCAATAACTTACTCCCACTCATCATCTGTAAAACCATACAGATGTGAGAATCGTACCTGGTAAATACATACCCTGGAGTAAGGACTAATTGGGAAATCAGTTTTCTTTTAACAGTACACAGTGAAACTGAAACATTGAAAATGTTTCGATGGGGTATTTTGGTATTCCTAGTAATGCATCTTCCATTATCCAGATTCACAACTGTAACCGTATATCTCTTTACCACCTCTCCAAATCCCTTCATATGTCTTTAGTCATTACCTTCTGTACACCCCTTTAGGCCAAATGGTTTTCTTCCTTCCCTGCCGTCGGCACCAGCCTATGGTTTGGAAGAAGACTATCCAATAAGCATAATGGGTGTATTGTCCCAATCCTAGGAACACTCGCAATGCGAGAGAAGGTGAAGATAAAAGACACCTGAATAATCCTTATTCCTATTTCTCCTGAACCAGAATCCATCCCCGAACTGGAACAAGTTCCTTTCGAGTTCGTATATAACCATACGATGGAATATCCAATAAACTGTGGATCTTCGTAGTGATACGGAGTGTCCTGGAGAAATATAAAGGTGATTTAGGATTGGCGAAGAAATACTTGGTTTGGTCGTGAATAGCAGTCACAATTTACTTTGCCCTCTTACCAATCCCTTGATATGTCTTTACTTAATACCTTCTGTACACCACTGTTAGGCTAATTGGTTTTCTTCATTCCCTACCGGTCGGCACCTGCCTATGGTTTGGAAGAAGACTATCCAATTTGCGTAATAGGTGTACAATCTCCTAAACCAAGGAGTACTCGCAACCTGAGAGAAGGTAAAAGGAAAAGACAACTGAATAGTCCTATCCGTTTTCTCCAGAACCTGAAACCATCCTCGAATAAATTCCTTCGAGTTCGTATATAACCATACGATGGTTTTGTCCAATGGAAGTGGACGTTCGTAGTAATACGGGGTGTCCTGGAGAAAAGGGTAAAAGTAGGAGTGGCAATGAGGTTTGCAACTCTGACAATCCAAAAGCCAGTGTTTAAGAAGGTTCGGTTAATTTTGGTCTCTGAGTCATAGTCTTAGGGTCGGGTCAATGGTCGCTGCCAAAGAGAGAGAGAAAAGAAACACTCAGCGTGCACTCTAACCTAGATCAGAATGGTTACCAATTTATCTAATCTGGAAACCTCCCACTGCACCGTCAAATTCTCTTCCAAACCTGAAAGAAGAATTAGTCGGGGTCACCCGAGGAGTAAACTAACTCATCAGAGGGAATCGGGATCCAACTATCATCGCATGATAACATGACGGAATCCGCTCATGTGTCACACTCCAGAAGGTATGCGCATATCTGGCAAGTTTCAGTTCTTTTGAAACTCCCGATGTGATTTTTACCCCATGCTCTTATGACCTTGACTTTGGCCAACAAATCATAAGTCACATGTCAAGTTCTACCTGTCATTCTCCAGGTTAATTTGAGTCCACCCGTACCTACCCTTGACTTTGGCCAACAAGGCAGTACGACTGTCCCAAACCAACGCATCTATCTATGCTGCATATGAATACCCAACAGCTACCAAACACCGTGCCTTGACTTTGGCCAACAAACACAGTTTGAATACTATTGACTATCCATATGAAACGACGGAGGGCTACGAATGGTTTCTGGCGAAAACCTTTAACGTAATGAACTTGATATCGTTGAAGGAATGGATAGCTTTTAAAAAATATAGTGACGAAAACCTTTGCTAAAGAGGTCACTCCCGGTGAAGGGATCTCGGCTCTTTCCCCGTAGAATGAGGTGCAGGATATTCCAACTGAATACCACGATACAAAGCAAAAGTAATCGGCTATAGTAAATTTATTGCCCTGACGCAAACTTTTTTCCAAAGGGTCACTCCCGGTGAAGGGATCTCGGCCCTTGCCTCGTCGACTGAGGAGCAGGATATTCCAACTGAATACCATGATGCAAAACAAAAGTGAACGTCCTTACAATAACAGCTTTTTGAAAAGTGTTCCAACAACATAAGATTAGGTTTTTTTTAACTTGCATTGATCCGAATCAACGCAGTCCCATCAATTGATCACACCACAAAGAACGAAAATATACTGACGTACGTATATGCCATCCGCATTCGCCACTGGGTCCCGTCATTACCCGTTAGGTTAGCTAACTAACGACAGAGCGGGGACTGGACTAGCGCGGATGGAAAACATATACAACATCTACTAATATATATACCAATATATAATATTTCGCTCAAGGCGTGATAAAAAATGCAACATCACAGAAATGTACAACATCACAGAACAATACAGATATCTTGGATCCCCGGGTTTCACAGAGCCACTACTGAAACCCGACGTTCCCCTGGTCGTGTGGATAGCCTGTGCAATGAAATCCTAGACCCCTACGGGCGCGGCAAGTCACCCGCCAAAACCTGAAGCGAGGCAGCCCCCTTCAACTCCGTGAATGGACCACCCAGCACTTCACGGAATCCGGTAACTTGGGCACCCCTCCTGGGTCATCCTGTACTCCCTACGAGTGCGGCGAATAGCCCGCCAATTCTAGAGTGAAGCCCCCTCCGTCCCAATGCCATGAGATGCGGGCTTGTTGCTCTCTAGAACCCGGCTATCCGTGCACCCCTCCGCGGGGCAATCCTAGTACAGAAAGTAAAATATACATACAACGGGTACTTCGACCGCAACCTGGTCGTGCCCCAAAATAATAATACAAACAGGCAGTGACGGCAGTCCACATGTCGGACGCTCGCCCCGCAATATCAAATGTACATAATACAAAGACAACTGTACTAGCATTGCATCCAAGCTATCCCCCACGACCAATCTGCAACATCACAGAACAATCACAGAACATCAACGTGAAAGTCACGTTCGCAAATCCGTCTAACCGGGCTATAGCAGTTAGACAGGATTTACCGATCAAGTGACATTCACGGTCGCAGATATAATGTAAATACTTTGAAATAATGTGTTTTAAATATCCGATCGATCAAATTTTAACAAGTGGGCCCCAAGTACTACTGTAGCACATCAAGAAATTCTGGGCCCAAAATTAATATTCCAAAACCCCTAAAATCACCCCAAAAGCCCACTGAAAAAGTTTGATCAATTGAACTTCCCATACGGCGGCGGAACCGCGGCCCAAAGTGGGGTTTGGCCGCGGTTCCGCGCTCCCCTTGAACGATCAATTTGTCGAATTTCTCCAGTAGTCTTAGAACTTCCAGTACATTAGTTTTTTACAACCTGAAAAAAATTTCGACTCCATAAAATTTCAACAGAAAACTGATGCATGTGAAAAACGCGGATTTTGGAATTTTGGTCGATCGGAAATGTAAACACATCAAACAAAGCTAGACTAAGTTAATGGCAAGGCTCTGATACCACTGTAAGTGCACGGCGGCGCCTCGGCCGTCAATCCGACGGACAAATGCGGAAGCGGTGATAAACTTTAATTTTTCTTGAACAAGCAATCCGGTACCACCGCGCACTAAACACCCGGATCGAACCATTAACTAGTTCTAGCAAACTACAAGATGGGGAAGATAGATATACCGACTGATCCGAGTCCTCCGGTTTTCTCGTCGTCGTCCCGATCTCCTGCGGAAACTCCGATCGTCGCCTCCTTGCCGGAAGGGCACCACATCGTCTGCATCTTTTACGGGCTCCCACCTCTATGCCGAGGCAACTCGGGCACAAAGCTGGCTAGTCGACGTGCCCAAGGTTTGCTGTAGAATGTGATGTAGAACTTGTGTCTCATTTGGGGTTCATGGAAGTGCTATTTTGGTGGAGGGATGATACAAGAACTATGTAGAGGAACTTGGGGATTTTTGGAGCATGAAATGAACAAAAATTCCCCACTACAATTTTTGGACAGCCCACTAAGGGGTGTGGCCGGCCATGGCTTTTTGAATGGTGAGAGAGAGTGAGGAAAAACAAGTGGGGGAAAAATCTATCATCCAAAAAGGAGAGAGAAAAAGGATATGATGATCAAGAATCATTTTAACCAAAACCCCGCTCCAAACACCCATCAACTACAACCATGATTGCTCACAAAGTCAAGCAATCATGAACCAAGGAAAGTCAAGGTATGGTCCACCCATCATGATGCAACAAAATGCAAAAGACCCCCTTCCAAAATGCTTATTTGCACAAATGCAAATAAGCCCTCCTCCACCAATCTTCGGCCAATGAACGATACAAAGAAATATGGCCGAAACGGAAAGCAAACTGGCAACTCCAGAAAACTGGTCCCGTAATAAATTACAGGAAAACCCCACAACAGTGCATACACACCCGCATCTGTAATCCGACCGGAATACAAATGCAATGAGACAAAGTCTACACAGTACTATACTCGGATCCGGCTTAAACCAAAGCCGGCTAGTAATATCCGTCCGATCCTAATCCGTGCAATACCACACGTATCTGATCGAACCCTGCCATATAACCATACGGCCTGTAGTACAAACTGTCCGATCCTGATCCGTGCAATACCGCACGTATCTGATCGGACCTTGCCATATCTCCATACGGCCTCTACAGCTTTTCGCCCGAAAGCTGAGTAACTGAATGTGGGGGACTCTAAAGACTCGTCAACACCATGGTTATGGATTTAACCACTAGCACGTCAGAGGTATAAGCCAATACGTGACGGGTTACCAGGCATTGACCAAAAGGGACGTCGATGAGCGAACTCATCCTGACACCCTACTGAGCCTGTCAGTGACAATATCCGTACAGCCCGGTCCGTTCGTCTATGAGCATCGTATGGCGGGCCTAGGGGGTTGGTAAAAGTCAGACCCCCAAAAGTGGTACAAGTCGTATCGGAGTGTAGCCCAGAACACCCTGAGATACTACTGGAATACCTACCAGTAAATCTCCTGCCTCGGCCGAGGGCTTTGTGTAGTGGCTCTCCTAGACACAGCGCGACCTCACCCCCAATACCGGGAGAGACGAACCCCTGAAGATACGCTCACTGCCTCCATGTGGCTCGGGACTGTACCCAACTAAAACCTGTTTGCACGTCTCCTTTGACCGTGATAGGGTAGTAATCAAAGTACAGTGGGAACTCATACGAGACAAATGACGATACTCAGGTCGATGAACTAACTTGTACACATGTCACCTGGGAACTGCTATCTGACGTCTGGTATAAGACCAACTAGCATGTTCCCGGCGAGTCCTGTCCGGTGTACTCATAACCCAATGAGCACCTGTATACATCTTAGGTGATCCAACTGACACCAATGTCTTGTGAGACCGGCCACCGCCCATCGTCGGGGTCTCGACTGTATACACTAGTCTACTCTGGAGTATCGATGCCCTGTCTCGAAACTCGCACGACTAGGGACCTTTTAAGGATGTGCTTATAGACCCCAGCTCCCACTTATATGATCGCCCTCATACTGCTGGTGGTCAAGCAAGAATCCTAGGGGCTCTATCAACGTGTAATAGCGACCAGTCAGGTCACCTAAGCAGTACACGATGATAAAGATAAACCAGATAGCATACTATCATCGCGAGTAAGACTGTCCTACCGGGATAGGTCCTCCCTCAATCATTGCAATCACGTACCTGTGATCCAATAATTGACTCTGAGGGCACTATCTCCAACACCCCATGCTTTCGCACGGACCTAATTAAAGTAAACCTCGTTTTTCCAGAGGCGTAACCCCGTTGACACCTTTCTAGACACCTACTTGATCGGCTAATTGTCCTGTGTAAAACTCTCCCAGGAGTAACTATTACTCGCAGTGGGTATCGGGATCCAACTATCTCATAGAAGGTATGCAATCTCTTTGCAAATTTCAACACTTGAAATTCCCGATAATATTTTGCCCCTAGCGTCCCATGACCTTGACGCAGGCCAACAAACCATAGTGCGCTAGTCAAGTTCAACCCGTCATTTCTTGATTGAATTAAACCCACCCGTACGACCCTTGACGCAGGCCAACAAAGTCGCACGACTACCTTAATCCAATCTGCATCATATGCATAAACAGATAAATACTCGTTAGCTACCGCACACTACGCCTTGACGCAGGCCAACAAACGTAGCACGAATACTAAGTAGGACTTATCTGAAATGACGGAGGACTACGACAGGTTTTTCTGAAAACGTATTGCGTAATGAACTTGATATCGTTGTAGAATCTAGTGAAATTTTGAAATGGAGTGATTTTGAGAGGCTTTCATTAGTTTTGCTAAAGAGGCCACTCCCGGTGAAGGGATCTCGGCTCTTTCCTCATCGAATAAGATGCAGGATATATCATATATATCACTATGCAAAGCAAAACTCTAAAAGCAATAAAAAGGCAAACCGAGTTTTTTTAGCATCTGCCAGTTTTTCTACAGAGGTCACTCCCGGTGAAGGGATCTCGGCTCTTTCCTCATCGAATAAGGTGCAGGGTATATCATATATACCGCTATGCAAAGCAAAACTGTAGCTACCCTTTTTATAAAGTTTTGATTCTACAACATCTTTTAGGTTTCTTTTCTTTCATTAGTCACATTAATGAAGTCCCATCATTTAAGTCACCTAAACATCACAGATAAATACGATGTACACTTATGCCATCCGCATTCGCCCTCGTGCACCGTTAGGTTAGGTAACTAACGGCAGAGCGGGGCAGGGCTAGCGCGGGTGTAAAACATAAGTAACGTCTATATAATATATCATATATACTATATAAAGTATTTATCACATCACATCAAATGATCACATCACAGATATCGCAGCAGAAGAAACATATGAAACATTGGATATATTAGGACGTCCGTGTTTTATTTTGAGCCTCTATAAAACACGGATTCCACGGTCGCGATGAATAACCAAACCCACACCCCTAGACCCCTACGAGAGCGGCAAGCAACCCTTCCAATTCTAGAGTTAGGAGACCCAGACTCGGCTCCTCGAGTTGGTCTCCTACTGGACTCTAGAACCCGGTTACTTGTGCTCTCCTAGTGCGGAAAAGTAAATAATATACAAATGGTGACATTGACCTCATCCCAGAAGTGCCCCAATAAAAGAATATTACAAACATTAAATTTTACATGAATGAAAATAAAAACTCTCATCTCACATAAAAACCCCCGACTATTCAGAACGCGACGATCCAATATAACATATCCAGCAACACATAATATCACATGTCATCAACGTAAGTAAATATACGCATACCAATTATCGTTGACATATAGCAACGAAACCGGCGATATCACATATTGCACTTACGGTCGCAGAAAAGAAAGTGTAAAACTACAACATTTGGAATCCACAATTTCTTTAGACATCGTAAATCCGAAATATCACATACTTTGCATTTCATGCCTAACTGTATGAATTCCACATATTGTATCACATTCCAGATAAATAGACAGTATTAAACTTTCCGATCGAATAATCAAATACCTAAGATTTCCTTAATAGCTCAATACTTGAGCGGAGTTCAAAAATTCCAGAATACGTCACAGTACCAACGGCCCAGCCGAAGAAGGGTCAAGCCAACGCCTCACATGTGGCACGCTGTACTGCCCCAAACCCTAAGGTTCAAAAGGCAGTTCAAGACGGTCACATAATCGATTTAAGGTTTGTTGTCTTCTAGAGGGTCCATCGCGTTACTTGCATATTTTTCCGAAAGATCTAAACTCAAGAAAAATTCAACACTTGAAAGTTTTTCGTGCCGGGAAATAATGAGTTAATGATATCTGTTCGAACATTTTAACAGTTTCTAAATATCCGGAAAACAGCATGAAATTAAATATTTCGATCAAATCATCGAATACAAAATAAACCCCAGAACACTCAACACTTGAGTCAGATTAAAACTGCCAAGAAAATATTAACAACAGATACAAGTATTACTGTGCATAAATCATGACCTAATCTCACTGTACGGCCGCGGATCCGCCGCCCAACCAGGGTATGGCCGCGGTTCCACGGCGTTACGTACGGATTACGTCATCGAATTTTACAGTAATGCTTAGAAAACCCTGCTGAATTTTTTAGGTATTTTTAATTCAGAAAACTCACAGTTTTAAAAAAATATACAGAGAGGGGGTTAACTTTGACATATCGGTGTTAGTTCGGAGTTTTAACTTCATATACACGTCGCCTAATGCTCTAGCTAGGCTCTGATACCACTTTAGGGTTACTAGGCACTCTAACATGGTTCTACAAAGCATTAAATATGCCCGATTAAAATTTTAGTCGTGCCTAACAACCCTAAACAATATCTTTGCTAGAAAATTAGGGTTTCACATGCAAGTAAAAAGAATTTACCGCTAAGTGAATACGGAATACAACCTTTGTAGATCGGTCCTTCACTTCTAAAGCTCCTTGTTGTAGTCCCTTCGCTGCGATCATGGTTTTCCCAGGCTCTTGCATGGCTTCACGAGGTAGAATGAACGCCCTTGCTTGAAGTCTTCGAGGCCGAAGATGATCTACGTCGAGGGAATACGAACTCAAGCTTCTACTTCACTAACTAGAGAATTAATGAAGCAAACACCCTATACTAAAATGCTAGTCTAGTAGAGGATGGAGAAATAGGAAGTGAGTTCTCTTTAGAATTTTATTTCTCACAATGTTTCTCACTTTTGATCAAACCTTAGAGAGCTCTTTTTTGCTCAAGGAAGAAGATGAAGAAAATAAAGAGAGAAGGATAATGATCAAGTGAGTGAGCTAACCATGGTGAGTGAGTATCATATACTAACTCATGTAGAGACATAACCATAGCTAATTCAAAATGGTTAGGTTAATAAAAATCTAAAGTAAAACAAACTTAGTGGACTTTGTCAAAGCATCCACAAGTTTCTACAAGCTTCATGCTTTTGACCTAAGCTCCACTAATTTGTAATTACCCTAAATAAATATAAACAACCATTTAAAAATAGAATGGTGTATGTCTTGCACACCCATGTATGATGTATCATCAACCATGATACAGAAAAAAAACACATTTTAATATATATCAGATATATATTAAAGTTGTGTTCATGTGAGAAAAAATCCTTAAGTGAACAAGTGTTAGTAAATGTAAACTAGTATATCTAATATAAAATTATACACTAAATTATTAAATCAACACTTGACTTGTTGGATATAGTGCCCTCAGAGTCAATTATTGGATCACAGGCATGTGATTGCAATGATTGAGGAGGACCTATGCCGGTAGGACAGTCTTACTCGAGATGATAGTATGCTATCTGGTTTATCTTTATCATCGTGTACCACTTTAGCTGACCTTACGAGTCGCTATTACACGGTGATAAAGCCCCTAGGATTCTTGCTTGACTACCAGCAGTATAAGGGCGATCATATATGTGAGAGCTGGAGTCTAAAAGCACATCCTTAAAAGGTCCCTAGTCGTGGGAGTTTCGAGACAGGGCATCGATACTCCGGAGTAGACTAGTGTATACAGTCGAGACCCCAACGAGGGGCGGTGGCCGGTCCCACAAGCCACTGGTGTCAGTTGGTTCACCTAAGATGTATACAGGTGCTCATTGGGTTATGAGTACACCGGACAGGACTCGCCGGGAACCTGCTAGTTGGTATTATACCTGACGTCAGATAGCAGTTCCCTGGTGACATGTGTACAGGTTAGTTCATCGACCTGAGATCGTCATTTATCTCGTGTGAGTTCCCACTGTGCTTTGATTACTACCCTACCACGCTCAAAGGAGACGTGCAAACAGGTTTTAGTTGGGTACAGTCCCGAGCCACATGGAGGCAGTGAGCGGATCTGCAGGGATTCGTCTATCCCGGTATTGGGGGTGAGGTCGCGCTGTGTCTAGGAGAGCCAGTAAATGAAAAGTCCTTGGCCAAGGCAGGAGATTTGCTGATAGGTATTCCAGTAGTATCTCAGGGTGTTCTGGGCTACACTCCGACACGACTTGTACCTCTATTGGTGGTCTGACTTTTACCAACCCCCTATGCCCGCCATGCGATGCTCATAGACGAACGGACCGGACTGTACGGATATTGTTACTGACAGGCTCAGTAGGGTGTCAGGATGAGTTCGCTCATCGACGTCCCTTTTGGTCAATAGCTGGTGGCCCGTCACGTATGGCTGATACCTCTGACGTGCTAGTGGTTAAATCCACAGCCATAGTATTGACGAGTCTTTAGAGTCCACCACAAACTCAGTTACTCAAGTTTCAGGCGAAACGCTGTAGAGGCCGTATGGAGATATGGCAGGGTTCGATTAGATACGTGCGGTATTGCACGGATCATGATCGGACGGTTTTTACTAGCCGGCTTTGGCTTAAGCCGGATCCTAGTATTAGACAGTGTAGTTTTGTCTCTTTGCATTTGTGTTCAGTGGGAATACAAATGCGGGCATGTATATGCAGTAGCGGGGTTTTCCTGTAATTTATTACGGGATCAGTTTTCTGAAGTTGCCAGTTTGCTTTCCGTTCCGGCCGGTTTGCCTTTGTTCTTTTGCAGCCGGACTTTCCGATGGTGGGGGTAATTTGCAATTGTGCAAATTACTTTTTGTGGAGGGGTTTCTTGCATATGTGAGGCATCATGATTATTCTTTCATCATAAGATTCTTTTTGTGTCCATTCCTTTGCATTAATGGTGATGGGGTTTGATTAAGCTTTGATAAGTTGTTGATGTGAGATAATTTGATAATTATCTTCACATATTGTTTTATGCCTTTGATATATCTCTCTCGTCATTACATCATGTGTGAGGGCCGGCCACTTTTGAGGGGGTGAATGAGAGGGGTTCATTTGAGTGTGGTTTTTTATCATTCATCACATTTTTTTCTAGCTTGCTACAAATTCCTCACCTCTCTCCAAAAAGATTTTTCTCCACATCCATGGTAACTTCCAAAGACCCCAAAAGAGACACAGCCTACTACACTATATCTACAGCAAAATCTTGGACGCGTCGGCTAGCCAACTTCACGCCCGAGTTGCCTCGGTCCAGAGGTGTGAGCCCGTAAAAGTATTCGGCTACGTGGTGCCCTTTCCGACGAGGACGTGACGGACGGAGATTCCGCGGGAGATCGGAGTGGAGACGAAGACCGAAGGACACGGATCGTTTGGTATACTTCTTCACCCGTATTTTAGTTTGCTAGTAGCTAGGTTAATGGCCCGATTCGGGATAAAAATGCGTGGTGGTGCCGGTTTGCTAGTTTGCAAAATTTTTGTTTCCGCGTTTCCGGCGTCGGATCGACGGCCGGGGCGCCGCCGCGGACTTACATTGGTATCAGAGCCACGCCGTTAACCTTGCCTAGCTTGCTTTAACGTGTTTAAAGACTCGATCGAACAAAATCCCAAAAACTGTATTTTTTAGTGCATGTGTTCTCTGTCGAAATTTTTTCAGCTCTAAAAATTTTTCAGGTTGTTTCAGAGACACGTGCAGGCAATTATAAGCATTCTGAGAAAATTTGGTAGCGTGATGTCACCATTCGACCGCAGAACCGCGGCCAAACCCGCTCATTGGCCGTGGTTCCGCCGCCACTTTGACTTGTCAACACACCAAATTTTTCCAGTGGGCTCTTGGGTTGGAAATAGGGTTTTTGCGATATTCTTTTTAGGCCCAGATTTTCTGTAAGTGCTACAGTACTGCTTAGGGCCCACTTGATGATATTTGATCGATCGGATATTTTAAACATGCTAGTTCACAGTATTTACATTATATCTGCGACCGTGAATGTCGCTCGATCGGTAAATCCAGTCTATCTGCTATAGCCCTTTTAGACGGATTTGCGAACGTGACATTCACGTTGATGTTCTGGGTTGTGCTATGATGTTGCGGTTTGGTCGTGGGGGATAGCCTGGTTGCAGTATTAGTGCAGTTTTGTTTTATATGTACATTTGATATTGCGGGGCGAGTGTCCGACATGTGGACTGCCGTCACTGTCTGTTTGTATTATTATTTTGGGGCACGACCAGGTTGCGGTCGATGTACCCGTTGTATGTATATTTTATTTTCTTTACTAGGATTGCCCTACGGAGGGGTGCACGGATAGCCAGATTCTAGAGGGCAACAAGCCCGCATCTCATGGCATTGAGATGGAGGGGGCTTCACTCTGGAATAGACGGGCTATTCGCCGCACTCGTAGGGGGTACAAGTAGACCCAGGAGGGGTGCCCAAGTTACCGGATTCCGTGAAGTGCTGGGTGGTCCATTCACGTTGCTGAAGGGGGCTGCCTCGCTTAAGGTTTTGGCGGGTAACTTGCCGCGCCCGTAGGGGTCTAGGATTTTCATTGCACAGGATATCCATACGAACAGGGGAACGTCGGGTTTCAGTAGCGGCTCTGTGAAACCCGGGGATCCCAGATATCTGTATTGTTCTGTGATACAGTACATTTCTGTAATGTTGCATTTTATCACGCCTTGAGCGAAAATTATATATTATATATATACTAGTATATGTTTTACATCCGCGCTAGTCCAGTCCCCGCTCTGTCGTTAGTTAAGTAACCTAACGGGTGATGACGGGACCCAGTGGCGAATGCGGATGGCATATACGTACATCATTATTTTCATTCTTTTGTGGTGTGATCAATTGATGGGACTGCGTTGATTTGGATCAATGCAAGATAAACAAACCTATTCTGATGTTGTTGGAACATTTTTCAAAAAGCTGTTATTGCAAGGGCGTTTTCTTTTGTTTTGCATCGTGGTATTCAGTTGGAATATCCTGCTCCTCAGTCGACGAGGCAAGGGCCGAGATCCCTTCACCGGGAGTAACCCCTCGGACAGAAGTTTGCGTCAGGGCACTAACTTCACTATAGCCGATTACTTTTGCTTTGCATCGTGGTATTCAGTTGGAATATCCTGCACCCCATCCTACGGGGAAAGAGCCGAGATCCCTTCACCGGGAGTGACCTCTTTAGCAAAGGTTTTCGTCACTATATTTTTATAAAGCTATCAGTTCCTTCTATGATATCAAGTTCATTATGTTAAAGGTTTTCGCCAGAAACCATTCGTAGCCCTCCGTCATTTCATATGCATAGTCAATAGTATTCAAGCTGTGTATGTTGGCCAAAGTCAAGGCACAGTGTTTGGTAGCTGTTGGGTATTCATATGCAGTATAGATCGATGCGTTGGTTTGGGACAGTCGTATAGCCTTGTTGGCCAAAGTCAAGGGATTGTACGGGTGGGTTCAAATTAACCTGGAGAATGACGGATAGAACTTGACATGTGACTTATGATATGTTGGCCAAAGTCAAGGTCATAAGAGCATGGGGCAAAAATTACATCGGGAGTTTCTAAAGAAACTGAAACTTGCCAGATATGCGCATACCTTCTTGAGTGTGATAACGTGAGCGGATTCCGTCACGTTATCATGCGATGATGGTTGGATCCCGATTCCCACTGATGAGTTGGTTTACTCCTCGGGTGATCCCGGCTAATTCTTCTTTCAGGTTTGGGGAAGAATTTGACGTTACAGTGGGAGGTTTCCAGATTAGATAAAGTGATAACCATTCTGATCTAGGTTAGAGTGCACGCTGAGTGTTTCTTTTCTCTCTCTCTTTGGCAGCGACCATTGACCCGACCCTAGACTATAACTCAGTGACCAAGTTGACCGAACCTTCTTAACACTGGCTTTTGGATTGTCAGAGTTGCAGACCTCATTGCCACTCCTACTTTTACCCTTTTCTCCAGGACACCTCGTATTACTACGAACGTCCACTTCCATTGGACGAAACCATCGTATGGTTATATACCAACTCGAAGTTATTCGAGGATGGTTTCTGGTTCTGGAGAAAACGAATAGGAATATTCAGTTGTCTTTTCCTTTTACCTTCTTTCAGGTTGCGAGTACTCCTTAGTTTAGGAGATAGTACACCTATTACGCAAATTGGATAAGTCTTCTTCCAAACCATAGGCTGGTGCCGAACGGTAGGGAATGAAGAAAATCAATTAGCCTAAACGGTGTGCAGAAGGTATTAAGTAAAGACAAAGAAAGGGATTAGTAAGAGGGCAAAGTAAATTGCGACTTCTATTCACTACCAAACCAAGTATTTCTTCGCCAATCCTAAATCACCTTTGTATTTCTCCAGGACACTCCGTATCACTACGAAGATCCCAAGTTTATTGGATAATCCATCTTATGGTTATATACAAACTCGACAGGAACTTGTTCCAGTTCAGGGATGGATCCTGGTTCAGGGGAAATAGGAATAAGGTTCATTCGGTTGTCTTTTATCTTCACCTTCTCTCGCATTGCGAGTGCTCCTAGGATTAGGACAGTACACCCATTTTGCTTATTGGATAGTCTTCTTCCAAACCATAGGCTGGTGCCGAGCAGTAGGGAAGGAAGAAAACCATTTGGCCTAAAGGGGTGTACAGAAGGTAATGACTAAAGACATATAAAGGGATTTGGAGAGATGGCAAAGAATTATACGGTTATAGTTGTGAATCTGGATAATGGAAGAGTCATTACTAGGAATACCGGGATAACCCATCGAAACATTTCAATGTTTCAGTTTCACTGTGTATTGTTAAAAGAAAACTGATTTCCCAATTAGACACTTGCTCCAGGGTATGTATTTACCAGGTTTGATTCTCACATCTGTATGGTTTTACAGATGATGAGTGGGAGTAAGTTATTGGGAATTAGGTGATCATCCTCATTATATCGGAATTCGTTGTAGTTGGTGATATTTGAGGAAGTCACCTGGGTTGTTTGCCGGACGGCAAATATTTGGTTTTGAATATCCGTTGTTATGCACCAATTACAAATTGATATATCTGTACGTCTATTTTTATAGAGTGAGATATACCTTTTTGAAATTATGTCTATGACATTTACCTATATCAGTGGATGGTTAGGTAAGGAGCATTGAACAGCGGTGTAATTCTTCTTAACCATAAGTACAGTTTTCAACCTACAACACACAGTGAATGAGTCATTTCACTCAAGAGACTTATACAGAGTATTGTATATTGTCCAGTGTCCATTAGGAAAGAGGGGTTGGTCCTCGTACTATATTCTGTTTACTTGTGACTTCTCTAGTTCTTAGACAGGTGTTTCGTAGAAACAAAGGGTCTAAGTTTTGAGAAGTTATAGGTATATGAGTAAAGTAGAGAACCAGATGTTGCAAGTATCGGGATTCTTCAAGGTGATCGAAGATATAGATACTTGTGTATGGTATTCAGTTGATAGTAATGATTAAGAGAACTGGCTTCTCTTTCAGGTTACTCATAAGTGGAAGTATTTCTAAGTTGAGTAATGCTGATCGGGCTCTTTCCATTTAGTTGACATGCACTGGAGACAGCTGCATGATTTGAATCTGGTTCAATTAAATCAGTGCCTCTGTTCCTGTATTGGATATAGAACAGTTCATATCTTGACATGGTTAAGGTACAGGGAGTTGTCCAGCTTATGCTTAAAACCAGACTCCGGATAACCCAAGGCACGTTTCTGTAATGGCTGTTTGTGGGTTGACCCGGGCTATGACAAGGGTTGATTTTCTACCATCTGGAAGATCAATAGTGATATTGTTCTTGACTCGCCACAGTTTTAATAAAAATGGATTTTTTCAGAAAACAGTTGTGGGAGTATGGTAGAACTGGAAGTGATTCCAGAACCGCAAACGATTACTGAAGATTTGATAAGAACTTAAAGATTCAATCTGGTTTGACATTCCATTAGCCACTCCACAGATAAGGTGGGTAACCTCAGGCGCTCGAGAGGTACTTCAGTATGCTCAAGGACGGTGGCAGGGAGGTTCTTGTTTACCCAGACTTGCCATTGTTGTTATTCCTGACTGTGAGACCCGGCAGGAGAATGAGTATAGCGTCGTTCAAAACTGGCTTTAGAAGCGTACGTGTATATGACTCTGCCAGAGGGTTGTCGTAGTCAGTGGGAGCAGTGGAAGCATTGGCGGACAAATGGCTTATGTCTATTTATAAACTAAAGAAGATATAGCAGAGATAGACCATCTATTTCTGATGTGACAGTCATAGGTTTGACTTCATCAGAATAGGGGATGGATCTGTTAAGAAGGTAGTAGGGTGTGATGTCCTGGTATTTGATGGCATACACAGAGTAGGAAGTGATATTCCTATACTACGGTCGCTTATACATTGGTTGTCACACAGTAGTTTCTCCACACAGGACTTGGATTTTATATCAGATATTCTGGTTACTAGATCTATGCTTTTAGATCTAAATTTGGGTAGTTTCCTAATCTGGGTACTTTGACAGCATTCTAAGAGTATTTAGAATGGACGACTCCTGGCACGGTAGTATACCTGCAGGTGATGGAGTCGCCCTCTCCAAAAGTGTCTTATAGACTAAAGTAGAGAGGGATGTGCATGATTGGCAGATCACTTGCTTAGGCAATTGAGTCAATCATGAGGTGTCAAGTACCACACCAGATGTTGTTCTTGCAGTAGATGCAATAAGTTGATATTGACCCAATCCTGGAAAAACAGTCGGAAGCAGTTTTAGAACATAAGTGGATGTTCTAGGGATATGATAACGACAACCTCCTTTAGGAGACGGTTATCATTCCAGGCTTCCAAGGTGACCTGGACGGCAGAGTGGCCGTTAGAGTTTTAGTTTTCCCTCTGACGAGGGGAAGTATTTTGGACAGGTGGTCCAGGCGGATACTGAGGGAAGCATGGTCCCATCAGACATCCAGACATTCAGTTCACGATACAGTCTAAGAAGTTTGGATTTGGAGTTCATTTATATGCTAGGTCCCATCAGACATCCAGACATTCTAAGATAGGTATTGCTCATTTCGGAAGATGGCTTTCTCCGCGAACTTGAGATAAAGAGAGACATAGAAAGAAACATCAGAGCGGATCCACTCACTGAGGCTATTCCTCGAACGCAATAGTTTCATAAACGAGCTTTGTGAAACTGACTAGTAGAGGAGTTGGGTGTTCGGTATCACACGGGCTGTGAGTATGTGACATCGCAATAATTAGCCTTGAGTGCAAGTGGGAGATTGTTGGATATAGTGCCCTCAGAGTCAATTATTGGATCACAGGCACGTGATTGCAATGATTGAGGAGGACCTATGCCGGTAGGACAGTCTTACTCGAGATTATAGTATGCTATCTGGTTTATCTTTATCATCCTGTACTGCTTTAGGTGACCTTACGAGTCGCTATTACACGTTTATAAAGCCCCTAGGATTCTTGCTTGACTACCAGCAGTATGAGAGCGATCATATACGTGAGAGCTGGAGTCTATAAGCACATCCTTAAAAGGTCCCTAGTCGTGGGAGTTTCGAGACAAGGCATCGATACTCCGGAGTAGACTAGTGTATACAGTCGAGACCCCGACGAGGGGCGGTGGCCGGTCTCACAAGACACTGGTGTCAGTTGGTTCACCTAAGATGTATACAGGTGCTCATTGGGTTATGAGTACACCGGACAGGACTCGCCGGGAACCTGCTAGTTGGTATTATACCTGACGTCAGATAGCAGCTCCCTGGTGACATGTGTACAGGTTAGTTCATCGACCTGAGATCGTCATTTGTCTCATGTGAGTTCCCACTGTGCTTTGATTACTACTCTACCACGCTCAAAGGAGACGTGCAAATAGGTTTTAGTTGGGTACAGTCCCGAGCCACATGGAGGCAGTGAGCGGATCTGCAGGGGTTCGTCTCTCCCGGTATTGGGGCTGAGGTCACGCTGTGTCCAGGAGAGCCAGTACATGAAAAGTCCTTGGCCAAGGCAGGAGATTTGCTGGTAGGTATTCCAGTAGTATCTCAGGGTGTTCTGGGCTACACTCCGACACGACTTGTACCGCTATTGGGGGTCTGACTTTTACCAACCCCCTAGGCCCGCCATGCGATGTTCATAGACGAACGGACCGGACTGTACGGATATTGTCACTGACAGGCTCAGTAGGGTGTCAGGATGAGTTCGCTCATCGACGTCCCTTTTGGTCAATAGCTGGTGGCCCGTCACGTATGGCTGATACCTCTTACGTGCTAGTGGTTAAATCCACAGCCATAGTATTGACGAGTCTTTAGAGTCCACTACACACTCAGTTACTCAAGTTTCGGGCGAAACGCCGTAGAGGCGGTATGGAGATATGGCAGGGTTCGATCAGATACGTGTGGTATTGCACGAATCGTGATCGGACGGTTTTTACTAGCCGGCTTTGGCTTAAGCCGGATCCTAGTATTAGACAGTGTAGTTTTGTCTCTTTGCATTTGTGTTCAGTGGGAATACAAATGCGGGCATGTATATGCAGTAGCGGGGTTTTCCTGTAATTTATTACGGGATCAGTTTTCTGAAGTTGCCAGTTTGCTTTCCGTTCCGGCCGGTTTTCCTTTGTTCTTTCGCGGCCGGACTTTCCAATGGATAGGGTAATTTGCAATTGTGCAAATTACTTTTTGTGGAGGGGTTTCTTGCATATGTGAGGCATCATGATTATTCTTTCATCATAAGATTCTTTTTGTGTCTATTCCTTTGCATTAATGGTGATGGGGTTTGATTAAGATTTGATAAGTTGTTGATGTGAGATAATTTGATAATTATCTTCACATATTGTTTTATGCCTTTGATATATCTCTCTCCTCATTCCATCATGTGTGCGGGCCGGCCACTTTTGACGGGGAGAATGAGAGGGGTTCATTTGAGTGTGGTTTTTTTTCCTTCATCATAATTTTTTCTAGCTTGCTACAAATTCCTCACCTCTCTCCAAAACGATTTTTCTCCACATCCATGGCAACTTCCAAAAACCCCAAAAGAGACACAACCTACTACACTATATCTACAGCAAAATCTTGGACGCGTCGGCTAGCCAACTTCACGCCCGAGTTGCCTCGGTCCAGAGGTGGGAGCCCGTAAAAGTATTCGGCTACGTGGTGCCCTTTCCGACGAAGACGTGACGGACGGAGATTCCGCGGGAGATCGGAGTGGAGACGAAGACCGAAGGACACGGATCGCTTGGTATACTTTTTCACCCGTATTTTAGTTTGTTAGTAGCTAGGTTAATGGCCCGATCCGGGATAAAAGTGCGCGGTGGTGCCGGTTTGCTAGTTTGCAAAATTTTTGTTTCCGTGTTTCCGGCGTCGGATCGACGGCCGGGGCGCCGCCGCGGACTTACATGACTTAATAATCCGGTCATATCTCATATTACCGACTAACATCCATTGTATCGACTTATCGAATCAAAACTTGATTCGATAACCCGGCTATATCATCTATAACCGATTGATACATAAAGTCGCGAGAATAGAATACGGTATCACATAGACGCATTATTCTCGGTCCCGCACATATCACATACGTGCTCCTATTTCGTTTTGCCTGAGCCAGTAAAACCTCTATGTAGGACTCTAAAGACTCGTCAATACGCCGGCAGTAGGTGATGATCACATCAAGCACCCACAAGCTGTCAACGGTACTAGCTGGACGTAACGGCTACCCGGTTATTGAGCGATCAGAAGATCAGCAAGCAAGCCCGCTCCAACTCCTGTAAAAGCCTTCCGGTAGCACTTCCTGTACAGTCCGGTCTCCTCGTCTAATATGTCGCATATCAAGTCTAGGGGTGGTAATCGTCAGACCCCAATAACCGATAAGTCGTGCCGATGTGAGGCTCATAACGTGTCGAGAAACTACTGGTAACACTTACCAGTAAATCTCTAACTCAGCCCTGGCCAGAGACTTCCCTGTTATGGCCAATCGAGCACAGTGCAACATCAACCCCCAATACCGGGAGAGACGAAACCCCTCCTATCGCTCATCGCCTCCAAGTGACTCGGGAATGTACCCAAAAACCACCGTTTTGCACGCCCTCTTGGACATGGTAAGGTGGAAATCAAAGCACAGTGGGAATCACACAAGACTCTATGATGATCTCGGGTCTACAGACTAACCTACACAAGTGTCACCAGAGAACTGCCATCTGACGTGAGGTATAATACCATCTGGGAGTTCTCGGCGAGTCCGTCCAGTGTACCCAGTCTCCACTGAGCACCCGTATACTATCTCTGATGTCAAACACCAATGGATATGGGATCATCCATCGCCCATCTCAAGGGTCGAGAAGCGTATACGCTAGTCTACAATGGTATATCGATGCCCTGTCTCGATACACCCACGACTAGGAACATTAAAGGATGTACTTATGGACTACACTATCCCCACTAGTATGATCTGCATCATAGTCCAGGTAGTCAAGTACACATCCTAAGGGCTTTACCAACATGTAACTATAAGACAGTATCAAGAGACAGGTATACATGTTAAGATAAAGAGCAACCAGATAGCATACTATCATATCGAGCAAGAAAGTCCTCTCTATATATGTCCAAGCATCCAATATAATATACATCATCTGTACAATACTGGTCTCTAGGGCATACATACAGCTAACACACCCTACTTAGGCTAATTGGTTTTCTTCATTCCCTAACTTTCGGCACCTGCCTATGGTTTGGAAGAAGATTATCCAATAAGCGTAATTGGTGTACTCTCCTAAACCAAGGAGCCCTCGCAACCTGAGAGAAGGTGATAATAAAAGACAACTGAATAAACCAATTCTATTTCTCTTGAACCTGGATCCATCCTCGAAGAAGCCCCTTCGAGTTCGTATATAACTATACGATGGATCTATCCAATGGAAGTGGATGTCCGTAGTAATACGGGGTGTTCTGAAAAATGCAAAGTGTAAAAGTAGGAGTGGCAATGACTTATGCAACTTAGACAATCCAAAAGCCAGTATTTTATGAAGGTTCGGTCAACTTGGTCACTGGGTCATAGTCAAGGGTCGATCAAAGGTCGCTGCCAAAGAGAGAGAGAAAAGAAACACTCTGCA
Organism: Agapanthus africanus; assembly: GCA_030015575.1. NCBI lineage: Eukaryota > Viridiplantae > Streptophyta > Magnoliopsida > Asparagales > Amaryllidaceae > Agapanthus > Agapanthus africanus. The sequence continues at coordinate 232,128,934 of CM057345.1, forward strand.
TGCACTCTAACCTAGATCAGAATGGTTATCACTTTATCTAATCAGGAAACCTCCCACTGTACTGTGAAATTCTCCTCCAAACCTAATAGAAGAATCAACCGGGATCACCCGAAGAGTAAACCAACTCATCAGTGGGAATCGGGATCTAACTCTCATCGCATGATAACATGACGGAATCCACTCATGTTATCACACTCCAGAAGGTATGTGCATGCCTGTCAAGTTTCAGTTTCTTTAGAAACTCCCGATATGATTTTTACCCCATGTTCTTATGACCTTGACGAAAGCCAACAAATCATAAGTCACATGTCAAGTTCTACCCGTCATATTCTTGTCAATTTGAACCCACCCGTACATACCCTTGACAAAAGCCAACAAGGTAATACGACTGTCCCAAACCAACACATCTATCTATGCAACAAATGAATACCCCAGCAGCTACCAAACACTATGCCTTGACGAAAGCCAACAAACATAGCTTGAATACTACTGACCATCCATAAGACATGACGGAGGGCTACGGCTGGTTTTTGGCAAAAACCTTTAACGTAAAGAACTTGATCTCGTTGAAGGAACTTGATAGCTTTTTATAAAAATATAGTGGCGAAAACCTTTTGCTAAAGAGGTCACTCCCGGTGAAGGGATCTCGGCTCTTTCCTCGTGGAATGAGGTGCAGGATAATCCAACTGAATACCACGATGCAAAGCAACTTGTAATCGACTATAGTGAAGTTATTACCCTGACGCAAACTTCTGCCCAGTGGGTCTCTCCTGGTGAAGGGATATCAGCCTTTGCCTCGTCGAATGAGGTGCAGGATATTCCAACCAAATACCATTATGCAAAACAAAAGGAAACGTCTTTGTAATAACACTTTTTAAAACTGTTCCAACAACATCCAAACAGGTTTGTTTTCCTTTGCATTGATCAGAATCAACGCAGTCCCATCAATTAATCACACCAGAATAGAACGAAAATAAAATGTACGTATATGCCATCCGCATTCGCCACTGGGTCCCGTCATTACCCGTTAGGTTACTTAACTAACGACAGAGCAGGGACTGGACTAGCGCGGGTGCAAAACATATACAACATCTATTAGTATATATACCAATATACAATAATCGCTCCAGGCTTGATAATATGCAACATTACAGAAAAGTAATAAGCATCACAGAACAATACAGATAATCTGGGATCCCCGGGTTTCACAGAGCCGCTACTGAAACCCGACGTTCCCCTGGTCGTGTGGATAGCCTGTGCAATGAAACCCAGACCCCTACGGGTGCGGCAAGTTACCCGCCAAAACCTGAAGTGAGGCAGCCTCCTACAGCAAAGTGAATGGACCACTCAGCATTTTACGGAATCCGGTAACTTGAGCACCCCACCTTGGGTCAACCTGTACCCCCTACAAGTGCGGCGAATAGTCTGCCAATTCTAGAGTGAGGCCCCTTTGCCTCTTAAAGCCATGAGATGCGGACCTGTTGCCCTCCAGAACCCGGCTATCTATGCACTCCGTCGCGGGGTAAACCTAGTACAGAAATAAAAATATGTACAACAAGTACATTGACCTCAGCCCGGTCGTGCCCTAAAAGAATATTATACAACAGGCACTGACGGCAGTCTACATGTTGGACGCTCGCCTCGCAATATCAAATGTACAAATAAATCCAAACTGCACTACCATTGCTCACTGCTATCCACCACGACAAATCCGCAACATCACAGCACAACACAGAACATCAACGCGAAGGTCACGTTCGCAAATCCGTCTAAAAGGACTATAGAAATTAGACACAATTTACCGCTCAAATGACATTCACGGTCGGAGATATAATTTAAGTACTGTAAACTAACAAGTTTAAAATTTCGATTGACAAAATTTCCCGAAGTGGGCCCCACGTACATCTGCTGTACAGTAAAAAACACTGGGCCCAAAAGAACTATTCCAAAAACCACAATTTCCCATGTAGAAGCCACTGTAAAAATTTGGTGCACTGTGGCTACAGTACGGCGGCGAATCCGCCGCCAAAACGTGGTTTTGGCCGCTGATCCGCCGCGCTACAGTAATATCAGCCCACCAAATTTTCACAGTTTTCTTAGAAAAGCCTGCTTGATTTACTGAGATGCTCAAAATGATTTTTAGGCCTGTTTTAAAATCGACAGAAACTTTAGACTTGGAAATTGAGATTTTGAAAATTCCGCTCGATCGATGTTTTAAACGCGTTAGAACAAGTTAGTAAAGTTTAATGGCGTGGCTCTGATACCAGTAAGTCTACGGTAGCGCCCCGGCCGTCAAACTGGCGCCAAATGCGGAACAAAAACATTTATAACTGGCGCTATCGCATACTATAACCCGGATCTGCCATTAACACTAAACTAACAAACTACAAAGTGGGTAGAAAAGTTATACCGAACGATCCGAGCCCTTCGCTCTTTAACCATCATCCCACGCTCTGTTGCGGCTGCTCCAATCTCGCTCGATCTCCGGTCTCCTCGTCCACGTGGCACCACGTCAACGGTTCTTTAAACGGGCTCTCGCCTCTGACCCGAAGCAACTCGGTCATCAAGTTTGCTAAAAGAGATGACCAAGATTGATGTAGAGAATGAGTAGAACACTTTGTCTCACTTCGTCCAAATCCATGGACGAACGGTTAATGAAGTTGCCATTTGAAACTGTGATGGAATAAAAGGAGCTATGAAATTTCCATACACCAATTATAATCTTTTTCAAAATGAATCAATCATCTATTCATAATGAGGGGCCGGCCAATATAGAAAGAGGAGGGAGGTGAGTGTAGGAGCAAGGAGGGTGACCATTAGCAATCATACTTATCATGACTCATTACTTCATTAATGCAAAACCATGAGTCACCTTAACACATCATCATGCATTAAATACAACCAATGAATCATATAACACCTCATTAACCTAGTCACCATATTCTAGAATCTTCTAGAAGCAATCTCATGAAGAAAAGATAAATCCGCATTAAACCGAATGTTTAAGACGGGTGATAGAAAACTGGAAACTGGCAACTTCCAAAAGCGATCCCGAAACGAATTTCAGGATAACCCCGTAACAGTATAAACATACCCGCATTTGTATTACGACCGAATACAAATGCAACTGAGACAAAGATATTATATCTACACAGTATAATACTCGGATCCGGCTTAAACCAAAGCCCACTAGTATTATCTGCCCGAAATATGACACGTGCGTAAACGCACGTGCATTTTCCGAACCCTGCCATAAAACCATACAGCCTTTACAACGTTTCGCCTGAACTTAGGAAACTATCTGTAGGGGACTCTAATGACTCGTCAGTACCCTGGCAGTGGGTTTAACCACAAGCCGTCCGCGGCACTAGCTGTGCGTAACGGCTGCCCATGTACTGACCTCAAGAGAGGCCGATGAGCGAACTCATCCGGAAACCCTACTGAGCCTAACAGTGAAAATGTATATACAGTCCGGTCCGTTCGTCTATGAGTATCACATATCGGGCCTAGGGGGCTGGTAACGTCATACCCCCAATAGCGGTATAAGTCGTGTCGGTGACAAGCCCTGAGCACCCTGAGAAACTACTGGAGTACCTACCAGTAATTCTCACCTGCCTTGGACAAGGACATGGTGTAATGGCTTTCCTAAACACAGCGCGATCTCCACTCCCAATACCGGGATAGACGAATCCCCTGCCGGTCCTCTCACATGCCTCCATGTGGCTCGGGACTGTACCCAAAAACTACCTGTTTGCACGACTCCTTTGAGCCGTGGTAGGGTAGAAATCAAAGCACAGTGGGAACTCACACGAGACAAATGACGACCTCAGGTCGATGAACTAACCTGTACACATGTCACCAGGGAACTACTATCTGACGATAGGTATAATACCAACTAGCAGGTTCCCGGCGAGTCCTGTCTGGTGTACTCATAACCCAATGAGCACCTGTATAAATCTTAGGTGATCCAACTGACACCAATGGCTTGTGAGACCGGCCACCGCCCCTCGTCGGGGTCTCGACTGTATACACTAGTCAACTCCGGAGTATCGATGCCCTGTCTCGAAACTCCCACGACTAGGGACCACTATTAAAGATGTGCTTATGGACTACCCAACTTTCACGTATATGATCTCCCTCATACTGTTGGTAGTCAAGCAAAATCCTAAAGGCTCTATCAACGTGTAACAGTGATCAGTCACCTGAACCTGTACACGACTGATAAAGGCAAACCTGATAGCATACTATCATCTCGAGTAAGACTGTCCTACCGGTATAGGTCCTCCGCAATCATTGCAATCACGTGCCTGCAATCCAATAATTGACTTTGAGGGCACTATATATCCAACCCGGCACTATATATCCAACAAATATATAGTAATCGTTCAAGGCGTGATAAAATGCAACATCACAGAAATGTAATAAGCATCACAGAACAATACAGATATCTGGGATCCCCGGGTTTCATAGAGCCGCTACTGAAACCTGACATTCCCCTGGTCGTGTGGATAGCCTGTAGAATGAAATCCTAGACCCCTATGGGCACGGCAAGTTACCCGCCAAAACACGAAGCGAGGCAGCCGTCTTCAACAAAGTGAATGGACCACCCAGCACTTCACGGAATCCGGTAACTTGAGTACCCCTCCTCGGGTCAACCTGTACCCCCTATGAGTGCGGCGAATAGCCCGCCAATTCTAGAGTGAAGCCCCCTCCGTCTCAACGCCATGAGATGCGGGCTCGTTTCCCTCTACAACCCGGCTACCCATGCACCCCACCGCGGGGTAATCCTAGTACAGAAAGTAAAATATACAACGGGTACATCGACCACAGCCAGGTTGTGCCCTAAAAGAATAATATACAAACAGGCAGTGACGACAGTCCACAAGTCGGACGCTCGCCCCGCAAAATCAAATGTACATATACAACCAAACATTACTACCATTGCATCCAGGCTATCCACCACGACAAATCCGCAACATCACAGCACAACACAGAACATCAACGTGAATGTCACGTTCGCAAATCCGTCTAAAAAGGGCTATAGCAGTTAGACAGGATTTACCGATCAAATGACATTCACGGTTGCAGATATAATGTAAATACTGTGAACTAACATGTTTAAATTTTCGATCGTCTAAATTTCCCGAAGTGGGCCCCAAGCACAACTGTAGAACTCAAAATAAATCTGGGCCCAAACTGAATATACCAAAACCCCCATTTCCTAGTCTAAGACCCACTGTAGAAATCTGGTGCAGAGAAGAGATGAGATGGCTGCGGAACCGCGGCCAGATCATGGGTTTGGCCGCGGTTCCGCGGTGGAACAGTGACATCACGTGACCAGATTTCTATAGAATTCATAGAATTTCCTGCACGTATTTCTGCAATGTACCAAATATTTTTTCGAGCACAAAACAAAATAGACAGATAGTGCACTTTCGAAATCGAGTTTTCGGAAAATTCGTTCGATTGAACTTGTAAACACGTTAGAGCAAACTAGACTAGGTTAATGGCATGGCTCTGATACCATGTAGGACTACGGTAGCGCCCCGGCCGTCTTTCCGAGGTCAAAATGCGGAAACGGAAATTTTTCATAACTAGAAAACCGGCGCTATCGTATGCTTAAAACCCGGATCGTAACCATTAACCTAATGCTAGCAACTAGAGATGGGATAAAATGCTATACCGATCGATCCGTGTCCTTCGGTCTTTGGCCACCATCCCAAGCTCTCCGCGGCAACTCCGGTCTTCATCTCCTCATCGGAAAGGGCACCACATCGAGAAGTCCTTTTACGGACTCCCGCTTCATTCGAAGCAACTCGGGCACGAAGTGTGCTAGCCTACGTGCCCAAGGTTGAAGTAGAGAATGTTGTGATCACTTTTTCTCTTGCATCCATGGCTTTGGATAGAGGTTAAAGTGTTGCCATTGATGGAAGCAATAAGCTAGAGGAAGAAGAAGAAGAACAAGAGCTTTTCTTTTTCTTTTCTTTTGTTGGAATGAAAGTGAGAGTGTGAGATGGTGAAAATACAAGACCAATAATACCAACCATGGCAGCCCCCCTCTCTCTCCATCTCATTTCAACACATTAAACAAAACACTAATGTGACATATTTGCTTAAAAAGAGACCATGAGTCATCTAAATGTCCATGTCACATTTAATGCAATGCATGATGAATTTCTAGCTCATTATTTCCTTTAACAAACATTAATCCAAATGTTTGCAACAGCAAAAAGATCCGGCAACATCTAAAGTAAACTCGTGACGGATCACAAGGATACCCCTCACCTGTATATATATAGCTGCATCCGCATTCCGACTGAATGCGAATGCGATGAGACTAAAGTAATCCAACAAATCTAATACTAGGATCCGGCTTAAACCAAAGCCCACCAGTATGATCCGTCCGATCATGACCCGTGCAATACTGCACGTATAAGATCGGACCCTGCCATATATTATACGGCCTCTACAACGTTTCGCCCGAAATTTGAAAAACTGTCTATGGGGGACTCTAAAGACTCGTCAATACTTTGGCTGTGGATTTAACCACTAGCACGTCAGTGGTACTAGCTGTACGTAATGGGCTACCAGGTATTGACCAAAAGGGACGTCGATGAGAGAACTCATCCTGACACCCTACTGAGCCTGACAGTGACAATATCCGTACAATCCGGTCCGTTCATCTATGAGTATCGCATGGCGGGCCTAAGGGGTTGGTAAAAGTCAGACCCCCAAAAGCTGTACAAGTCGTGTCGGAGTGTAGCCCAGAACACCCTGAGATACTACTGGAATACCTACCAGTAAATCTCCTGCCTCGGCCGAGGGCTTTGTGTAATGGCTCTCCTAGACACAGCGCGATCTCACCTCCAATACCGAGAGAGACGAAACCCCTGCCGATCCACTAACTGCCTCCATGTAGCTCGGGACTGTACCTAACTAAAACCTTTTTGCACGACTCCTTTGAGCCGTGGTAGGGTAGTAATCAAAGTACAGTGGGAACTCACACGAGACAAATGACGATCTCAGGTCGATGAACTAACCTGTACACATGTCACCAGGGAACTGCTATCTGACGTCTGGTATAATCCCAACTAGCAGGTTCCCGGCGAGTCCTGTCCGGTGTACTCATAACCCAATGAGCACCAGTATACATCTTAGGTGAACCAACTGACACCAGTGGCTTGTGAGACCGGCCACCGCCCCTCGTCGGTGTCTCGACTATATACACTAGTCTACTCAGGAGTATCGATGCCCTGTCTCGAAAACACCCACAACTAGGGACCTTTTAAGGATGTGCTTATAGACCCCAGCTCCCACGTATATGATCGCCATCATACTGCTGGCAGTCAAGAAAGAATCCTAAGGGTTCTATCAACGTACAATAGTGATCAGTAATGTCACCTAAAGCAGTACACGATGATAATGACAAACCTTGGTAGCATACTATTCTCTATCAACGTGTAATAGTGAACTACAATGTCACCTCAAGTATGTACACGATGATAAAGACAAACCAGATAGTATACAAACCTCTCGAGTAAGACTGTCCTATCGGTATAGGTCCTCCCTCAATCATAGCAATCACATGCCTGTGATCCAATAATTGACTCTGAGGGCACTATATCCAACAGTTATAAGATCAAGAGAAGACAAAGAACTCAAGGGGAGCTAACTATGAACAAGAACAAAATGAAAAGAGAAACAAAAAGTATACAAAGTATGACCCTTGTCCCTTGCTCACTGATCTACCTTATATAAGCACAAAATAAGAATAAACAAGCAATAAAAATGAGTTGATGTGACAGCAAGGGAGAGACAGAACAAAAATGAGGCTTATTGGGCATGATGGGGCCGGTGAGACAGGTTTTCTTGGGCATGTCGCCGGTCCAAATCCGAGCAATCTGGCTCGTGTTGGTGTGGTGGTCTTGAGTTCTCTCAACAAGTTCACTGGTGCTGCTTGATTTGCTTATATGAACCTGGATATACACAGTAGACTGTGGAGGGAAACTTGATACTTTTTAAATCACATCACATCTTTGCATTTAACACACATCACCTCACTTGTGCTCACTTGCACCAAGGCAGCCCCCCCTCTAGGTCCATGAACCAATAAGCTAGTGTACACACTTGTATGTGTTGGACCATTTAGATAAAAAGTGTGTACACATCCATGTTGCTAAAAGAAACTCTTGAAATATTGATCGGTTTGCAGTTCCGATTGCAGTGTCGGCTCACCAATATAATATCCGTGCATTTGAATGTGTTTCCAGTATTTTGTCACGGATACTTGTAATCTATATTTACTGAGCAGACACTGGTTAATAGTACCGATACATACAAAAAATAGATAATGAATGAGTGGTATTAAAATGTAGTTTTCTGAGATGAACAAGTGACCTCTTTAGCAAAGCTAGCAAAAGCCTAAAAACACTCCTTTTCTAAATCACTAGATTCTACAACGATATCAAGTTCATTACGCTCATGGTTTTCTTAAAAACCTACGTAGCTCTTCATCATTTCAGATAAGTGCTATTTAGTATTCGTGCTGCGTTTGTTGACCTTGTCAAGGTGTAGTGTGCGGTAACTAATTAGTGATTATCTGCTGGCATGCGATGCGATTGGATTAGGGTAGTCATACGGCTTTGTTGACCTTGTTAAGGGTCGTACGGGTGGGTTTAATTCAATCAAGAAATGACGGGTTGAACTTGGCTAGCGCTTATGATTTGTTGACCTTGTTAAGGTCATAAGTGGCTAGGGGTAAAAAACAGTATCGGGAATTTCAAGTGTTGAAATTTTCAATGAGATTGCATACCTTCTATATGATAGTTGGATCCCGATACCCACTGCGAGTAAGAGTTAATCGTAGGAGAGTTTTGAACTTTATAATTAGCCGATCAAGTAGGTGTCTAGAAAGGTGTCAACGGGGTTAAGCCTCTAGGGAAACGAGATTTATTTTAATTAGGTCCGTGCGAAAGCACGGGGAACCTCCCTCGGAGTACCGATACCTGCCTGGCCGAACGATTGGCGAACCTGTAGGGTGTAATTAATCCCGGCTAATCTTACCTTTTAGGGTTTGAACGAAGATTTGATAAAAACAGTGGGAGCCATCCTGATTAGATAAAATAACCAATGTAATCTTGCAAAGAACGCACACAAAGTGATTATACTTCTCTCTCTCTCCAGGTAGCGACCAATGAAATGCCTTAATCAAGATAATAATATGGATGTTTTGACCGAACCTACTTATCATACTGGGCTAGGTTCCGCTGTACCTTATGATTGTCATAAGTTTGAGTAAGGAATAGGGGAATATTCGGATTCCCACGCCACCCAAACGAAGAATAAGCATGTTGATGCATTGTCTTCGGGTGTGTTCGTAACCAAGAACTATTTCTCAGTTACCTATACGTTCTGGGTATTGGATACCGGATCAGGATCCTAAACATGTAATTTATTACATGGGTTATAGACAGGTGGAGAACTGGGAAAGGGTGATATGTCTCCAGTAGTAGAGATGGTGCAATTGTTGCAGCCAAAGCAGTTGGCAAATATCACCTTGTGTTACGTACAGGTAACACATTGATTCTTACCGACTGTTATTTCGTACCAACAAATATTGTGAATATTTTCCTAAATCAAGTGTTAATTGGGTAAGGTATGTTGTATAACAGTGTACACGTTATGAATCAAACTACAGTTATAAACGTATAGAACACACACAAGAGGAACATTTCAGAATTTAACAATGTCTTCTTGAGGCATTGTAGACTAGGTCATGTCGATAAGACTAGACTAGCTGAAGTTCTATAAGGATGCATATTTGAATCCGTTCGAATTTATATCTTATGAAAACTTGCCATTCATGTCTCAAAGACTAGGTGACCAAATCTCCGTTTACTGGAAACGGAGAAAGAACTACTGAACTCTTGGACAGATACATGGTGATGTATGCGGTCCTATGTCTATAAATGCCAGGGATGGTTCAACATACTTTATTATATTCACTGATGTTCTCTCAAGATAAGAACCTGTGTTCTTGTTGAAACATAAAACTAAATCTTTTGAGAATTTCAAGGAATATAAGTACGAAGTTAGGAACCATATGGGTAAAGGTATTCAAGTCCTTCGATATGACCGGGGAAAAGAATACTGGAGCACAGAATTTTGAGACTATTTAAAAGAGAATGAGATTCTCTCTCAGTTTACTCCTCCGTATAAACCACAGCACAATGGTATATCGGGGTGGAGGAATCACACCCTATGAGATATGGTGTGCTCTATGATGAGTACTGCTGAGTTGCCTATTTCGTTTCAGGAACATGCACTTGAGAAGATGCATACCTATTGAATAGAGTTCCAATTAAATCCGTTGCCTACCACTCCATATGAGATATGTAATGGGAAGAGACCATCTTTTAAACGATTTAAAATATGGGTTTGTCCGGCCTATGTTGAAGAGCAAAATGCGGACAAGCTCGAGGCAAGGTCAGTTCTATGCAAGTTTGTAGGATATCCCAACCATTCACGAGGGTATATCTTCTACCACACCGAGGAACAAAAGATGTTTTGTTTCTCGACATGCCACCTTTTTAGAAAAGGAATTTCTTGTCGAAGAAATTAGTGGCGATGAGGTAGAACTGGAAGAAGTTCCAGCAAAGCAAACTATAACTGATAATTTGGTGGAACCGGAGGATTCAATAGTCCCTGACGAACCGAAGCAACTCCGCAGATCTAGTTGGGTTACTCATCCACCTGAGAGATACTATGGTTTTCTCGTAGACGGTGGGAGCGAGGATTGCATCATGGAGATGATGACCTAACTAGTTTCGAGCAGGCCATCACAAGTGGAAACTATGTGAAATGGCTGGATGCTATGCGATCTGAGATAGAATCCATGTACACCAGTAAAGTGTTGACTTTGCAGGTTTCTCCTGAAGGGGTAAAACCCATCTGGAACAAGAGGATATATGAGAAAGTTAATTTGTTGTAGATGGAAAAGGTGAGACTTTCAAAGCTAGACTTGTCGCTAAGCTTAAGTCCATCAGGATCCTACTTGCCATTGCTGCATACCATGACTACGATATCTGGCAGACTGCACATCAAAACCGCTTTTCTAAATAGTGATTTAGAAGAGAGTGTGTATATGACACTGCCAGAGGTCTTCGTAGACAGTGGGAGCAGCGGAAGCATGTGCAAGCTGCTTAAATCCATCTACGGGTTAAAGCAGGCATCGCAGAGATGGAACATCTATTTTAATGAAGCTATCAAAGAGTTTGACTTCATCAAAAAGGTAGATGAACCATGTATAAATAAGAAGGTTATAGAGAGTATGGTTGTCTTCCTCGTATTGTACGCGGATGGGATACTCTTGAAAGGAAAGGGTGTTCCTATGCTCCACTCGGTCAAGCACCTCTTATCACACAGGTTCTCCATGAAAGATCTAACTGATGTCTCCTACATCCTGGGGATATAGATCTATAGCGATAGATCTAAATGGATTTAGGATTGTCTCAATCCAGGTACATAGACACCATGCTAAAAGGGTTTAGTATGGATGATTCTAAGCGTGGTAATGTATCCGCTTGTTCAGAAACCACTCTCTCCAAAGAGATGTCTCTCGAGACTGGTTTGAGGAGGGCTCGCATACAAGGGATACCCTATGCTTTGGCAAACGGGTCAATCAAGTATGCGATGTTATATACCAGACCAGATGTAGCGTACTCACTAGGTGTAGTAAGTATTGAAAAGATCTTTAGGAAAACCACTGGACAACTGAAGAACATTCTTCAGCTCTTGAGAAGGAAAAAAGAGATTTTCTTGGTGTATGGTAATGATGAACTCCAGATAGAGTCCTTTACCGATTCGAGCTTCCAGAGTGATAAGAACGACTGAAAGTCAGTCTCGGGTTTTGTCTTCACACTCAATGGAGGGACGGTATGTTGGAAGGGTTCCAAGCTATATACCGTAGCAGACTCGTTGATAGAGGCTAATTATATCGCTACAAACGATGCTGCCAAAGAAGTTGTCTGGATGAATAAGTTCATACGATGAACTTGGTTCTTACTATTGGGCATCCAATACCTCTGTATTTTGATGACAATGGAGCTGTGGCTTTGGCCTAAGAACCTCGGTCCCATCAGCGGTCCAAACATATTCTTAGACAGTATCACCTGATCAGGGAGATAGTTGGTCTCCGAGAGATCGAGGTTAGGAGAGTTAACACAGAGGATAACAGAGCGGATCCACGCACCGAGGCCATCCCCCAGATGCTATTCGAGATACTTTTGGGACGTTGGGTATGGGATACTACAACAACTGGCCTTAGTGCAGGTGGGAGATTGTTAGGAATATGTATGCCCTAGAAGCTATTATTGATGATATAGTGGATGCTTGGACATATATATAGACGACTTTCTTGCTCGACATGATAGTATGCTATCACGTTACCTTTATCTTAATATGTATACTGATATTTATATTGTCTGTCTCTTACATGTTGATAAAGCACTTAGGATATGTACTTGACTACCAGGACTATGATGAGATCATACTAGTGGGGCCAGGGTGGTCCACAAGTATATCCTTTAATCAGTTCCTAGTCGTGGGAATATCGAGACCAGGGCATCGATATTCCAGTGTAGACTAGTGTGTACGTTTTTTGTCCCTTAGAGGGCGATGGATGATCCCACAGCCATTGGTGTGTGACATCAAAGATTGTACACAGGTGCTCATTGGAGAATGGGTATACCGAACAAGACTCGCCGATGACTCCTATGTGGTAGTATACCTATCGTTAGATAGCAATCCTCTGGTGATACCGGTACAGGTTATTCTGTAGACCCGAGATCGTCATAAAGTCTTGTGTGGCTCCTACTGTGCTTTGATTTCTTCCCTACCATGGCTCAAAGGAGTCGTGCAAACAGGTGGATTTTGGGTACAGTCCCGAGTCACATGAAGGCAATGAGCGATAGGAGGGGTTTTTTCTCTCCTGGTATTGGGGTTGATGTTGCGCTATGCTCGATTGGCTATAACTGGAAGTCCCTGTCCAGGGCTGCTACTGAGATTTACTCATAAGAGTTATCAGTAGTTTCTCAAACGGTGAAGGAATCTCGGCTCTTTCCTTATCGAATAAGGTGCATGATATTTCATAAATACTACTATGCAAAGCAAAAATTATAGAAGCAACCAAAAGACTAACAGAGTGGATTGTAGCATCTGCTAGTTTCGCTAAAGAGGTCACTCCCGAAGAAGGGATCTTGGCTCTTTCCTTATCGAATAAGGTGCTGGATATTCTACAAGGAATACCGCTATGCAAAGCAAGAACTAGAGCTACCAGTTTTTAAACATGTTTCTACAACATCTTTAGGTTTCTTTTATTTCATTAATCTCATTAATGAAGTCCAATAAATTATGCTTCCTAAGCATCATAGAAGAAACGAAAGCAGCAATATTTATTATATATCACATATATATATAATACTAGCATTCGTCTCAGAATATCAAGTGATCACATCACAGAATATCAACAGCAGAAGAACATATATGAAATATTGGATATACTAGGAATTCCGTGTTTTAAATTAAGCCAGTATAAAACACGGATTCCACGGTCGCGATGAATAGCCAAACCCACATCCCTAGAGCACTACGAGAGTAGAAAGCAACACTTCCAATTCTAGAGTTAGGAGACCCGATCTCGACTCCTCGAGATGGTCTCCTACTGGACCCTAAAACCCGGTTACTTGTGCTCTCCTCCTTGGGTCTATCCTAATGCGGAAAAGTAAATAATATACATCAATGGTGACATCATTCTCAACCCGGAAGTGCCCCAATAAAAGAATAGTACACACAATCTTTTAAATGAATGAAAATGAAAAACTCTCATCTCAAATAAAAAACCCCGGCTATTCAAAACACGACGATCCAATATAACATATCACAGCAACACATAACATCACATGTCATCAACATAGGTAAATATGCCTATCCCAATTGTCGTTGACGTATAGCAACGAAACCGGCGATACACCACATATTACACTTACGGTCGCAGAAAAGAAAGTGAAAAGATACAACAGTTGGAATCCGCAACCACCTTAGACATCATAAACCCAATGTATCACATACTTTGGATTTCATGCCCAACAAATGAATTCCTTAGACATCACATGCCTAACAATTATAAACCCCGCATTTTAGTCTCGATATTGAAAACACTTTCCAATAACCTATCGGGTAATTCAACAAAATTCCGGATAACCTGAACGAATACTCATCGGAAACTTTAGTAGACGGCCGCACCCCCGATGCCGTCGACGAAGTGCACTAAGGCTGAACACCGTGGCCGTGAGCACCCGATCGGATGCTTTTGGCGACGGGGTTCTCCTACAGTCACGTGGTCGAGGCTATGGGGCGTGGCTATCTAGTAAGGTTACCCGGCGAATATCCGCGTACACTATGTAATTGCGACATACTTTTGCTCAACATCAAAATTCCGTGGCAACCGATAAAATGAGACTAAACTGCTAGATTTATAAAATTCAAACTAGTTCTCACATAACCAATTATGTGGATTCTAAATATTGTATCACAATCACAGATAGCTAGACGATGTTAAACTTTTCGATCGAATAAACAAATACCCAAAATTTCCCAAAGAGCTCAACACTTGAGCGGAGTTCAAAAAGTACCCAGAACATACCACAGCTCCTATGAACCATCCGTAGAAGGGCCGATCAATGCCTCACTCGTGTCGCCACGGAACTGCCGCAAACCCTAGGGTATGACCGCGGTTCCGCGATCCAAAAAGTCGAGTTTGGGTATCGTTCTTCTAGAGGGTCCACAGAATCACTTGCATGATTTTCTGAAGATTTTAAACTTGAAAAAAATCCAACACTTGGAAAATTTCCAGCGAGGGAAAATATGGGTTATTGATATCCGTTCGAAATTTTTAACATCATCTAAATAACCCGAATACATGTTAGAATTACGACTACGAAACACTCCGAATTGCCTTTGCAAAAAGTTAACATCACATGCAAATTTAGCAAAAACAAGCAACACCTGAAACACCAAAACCCAGAGCCTGGAACACTGTAAAAATTTGAAGCCAGAATGTATGAACAGTGCCGGCCTGCTCGGATTTTCCCTTGTTGTGCTCGGCCAAAATCCGACCAAAATGCTTTAAATTTTATAGTGTTCATGTTATATCACATACAACATTCTGCAGTTGCTAAAATTTTTTTTAGAGGCCATTTAAAATTCGACAGAAACTAGGAATGTGTATCGGGTGTTTCGGAGTTGTTTCCGTTTCGTAATCTAAAAAATATCGTTTAAATCTCTAGCTTGGCTCTGATACCACAGTAGGGTTACGTAGCGCGGCAGCAAGGTTTCGGGAGGCATCGTCCATGCCGTTTTCAAAAATTTGCCATTCTAAACAACCCTAACCCAAGAATCTTAACTAGAGAATTAAACAAACCAACATGCAAACAGCTTTGCATACAATGGGAATGCGGAATATAACCTTTGTAGACCGGTCATTCACTTCAAATGCTCCGTGTAGAAGTCCCTTCTCTACGAGTAATGATCTCCCAAACTCTTGAGAGGCTCCACAAGGTGAAAGATGCAAACTTGCATGAAGTCTTCGAGGCCGAAGATGATCTATGTCGAGAAGACTCAAGCTCATGCTACCTCTTCACTAATGGTAGATTAGTGAAGCAAACACCCTAAACTAAATGGCTAATAGTAGATGATAATGAAGTGGGAATTTTGCTCACTTTAGATTTTATATTCTCACAATATTTCATCACAATCTTAAAAGCAAGAAAGCTTTCATGAAGAAGAAGAAGAAGATGTGATGGATAATGAAATGATGTTAGAAATGCAACCATGGGTGAGTATATGACATACACTAACGATTATGTTAATAAATATCTTAAGTAAAACAAAAAAGGTGGACTTACTCAATGGTTCTACTAGCTTCCATCCAAGCTCAACCATGACTAATTTCCAAGTTATTTGAATTACTTAAAACAAATGAAACCCTAACATTAACCTAGCATAGTGTGAGTCTCATACATCCATATTGCATGTGTAACCAAACATGACACAAGAATATATATCACATATATATTTTGTACAAAAAGAAAACAATACAATTAACATATATCACATATATATTAATGTATCACAAGTGAGAAAAAGAAGTGTTTAAGTGAGCTAATATTAGTTAATGTAATTTAATATATCAAATATATAATTATACATTAAATTATTAAATCAACACATGATTTAATAATCCGGCTATATTACATATAACCGACTAATATCATATGTATCTTTTTATCGAATCAACACTTGATCCGATAACCCGGCTATATCACATATAACCGGACGATATCACATATCGCTAGAATAGAATGCGGTATCACATACGCGCATTAATCTCGGTCCCGCACATCACATATGTGCTCCTACTTCGTTTCACATGAACCAGGAAACCTCTGTGTAGGACTCTAAAGACTCGTCAATACACCGGCAGTAGGTGATGATCATATCAAACACCCACAAGGTGCAAGCGGTCTGCTAAACGTAACGGCCACTTGGGTATTGAGCGATCAGAAGATCAACAAGCAAGACTGCTCATACTCTTGTGAATCCAATCAGTAACACTACCGTACAGTCCAGTCTCTTCGTCTGATATGTCGCATATCACAGCCTGGGGGTGGTATAACGTCAGACCCTAATAGCCTGATGAGTCATGCCGATGCAAGGTCCATAACGGCTCAAGAAACTACTGATAATACTTACCAGTAGATGTCAGCAACCCTGTCTAGGGATTTCCCGTTATGGCCAATCGAGCATGGTGCAACATCAACCCCCAATACCGGGAGAGATGAAATCCCCTCGCATCGCTCATTGCCTCCATGTGACTCGGGACTGTACCCAAAAACCTCTGTTTTGCGCGATCTCTTGAACGTGGTAAGGTGGAAATCAAAGCACAGTGTGAATCACACAAGACTCTATGACGATCTTGGGTCGACAGACTAACCTGCACCAGTGTCACCAGAGAACTGCTATCTGACGATAGGTATAATACCATCTAGGAGTTCTCGGAGAGTCCGTCCAGTGTATCCTTTCTCCACTGAGCACCCGTATACCATCTCTAATTTCAAACACCAATGGATATGGGATCATCCATCGCCCATCATGTGGGTCGAGAAGCGTATACGCTAGTCTACTCTGGAATATCGATGCCCTGTCTCGATACTCCCATGACTAGGAACATTTGAAGGATGTGAAAGGTTACGCTAGTGCCCCGGCCAACTACTGTGACCAAATGCGGAACAAATTTTTTTCTAACGATTAGAACATGGCACTAGAATAACTTTTAACCCCGATCTTACCATAAACCTAAGTAGCAAAAGTAGTAGTGCTATCTACTATGATGAAGAAATCTCACCAAGCAACCCAAGTCCTTCGGTCTTCTTTCCTCGTCATGTGCTCCAAGTGGCCACCTTGAAATTGTTCGATCTCCATTTCCGGCTCCATCGGTCCTCCGGGATCGAGCTTGTTCTCCGGCCCTTCTTTATCGTAGATGATCCACCCGAGAGATGTGATCCATGGATCTATCTCCTAAATAAGTAACAAAAAGGAGTAACTAGAGAACTTGGGATGCTAATCCAAGTTTTCTAGGATGTAGTATGAAGATCTATGTGTTCTACTATCTCTACCTTGCCTCTTCACTTATTTCTCAACTCATGAGAGGGTAGTGAAAGAGGAAGATGATGAAGGTGAAGGAAATCAAGAGAGGGGAGGAGATGAATAAAAATGGGAGCTCAAGAAAATAATGAAGCAACCATGAGAGAGAAATTACATACAAAGGTTTGTGTATGAATTTCTTGAATAAACAATCAACAACAATGCTTCAATAGTAACTCCAAATGAATAAAAAATGCATTTGTTAAATATTGAAGCATGGATTCCTCCATTCCTCCCATACCTCACAATTTACACCTCATTTTCCATTTATAAAATAAATGGAAAAAACATAATGAGGTGGCCACCTTCTAGAAGGTAATCTGTAATAAATACGGATTACAGTCTGCTGTATATACATATCTGCATTCGGATAAAAACATGAATGCACAAAGAGATAGAATAACACGAAGAACGTAATACTAGAATATACATATCGAAATACATATATGTAAACTATTAAATCAATACCTGATTTAACAATCCGGCTCAAACCCGAGCCGGCTAGTATTACCAACTGTCCGATCGAAAACCCGAGTACAAAGTACATCAATCGATCGAGACCCTGCATGTACCCAATATGGCTACTACATCATTTTGCTTGAACCAGGGAAACCCTCTGTGTGGGACTCTAAAAACTCGACAGTACGCCAGCAGTGAGTTACTGGATAAATCCATAACCACAAGCACGTCAGTGGCACTAGCTGTACGTAACCGCTACCTGGATACCTGTCGAAAAGGAAGGCCGACGAGCAAACTCATCCGGATCCCTACTGAGCCTATCTGTGACAATCTCCGTACAGTCCGTTCTCTTCGTCTGAGAGTATCGCATACCGGGTCTAGGGGATGGTAAACGTCAGACCCTGATAACCTGGTAATTCGTGCTGATGCGGCTCGGGACCAATCCGGGAAACTACTGATCAGCCTATTAATAAATCCCAACTGCCTTGGCCAAGGTCTTATGGTCCTGACGAATCGAACAGTGTGTGATATCGACTCCTTATACCGGGAGAGACGAATCCCAGACAATTGCTCACTGCCTCCATGTGGCTCCGGACTGTACCCAACCAAAACCTGTTTGCACGTCTCAGTAGAGCGTGGTAGGGTATGATCAAAGCACAGTGGAAACCCACACGAGACAAATGCCGATCTCAGGTCTAAAGACTAACCTGTACTCATGTCACCTGAGAATTTCTACCTGACGATAGGTATAGTACCATCTGGAAGTTCTCGGCGAGTCTGTCCTGTGTACTCACCCCCAGTGAGCAACTGCATACGATCTTAGGTCTAAAGACCAATGGTTGCGAGACTAAACCATCGCCCCTCGTCGGAGTCTAGAAACATATACACTAGTCTACTCTGGAATATCGATGCCCAGTCTCGATACTCCCACGACTAGGGACCATTTAAGGATGTGCGTACCGACTACCCTGCTCCTATAAGTATGATCGCCACCACAACGTAGGTAGTCTAGCATTGATCCTACGAGCTTTATCAACATGTATAAAAGATATGTAATAGCAAGTAAAACATGCACATGTTAAGATAAAGACAAACCATATAGCATACTATCATATCGAGCAAGACTGTCCTATACATATATATGTCCAAGCATCCATATGCATACATATACAATAATGGCCTCTAGGGCATACATATCCAACAATCTCCCACTTGCACTAAGGCCATATATATTGGTGTGCCGAGTATCCAACGTCTGCGGCCAGCTTTGGTGTACCGCATACCCAATATCTCAAAAAGTCTCTCGAACTGTGCTTGAGGAAGGGCCTTAGTGAATGGATCCGCAGTGTTGTCTTTTGTATCCACTCTCCTGACCTCGATCTCCTGGCGATCTACGAACTCCTTGATCAGGTGATACCGCCTTAAGATGTGCCTGGATTTCTGATGGGACCGTGATTCCTTCGCTAAAGCTATAGCCCCATTGTTATTACAATACAAAGGTATTAGGTCAACAATAGACGGAACTACCTGAAGTTCATTAATGAACTTCTTCATCCAGACCGTCTATTTTGCGGCATCGCTTGCAGCAATGTATTCATCCTCCATCGTCGAGTCTGCAACGGTATCCTGTTTGGAGCTCTTCCAACACACCGCCCCTCCGTTGAGGGTAAATACAAAACCCGAGACAGACTTGCTGTCATCCTTGTCACTCTGGAAGCTTGAATCGGTAAAGGACTCGACCTTTAAGTCTCAATTACCGTAAACCAAGAACATGTCCTTTGTCCTTCTCAGGTATTTGAGAATATTCTTTACTGCTGTCCAGTGGTACTCACCTGGGTTTGACTGATACCGGCTAACCACGCTTAGCGCATAATCTACATCTGGCCTTATACATAGCATCGCATACATTATTGATCCTACAGCCGAAGCGTAGGGTATAGTACTCATGCGAACCCTCTCCTCGCCAGTCTTGGGAGACATCTCCTTGGAGAGGGTGATTCCGTGCAATGCGGGTATGTTACCGCGCTTGGAATCTTCCATACCAAATCTCTTTAGTACGGTCTTTATGTACCTGGACTGTGAAATTCCCAGTAATCTCTTGGATCTATCTCTGTAGATCTTAATCCCCAGAATGTACGAGGCATCGCCCAGGTCCTTCATGGAGAACCTTTGTGATAAGAATAGCTTGGCCGATTGTAGCATAGGAATGTTATTTCCTATCAAAAGAATGTCGTCCACGTACAAGACTATGAACACGACAGTTCGTCCTACAATCTTCTTATAAATACAAGGCTCATCCTCGTTCTTAATGAAGTCAAATTCCTTGACTGTTTCATCAAAACAGATGTTCCAACTCCGCGATGTCTTCTTTAATCCATAAATGGATTTAAGTAACTTGCACACCTTCCCGCTGCACCCACTGTCTACAAAACCTTCTGGCTGATCCATATAAACGCACTCTTCCAAACTGCCGTTTAGAAAAGCCGTTTTTACGTCCATCTGCCAGATCTCTTAGTCATGGAAGGCAACAATGGCAAATAGGATCCGAATGGATTTAAGCATAGCCACTGGAGAAAAGGTTTCTCCATACTCTACACCTAGTCTTTGACGAAAACCTTTTGCAACGAGTCTAGCCTTATAGGTTTCCACCTGCCCATCTACACCAAGTTTCCTTTTGTAGATCCATTTGCATCCAACGGGTTTTACTCCAGGTGGAGCAATATACAAGGTCCACACTTTATTGGTGTACATGGACTCCATTTCGGATCGCATAGCATCCGGCCACTTATCAGAGTCCCTACTGATAATGGCCTGCCTGAAACTAGTAGGATCATCTTCTTCCAAGATGCAATCTTCTCAATCCCCGTCTATGAGAAAACCGTAGTATCACTCGGGCGGATGAGAAATCCTTCCAGATCTGCAGAGTGGCTGAAGTTCGTCTGGGACTATTGAATCTTATGGTTCCACCAAACCTTCAGTTACAGTTTGTCCCTCTGGAATTTCTTCCAGTTCTACCATGCTCCCACTAATTTCTTTTGCAAGAAATTCCTTCTCCAAAAAGACGGCGTGGCAAGCAACAAACACCTTCTGTTCCTCAGTGTGGTAGAACAGATACCCTTGTGAATACTTAGGATATCCTACAAACTTACACAAAACTGACCGTGCCTCGAGTTTGTCCGGGTTCTGCTTCTTTAAATAAGCTGGACAACCCCATATCGTAATAAAATTAAGGTATGGTCTCTTCCGCTCCCACAGTGTATGTGGAGTAGTAAGTACGGGTTTGGTAGGAATCCTGTTCAATACATATATTGTCGTTTCAAGGGCATATCCCTAGAATGAAAGAGGCAACTCAGCATTACTCATCATGGAGCGAACCATATCCAATAGGGTATGGTTCATCCGCTCCAATACACTGTTGTGCCGTGGTGTATACGGAGTAGTAAGCTGAGAGAGAATTCCATTCTTTTTTATGTATTCTAGGAATTCCGTGCTTAAGTATTCCCCTCCTCTATCAGATCGAAGGATCTTAATACTTTTGCCAGTCTGGTTCTCTACTTCGTTTCTGAATTCTTTGAATTTCTCAAAATCTTCAGATTTGTGTTTCTTAAGATACACATATCCGAACCTAGAGAGATCGTCAGTGAATGTGATAAAGTAAGAGAACCCACCCCTTGCATGTATAAACATTGGACCACATACATCACTGTGTATGAGTCCCAAGAGCTTTGTTGCTCTTTCTCCATGTCCGGTTAACGGAGATTTGGTCATCTTTCCTTTGAGACAAGATTGAAAAGTTTCATAAGATGAAAATTCAAACGTATCCAAAAGTCCATCTTTATGCAACTTACTCAGTCTTTTCTCTCCGATATGAACAAGTCTACAATGCCACAAGTAGGATTCGTTCATATCTGAACTCTTTCTCTTGCGTGTGTTTTGTATACTGAGAACTGTGTTTTGATTAAGAACAAAGATACCATTACACAGTGTACCTTCTGCAACCAATACCTGATTAAGGTAAATGTTCATGATATTTCTATCAAGTAAAAACTTATATCCATCTTTATCAAGTAAAGAAACTGATATGATGTTGCAAACCATGGAAGGTACATAGTAGCAGTTGTTCAAAATTATAGTATTGCTACTTAGCAATGCTAGGTGATATTCACCGACGGCAGAAGCATCAACCTGTGCTCCATTCCCTACTCTGAGGGACATATCACCAGGTCCAACCATCCTAATTTTTCTCAGTCCCTATAATAAATTACAGATATGAGATCCCTGCCCGGTATCGAGTACCCAGGGGGTAGGACTGACCGAAAAATAGTTCTCAATAACAAGAACACCTGAAGAAGACATAATAGTATGTTTCTTCTTCGATGGGGTCATCAAGAAATTTAAACAATCCTCTTTCCCTTGCCTATACTCATGACTGTTGTCATAAGTTAGAGCCGAACCGACGTTCCCCAGCCCCGAATAAGAATTCGGATCGGTCAAGCGATACATTTTATTATCTTGATTAGGGCGTGAAATGGTTGCTACCTTAAGAGAGAGAAAAGAAACACTCAGCGTGCGCTCTTGCAAGATTAGATTGGTTATTAGTTTATCTAATCAGGATGGCTCCCACTGTTTCCTCGAATTCTCCTTCAAACCTCAAAAGGAGAACTAGTCAGGATTAATCACACGTCACAATACTTGCTTAACCTTTCAGCCCGGCTAGTGTCAGTACTTCGAAGGAGGTTTTCCAACGCTTTCGCGAAGTTCCTTAATTGCATAACCTCCTTTTCCTGGAGGCGTAGTCCCGCTAACACTGTTCCAGACACCTACTTGGTTTATAGCATTGATTGTTAATTAAAATAATCTCCCGAGAGTAATCCTACTCATCAGTAGGATCGGGATCCAACTATCATTATGTGATGCACTAGATGGAATCCACTCTAGTCACCACACACCAGAAAGTATGTGTAACGTTTTAGAAATTGTTTAGGCGATTTTCCGTTAATAGGTAAAATAAATTGTGTTTTCCGTAAAAACCTAGAAGCGAGCATTTATCTGTATAGAATTCACTGCACCTAGTTTAACTAGGAAATTGCTAGTTTGCGATTTTTATTGGTCACTTGAAAATTTTAGTGTATTTTTAATAATTTTCCTTAATTAAAATATTATTTTTTAAGTTGTTAATTATGCACTTAATTAGTGGTAATTACAATTTGGTTCGGGTTAATTATGCTAATGTGAATCTATGCTAAATTAATCCCAAGATTTACTATTTTGTTTTGTTCCAAAATATCTTGGATAAATATCTAGATATTTTGTAAGTTAATGAAGGTTTTAATGAGAGGTTTTGAGGTGGCATTTGTAATAAAGCTTTAATTGTGTTTTAACTAGATATTTCCACACACTTCCACAAATATCTCCATCTTTCCCTTGCTATGGCCGACCCTTCCCCTTGCTGCCCCATTTTCTTTTTGACCCCATTTCAACTTCTTAAAGCTTCACAAATTCATCTAAAATCATAAATTAATCCCACAAACTCAAATACAAATCAATACCCATTAATCTTTAGCCTTAATCTTGCATGGATCTTCATGAAGATAGCATTTCGGAGGATCTTTTGTTGATATAGTTGCAAGTTTTTGAATCTAGTGGAAGTATAAATCCTAACCCTAATCTTTTATTGTTGTTTATATCATTATGCTAGCTTGTTTGATATTTAAATAAGTTTTTATTTGCATGTTTAGAAATTCAAGATAAGGTTTGTGAAGATCTAGTTAAGGTTTTGATTAGTGTAATGGTTAAGTGTGAAGTTTAGACTTGGATAAAACTTAACCTAGTGCAAGATTGTTAAATAATATTTTTCCTAATTATCTAATTAAGCTTAAGTGCAAGCTAAACTTTTCTAAATCACTTTTGGGTGAGATTAAAATTCTATTAAGGTTTGAGTGGTTTAATCAAACTATTATGAGATGATTGTGATTACTAGTTTTGGTTAAACTTGTAGATTTGGGCTAAATTGATTAAAAGTCGCTTACTTGATTTCCGGTAAATTTAGGCGTGGGTTTCTTTTGACGTTGCGACGTTATATATATTAGATTTCATGATATATATTGTGTTGTGAATGCGTGATCGATACGATCAAGGTCTAGGCTTGGTGATTATGTTGTTTTGTGTTCCTAGCTAGGGTTGCACCGATATCGTACGTGTTTTGTGCACTGAGTGCACAGTGTGTTTATCTTGTGGACGTTATCCTTGCGTTTCGTTGTCTTTGTGTCGGCGCAGGATATTTAATCTTATGTGTTGTGTTTGTGAAATTTTAGGATCGCGAGCATGGACTTCGGACGCTGTGAAGAAAGGGAAGCAGGTGGTCGGATTTACCTAGCTCGAGGTCATCGGTGAGTAGATTTAACATTTACAGGGGAATCACCCGCATGGTGTTATGCGTCTGGGCTAGATATGATATGACATTAGCCGCATGTTTATATTTCACATATAGAGATTTTGCATAAAGCTTCATTGCATATTATTACTTGTTGTGCTTGGACTTGTACCCTTTGGACACTGCACTATTATTGACGGTTCATGTTGCACGAGCACTGATTGTATGCCATACACACCGTCGATAATTGTCTTGACATGCACAACACCTATACATACATGATATTGTATTGGATAGGGATAATGGAGATAGCGATTCATATTCCTTTGTGCTTATGACATATAGCATACCTATATACCTACATGCTTACACATATGCCTTGCCATGACTACATGCTAGCTACCCATATACCTATATGGTATTGTACCATTAGTGATAGGTATAAACACATATGGGACATAGCTACATGTACATCTTGTATACGTACTTACATGTACACCCGTATACCTTGATATAGCTACACATATACTTGGAGGGTATTACATTATTATTGATATGTAGATACACATATCTTGTTATACCTACATGGTTACACATACCTGTCTATAGCTACATGTTCACCTTTATATGATGTTGTATGGACTTTGGAGAAATTAGGAACCGCATAATATATTTAATGACTTGCTGCAGTTAAATAACGGTTCCTTTATATGCTCATGTTACTGTTTATGCTGCATATATTATACTTCATGGATTTTCGCATTGAGATATGGATTTCATATGATGTTTTCTGGATGTTTTACTCCTAAGGGTATATATCAGTGGTATGGGACGCTGATATATACGTATATATATATCAGTGGTATGGGAAGCTGTTATATATGTACATATAATATAATATATATCATCATAATGATTTATGCAAGTATTCTTATTCTTTACTTCATGTGATTTATGGATTTGAGAACCATGGGCCGATCCGGACTGACGGAGCCCGAGGTATTGATATGGGCCGATCCGGACTGACGGAGCCCGAGGGCCGATCCAGACTGATGGCGCCCTACATATATATATTGGGCCGATCCGGACTAACAGATCCCAGGGGCCGATCCAGACTGACGGAGCCCTATATATATGAGGATTTACGTGTCGATGCTGGACACGAGTATTTTCATGATGTTTTTGAGTTTCGATGTTAGTCACTCATGTTCCATGATTTTGATGTGTCGTTGAGGGACACACACACACACACATATATACACAGGTATAGTTTTCATGATGTTTTCGAGTGTCGATGTTAGACACTCAGGTTCCATTATTTTGATGTGTCGTTGAGGGACACACACACACATATATATACACAGGTATAGTTTTCATGATGTTTTCGGGTGTCGATGTTTGACACTAAGGTTCCATGAGACTTGCAGGTTATGAGGGCCGATCTGAGGGCCGATCTGAGGGCCAACTTGAGGAATTTGGGATATAGATTGTCTTGATGGACACTGGTCCTGCCGCGATGAGGATTCCGTGAGGATGACATGTTTTATCCCATACTCCGCAATTATTTAATATGCATTGCTTTATGTATTAGTATTACCTGATAGTGTACCTTTCATGACTGTTGCATACATATAGTGCTATTTATTGCTATCAGCTTGCATGTGATTGATTAGCGCAGAGTATACTTGCGATTACCTGCACATGTTATTTACTATTCACGAGTTGGCAACTCACCCCCGTTGTGCCACAGGGTTGTACAGGTCTTCCCTCATAGCAGTCAGAGGCAGGGATTTCTTCTTCCTATCGTATCATCTTTTGCAGCGGATACCGCTACGGCTGACTGGGTGCAGTTTTGCTATAGGTGGGTTTTGCGGTTATCCGATGTTGCTCTTTGTATATTCGTTGTACCCAGTACTCTCCATCCACCATCTTCATGTATTGACTTAGAGACGAGTTGTGAGGACGATATTGTATTTTATTTGATGACTCTAGAGGTCTTTTATGGAGTTTTAATTATATCGTCTTTTTCTTCGCTACGGCGTCCTATATCTGTTGTGGTGGTTATTTTCGGCCTTTGGGCTTGGATTTGCTCCGGTTTGGGGATGCTTTTACTTATATTTATGTTGTACCCTTTTGGGGGCTTGTTTTACAAAGGAGGTGCTGCCAAATTTTAAAGAAAGTAAATTTGGACTTTAAACAATTTGTACTTGAGATTTCAAAAGTTTTAATAATGTTCTTATCACTTTCTACTTTTGATGTTTTAGATTGCTGGGTTTTCGGCTTACTTAAATTGCGTTACGCCTGTAGACGTTACGTGGTTTAAGGGCCGTCACATGCCAAATTTCGAGTCGTGACAAAGTTGGTATCAGAGCGCTAGGTTTTACCTTTCGGAGTGTAGGATGACCTTGGTATGATGAAGTAGGTTGCTTAAGCAGAGTAATGTAGCGTGTGTATGTCCGCGGCATACTTACGACACGGTATTCCGCCTAAAGTGACCTAAGTACTAATTGCTTGAAATTCCTTCCATAATGATACATATCCATGTGATTCGATTTCCGTGTTCATATCGAATCATATTTCCATTTATAACCTTTTGCCGCCGATGACTATGAGGGCTCAAAGAGAGGCAGCAAGGGCCGAGGTCAGAGTTGACTTGTTTGGGATGAGGACTGACCAGGACAGTACGCTTGCTGCACAAGAGCGGATTGATCCGCCTTCGATAGATCGTATCGCTAGGCTTGAGGCAGTTATGCAGGACTTGCGCCAGATGATGAGGTCGTTGGTTAAGGCCAGTCGAGCGCAGCGACAGGAGCTTACCACCCCTGTTACCCAGTTATTCTTTGCTATCAGCACACAACATTGTGTCACGTATATAGCAGTGGATGCATCCCTAGTTGATGAGGCACGTCTTCCCGAGACTTTAGGAGTTTCAGGATAGAGGAGGGCTCGTACAGGTGTATCATCCCAGAGACAGAGGCTTAGTCGCTGCGACAGATTTCGTTTACGTCGCGGGAGTGGCTGAGGCTTTGGAAGAGGACAGCTATTTAGCTCTTATCCCCAGGAGAGTCAGTAGTTTTCTTCTGGATGTTAGCAGTGCGGGAGTTTGAGTCATCGTGTTCAGGATTGTACTGAGCCACATGAGGGCGGGACAGCTGTACCACATGATACCTTACCACCTTCACCTCATGGAGAGTCGCTTGTTGCGCCTGTTGTTGATCCGGGTCAGACTTATGTTCAGAGGGGTCGTGGCCGCGGAGGATTTTTTCCGAGAGTACAGGATGGTAGAGGAAGAGTTCATCCAGTTTCGGGTAGAGGGCAGTCATGAGCGTTTGCTTCTACTCATCGGGATGCGCGGGCGTCCAATGCAGAGTTTTCACGTAACCTAATTCATATGTTTGTTTAATTCGGGGCATGTGCTTCCGAGTGTTTCACTTTGGGAAGCTCCTACTCTGTTCGTCGAGGAGAAGGACGGCAGTTTGAGGTTGTGTATTGATTTTCGTCAATTAAACCGAGTTACGGTGCGGATAGGTATCCTTTACCTCGCCTTGATGATTTCGTTGCTCAGCTCCAGGGTGCGAGACATTTTTCTAAGTTGTTTTGGGATCTGGTCATCATTAGTTGCAGGTTCGGAGTGATGACATTCCGAAGACTATTTTTGTGCGCGCTACGGGCTTTATGAGTTTTTGGTGGTGTCATTGGACTCACCAATGCCCTAGCTGCATTCGTGGATGTGATGAACCGGATTCTTCAGGCCGTTCCTCGACTAGTTTATTATTGTGTTATTGATGACATTCTGGTCTATTCCAAGAGTCGTGAGGAACATGAGCAGCACTTGAGGATTGCTTTGCAGACATTGGCAGAGCGCTAGCTCTTGCTAAATTCTCGAAGTGTTTCCTTCAGGCTTGATAGTGTTGACTTCCTAGGTCATATGGTTACGGGAGACAGTATTCGTATAGACCCGAGGAAGATCGAGGCCGTACAGCTTTGGCCCATACTTGTATCGGGGACAGAGGTCCGCAGATATTTGGGCTTAGCCGGTTTTTACCCCCGTTTCGTACAGGATATCTTGAGTATCGCTGCACTGTTGACCGGATTGACCAGGAAGGGGTTTCTTTTCTTTAGACCGAGCCATGCGTGCGGAGTTTTCAGCAGTTGAAGATTCGGTTGACGACTGCACCAGTTCTATCCTTGTTTCTAGATCGGGCGACTTTTTCGTTTATTGTGATGTTTCGCGAGTGGGGCTCGATTGGGTACTGATGTAGTACGATAGAGTTATCGCTTATGCTTTCCGACAGTTGAAGGAGCACGAACAGATTTATCCCACTCGTGATCTGGAGATGGCCATGGTGGTCTTGCGCTGAAGATTTGGAGACACTACTTGTTCGGAGAGTCGTGTCAGATTTTCACGGACCACCAGAGCTTAGTATACATCTTCCTGCAGCGGGATCTGAAGTTGAGACAGCGCCGTTGGATAGAGCTTGTGAAGGATTGTGATTGTGAGATCCTTTAATACCCGTGGCAAGGCGATTGTGGCAGCTGATGTTTTGAGTCGTTGGCCCGGGGGTTAGCTTGTCCCAGATGTGCGCAGTTCAGAGACAGTCTTCTGCAGATTTATAGTTCTTGCGCGACAGATGAGTATTGTTTAAGCTCACCTCTACTAGGTGAAAGCTTGCTCATGTCCATGCCCGTCCACTTTTACTTAATCGTTTACGTGAGGCACAGCCTACCGATACTCGTTTGTTTGAGATTCTTGAGCATGTTCGGTAGGCTAAATATTTGGAGTTCTTGATTAATGACCAGGGTGTTCTACGTTGCGGGACTCGCTTGTGTATACCAGATATTGATGGGTAGAAACGCGAGATCCTAGAGCAGGCACATCAGTCAGCTTTCTGTGTTCAGCCCAAGTGCTACCAAGATATAACGTGACTTGAGAGTTAGTTACGGGTGTGCAGGGATGAATAGTGAAGTTTCGGATTTCGTTTTGAGGTGTCTGACTTGTCAGCGAGCTAAGGTTGAGCATTTGAGACCGGATGGAGAGTTGCAAATTTTAACCGCTCCGGAGTGGGAATGGGAGCAGATCTCCATGAATTTCGTTATGGTGTCTACCCAGGTCTAAACAGGGTGTGACTCCATTTGGGTGATTGTTGTCCGGTTATGCTCAGTATGCTCAGTTTGCTCAGTTGTTCTTCGATAAGTTTGTGCGTTTGCACGGAGTTCTTTCATGCATTGTATCCAATAGAGGCACCCAGTTCGCTAGCTGTCTTTGGCAGAAGCTTCAGGAAGTCTTAGGTACTGGTTAAGCTTTAGCTCCACTTTCCATCCGTAGGCCGATGGTCAGTCAGAGCGGACTATACAGACTCTAAAGGATATGCTTGTGCGTACGTACTATTTATTTGTTGGCAGTTGGGATCGTCACTTGCCATTGATTGAGTTCTCCTACGATAACGGTTATCAGGAGACGATTCAGATGGCAACTTTTATGCTTTGTTTGGTAGGTTGTGTCGATCTCCTGTCTGTGTTACTGACTCCGCGAGAACAGGATTTTGGACCCCAGCTAGTCATGAGACTTTGCAGAAGATCCAGTTGATTTAGGACAGGATGAGAGCAGCCCAGTGCTGACAGAAGTCTTATGCCGACCGCCGTTGTCGCAGACTTGAGTTCGCAGTAAGAGATCATGTGTTCCTATGAATTTTTTCGATAAATGGCGTGTTGAGGTTTGGGAAGCTTAGTCCCAAAATTGTAGGTCCTTTTGAGATCCTTGAAGCGAGTTAGTACCGTTGCCTATCGTTGTCACTTCTACCCAGATTTTTGAGTATTCACCCTGTATTCCTTATGTCGATACTTAGCAAATACCTTAATGACCTTTCTCACATGATTCAGCACCAGACCATTCATTTGGACGCGATCTTTCGTTCACCAGCCGATAGTTATAGTGGAATGGCAGGTGAAGAAACTTCGGTCAAAGGTCTTGCTATCTGTGAAGGTTATTTGGCGTAGCCCGTCTAGTGAGGTGATCACTTGGGAGGCTGCGAGTGAGATGTCGAAAGTTTGCACCCATCTCTTTGAAGGTACGCGTAGTAAGAATTTTAATTTCGAGGACCGAATTTCTTTAAGGGGGGAAGATTGCAATTTTTTAGAAACCGTTTAGGCGATTTTCAGTTACTAGGTAAAATAAATTATGTTTTCCGAAAAAACCTAGTAGCGAGCATTCATCAGTATAAAATTCACTGCACCTAGTTTAACTAGGAAATTGCTAGTTTGCGGTTTTTAGTGATCACTTGAAAATTTTAGAGCATTTTTAATAATTTTCCTTAATTAAAATATTATTTTTTAAGTTGTTAATTATGCACTTAATTAGTGGTAATTACAATTTGGTTTGGGTTAATTATGCTAATGTGAATCTATGCTAATTTAATCCCAAGATTTACTATTTTGTTTTGTTCCAAAATATCTTGGATAAATATCTAGATGTTTTGTAAGTTAATGAAGGTTTTAATGAGAGGTTTTGAGGTGGCATTTGTAATAAAGCTTTAATTTTGTTTTAACTAGATATTTCCACACACTTCCACAAATATCTCCATCTTTCCCTTGCTATGGTCGACCCTTCCCTTGCTGCCCCATTTTCTTTTTCACCCCATTTCAACTTCTTAAAGCTTCACAAATTCATCTAAAATCATAAATTAATCCCACAAACTCAAATACAAATCAATACCCACTAATCTTTAGCCTTAATCTTGCTTGGATCTTCATGAAGGATAGCATTTCGGAGGATGTTTTGTTGATCTAGTTCCAAGTTTTTGAATCTAGTGGAGGTATAAAATCCTAACCCTAATCTTTTATTGTTGTTTAAATCAATATGCTAGCTTGTTAGATATTTAAATAAGCTTTTATTTGAATGTTTAGAAATTCAAGATAAGGTTTGTGAAGATCTAGTTAAGATTTTGTTTAGAGTAATGGTTAAGTGTGAAGTTTAGACTTGGATAAAACTTAACCTAGTGCAAGTGTCACGACCCGAAAATACGGAACGTGACCGGCACTTAGATTACGAAGCGTCTAGAGGCGCAACGTAACCTAAGTAAGACGAAGCCCAGAAATCTAAACCATAAAAACATGAAGAAGTAAAGGAAAACATGTAGAAAACAAGTTTAAAAGCAACATCCAATTTTCTCAAAAATTTCGGCAGAGTCTCCTTTGTAAAAACTGGCCCCAAACGGGTACAAACAAGAATAATATATATACAAACAATAAAAAGCATCCCCAAACGGGAGCTAGCTCTACGCCAAAAGGCGGAAACAACCACATCAATGCACAATAGTATACAACGCCAAAGGGCGAGGCTCAAAACTCAAAAGAAAACAAAACCACCAAATATCATAATAATACAAGCGCGGCCCTAAGGTCGAAATAAACAACTGATCCAGTAAACTATCAAGTAATACAATTTTGGTTGATGGAGCTTTCTAGATACAAATGAAATAATAAAGGTACAATGGCGGTCGAGATACAAGTGAACCAACCTACCGTGCAAATCACCCTGAATGAAAAGATGTGCCAGCAAGCTGCCAGAAAAACCTGTACATCGAACCTGTAAAAAAAATTTGGCACAACGGGGGTGATTTGCCAACTCGTGAGTAGAAGATATCTGCGAAAAGAAATCGAATGCACGACGCTGTCCTAGGTCATAATAATATACTAATATACTACTAGTCATCAAGTAAGACAGGATAATAAGCTACGTGTAAGTGCAAAAGCTCCGTGCTCGTGTCAGTGCCTCATATAGAACTATGTCATATGAATTAATATGCATGCACCATGAATGTGAAATAACCAATCCTGAAATCTAGATATATCTGTATAAGAAATCTTTAACTTTTATCATGGTAAAATGTGTATAGAAATATGAAATATCAACGATGAAATCCATGGAAATCCGTGTCAAGCATCGACACAAAACATGTAAATCTCAAGTCTCAATACCTCATAATCTCAATGTCTCATAGTCTCAATATCTCGGGCTCCGTCGGTCCGGATCGGCCCATATCATCAAATCTCACGACAACGGTCGGTATCCTCCGGATATCCGCCGCGCCAGACATCACCGGTAGGTAGTCCTCCCATGCAAGGCCCATCGTCTACAACTCGATCTTCTTGCCCTGGGGTACCATACCGGGCCCACCATGTACCCGAGACGGTTCATCCACTCCTCGAATCGGTCTCGAAACATCAAATCTCATGGTGGATGACACATACATCACGAGGAAACCGTATCTTATGTTTTAAAAAGAGAGGAGGAGAGACAGAGAAGTTTTTATATATTCTTGCGGTTTTCCCTAAAAATTCAGAAATCTCATAGAAATCCAAAATCCCAAAATCATGAGTAAGTATATGATAAGTGTCGGCATATGCCCCATAATACTGCATGATAACATGAAAATGCGAATGCATGAAATGTCTAAATAATAAATAACATGTCTATACTAACACCAGAGTGTAATCATAATATTATATCGATCTAGCTGTTAGCTGATTGTATCAATGATAATATGATCTAAAGTGTACGTGACATAGAAATTACCGATGATGATGTGTGTGAGCCGGCAAATAAGTGTGCGTGGAATATACGCATCATCGGTAATAGTGCTGCTGTCCTAACAGGCAAAGTTTTATTCTGATTATAGAAACATATGAATGAACATGCACCATTATGTTTACGGTATGAATGTAAAGACGGATGTGTAATAACCACTCATCTGTGATATACAAGTATAACTACAACTATATGACTCGAGCCTAAACTAGTGTCCATCTAACCTCCTAAGGAACTAAACCTAAGAAACTAGTCAATAAGAAATAAGAACCCACCTAAGGTCTGAATCCATATCTCTAATAGTCGGCGATCCAGCCTCAATAGCGTCACGTACGTAGTACGTCTTTCTCGAATCAATCATCATATCTATGCCTCGTACGGTAAAATCCATCGTACAGCATCCCAATATCGGGGTACGGGTCAAGTATCACCTACGTGTCTCATCATTCGTATAATATCATCATCAACACATGTCAAGATCAAGGTGCTATACTGTAATCGCATACATCAATCATATATCATTATCAGCATAAATATACATCGTTAATTTATCCTCAGAAATATCATGTCATATGTATCATATTGTGATTAAGCCACACTTAGATCATATCGTAATCAAGTCACACCTATATGATATCGTAATCAAGTCACACATATATGATATCGAAATCAAGTCACACCTATATGATGTCGTAAACAAGTCACACCTATATGATATCATATCAGAATTTCAGGCACAGGTTACGGTCCGGGTTCTATTTTAGAGTCCCATATACTTCAATATCATCACCACCCTTTATTATTTATGTATACCTATTCATTATCTCATTTCTTAATGATCCGCTAACATCATAACACGACCGTAAAGCCAAGAATCACGGCATCAAGCCCAGTTATATTGTTTCATCCCCGTGTATCATATCACATCCTTGTATCACATATACGTATTGTGTGTGTGTGTGTATATATGCACACACACCTACTCCTATATATATACACATACACGTATACACCATGTCTAGTCTCAGTGTGCGTATGTGTATCTACCTGAAACCTACGAATCTCCTCCAAGATAATCATCCTTGGGTAAGGTCTTTCTAAATCAATCTAGTCCAACCTAAGGTCACTACTAGGGTCGTACTCACCGAAATTCTAAGGTCACGTCTGGCTTCCTAATGACAATAAGTACTATCCCTATTCTACGTTTGTGGGGGTGCTAAACGCCATCCACCCGACTTCCCCCCGTAGATATACATCTTCTCACCTGGTCCTTGTCTGCCGAAGACGGTGTCGCCATCCTCTTCTTCATCGCTCGCAGTCCACGTAAGGGGTACCTATACGCAAACACATATAATATCGTAAACTGAATCACGGACAACATCCAAACGACGCACGAAACGCACATAGGTTAAAACCTATGTCCTGCTCATGCAAAAAAACCAAATATCGCTCGATATCGGCGTACAAACGCCGATTGATCGAGATAAGCATCAACAAACAACTCATAGTTATAAAACTCATTACTTATAATATAAAACATGAATTAATTCATCGAAACCCTAAAAATCGATCAAATCGTCCGATTCCGTAAAACCTGAAAACACCAATTTACCGTTTTACTTCAAAACTTGATGTTTAAAAGAAACTAATGGTCATAATATTCATTAATTAGCATAACTAGACTATATAAACCATCACTATATTTTTAACACCCTAATTTATATTAGTTTGAAAATTCTAGTTTCCAAACTTGCCCGATTTCGATACTTTTAAGCAAAATTTCACAATATCACATCTAAACTGGATTTTGCATGAATTAATGCATTAAACTACAATTCATGATGATAATAATATAATAAAATCATAATTTAGATTTTAAACCTCATTTATTTAAGAATTTCCAAAATCTAGTTAGCAAAAATAGTATTTTTATTAGTATTTTTCAATTATCAATAGAAACTAGTAACCAATTTAAGTTTTTCATTCCACCAACAAGTTAATATCCTCATTAAAAGCACAATCTAGTGTTACAAACATTAATTGGAATTTTATCTCACCAATATATACAATATATAGAAATCTAGTTTGCAAAATGGATTAATTTAAACAATTTACAATATATCATCCACACAAGATTTTCCACTTCTAGAAATGTTATACTAGTTATTATAACCCTACTTCATTAATAAAAACCATAACTTAATTTTATAAACCCTAACTTGAATTTTAAAACTTGTAGATAGAAATTATTTATTAAATCTAATTATACTTAAATGAAACATCGAATAACAATAAATCAAAAGAAGAAGATTTATACCTCCACAACATGAAATCCAAACATGAAAATAAGCCTCCAAAATGAATTCTTTCCATCTCCAAAATCCATGTAAAGATGAGCAAAGAATAGAGGGTAGGAATTTATTAGGATTTTGTGGGTTTTTTAATGAATTTTTTATGAATTTTGATGATTTTTAATACAAAAATGATGGGGGGGAAATTTTGGGGCTGCCCATGGAGGTGAGGCCGTCCATGAGGCGAGGAAAAGAGAGGAGAGTGAGAAAAGGTGAAGAAAAGTGTATAAGGTTTTACAAAAATATTATACAATTAAGTTTTTTCATGAATTTATTTAAAAATTCTTTATTTTCTTCACTCCATTTGACCTAGAATGGTCTAGAACCATTGTAAAATTTTGAAAATAAATTTTGCATGAAACACACTTGATTCTAATATGTAATGATTCACTTTTGCTAATTAAACCCATTCAAATTTGTAATTTACACTAATTTAGTGTAAAAATAAAGCTTATGTTAATATTTAAAATAATTAATTTAAGAAAAATATTTAATTAAACTAAAAATTTATAAGTGGCTATATAAACACCATTTACTAGCAATAACATAATTAAAATAGGTATTTTTAAATTTATAGTGAAAAATAATTACGGTTTAGTTTTATGAAAACTACGTTTTACTTTACCGAAAATTATAAAATTCACTTAAACGATTTTATTTATTTAATTAATTATTTAATTATTTTTAAAATGTTACAATCTTCCCCCCTTTAAGAAATTCAGTCCCCAAATTTAAATTAAAACTCCCCCCAATTACTAAAACATTCAGCCAAAACGCTCAAATCGTCGGGGCTCCGAAATCATCAATACAAAACTAAAATCAACCCCGTCAAGCATAACACAATCATCGGAGTTATGGCGAAAATAAAATACCAAAACCCAATACGAAAACCAACATAATATACATCAAAACTACAACTTATATATAGTGCGCATCATAGTAAAATCGTCCAAACATCTGGATAAAGAAGCATGCAAGAACCCCTTTTGAAAATCGCCATGTGATGCACGTGTCACGGCATAAGTACCGGACGTTTATTTTAAAAAAAAAGCTATATATATATATATATATATATCTTTTATTTAACATATACGTCCCGCCT
The DNA here is from genome assembly GCA_030015575.1 of Agapanthus africanus. Lineage (NCBI taxonomy): Eukaryota > Viridiplantae > Streptophyta > Magnoliopsida > Asparagales > Amaryllidaceae > Agapanthus > Agapanthus africanus. The sequence goes on from CM057345.1 coordinate 232,165,566, forward strand.
GGTTACCAAATCAATAGTAATGATTATAAAAACATACTGATCAAATTGAAATCAATTCCAATCACATCATAAAAATATCATGTGCCTTCGGTGCGCACTGAAATCGAAACCAAATACAGATACCACGAATTCACACAAAAACAAAACTGAGTGCAACAGGTGTGCACCAAAAACATCTGTCAAGTGCAACGGGCGTGCACGACTCTAATATCAGGTGCATCTAATCTGCACAAAACAACGATTTAGTGCATCTGGTGTGCACAAATCGTATCAGGTGCACCGAATGTGTGCAAGAATCTCAATCAGGTGCACATGGTGCACGAAAACATACACCGAATATCAAAATTGAAATCACAGTACGAAAATGAATGAAAACTAGGTCGAAGCATATGTCAAAATCATGTGTAACCCATATGCACGAAATCAAATCAAAATCTCAAAATGTATAAAACCAAATCGAGTGTACTGGGTATGTACAAAACAACATCAATACAACTGATATATGAAGCACGGATAGAATGTAATGAATGCACACATAAGAAATACCAATCGTAGAACAAAATCCTCAAAATACCAAAAAAAGATCCAATCAACGGCAATATGAAATTCAAATCACCAAATCACAATCGTAAACACTATCGTCAATGTGTGCCTCTTTCCCCCTTTCCTCTGGTGTCGACTGCTTCGAACTTGTCTCTTCATAGGTGTGCTGACTGCGCTACCAACGACAATACCCACATCTAAAGTCTCCCACGTAGTCGATCCCTTCACCTAATATCCGGACTACATTAAACTTTCCGATCGATCCATCAAAATCCCATAATTCCCCGAGATCTCAACACTCAAGTACAGTTTAAAAATATTCGGTACATACCCCAGCATCGATGGTCCAGCCGTAGAAGGGCAAACCCAAGCCTCACTAATGGCACCGCGGAACTGCCGTAAACCCTAAGGTTCAAGGGCGTTCTCGTGGTCATTATGTCGAGTTAGGGTTTCATTCTTCTAGAAGGTCCATCGAAATCCCTGCATGTTCTTCTGAATACCTTAAACTTAGGAAAATGGGTTTTCTGATAATCGTTCGAACCCTTTAACTTCGTCTGGACGGCATGTGAATACCCTTCGTCCGCACGCTAAACAATGCTTCAATCCTCAAGAATAACCGATACCCTAATGGTTATCGCATTCGAGCCGCAGCACCTTCTGCCCGTGTGCCCGTGGTAACAGAAACCACCCTCCGATATCGACGAAGATAGATCAAAGGAACGAATGAAATGCGGTGCAAACAAATGTACATCCTAAGGCTACTTAAGAAGAGTAGCGTATCGTAAGTATGCCGCGGATCATACCCACGGTACGTCACTCTACCTAAGTCGCCTACTCTATCAACCAAGGGTCACCCTAGACATAAACAAGGTTAAACCTAGCGCTCTGATACCAACTTTGTCACGACCCGAAAGTACGGAACGTGACCGGCACTTAGATTACAAAGCGTCTAGAGGCGCAACGTAACCCAAGTAAGCCGAAGCCTAGAAATCTATACCATAAAAAGAAGAAGAAGTAAAGGAAAACATGTACAAAACAAGTTTAAAAGCAACATCCAATTTTCTCAAAAATTTCGGAAGAGTCTCCTTTGTAAAAACTGGCCCCAAACAGGTACAAACATGAATAATATATATACAAACAATAAAAAGCATCCCCAAACGGGAGCTAGCTCTACGCCAAAAGGCGGAAACAACCACATCAATGCACAATAGTATACAACGCCAAAGGGCGAGGCTCAAAACTCAAAAGAAAACAAAACCACCAAATATCATAATAATACAAGCACGGCCCTAAGGTCGAAATAAACAACTGATCCAGTAAACTATCAAGTAATACAAGTTTGGTTGATGGAGCTTTCTAGATACAAATGAAATAATAAAGGTATAATGGCGGTCCAGATACAAGTTAACCAACCTACCGTGCAAATCACCCTGAATGAAAAGATGTGCCAGCAAGCTGCCAGGAAAAGCTGTACATCGAACCTGTAAAAAAAATTTGGCACAACGGGGGTGAGTTGCTAACTCGTGAGTAGAAGATATCTGCGAAAAGAAATTGAATGCACGGCGCTGTCCTATGTCATAATAATATACTAATATACTAATAGTCATCAAGTAAGACAGGATAATAAGCTACGTGTAAGTGCAAAAGCTCCGTGCTCGTGTCAGTGCCTCATATAGAACTATGTCATGTGAATGAGTATGCATGCACCATGAATGTGAAATAACCAATCCTGAAATCTAGATATATCTGTATAAGAAATCTTTAACTTTTATCATGGTAAAATGTGTATAGAAATCAGAAATATCAACGATGAAATCCATGGAAATCCATGTCAAGCATCGACACAAAACATGTAAATCTCAAGTCTCAATACCTCATAATCTCAATGTCTCATAGTCTCAATATCTCGGGCTCCGTCAGTCCGGATCGGCCCATAGTATCAAATCTCACGACAACGGTCGGTATCCTCCGGATATCCGCCGCGCCAGACATCACCGGTAGGTAGTCCTCCCCTACCAGGCTCATCGTCTACAACTCAATCTTCTTGTCCCGGGGTACCATACCGGGCCCACCATGTACCCGAGACGGTTCATCCACTACTCGAATCGGGTCTCGAAATCCAACAGAAAACATGAAATCTCATGGTGGACGACACATACATCACGAGAAAAACGCATCTTATGTTTTAAAAAGAGAGGAGGAGAGAGAGAGAGAAGATTTTATATATTCTTGCGGTTTTCCCCAAAAATCCAGAAATCTCATAGAAATCCAAAATCCCAAAATCACGAGTAAGTATATGATAAGTGTCGGCATATGCCCCATAATACTGCATGATAACATGAAAATGCGAATGCATGAAATGTCTAAATAATAAATAACATGTCTATACTAACACCAGAAAGTAATCACAATATTATATCGATCTAGCTGTTAGCTGATTGTATCAATAAAAGATAATATGATCTAAAGTGTACGTGACATAGCAATTACCGATGATGAGGTGTGTGAGCCGGCAAATAAGTGTGCATGGAATAGGCGCATCATCGGTAACGGTACTGGTGTCCTAACAGGCAAAGTTTTATTCTGATTATAGAAACATATGAATGAACATGCACCATTATGATTACGGTATGAATGTAAAGATAGATGTGTAATAACCACTCATCTGTGATATACAAGTATAACTACAACTATATGACTCGAGCCTAAACTAGTGTCCATCTAACCTCCTAAGGAACTAAACCTAAGAAACTAGTCAATAAGAAATAAGAGTCCACCTAAGGTCTGAATCCATATCTCTAATAGTCGGCGATCCATCCTCAATAGCGTCACGTACGTAGTACGGCTTTCTCGAATCAATCATCATATCTATGCCTCGTACGGTAAAATCCATCGTACGGCATCCCAATATCGGGGTACGAGTCAAGTATCACCTACGTGTCTCATCATTCGTATAATATCATCATCAACACATGTCAAGATCAAGGTGCTATACTGTAATCGCATACATCAATCATATATCATTGTCAGCATAAATATACATCGTTAATTTATCCTCAGAAATATCATGTCATATGTATCATATTGTGATTAAGTCACACTTAGATCATATCGTAATCAAGTTACACCTATATGATATCGTAATCAAGTCACACATATATGATATCGAAATCAAGTCACACCTATATAATGTCGTAATCAAGGCAAACCTATATGATATCATATCAGAATTTCAGGTACAGGTTACGGTCCGGATTCTATTTTAGAGTCCCATATACTTCAATATCATCACCACCCTTTATTATTTATGTATACCTATTCATTATCTCATTTCCAAATGATCCGCTAACATCATAACACGACCGTAAAGCCAAGAATCACGGCATCAAGCCCAGTTATATTGTTTCATCCCCGTGGATCATATCACATCCTTGTATCACATATACGTATTGAGTGTATATATATATATATATACACCTAGTCCTATATATATACACACACATATACGTATACACCACGTCGAGTCTCAGTGTGTGCGTGTGTGTATCTACCTGAAACCTACGAATCTCCTCCAAGATATTCATCCTTGGGTAAGGTCTTTCTAAATCAATCTAGTCCAACCTAAGGTCACTACCAGGGTCGTACTCACCGAAATTCTAAGGTCACGTCTGGCTTCCTAATGACAACAAGTACTATCCCTATTCTACGTTTGCGGGGGTGCCAAACGCCATCCACCTGACTTCCCCCCGTAGATATACATCTACTCACCTGGTCCTTATCTGCCGAAGACGATGTCGCCATCCTCTTCTTCATCGCCCGTAGTCCACGTGAGGGGTACCTATACGCAAACACATATAATATCGTAAACTGAATCATGGACAATATCAAAACGACGCACGAAACGCGCATATGTTAAAACCTATGTCCCGCTCATGCAAAAGAACCAAATATCGCTCGATATCGGCGTACAAACGCCGATATATCGAGATAAGCATCAACAAACAACTCATAGTTATAAAACTCATTACTTATAATATAAAACATGAATTAATTCATCGAAACCCTAAAAATCGATTAAATCGTCCGATTCCGTAAAACCTGAAAACACCAATTTACCGTTTTACTTCAAAACTTGATGTTTAAAAGAAACTAATGGTCATAATATTCATTAATTAGCATAACTAGACTATATAAACCATCACTATATTTTTAACACCCTAATTTATATTAGTTTGAAAATTTTAGTTTGCAAACTTGCCCGATTTCGATACTTTTAAGGAAAATTTCACAATATCACATCTAAACTGGATTTTGCTTGAATTAATGCATTAAACTACAATTCATGATGATAATAATATAATGAAATCATAATTTAGATTTTAAACCTCATTTATTTAAGAATTTCCAAAATCTAGTTAGCAAAAATAGCATTTTTATTAGTATTTTTCAATCAGGTCATATTGTTCAACAAAAAAGCCGCCCTGCCATAGCAGGCAGGGCGACCATAGGGAGCCTCTCTCGTCGCCGGCTTGGCGTAATTATCAATAGAAACTAGTAACCAAATTAAGTTTTTCATTCCACCAACAAGTTAATATCCTCATTAAAACTACAATCTAGTGTTACAAACATTAATTGGAATTTTATCTCACCAATATATACAATATATAGAAATCTAGTTTGCAAAATTGATTAATTTAATCAATTTTGGATAAACAATTTACAATATATCATCCATACAAGATTTTCCACTTCCAAAAATCTTAAACTAGTTATTATAACCCTACTTAATTAATAAAAAGCATAACTTAATTTTATAGACCCTAACTTGAATTTTAAAACTTGTAGATAGAAATTATTTATTAAATCTAATTATGCTTAAATGAAACATTTAATAACAATAAATCAAAAGAAGAAGATTTATACCTCCACAATATGAAATCCAAACCTGAAAATAAGCCTCCAAAATGAATGCTTCCCATCTCCAAAATCCATGTAAGGATGAGCAAAGAATAGAGGGTAGGAATTTATTAGGATTTTGTGGGTTTTTTAATGAATTTTTGATGAAGTTTGATGATTTTTAATACAAATATGATGGGGGGAAAATTTTGGGGCTGCCCATGGAGGTGAGGCCGGCCATGAGGTGAGGAAAAGAGAGCAGAGTGAGAAAAGGTGAAGAAAAGTGTAGAAGGTTTCACAAAAATATCATACAATTAAGTCTTTTCATGAATTTATTTAAAAATTCTTTATTTTCTTCACTCCATTTGACCTAGAATGGTCTAGAAACATTGTAAAATTTTGAAAATAAATTTGGCATGAAACACACTTGATTCTAATATGTAATGGTTCACTTTTGCTAATTAAAACCATTCAAATTTGTAATTTACACTAATTTAGTGTAAAAATAAAGCTTATGTTAATATTTAAAATAATTAATTTAAGAAAAATATTTAATTAAACTAAAAATTTATAAGTGGCTAAATAAACACCATTTACTAGTAATAACATAATTAAAATAGGTATTTTTAAATTTATAGTGAAAAATAATTACGGTTTAGTTTTATGAAAACTACGTTTTATTTTACCGAAAATTATAAAATTCACTTAAACGATTTTATTAATTTAATTAATTATTTAATTATTTTTAAAATGTTAGAGCAAGATTGTTAAATGATATTTTTCCTAATTATCTAATTAAGCTTAAGTGCAAACTAATCTTTTCTAAATCAATTTTGGGTGAGATTAAAATTCTAGTAAGGTTTGAGTTGTTTAATCAAGCTATTATGAGATGATTGTGATTACTAGTTTTGGTTAAACTTGTAGATTTAGGCTAAATTGATTAAAAGTTGCTTACTAGATTTCCGGTAAATTTAGGCGTGGGTTTCTTTTGACGTCACGACATTATATATATTAGATTTCATGATATATATTGTGTTGTGAATGCGCGATCTGTACGATTAGGGTCTAGGCTTGGTGATTATGTTGTTTTGATTTCCTAAGTAGGGTTGCGCCGATATCGTACGCGTTTTGTGCACTGAGTGCACAGTGTGTTTATCTTGTGGATGTTATCCTTGCGTTTCGTTGTCTTTGTATCGGTGCAGGATATTTAGTCTTATGTGTTGTGTTTGTGAAATTTTAGGATCGTGAGCAGGGACTTCGGACGCTGCGAAGAAAGGGAAGCAGGTGGTCGAATTTAATTAGCTCGAGGTCATCGGTGAGTAGATTTAACATCTACAGGGGAATCGCCCGCATGGTGTTATGCGTCAGGGCTAGATATGATATGATATTAGCCGCATGTTTATATTGCACATATAGAGATTTTGCATAAAGCTTCATTGCATATTATTACTTGTTGTGCTTCGACTTGTACCTTTTGGACACTGCACTATTATTGACGGTTCATGTTGCACGAGCACTGATTGTATGCCATACACACCGTCGATAATTTCCTTGACACGCACAACACCTATACATACGTGATATTATATTGGATAGGGATAATGGAGATAGCGATTCATATTCTTTTGTGCATATGACATATAGCATACCTGTATACTTACATGCTTACACATATGCCTTGCCATGACTACATGCTAGCTACCCATATATCTATATGGTATTGTACCATTACTGATAGGTATAAACACATATGAGACATAGCTACATGTACATCTTGCATACATACTCACATGTACACCCGTATACCTTGATTTAGCTACACATATACCTGGAGGGTATTACATTATTATTGATAGGTAGATACACATATTTTGCTATACCGACATGGTTACGCATACCTGGCTATAGCTACATGTTCACCTTTATATGATATTGTATGGACTTTGGAGAAATTAGGAACCGCATGAAATATTTAATGACTTGTTGCAGTTAAATAGAGGTTTTCCTTTATATGCTCATGTTACTGTTTATGCTGCATATATTATACTTCATAGATTTTCGCATTGAGATATGGATTTCATATGATGTTTTCTGGATGCTTTACTCCTAAGGGTATATATCAGTGGTATGGGACGCTGATATATACGTATATATATATATATATATATATCAGTGGTATGGGAAGCTGTTATATATGTACATATAATATAATATATATCATCATAATGATATATGCAAGTATTCTTATTCTTTACTTCATGTGATTTATGGATTTGAGAACCAAGGGCCGATCCGGACTGATGGAGCCCGAGGTATTGATATGGGCCGATCCGGACTGACGGAGCCCGAGGGCCGATCCGGACTGATGGAGCCCTACATATATATATTGGGCCGATCCGGACTGACGGATCCCAGGGGCCGATCCGGACTGACGGAGCCCTATATATATGAGGATTTACGTGTCGATGCTGGACACGAGTATTTTCATGATGTTTTCGAGTGTCGATGTTAGACACTCAGGTTCCATGATTTTGATGTGTCGTTGAGGGACACACACACACACACATGTATAGTTTTCATGATATTTTCGGGTGTCGATGTTTGACACTCAGGTTCCATGAGACTTGCAGATTATGAGGGCCGATTCTGATGGGCCGATCTGATGGCCGATTTGAGGGCCGACTTGTGGAATTTGGGATATAGATTATCTTGATGGACACTGGTCCTGCCGCGATGAGGATTCCGTGAGGATGACATGTTCTATCCCATACTCCGCACTTATTTGATATGCATTGTTTCATGTATTAGTAGTACCTGATAGTGTACATTTCATGACTGTTGCATATACATAGTGATATTTATTGCTATCAGCTTGCATGTGATAGATTAGCACAGTACGTGCTTACTTGCGATTACCTGCACTTGTTATTTACTATTCACGAGTTGGCAACTCACCCCCATTGTGCCACAGGGTTGTACAGGTCTTCCCTCATAGCAGTCAGAGGCAGGGATTTCTTCTTCCTATCGTATCATCTTTTGCAGCGGATACCGCTACGGCTGACTGGGTGCAGTTTTGCTATAGGTGGGTTTTGCTGTTATCCGATGTTGCTCTTTGTATATTCGTTGTACCCAGTACTCTCCATCTACTATCTTCATGTATTGATTTAGAGACGAGTTGTGAGGACGATATTGTATTTTATTTGATGACTCTGGAGGTCTTTTATGCAGTTTTAATTATATCATCTTTTCTTCGCTACGACATCGTATATCTGTTGTGGTGGTTGTTTTCCACCTTTGGGCGTGGATTTGCTCCAGTTTGGGGATGCTTTTACTTATATTTATGTTGTACCCTTTTGGGGACTTGTTTTACGAAGGAGGTGCTGCCAAATTTTAAAGAAAGTAAATTTGGACTTTAAAGAATTTGTACTTGAGATTTCAAAAGTTTTAATAATGTTCTTATCACTTACTACTTTTGATGGTTTAGATTGCTGGGTTTTCGACTTACTTAAATTGCGTTACGCCTGTAGACGTTACGTGGTTTAAGAGCCGTCACATGCCAAATTTCGGGCCGTGACAAAATATGCTAAATTCTGCAAGTTTCCTGTATGTTTGAAGCTCCCGATGTGGTTTTTGCCCCTAACGACCTATAATCTTGATGCTTGCCAACAATTCATAGGCCACTAGTCAAGTTCAACCCGTCATTGTCCTCGATTACCTCGAACCCACCCGCACAAACTCTTGACGAATGCCAACAAAGCTATACGACTGTTTCGATTAATCGCATATCTATGCAACAGATAAATATCACTGAACTACCGTTCACTATATCTTGACGCTTGCCAACAAATACAGTACGAATACTAGGTGGTACCCATCAAAAAAGACGGAAGGCTACGGCTGGGTTTTTGGCGAAAACCCGTTAATATAATGAACTTGATATCGCTGAAGGAACCTGAGTAGTTTTGAAAAGGAGTGGTTTAGGCTCCGCTTTTGAAAACTTTTGGTTTTGAAAAAACCGAGTAATCTATAGTATAGACTTTTTCTCAAGAGGTCACTCCCGACGAAGGGATCTCGGCTCTTACCTCCTGGAATGAGGTGCTGGATATTCATGACCGAATACCTTAGTGCAAAGCAAAAGAATATAGCTATAGTTTTTCGAAATTTATTCCAACAACACCTTTTAGGTTTTCTTATGTTGCATTAATCAAAATTAATGCGGTCCCATCAGTTAATCCTATCACACCACAAAAAGAACGAAAATACAATGTATGTATATGCCATCCGCATTCGTCACGGGGCCCTTTCATCATCCGTTAGGTTACTTAACTAACGACAGAGCGGGGGCTGGACTAGCGCGGGTGCAAAACATATACAACATCTACTAGTATATATATATAAATATATATAACATTCGTTCCAGACATGATAATAAGCAACATCACAGAATCTCAGCCAACAATACATAAAGGTGGATAATCTTGGAGCCCCGGGTTTTATTTGAGCCGCAAATAAAACCCGACGTTCCTGGTCATGTGGATAGCCTGTGCAATGAAAACCTGGACCCTTACAAGCGCGGCAAGTTACCCGCCAATTCCAGAGTGAGGCAACCCCCTTCAACAAAGTGAATGGGCCACCCAGCACTTCATCGAATCCGGTAACTTGGGTGCCCCTCCATAGGTCATTCTATACCCCCTACCCTACGAGTGCGGCGAATAGCCCGCCAATTCTAGAATGAAGTCCCTTCCGTCTCAACGCCATGAGATGCGGGCTTGTTGCCTTCTAGAACCCGGCTATTCGTGCACTCTACCGTGGGGTAATCCTAGTAGAGAAAAAGAAAATAATATGTACAAATGGTGACATCGACCTCAACCCGTTCGTGCCCCAAAATAATATACAACCCGGCAAAGACGGCAGTCTATATGTCGGACACTCGCCCCGCAAATGAATATACAAATAAATCTTAAACAGTACCACTAACATTGCACCACATTCTATCCATCACGACTATCCAACCGCAATCACAGCACAAGCACAAAACATCAATGCAAATGTCACGTTCGCAAACCCGTCTAAAGAACATATAGCAGATAGACGGGTTTACCGATCAAATGATATTCACGGTCGCAGATGCTAATCTAAGAACTGATAACAATTAAACAGCTGTTAAAATATAACGACTTCGAAACACTCCAAATTGCTCCTAACTGAAAAACAACAGAAAATCAAATCTGGGTAAAAACTAGCAACACCTGAAACCCAAACTTCAAGAGACAAGAACACTGGCCAAAACTCGATGTTATCCCCCTTAATAAAACTGAGCTCACCGATTTTAAGGAGGTTGTGGCCGGCCAAAAGTGTGGGGAATCGTATCGGTTTTGGTCAGTGTTCATCTCTCAGTGTAAAGAGCACTCTGCACTTGCTAAATTTTTTTTTAAGCCTCTGAAAAATCGACAGAAACTTGAAGTTTGGTTTCAATGTTACGGAGTTATTTCGGTTTCGTTATTTTAACATTGTTTAAATATGCTAGTGTAGGTTTTATGGGCTGGCTCTGATACCATGAAAGGTTACTCTAGTGCCCCGGCCAACTACCGTGACCAAATGCGAAACAAAATTTTTTCTAATGATTAAAACATGGCACTAGAATAACTTTTAACCTGGATTTTACCATAAACCTAACTAACAAAAGTAGTAGTGCTATCTACTATGGTGAAGAAATCTCACCAAGCGACCCAAGTCCTTCGGTCTTCTTTCCTCGTCATGTGCTCCAAGTGGCCACCTTGAAATTGTTCGATCTCTATTTCCGGCTCCATCGGTCCTTTAGGATCGAGCTTGTTCTCCGGCCCTCCTTTGTCGTAGATGATCCACCCGAGGGATGTGATCCATGGATCTAGCTCCTAACTAAGTAACAAAAAGGAGCAACTAGAGAACTTGGGATGCTAATCCAAGTTTTTTAGGATGTAGTATGAAGATCTATGTGCTCTACTATCTCTACCTTGCCTCTTAACTTGTTTCTCAACTTATGAGAGGATAGTGAAAGAGGAAGATAATGAAGGTGGAGGAAATCAAGAGGAGGGAGGAGATGAAGAGAAATGGGAGCTCAAGAAAATAATGAAGCAACCATGAGAGAGAAATTACACACAAATGTTTTGTGTATGAATTTCTTGAATAAAGAATCAATAACCATGCTTCAATAGTAACTCCCAATGAATTAAAAATTCATTTATTAAATATTGAAGCATGGTTATCTCCATTCCTCCCATACGTCACACTTTACACCTCATTTTCCATTTATCAAATAAATGGAAAAAACATAATGAGGTGGCCACCTCTAGAAGGTAATCTGCAATAAATACGGATTACAGTCTGCTGTATATACATTCCTGCATTCGGATAAAAACACGAATGCACAAAGAGATAGAATAACACGAAGAACATAATACTAGAATATACATATCGAAATACATATATGTAATCTATTAAATCAATACCTGATTTAACAATCCGGCTCAAACCCGAGCCGGCTAGTATTACCAACTGCCCGATCGAAAGCCCGAGTACAAAGTACATCAATCGATCGAGACCCTACACGTATCCAATACGGCTACTACATCATTTTTCCTGAACCAGGGAAATCCTCTGTGTGGGACTCTAAAGACTCGACAATACGCCGGCAGTGAGTTACTGGATAAATCCATAACCACAAGCATGCCAGCGGCACTAGCTGTACGTAACGGCTACCCGGGTACGTGTCGAAAAAGAAGGCCGACGAGCAAACTCATCCGGATCCCTACTGAGCTTATCTGTGACATCTCCGTACAGTCCGGTCTCTTCGTATGAGAGTATCGCATACCAAGTCTAGGGGGTGGTAAACATCAGACCCTGATAACCTGGTAATTCGTGCTGATGCGGCTCAGGACAAATCCGTGAATCTACTGATCATCCTATCTGTAAATCCCAACTGCCTTGGCCAAGGTGTTATGGTCCTGAAAAATTGAACACTGTGCGATATCGACTCCCTATACCGGGAGAGACGAATCCCCGACAATCTCTCACTGCCTACATGTGGCTCGGGACTGTACCCAACTAAAAGCTGTTTGCACGTCTCAGTAGAGCCGTGGTATGGTAGTGATCAAAGCACAGTGGGAACCCACACGAGACAAATGCCGATCTCAGGTCTAAAGACTAACTTGTACTCATGTCACCTGAGAACTTCCATCTGATGATAGGTATAGTACCATATGGAAGTTCTCGGCGAGTCCGTCCGGTGTACTCACCCCCAGTGAGCAACTGTATACGATCTTAGGTCTAAAGACCAATGGTTGCGAGACCAAACCATCGCCCCTCATCGAGGTCTAGAAACATATACACTAGTCTACTCTGTAATATCGATGCCCAGTCTCGATACTCCCACGACTAGGGACCATTTAAGGATGTGCGTACCGACTACCCTGCTCCCACAAGTATGATCACCATCACAATGCAGGTAGTCTAGCATTGACACTACGGGCTTTATCAACATGTATAAAAGATATGTAATAGCAAGTAAAACATTCACATGTTAAGATAAAGACAAAACAGATAGCATACTATCATATCGAGCAAGACTGTCCTGTACATATATATGTCCAAGTATCCATATGTATACATATACAATAATGGCCCCTAGGGCATACATATCCAACAGGATGTACATGCCGACTACCTGTGCCCCACTAGTATGATCCGCATCATAATCCAAGTAGTCAATTACTCATCTTAAGAGCTTTATCAACATGTAATAGAGAGACAATAAGTGTACATGTTAAGATAAAGAGCAACCAGATAGCATACTATCATGTCGAGCAAGAAAGTCCTCCTTATATATGTCCAAGCATCCACTACAATATACATCACATGTATAGTAATGGCCTCTAGGGCATACATATAACTAACAATCTCCCACGTGCACTAAGGTCATTTGTTACAGTATCTCATACTCAACGTCCTTTAGAAGTCTCTCTAGGGAAAGGCCTTTATGAGTGGATCCACCGTGTCATCCTTCGTGTCAACTCTCCTTACCTCGATCCCTTGGAGATCAACCATCTCCATGATCAGGTGATACTGTCCTCAGAATATGTCTGGAACGCTGATGGGACCGGTGTTCCTAGGCCAAAGACACAACACCATTGTTGTCACAATAACAGTTATTGAACGCTCAATGGTAGGAACCTTGTTCATCTCATGAACAAGAAATGTCCAGACAGCCACTTTTGTAGTATCGTGGGTAGCAATGTATTCAGCCTTTATCGTCTAGTATGTCACGGTATCTAGCTTGAAACTCTTCCAACATACCGTCCCTCCACTGAGGGTAAAGACAATTCCTGGGACTGACTCTCTGTTGGAGTTAGTGCCCTCAGAGTCAATTATTGGATCACAGGCACGTGATTGCAATGATTGAGGGAGGACCTATCCCGGTAGGACAGTCTTACTCGAGATGATAGTATGCTATCTGGTTTATCTTTATCATCGTGTACTGCTTTAGGTGACCTGACATGTCGCTATTACACGTTGATAGAGCCCCTAGGATTCTTGCTTGACTGCTAGCAGTATGATGGCGATCATATACGTGGGAGCTGGTAGTCTATAAGCACATCCTTAAAAGGTCCCTAGTCGTAGGAGTTTCGAGACAGGGCATCGATACTCCGTTAGTAGACTAGTGTATACAGTCGAGATCCCGACGAGGGGCGGTGGCCGGTCTCACAAGCTACTGGTGTCAGTTGGTTCACCTAAGATGTATACAGGTGCTCATTGGGTTATGAGTACACCGGACAGGACTCACCGGGAACCTGCTAGTTGGTCTTATACCAGATGTCAGATAGCAGTTCCCTGGTGACATGTGTACAGGTTAGTTCATCGACCTGAGATCGTCATTTGTCTCATGTGAGTTCCCACTGTGCTTTGATTACTACCCTACCACGGCTCAAAGGAGTCGTGCAAACAGGTTTTAGTTGGGTACAGTCCCGAGCCACATGGAGACAGTGAGCGGATCTGCAGGGGTTCGTCTCTCCCGGTATTGGGGGTGAGGTCGCGCTGTGTCTAGGAGAGCCATTATACAAAGCCCTCGGCCGAGGCAGGAGATTTACTGGTAGGTATTCCAGTAGTATCTCAGGGTGTTCTGGGCTACGCTCCGACACGACTTGTACCGCTTTTGGGGGTCTGACTTTTACCAACACCCTAGGCCCGCCATGCGATACTCATAGACGAACGGACCGGACTGTACGGATATTGTCACTGACAGGCTCAGTTGGGTGTCGGGGTGAGCTTCCTCATCGACGTCCCATTTGGTCAATACCTGGTGGCCCGTCACGTATTGGCTTATACCTCTGACGTGCTAGTGGTTAAATCCACAGCCAAGGTATTGACGAGTCTTTAGAGTCCACCACACTCAGTTACTCAAGTTTCGGGCGAAACGCTGTAGAGGCCGTATGGAGATATGGCAGGGTTCGATCAGATACGTGCGGTATTGCACGGATCGTGATCGGACAGTTTTTACTAGCCGGCTTTGGCTTAAGCCGGATTCTAGTATTAGATAGTGTAGTTTTGTCTCTTTGCATTTGTGTTCAGTGGGAATACAAATGCGGGCATGTATTTGCAGTAGCGGGGTTTTCCTGTAATTTATTATGGGATCGGTTTTCTGGGGTTGCCAGTTTGCATTCCGTTCCGTCCGGTTTTCCTTCATTCCTTCTCGGTCGGACTTTCTTGGTGGAGGGTGTTAATTGCAAGTTCGCATTATGATGAGACTTGTTTCATCATGAGATGCCTTTCTAGTCTATTCTTTTCTTTTCATTTGATGGTTTGAAGAGGTGAAATGAGAGTGACCTTTTTTTTGATAAATGTTTATTCATTCTTTTTCCTTATATGAGAAATGTTTTTCTTTTCTCTCTCCAATCTTCTTCTTTTTGGAGAGGGGCCGGCCACATATGAGAGAGGAGAGGGAGAATTATTTTTGGGTGTAGCATTTTCTCATCTCATTCCATGGTTGCAAAAGATAAGCTTAAAAGCTCATTTCTTTCTCTCCTTCTCTTCTCCATTCCTCCACATCAAGGCAACCTCATAACCCCAAGAGACAAGTTCACTACACTATTCTATAGCAAGCCTTGGACGCGTCGGCTAGCCAACTTCGCGCCCGAGTTGCCTCGGTCAAGAGGCGGGAGCCCGTAAAAGATTCCGGCTACGTGGTGCCCTTTCCGACGAGCGAGGATGTGACGGAGATTCCGCAAGAGATCGGAGTGGAGATGAAGACCGAAGGACACGGATCGCTTGGTATAACTTCTCACCCTATCTCTCTAGTTAGCTAGTATAGGTTAATGGTTTCGATCCGGGTAATTGTCCGCGGTAGCGCCGGTTTCCGAGTTAGGAAAAAATTTTATTCCGCATTTTGGCCTCGAGTAAGAGGCCGGGGCGCTGCCGTGGCGCAACATGGTATCAGAGCCACGCCATTAACCTAAGCTAGCTTGTTCTAATGCGTTTTTCAGTTCCGATCGACCGAAATTCCAAAAACCGTATTTTTCCTTGACATCAGGTTCTGTCGAAATTTTTTGGAGTCTAAAAATTTTTCAGGTGATCTCAGAATTATGTGCAGGGAGATATAAGACTACTGCAAAAAAATTTGATACAGTGATCCTTTCTTTTGACCGCGGAAGGGCGGCGTTAGCCCCACATTTGCCGCGCTTCCGCCGCGTGAACAGGAGATCACTTCATCATTATTTTTCAGTGGGCTTGTGGGCTTAAAATATGGGTTTTCGGATATTAAAATTGGGCCCAGGTTTTCTGTGAGTGCTACAGTTTTGGTTGGGGGCCCACTAGTTAATTTTTGGTCAATCGGAAAATTTTAAACACATTATTTCACAGTATTTACATTATATCTGCGACCGTGAATGTCACTCGATCGGTAAATCCAGTCTAACTGCTATAGCCCGGTTAGACGGATTTGCGAACGTGACTTTCACGTTGATGTTCTTTGTTTATGCTGTGATGTTGCGGATCGGTCGTGGGGGATAGCCTGGATGCAATGCTAGTGCAGTTTTGTTGTATTATGTACATTTGTTATTGCGGGGCGAGCGTCCGACATGTGGACTGCCGTCACTGCCTGTTTGTATTATTCTTTTGGGGCACGGCCTGGTTGCGGTCGATGTACCCGGTGTATGTATATTTTACTTTCTGTACTAGGATTACCCCGCGGAGGGGTGCACGGATAGCCGGGTTCTAGAAGGCAACAAGCCCCTATCTCATGGCATTGAGACGGAGGGGGCTTCACTCTAGGATTGGCGGGCTATTCGTCGCACTCGTAGGGGGTACAGGTTGACCCAGGAGGGGTGCCCAAGTTACCGGATTCCGTGAAGTGCTGGGTGGTCCATTCACGGTGCTGGAGGGGGCTGCCTCGCTTCAGGTTTTGGCGGGTGACTTGCCGCGCCCGTAGGGGTCTAGGATTTTCATTGCACAGGCTATCCACACTACCAGGGGAACGTCGGGTTTCTGCAGCGGCTCTGTGAAACCCGGGGTTTCCAGATATCTGTATTGTTCTGTGATGCTGTACATTTCTGTGATATTGCATTTTATTCACGCCTTGAGCGAAATACTATATATTGGTATATATATTAGTAGATGTTGTATATGTTTTTCATCCGCGCTAGTCCAGTCCCCGCTCTGTCGTTAGTAAGCTAACCTAACGAGTGATGACGGGACCCAGTGGCGAATGCGGATGGCATATACGTACGTCATTATATTTTCGTTCTTTGTGGTGTGATTAATTGATGGGACTGCATTGATTCGGATCAATGCAAGATAAACAAACCTAATCTGATGTTGTTGGAACATTTTTCAAAAAAAGTTGTTATTGCAAGGACGTTCACTTTTGTTTTGCATAGTGGTATTCGTTTGGAATATCCTGCTCCTCAGTCGACGAGGCAAGGGCCGAGATCCCTTCACCGGGAGTGACCCCTTGGACAGAAGTTTGCGTCAGGGCATTAACTTCACTATAGCCGATTACTTTTGCTTTGCATCGTGGTATTCAGTTGGAATATCCTGCACCTCATTCTACGGGGAAAGAGCCGAGATCCCTTCACCGGGAGTGACCTCTTTAGCAAAGGTTTTCGTCACTATATTTTTATAAAAGGCTATGCAGTTCCTTCAACGATATCAAGTTCATTACGTTAAAATTTTTTCGCCAAAAACTAGACGTAGCCCTCCGTCATTTCTTACAAGTATTACTTAGTATTCGTGCTGCGTTTGTTGACTGTGTCAAGGCGTAGTGTGCGGTAGCTAAGTAGTGTTTGTTTGCAGCATATTAATGGGATTGGTTAGGACAGTCGTGCGGCCTTGTTGACTGTGTCAAGGGCTCGTACGGGTGGGTTTAATGCAATCCAGGATAATGACGGGTTGAACTTGACTAGGACTCTTTGATTTGTTGACTGTGTCAAGGTCACTTGAGTCCTAGGGGTAAAACACACATCGGGAGTTTCAAAAGAACTGAAACTTGCCAGGCATGCGCATACCTTCTGGAGTGTGGTGACGTGAGTGGATTCCGTCACGTTATCATGCGATGAGAGTTGGATCCCGATTCCCACTGATGAGTTAGTTTACTCCTCGGGTGACCCCGACTAATTCTTCTTTTAGGTTTGGAGGAGAATTTGAGATACAGTGGGAGGTTTCCAGATTAGACAAAGTGACAACCATTCTGATCTAGGTTAGAGTGCACGCTGAGTGTTTCTTTTCTCTCTCTCTTTGGCAGCGACCATTGACCCGACCCTGGACTATGACTCAGTGACCAAGTTGACCGAACCTTCTTAACACTGGCTTTTGGATTATCAGAGTTGCAGACCTCATTGCCACTCCTACTTTTACCCTTTTCTCCAGGACACCCCGTATTACTACGAACGTCCACTTCCATTGGACAAAACCATCGTATGGTTAGATACGAACTCGAAGGACTTCGAGGATGGTTTCTGGTTCTGGAAAAAACGAATAGGACTATTCAGTTGTCTTTTCTTTTCACCTTCTCTCATTACGAGTACTCCTTGGTTTAGGAGTAGTACACCTATTACGCAAATTGGATAGTCTTCTTCCAAACCATAGGCTGGTGCCGACCGGTAGGGAATGAAGAAAACCAGTTAGCCTAAACGGTGTACAGAAGGTATTAAGTTAAGACAAAGCAAGGGATTAGTAAGAGGGCAAAGTAAGTTGCGACTGCTATTCACGACCAAACCAAGTATTTCTTCGCCAATCCTAAATCACCTTTGTATTTCTCCAGGACACTCCGTATCACTACGAAGATCCCATTTTATTGGATAATCCATCGTATGGTTATATACGAACTCGAAAGGAACTTGTTCCAGTTCGGGGATGGATCCTGGTTCAGGAGAAATAGGAATAAAGTACATTCAGGTGTCTTTTATCTTCACCTTCTCTCGCATTGCGAGTGCTCCTAGGATTAGGACAGTACACCCTTTATGCTTTTTGGATAGTCTTCTTCCAAACCATAGGCTGGTGCCGAACGGTAGGGAAGGAAGAAAACCATTTGGCTTAAAGGGGTGTACAGAAGGTAATGACTAAAGACATATAAAGGGATTTGGAGAGGTGGCAAAGAATTATACGGTTATAGTTGTGAATCTGGATAATGGAAGAGGCATTACTAGGAATACCAGGATACCCCGACGAAACATTTCAATGTTTCAGTTTCACTGTGTACTGTTAATGGAAAACTGATTTCCCAGTTAGACACTTGCTCCAGGGTATGTATTTACCAGGTATGATTCTCACATCTGTATGGTTTTACAGATGATGAGTGGGAGTAAGTTATTGGGAATTGGGTGATCATCCTCATTATATCGGGATTCGTTGTAATCGGTGATATTTGAGGAAGTCACCTGGGTTGTTTGCCGGTCGGCAAATATTTGGTTATGAATATCCGCTGTTGTGCACCAATTTCAAATTGATATATCTGTACGTCTATTTTCATAGAGTGAGATATACCTTTTGATATTATGTCGATGACATTTACCTATATCAGTGGATGGTTAGGTAAGGAGCATTAAACAGCGGTGTAATTCTTCTTAACCATAAGTACAGTTTTCAACCTACGACACACAGTGAAAGAGTTGTTAGACTCAGCGGACTTATACAGAGTATTGTATGTTGTCCAGTGTCCATTAGGACAGAGGGGTTGGTCCTCATACTATATTCTGTTTACTTTTAACTTCTCTAGTTCTTAGACATGTGCTTCGTGGAAACACAGGGTCTGAGTTTTTGAGGAGTTATTGGTATAAGAATAGAGTAGAGAACCAGGTATTGCAAGTATCGGGATTCTTCAAGGTGATCGAAGATGTAGATACTTGTGTATGGTATTCAGTTGATAATAATGAGAACTTGCTTCTCTTTCAGGTTACTCATAATTGGAAGCATTCCTAAGTTGAGTAACGCTGATCGGCCTCCTTCCATTTAGTTGACATGCACTGGAGACAGCTGCATGATTTGAATCTGGTTCAATTAAATCAGTGCCTCTGGTTCTATATTGGATATAGAACAGTTCATATCTTAACGATGTTAAGGTACGGGGAGTTGTCCGGCTTATGCTTAAAACCAGACTCCGGATAACTCAAGGCACGTTTCTGTAATGGCTGTTTGTGGGTTGACCCAGGCTATGACGAGGGTTGACTTTCTACCATCTGGCAGATCAATAGAAATATTGTTCTAGACTCGCCACAGTTTTATTAAAAATGGATTTTTTCAAAACCAGCAGTGGGAGTATGGTAGAACTGGAAGTGATTCCAGAACCACAAACGATTACTGAAGATTTGATAAGGAACCTAAAGATTCAATCTGTATTGACATTCCATTGGCCACTCCGCAGATACGGTGGGTAACTTCAGGCACCCGAGAGGTACTCCGGTAGCCTCAAGGACGGTGACAGGGAAGTTCTTGTTTACCCACACTTGCCATTGCTGATTGTTCCAGGCTGCGAGACCCGGCAGGAGAATGAGTATAGCGTCGTTCTAAACTAGCTTTGGAAGTGCACGTCTATATGACTCTGCCAGAGGGTTGTCGTAGTCAGTGGGAGCAGCGGAAGCATTGGTGGACATCAGGCTTATGTCTATTTATAGACTAAAGCAGATGTAGCGGAGATAGATCATCTATTTCTGATGTGACAGTCATAGGTTTGACGTCATCAGAATAGGGGATGGATCTGTTGAGAAAGTAGTGGGAAGTGATATTCCTATACTACGATCGGTTATACTTTGGTCGTCACACAGTGGTTTCTCCACAAGGGACTTGGATATTATATCAGACATACTGGTTACTAGATCTATGGTTTTAGATCTAGATTTGGGTGGTTTCCCAATCTGGGTACCTTGACAGCATTCTATGAGTATTTAGAATGGACGACTCCTGGCATGGTAGTGTACCAGCAGGTGATGGAGTCACCCTCTCTAAAGGTGTCTTATAGACTAAAGGGGAGAGGGATACTCATGATTGGCAGATCACTTGCTTAGGCAATTGAGTCAATCATGAGATGTCAAGTACCACACCAGATGTTGTTCTTGCACTAGATGCAATAAGTTGATATTGATCCAATCCTGGAGAAACGGTCGGAAGCAGTCTTAGAACATAAGTGAATGTTCTAGGGATATGATAGCGACAGCCTTATTTGGGAGACAGTTATCATTCCAGGCTTCCAAGGTGACATGGACGACAAGGAGGTTGTCAGAGTTATATTTTTCCTTCTGACGAGGGGCAGTATTTTGGACAGGTGCTCCAAGGCAATACTGAGGGTGGCATAGCGCAGGATACTGATTAAATTCAGTTGACGATACAGTCTAAGAAGTTTGGATTTGAAGTTCATTTATGAGCTAAGTCCCATCAGACATCCAGACATTCTAAGACAGGTATTGCTCATTTCGGGAGATGGCTTTCTCCGCGAACTTGAGATATAGAGAGACATAGAAAGAAACTTCTCTGCGGATCCACTCACTGAGGCTATTCCTCGAACGCAATAGTTTCGCAAACGAGCTTTGTGAGACTGACTAGTAGAGGAGTTGGGTGTTCGGTATCACACGGCTGTGAGTATGCGGCATCGCAATAATTAGCCTTGAGTGCAAGTGGGAGATTGTTGGAGTTAGTGCCCTCAGAGTCAATTATTGGATCACAGGCACGTGATTGCAATGATTGAGGGAGGACCTATCCCGGTAGGACAGTCTTACTCGAGATGATAGTATGCTATCTGGTTTATCTTTATCATCGTGTACTGCTTTAGGTGACCTGACATGTCGCTATTACACGTTGATAGAGCCCGTAGGATTCTTGCTTGACTGCTAGCAGTATGATGGCGATCATATACGTGGGAGCTGGTAGTCTATAAGCACATCCTTAAAAGGTCCCTAGTCGTAGGAGTTTCGAGACAGGGCATCGATACTCCGTTAGTAGACTAGTGTATACAGTCGAGACCCCGACGATGGGCGGTGGCCGGTCTCACAAGCCACTGGTGTCAGTTGGTTCACCTAAGATGTATACAGGTGCTCATTGGGTTATGAGTACACCGGACAGGACTCGCCGGGAACCTGCTAGTTGGTCTTATACCAGATGTCAGATAGCAGTTCCCTGGTGACATGTGTACAGGTTAGTTCATCGACCTGAGATCGTCATTTGTCTCATGTGAGTTCCCACTGTGCTTTGATTACTACCCTACCACGGCTCAAAGGAGTCGTGCAAACAGGTTTTAGTTGGGTACAGTCCCGAGCCACATGGAGACAGTGAGCGGATCTGCAGGGGTTCGTCTCTCCCGGTATTGGGGGTGAGGTCGCGCTGTGTCTAGGAGAGCCATTACACCTAGCCCTCGGCCGAGGCAGGAGATTTACTGGTAGGTATTCCAGTAGTATCTCAGGGTGTTCTGGGCTACGCTCCGACACGACTTGTACCGCTTTTGGGGGTCTGACTTTTACCAACCCCCTAGGCCCGCCATGCGATACTTATAGACGAACGGACCGGACTGTACGGATATTGTCACTGACAGGCTCAGTTGGGTGTCGGGGTGAGCTTCCTCATCGACGTCCCATTTGGTCAATACCTGGTGGCCCGTCACGTATTGGCTTATACCTCTGACGTGCTAGTGGTTAAATCCACAGCCAAGGTATTGACGAGTCTTTAGAGTCCACCACACTCAGTTACTCAAGTTTCGGGCGAAACGCTGTAGAGGCCGTATGGAGATATGGCAGGGTTCGATCAGATACGTGCGGTATTGCACGGATCGTGATCGGACAGTTTTTACTAGCCGGCTTTGGCTTAAGCCGGATTCTAGTATTAGATAGTGTAGTTTTGTCTCTTTGCATTTGTGTTCAGTGGGAATACAAATGCGGGCATGTATTTGCAGTAGCGGGGTTTTCCTGTAATTTATTATGGGATCGGTTTTCTGGGGTTGCCAGTTTGCATTCCGTTCCGTCCGGTTTTCCTTCATTCCTTCTCGGTCGGACTTTCTTGGTGGAGGGTGTTAATTGCAAGTTCGCATTATGATGAGACTTGTTTCATCATGAGATGCCTTTCTAGTCTATTCTTTTCTTTTCATTTGATGGTTTGAAGAGTTGAAATGAGAGTGACCTTTTTTTTTGATAAATGTTTATTCATTCTTTTTCCTTATATGAGAAATGTTTTTCTTTTCTCTCTCCAATCTTCTTCTTTTTGGAGAGGGGCCGGCCACATATGAGAGAGGAGAGGGAGAATTATTTTTGGGTGTGGCATTTTCTCATCTCATTCCATGGTTGCAAAAGATAAGCTTAAAAGCTCATTTCTTTCTCTCCTTCTCTTCTCCATTCCTCCACATCAAGGCAACCTCATAACCCCAAGAGACAAGTTCACTACACTATTCTATAGCAAGCCTTGGACGCGTCGGCTAGCCAACTTCGCGCCCGAGTTGCCTCGGTCAAGAGGCGGGAGCCCGTAAAAGATTCCGGCTACGTGGTGCCCTTTCCGACGAGCGAGGAGGTGACGGAGATTCCGCAAGAGATCGGAGTGGAGATGAAGACCGAAGGACACGGATCGCTTGGTATAACTTCTCACCCTATCTCTCTAGTTAGCTAGTATAGGTTAATGGTTTCGATCCGGGTAATTGTCCGCGGTAGCGCCGGTTTCCGAGTTAGGAAAAAATTTTATTCCGCATTTTGGCCTCGAGTAAGAGGCCGGGGCGCTGCCGTGGCGCAACACTCTCAGTCGTCCTTATCACTCTGGAAGCTCGAACCAAGAACTTTCTGGTAGTGCTTCTCAAGTACTTAAGAATGTGCTCCACAGCTGTCCAGTGATTCTCCCAAGATCCGATTGATTCCTGATCACTACAGCTAGTGATTCATCTACATCTGGTCTGGTACATAACATTGCACGCTTGATAGAGCCTACTGCCGAAGCATAGGGTATCCCTTGCACGCGAGCTCTCTCAAAATCAGTCTCGGGAGACATCTTTTTGGAGAGAGTGATTCCTGAGTAAGTGGAAGAATCACCACACTTAGAATCTTCCATACTAAATCGCTTTAGTACAGTGTTAATGTACCTGGATTTGGGACTCTCCCAACATCCACTTATAGATCTATCACCATAGATCATAATCCACAAGATGTAGTAGGTATCATACAGATCTTCCATGGAGAATTCTCGTGATAAGAGGAGCTTGACCGAGTGTAGCATAGGAAACCATTTCCTATCAAGAGTATGTCATCTACGTACAATACGTGTAAGACAACCTTACTCTCTACAACCTTCTTGTATAAAAAATGTTCATCTACCTTTTTGATGAAGTCAATTACTTTGACTGCCACATCAAAACGGATGTTCCAACTCCGCGACGCACGTATTGATCCTGATGGACTTAAGCATAGCATTGAAAGTCTCAACTTTTCCATCTACACCTAGAATCTTCTCAAGATCCATTTGCTCCCGATGGTTTTTACCCCTTTAGGTGCAACATTCAAAGTCATACTTTATTGGTGTACGAGGATTCCATCTTTGATCGCATAGCATCCAGCCATTTTATAAAGTCTCCACTTGTGATGGCCTGTCTGAACCCAGTTGGGCCATTATCTACCATGATGCAATCCTCGCTCCTACTGTCACCGAGAAGACTATAGTATCTCTCGAGTGGATGAGGAACCCTACCAGATTTGCGGAGAGGCTGAGGTTCGTTGGAAACTATTAAATTCTTTGATTTCACCAAATCATCAGCTGTTAGTTTGTCTAGCTGGAACTCCTTCTAGTTCTACCTCATGACTACAAATTTCTTCACAAGAAATTCCTTTTCTAAAAAGATGTCATGCTGAGAAACAAAATACCTTTTGCTCCTCAAAGTGGTAGAAAATATACCCTTGCAAATGTTTGGGATATCTAACAAACTTATACAGAACTGAACTTGCCTCGAGCTTGTCCGGATTCTTCCTTTCAACATAGGCCGGACAACCCCATGTCTTAACTCGTTTAAGACATGGTCCCTTCCCATTCCATATCTCATATGGAGTGGTAGGCACTGATTTGGATGGAACCCTATTCAATAGGTATGCAGTTTCTCAAGTGCATAACACCCAAAAGAAAACAGGTAACTCAGCAGTACTCATCATAGAGCGCACAATATCTCATAGGGTGCGATACCTCCGCCCCGATACACCGTTGTGTTGTGGTGTATACGAAGGAGTAAGCTGCGAGAGAATCACATTCTCCGTTTAGAAATTCCAGGAATTCCATGCCCAAGTATTCGCCTTCTCGATAACATCGAAGGACTTTAATACTTCTACCCGTCTGGTTCTCAACTTCAAACTAATATTCCTTGAATTTCTCAAAAGTTTCAGACTTATGTTTCAACAGGAACATAGGTCAGAATCCTGAGAGATTATCGGTGAATATAATGAAGTACAAAGAACCAACCTTAGCATTTGTAGACATATGACTGAATACATCATCATGTATTTGTCCCAAGAGTTCACTAACTCTTTCTCTGTTTTGAGTAAATGGAGTATATGTCATTTTACCCTTGAGACAAGACTGGCAAGTATTATAAGATGAAAATTCGAACAGATTCTCATATCCATCCTTATGTAACTTAGCTGGTCGTGTCGCATAGATATGACCTAGTCTACAAAGTCACAAGAAGGATCGTTCATTTCTGAACTACTCCTTTTGTGTGTGTTCTAGATACTTTGAACTGTGTTTTGATTTAGAACGTATATACTATTATATAACGTGTCTGGTCGAGTCAACTCTTGATTTAGGAAAATGTTCATAACATTATCCTCTAATACATAATTATATCCTTCTTTAACTTAATAAAGAATCTGATGTAATGTTGTATATCAGGTTCTGTATGTAATAACATTCGTTCAGAATCAATGTATTTACCATTTGATAATACAAGGTGATATCTGCCCACTCATTTGGCTGCAACATTTGCACCATTCTCTAACACTTAGAGACATATCACCCAATCTCAGTTCTCTACCTTTTTGTAGCCCATGTAACAGATTACATATATGGGATCCTGATCCGGTATCTCATACCTAGGACGTAAAGGAAACTGAGAAACAGTTCTTGGTAATGAACACACCCGAAGAATATGCATCAACATTCGTAATCCTCGTTTGGGTGGCAGGGGAACCCGGATATTACCCTATTTCCTTCTCGGACTTATAACAGTTATAAGATAGAGCGGAACCAACATTCCCCAGCAAGGTATAATAAGCAGGTTCGGTCAATGCATCCATATTATTATCTTGATTAAAGCGTGACATGGTCACTACCAGGAGAGAGAGGAAAAAACACTCTGCGTGCGCTCTTGAAAGATCAGATTGGTTATTATTTTATCTAATCAGGATGGCTCCCACTGTTTTTATCAAATCTTCCTTCAAACCCTAAAAGGTAAGACTAGCCGGGATTAATTACACCCTACAAGTTTGCTAATCTTTCGGCCAGGCTAGTGTCGGTATTTTGAGGGAGGTTCCCCGTGCTTTCGCACGGACCTAATTAAAATAAACCTCGTTTTTTCAGGAGCATAACTGTAAGTGCACGGCGGCGCCCCGGCCGTCTGAACGAGGCCAAAATGCGGAATATAAGACTTTTTTATAAACTAGAACCGGCACCACCGCGCACGAAAATCCCGGATCGGGCCATTAATCTAATCCTAGCTAACTAGAGAAGGGGTAGAGAGATATACCGAGCGATCCATGTCCTTCGGTCTTCTCGTCGTCGTCCCGATCTCCCCGCGGAATCTTCGGTTTTCATCTCCTTGTCGGAAGGGCACCACATCGCCGGGTTCTTTTACGGGCTCCCACCTCTGGACCGAGGCAACTCGGGCATGAAGTTGGCGAGCCGACGTGCCCAAGAAATGCTGTAGAATAGTGTAGTGCTTTATGTCTCTTTGGGGTAAAGGAAGTTGCCTTGTATTGGTGAGATGGAGGTGCAAGCTTTTTGTGATGAACAAAGGGAATTTTTGCAAGCAAAAATGAGAACAAAGCCCCACCCAAAAATTTGGGACAGCCCCTCCTCCATATGGCCGGCCCCCTTTGCTTCATGCCCAAAAATAAGAGAGGAGAGAGAGTGGATCAATCAAGTGAGAAAGAATGATGAGTTATCATGAGAGAATAAAATGATCACAACCCAAGCCCACACTCAACAACCATCACTTCTCAAAAGTCAAACAATGATGATCAAAGGAAGTCAAGGTCAAACAAAAGCTATCATGAAGCAACAATATGCAAAGACCACCCTCCACAATGCTAACTTGCACAATTGCAAATAAGCCCTCCTCCATCAATTTTCAGCCAAGGAAGGAACAAAGGAAAAATGGCCGAAACGGAAAGCAAACTGGCAACTTCAGAAAATTGATCCCGTAATAAATTACAGGAAAACCCCGCGACTGTATATACATACCCGCATTTGTCTTCCGACGGAATACAAATGTAATGAGACAAAATCTACACTGCACAATACTAGGATCCGGCTCAAACCAAAGCCCGCTAATATTATCCGTCCGATCATGATCCGTGCAATACCGCACGTATCTGATCGAACCCTGCCATATCTCCATACGGCCTCTACAGCGTTTCGCCCGAAACTTGAGAAAACGGTCTGTGGAGGACTCTAAAGACTCGTCAATATTTTGGCTGTGGATTTAACCACTAGCACGTCAGAGGTATTAGCCATACGTAACGGGCTACCAGGTATTGACCAAACGGGACGTCGATGAGCGAACTCATCCTGATACCCTACTGAGCCTGTCAGTGACAATATCCGTACAGTCCGGTCCGTTCGTCTATAAGCATCGCATGGCGGGCCTAGGGGGTTGGTAAAAGTCAGACCCCAAAAAGCGGTACAAGTCGTGTCGGAGTGTAGCCTAGAACACCCTGAGATACTACTGGAATACCTACCAGTAAATCTCCTGCCTTGGCCAAGGACTTCGTGTAATAGCTCTCCTAGACACAGCGCGACCTCACCCCTAATACCGGGAGAGACGAACCCCTGCAGATCATCTCACTGCCTCAATGTGGCTCGGGACTGTACCCAACTAAAACCTGTTTTCACGTCTCCTTTGAGCGTGGTAGGGTAGTAATCAAAGTACAGTGGGAACTCACACGAGACAAATGACGATCTCAGGTCGATGAACTAACCTGTACACATGTCACCAGGGAACTGCTATCTGACGTCAGGTATAAGACAAACTAGCATGTTCCCGGCGAGTCCTGTCCGGTGTACTCATAACCCAATGAGCACCTGTATACATCTTAGGTGAACCAACTGACACCAGTGGCTTGTGAGACCGGCCACCGCCCCTCGTCGGGGTCTCGACTGTATACACTAGTCTACTCTGGTGTATCGATGCCCTGTCTCGAAACTCCCACGACTAGGGACCGTTTAAGGATGTGCTTATAGACCCCAGCTCCCACGTATATGATCGCCCTCATACTGCTGGCAGTCAAGCAAGAATCCTAGGGGCTCTATCAACGTGCAATAGTGACCTGTAAGGTCACCTAAAGCAGTACACGATGATAAAGATATACCAGATAGCATACTATCATCTTGAGTAAGACTGTCCTACCGGTATAGGTACTCCATCAATCATTGCAATCACGTGCCTGTGATCCAATAATTGACTCTGAGGGCACTATCTCCAACAATCTCCTACTTGCACTCAAGGCTAATTATTACGATGTCGCATACTCACAGCCCATGTGATACCGAACACCCAACTTCTCTACTAGTCAGTCTCACAAAACCCGTTGGCGAAACTATTGCGTTCGAGGAATAGCCTCAGTGAGTGGATCTGCTTTGATGTTTCTTTCTATGTCTCTCTAAATCTCAAGTTCGCGGAGAAAGCCATCTCCCGAAATGAGCAATACCTGTCTTAGAATGTGTATGGATGTCTGATGGGACCTAGCTCATAAATGAACTCCAAATCCAAACTTCTTAGACCGTATCGTTAACTGAACTTAATCAGTATCCTGCGCCATGCCTCCCTCAGTATCTGCTTGGATCACCTGTCCAAAGTACTGCCCTTCGTCAGAGGAAAAACTACAACTCTGATAGTCACTCTGTCATCCAGGTCACCTTGAAAGCCTGGAATGATAACTGTCTCCTGAATGAGGCTGTCGTTATCATATCCCTAGGACATCCACTTATGTTCTAAAACTGCTTCCGAATGTTTCTCGAGGATTGAATCAATATTAACTTATTGCATCTACTACCAAAACAACATCTGGTGTGGTACTTGACATCTCATGATTGACTCAATTGCCTAAGCAAGTGATCTGCCAATCATGCACATCCCTCTCCCCTTTAGTCTGTAAGACACCATCAGAGAGGGTGACTCCACCACCTGCAGGTATACTACCGTGCATGGAGTCGTCCATTCTAAAACACCTGTAGAATGCTGTCTAAGTACCAGATTGGGAAACTACCCAAATCTAGATCTAAAACCATAGATCTAGTAACCAGAATGTGTGATATAATATCCAAGTCCCTTGTGGAAAAACCACTGTGTGACAACCAAAGTATAACCGACCGCAGTATAGGAATTTCACTTCCTACTCTGTGTGTGTCATCCAAATACCAGGACATCACACCCTACTACCTTCTTAACAGATCCATCCCCTATTCTGATGAAGTCAAACCTATGACTGTCACATCAGAAATAGATGATCTATCTCCGCTATATCTGCTTTAGTCTATAAATAGACAAAAGCCTCCTGTCCACCAATGCTTCCGCTGCTCCCACTGACTACGACAACCCTCTGGCAGAATCATATACACGTACACTTCTAAAGCTAGTTTAGAAAGACGCTATACTCATCCTCCTGCCGGGTCTCACAGTCTGGAACAACAGCAATGGAAAGTCTGGGTAAACAAGAACCTCCCTGTCACCGTCTTTGAGCATACCGAAGTACCTCTCGAGTGCCTGAGGTTACCCACCAAATCTGCGGAGTGGCTAATGGAATGTCTAACCAGATTGAATCTTTAGGTTCTTATCAAATTTTCAGTACTCGTTTGCGGTTCTGGAATCACTTCTAGTTCTACCATACTCCCACTACTGTTTTCTGAAAAAATCCATTTCTTTTAAAACTGTGGCGAGTCAAGAACAATATCACTATTGATCTTCCAGATGGTAGAAAGTCAACCCTCGTCATAGCCTGGGTCAACCCACAAACTGCCATTACAGAAACGTGCCTTGAGTTATCCAGAGTCTGGTTTTAAGCATAAGCCGAACAACTCCCCGTACCTTAATATCGTTAAGATATGAACTGTTCTATATCCAATATAGAAATAGAGGCACTTATTTAATTGAACCAGATTCAAATCATGTAACTGTCTCCAGTGCATGTCAACTAAATGGATGGAGGCCGGTCAGCGTTACTCAACTTATGAGTACTTCCAATTATGAGTAACCTGAAAGAGAAGCAAGTTCTATTAAACATCACTATCAACTGAATACCATACACAAGTATCTACATCTTCGATCACCTTGAAGAATCCCGATACTTGCAATATCTGGTTCTCTACTTTACTCTTATACCTATAACTTCTCAAAACTTAGACCCTGTGTTTCTACGAAACACCTGTCTAAGAACTAGAGAAGTCATAAGTAAACCGAATATAGTACGAGAACCAACCCCTCTATCCTCATGGACACTGGACAACATACAATACTCTGTATAAGTCCCCTGAGTCAATAACTCAAACCCTGTGCGTCGTAGGTTGAAAACTGTACCTATGGTTATGAAGAATTACACCGCTGTTTAATGCTCCTTACCTAACTATCCACTAATATAGGTAAATGTCATCGACATAATTTCAAAAAGTTATATCTCACTTCATAAAAATGAACGTACAGATATATCAATTTGAAATTGGTGCATAACAACGGATATTCAAAACCAAATATTCGCCGTCCGGCAAACAACCCAGGTGATTTCCTCAAATATCACCAATTACAACGAATCCCGATATAATGAGGATGATCACCTAATTCCCAACAGCTTACTCCCACTCATCATCTGTAAAACCATACAGATGTGAGAATCATACCTGGTAAATACATACCCTGGAGCAAGGGCTAATTGGGAAATTAGTTTTCTTTTAACAGTACACAGTGAAACTGAAACATTGAAATGTTTCGTAGGGGTATCCTAGTATTCTTAGTAATGCCTCTTCCATTATCCAGATTCACAACTGTAACCGTATATTTCTTTGCCATCTCTCCACATCCCTTTATATGTCTAAAGTCATTACCTTCTGTACACCCCTTTAGGCCAAATGGTTTTCTTCCTTCCCTACCGTTCGGCACCAGCCAATGGTTTGGAAGAAGACTATCCAATAAGCATAATGGGTGTACTGTCCTAATCCTAGGAACACTCGCAATGCGAGAGAAGGTGAAGATAAAAGACACCTGAATAAACCTTATTCATATTTCTCCTGAACCAGAATCCATCCCTGAACTGGAACAAGTTCCTTTCGAGTTCGTATATAACCATACGATGGAATATCCAATAAACTGTGGATCTTCGTAGTGATACGGAGTGTCCTGGAGAAATACAAAGGTGAAGTGGGAGTGGTAATGAAATACTTGGTTTGGTCGTGAATATCAGTCGCAATTTACTTTGCCCTCCTTCTAATCACTTTAGTTGTCTTTACATAATACCTTCTGTACACCATCGTTAGGCTAATTGGTTTTCTTCATTCCCTACCGGTCGGCACCTGCCTATGGTTTGGAAGAAGACTATCCAATTTGCGTAATAGGTGTACTATCCCTTAATCTAAGGGGCACTCGCAACCTGAGAGAAGGTAAAAGGAAAAGACAACTGAATAGTCCTATTCGTTTTCTCCAGAACTGGAAACCATCCTCGAATAAATTCCTTCGAGTTCGTATATAACCATACGATAGTTTTATCCAATGGAAGTGGACGTTCGTAGTAATATGGGGTGTTCTAGAGAAAAGGGTAAAAGTAGGAGTGGCAATGAGGTATGCAACTCTGACAATCCAAAAGCCGGTGTTTAAGAAGGTTCGGTTAATTTTGGTCTCTAAGTCATAGTCTACGGTCGAGTCAGTGGTCGCTGCCAAAGAAAGAGAGAAAAGAAACACTCAGCATGCACTCTAACCTAGATCAGAATGGTTACCGATTTATCTAATTAGGAAACCTCCTACTGTACCGTCAAATTCTTCTCCAAACCTGAAAGAAGAATTAGTCGGGATCACCCGAGGAGTAAACCAACTCATCAGTAGGAATCAGGATCTAACTATCATCGCATGATAACGTGACGGAATCCACTCACGTTATCACACTCCAGAAGGTATGCGCATATCTGGCAAGTTTCAGTTTCTTTAGAAACCCCCGATGTGATTTTTACCCCATGCTCTTATGACTTTGACTAAGGCCAACAAATCATAAGTTACATGTCAAGTTCTACCCGTCATTGTCCAGGTTAATTTGAACCCACCAGTACCTACCCTTGAATTTGGCCAACAAGGCAGTACGACTGTCCCAAACCAACGCATCTATCTATGCTGCATATGAACACCCAATAGCTACCAAACACTGTGCCTTGACTATGGCCAACAAAAACAGCTTGAATACTATTGACTATCCATATGAAATGGCGGAGGGTTACGAATGGTTTCTGGCGAAAACCTTTAACGTAATGAACTTGATATCGTTGAAGGAACCGGATAGCTTTTTATAAAAATATAGTAACGAAAACCTTTGCTAAAGAGGTCGCTCCCGGTGAAGGGATCTTGGCTTTTTCCCCGTAGAATGAGGTGCAGGATATTCTAACTGAATACCACGATGCAAAGGAAAAGTAATCGGCTATAGTGAAGTTATTGCCCTGACGCAAACTTCTGTCCAAAGGGTCACTCCCGGTGAAGGGATCTCGGCCCTTGCTTCGTCGACTGAGGTGCTGGATATTCATAACCGAATACCACTGTGCAAAACAAAAGAGAACGTCCTTGCAATAACAGCTTTTCGAAAAATGTTCTAACAACATCAGAATAGGTTTGTTTAGCTTGCATTGATCCGAATCAATGCAGTCCCATCAATTGATCACACCAATAAAGAACGAAAATAATGATGTACGTATATGCCATCCGCATTCGCCACTGGGTCCCGTCATCACCCGTTAGGTTACTTAACTAACGACAAAGCGGGGACTGGACTAGTGCGGATGCAAAACATATACAACATCTACTAGTATATATATCAATATATAATATTCGCTCAAGGCGTGATAAAATGCAACATCACAGAAATGTAATAAGCATCACAGAACAATACAGATATCTGGGATCCTCGGGTTTCATAGAGCCGCTACTGAAACCCGACGTTCCCCTGGTCGTGTGGATATCCTGTGCAATGAAATCCTAGACCCCTACGGGCGCGGCAAGTTACCCGCCAAAACTTGAAGCGAGGCAGCCCCCTTCAGTAACGTGAATGGACCACCCAGCACTTCACGGAATCCGGTAACTTGGGAACCCCTCCTTGGGTCAACCTGTACCCCCTACGAGTGCGGCGAATAGCCCGCCAATTCTAGAGTGAAGCCCCCTCCGTCTCAACGCCATGAGTTGCGGGCCCGTTGCCCTCTAGAACCCGGCTATCCGTGCACCCCACCGTGGGGTAATCCTAGTACAGAAAGTAAAATATACATACAACGGGTACATCGACCTCAACCCGGTCGTGTCCCAAAAGAATAATATACAAACAGGCAGTGACGGCAGTCCACATGTCGGACGCTCGCCCCGCGATATCAAATGTACATATAAAACAAAACTGTACTACCATTGCATCCAGGCTATCCCCCACGACCAATCCGCAACATCACAGCACAACACAGAACATCAACGTGAATGTCGCGTTCGCAAATCCGTCTAAAAGGGCTATAGCAGTCAGACAGGATTTACCGATCAAATGACATTCACGGTCGCAGATATAATGTAAATACTGTGAACTAACATGTTTAAAATTTTCAATCGATCAAATTTTCCCAAGTGGGCCCTAAGCACAACTGCAGTACTCTAAAATAATTTGGGCCTTAACAGAATATTCCAAAATCCCCAATTTCAAATATAAAGATCACTGTAGAAAAATGGCATTGCGTTGACCCTTAACAGCGGCGGAACCGCTGCCGGAACATGGGTTTGGCCGCGGTTCCGCGGTCTTCCTGTAGCATCACAATACCAGATTTCTACAGAATTCTTAAAAACACCTGCTCAGATTTCTGCAACACTCTAAATATTTTTTAGAGCCAAAAAAAAAATCGACAGAGAACTGAACCAGAAAATGCGGGTTTTCGGAAAATTCATTCGATCGAACTTGTAAACATGTTAGAGTAAGCTAGACTAGGTTAATGGCATGGCTCTGATACCAGTGTAAGTGCACGGCGGCGCCCCGGCCGTCTAAACGAGGCCAAAATGCGGAATATAAGACTTTTCTATAAACTAGAACCGGCACCACCGCGCACGAAAATCCCAGATCGGGCCATTAATCTAATCCTAGCTAACTAGAGAAGGGGTAGAGAGATATACCGATCGATCTGTGTCCTTCGGTCTTCTCGTTGTCGTCCCGATCTCCCCGCGGAATCTCCGGTCTTCATCTCCTCGTCGGAAGGGCACCACATCGCCGGGTTCTTTTACGGGCTCCCACCTCTGGACCGAGGCAACTCGGGCATGAAGTTGGCGAGCCGACGTGCCCAAGAAGTGCTGTAGAATAGTGTAGTGCTCTATGTCTCTTTGGGGTAAAGGAAGTTGCCTTGTATTGGTGAGATGGAGGTGCAAGCTTTTTGTGATGAACAAAGGGAATTTTTGCGAGCGAAAATGAGAACAAAGCCCCACCCAAAAATTTGGGACAGCCCCTCCTCCATATGGACGGCCCCCTTTGCTTCATGCCCAAAAATAAGAGAGGAGACAGAGTGGATCAATCATGTGAGAAAGAATGATGAGTGATTATGAGAGAATAAAATAATCACAACCCAAGCCCACACTCAACAACCATCACATCTCAAAAGTCAAACAATGATGATCAAAGGACGTCAAGGTCAAACAAGAGCTATCATGAAGCAACAATATGCAAAGACTACCGTCCACAATGCTAATTTGCACAATTGCAAATAAGCCCTCCTCCATCAATTTTCAGCCAAGGAAGGAACAAAGGAAAAATGGCCGAAACGGAAAGCAAACTGGCAACTTCAGAAAACTGATCCCGTAATAAATTACAGGAAAACCCCGCGACTGTATATACATACCCGCATTTGTATTCCGACGGAATACAAATGCAATGAGACAAAATCTACACTGCACAATACTAGGATCCGGCTTAAACCAAAGCCCGCTAGTATTATCCGTCCGATCATGATCCGTGCAATACCACACGTATCTGATCGAACCCTGCCATATCTCCATACGACCTCTATAGCGTTTCGCCCGAAACTAGAGAAAACGGTCTGTGGGGGACTCTAAAGAATCGTCAATACTTTGGCTGTGGATTTAACCACTAGCACGTCAGAGATATTAACCATACGTAACGGGCTACCAGGTATTGAGCAAAAGGGACGTCGATGAGAGAACTCATCCTGGCACCCTACTGAGCCTGTCGGTGACAATATCCGTACAGTTCGGTCCGTTCGTCTATGAGCATCGCATGGCGGCCCTAGGGGGTTGGTAAATGTCAGACCCCCAAAACCGGTACAAGTCGTGTCGGAGTGTAGCCCAGAACACCCTGAGATACTACTGGAATACCTACCAGTAAATCTCCTGCCTTGGCCAAGGATTTCGTGTAATCGCTCTACTAGACACAGCGCGACCTCACCCCCAATACCGGGAGAGACGAACCCCTGCAGATCCGCTCACAGCCTCCATGTGGCTCGGGACTGTACCCAACTAAAACCTGTTTGCACGTCTCCTTTGAGCGTGGTAGGGTAGTAATCAAAGTACAGTGGGAACTCATACGAGACAAATGACGATCTCAGGTCGATGAACTAACCTGTACACATATCACCAGGGAACTGTTATCTGACATCAGGTATAAGACCAACTAGCATGTTCCCGGCGAGTCCTGTCTGGTGTACTCATAACCCAATGGGCACCTGTATACATCTTAGGTGAACCAACTGACACCAGTGGCTTGTGAGACCGGACACCGCCCCTCGTCGGGGTCTCGACTGTATACACTAGTCTACTCTGGAGTATCGATGTCCTGTCTCGAAACTCCCACGACTAGGGACCGTTTAAGGATGTGCTTATAGAACCCAGCTCCCACGTATATGATCGCCCTCATACTGCTGGCAGTCAAGGAAGAATCCTAGGGGCTCTATCAACGTGCAATAGCGACCTGTAAGGTCACCTAAAGCAGTACACGATGATAAAGATAAACCAGATAGCCTACTATCATCTTGAGTAAGACTGTCTTACCGGTATAGGTCCTCCATCAATCATTGCAATCACGTGCCTGTGATCCAATAATTGGCTCTGAGGGCACTATCTCCAACAATAACCCCATTAACACCTTTCTGGACACCTACTTGATCGGCTAATTATAATGTGTAAAACTCTCCCAGGAGTAACTCTTACTCGCAGTGGGTATCGGGATCCAACTATCTCATAGAAGATATGCAATCTCATTGCAAATTTCAATACTTGAAATTCCCGATAATATTTTTCCCCAAGCGTCCTATGACCTTGACAGAGGTCAAAAACCATAGGCTTCTAGTCAAGTTCAACCCGCCATTTCATGATTGAATTAAACCCACCCGCACGACCCTTGATAGAGGTCAACAAGGTCGTACGACTACCCTAATCTAATCGCATTATATACTTTGCAGATAAGCATTAATCAGCTATCGCACACTACGCCTTGACAGAGGTCAACAAATGCCGCACGAATACTAAATATTACTTATCTGAAATGACAGATGGCTCCGACAATTTTTTAAGAAAACCCTTTGCATAATGAACTTGATATCGTTGTAGAATCGAGTGATTTTTGAAAAAGAGTGTTTTTGAGGCTTTTACTAGTTTTTCTAAAGCGGTCACTCCCGGTGAAGGGATCTCCACTCTTTCCTTATCGAATAAGGTGCATGATATTTCATAAATACCACTATGCAAAGTACAAACTATAGAAGCAATCAAAAGACAAACCGACTGGGTTGTAGCATCTGCTAGTTTTGCTAAAAAGGTCACTCCCAGTGAAGCGATCTAGGCTCTTTCCTTATCGAATAAGATGCTAGATATTCTACAAGGAATACCGCTATCCAAAGCAAGAACTAGAGCTACCCGTTTTTAAACAAGTTTCTACAAAATCTTAAGTTTTCTTTTACTTCATTAATCTCATTAATGAAGTCCCAACAATTATGCTTCCTAAGCATCACAGAAGAAACGAAAGCAACAATATTTATTATATATCACACATATATATAATATAAGCATTCGTCTCAGAATATCAAGTGATCACATCATAGAATATCAGCAGCAGAAGAACATATATGAAATATTGGATATACTAGGAATTCCGTGTTTTAAATTAAGCCAGTATAAAACACGGATTCCACGGTCGCGATGAATAGCCAAACCCACATCCTTAGACCCCTATGAGAGCGGCAAGCAACCCTTCCAATTCTAGAGTTAGGAGACCCGGTCTTGACTCCTCGAGATGGTCTCTCACTG
This sequence comes from Agapanthus africanus, assembly GCA_030015575.1. Classification (NCBI taxonomy): domain Eukaryota; kingdom Viridiplantae; phylum Streptophyta; class Magnoliopsida; order Asparagales; family Amaryllidaceae; genus Agapanthus; species Agapanthus africanus. Next base: position 232,203,202 of record CM057345.1, read on the forward strand.
GACCCTAGAACCCGGTTACTTGTGCTCCCCGCCTTAGGTTTATCCTAATGCGGAAAAGTTTATAATATACATCAATGGTGACATTATCCTCAACCCGAAAGTGCCCCAATAAAAGAATAGCACGCACAATATTTTACATGAATGAAAATGAAAAACTCTCATCTCACATAAAAAAAAACACGGCTATTCAAAACACGACGATCCAATATAACATATCACAGCAACACATAACATCACATGTCATCAACGTAATTAAATATGCGTATCCCAATTGTCGTTTACGTATAGCAACGAAACCGGCGATACACTACACATTACACTTACGGTCGCAGAAAAGAATGTGAAAAACTACGACAGTTGGAATCCGCAACCACCTTAGACATCATAAACCCAATGTATCACATACTTTGGATTTCATGCCCAACAAATGAATTCCTTAGACATCACATGCGTAAAAATTATAAACCCCGCATTTTAGTCTCGATATTGAAAACATTTTCCAACAACCTGTCAGGTAATTCAACAAGATTCCCGATAACCTGATCGAATGCTCCTTGGAAACTTTAGTAGACGGCCGCACCCCCGATTCCGTCGACGAAGTGCACTAAGGCGGAACACGGCGACCGCGAGCACCCGAACGGATGCTTTTGGCGATGGGGTTCTCCTACAGTCACTTGGTCGGGGCTATGGGGCATGGCTATCTAGTAAGGTTACCCGGCGAATATCCGCGTAAACTACGTAATTGCGATGGAGTTTTGATCAACATCAAAATCCTGTGGCAACCGATCAAATGAGACTAAACAACTAGATTTATAAAATTCAAACTAGTTATCACATAACCAATTATGTGGATTCCAAATATTGTATCACAATCACAGATAGCTAGACGATATTAAACTTTTCGATCGAATAAACAAACATCTAAAATTTCCCAAAGAGCTCAACACTTGAGCGGAGTTCAAAAAGTACCCAGAACATGTCACAGCTCTAATGAACCATCCTTAGAAGGGCCGACCCATGCCTCACTCATGTCGCCACGGAACTGCCGGAAACCCTAGGGTATGACCGCGGCTCCGTGATCCAAAAAGTCGAGTTTCGGTATCGTTCTTCTAGAGGGTCCACAGAAACGCTTGCATGATTTTCTGAAGATTTCAAACATGAAAAAGTCCAACTCTTGTAAAATTTCCAGCAAGGGAAAATATGGGTTATTAATATCCGTTCGAACTTTTTAATATCGTCTAAAAAACCCGAATACATGTTAGAATTACGACTATGAAACACTCCGAATTGCCTTTGCAAAAAGTTAACATCACATGCAAATTTAGCAAAAACGAGCAACACCTGAAACACAAAAATCCAGAGCCTGGAACACTGAAAAAATTTGAAGCCAGAATGCATGAACAGGGACGGCATGCTCGGATTTTCCCTTGCTGTGCTCGGCCAAAATCGGACCAAAATGCTTTAAATTTTCATAGTGTTCATGTTATATCACATACAACATTCTGCAGTTTCTAAAAAAAAATTTATAGGCCATTTAAAATTCGACAGAAACTAGGAATGTGTATCGGGTGTTTCGGAGTTGTTTCGGTTTCGTAATCTAACAAATATCGTTTAAATCTTTAGCTTGGCTCTGATAGCACTGTAGGGTTACGTAGCGCGACAGCAAGGTTTCGGGAGGCATCGTCCATGCCGTTTTCAAAAATTTGCCGTTCTAAACAACCCTAACCCTAGAATCTTAACTAGAGAATTAAACAAACCAAAATGCAAACAAGTTTGCATACAAAGTGAATGCGGAATACAACCTTTGTAGACCGGTGCTTTACTTCAAATGCTCCGTGTAGAAGTCCCTTCGCTGCGAGTAATGATCTTCCGAACTCTTGAGAGGCTCCACAAGGTGAAAGATGCAAACTTTCTTGATGTCTTCGAGGCCGAAGATGATCTACGTCGAGGAGAATTAAGCTCATGCTACCTCCTCACTAATGGTAGATTAGTGAAGAAAACACTTTAAACTAAATGGCTAATAGTAGAGGATGATGAAGTAGGAATTTCGCTCACTTTAGATTTTATATTCTCACAATATTTCATCACAATTTTAAAAGCTAGAAAGCTTTCATGAAGAAGAAGATGATGAAGTGATGAATAATGAGGTGATGTTAGAAATGGAACCATGGGTGAGTATATGACATACACTAACCCATATAGAGACTTAACCATGGCTTAGGATATTGGTTAGGTTAATAAATATCTTAAGCAAATAAAAAAAGGTGGACTTAGTCAATGGTTCTACTAGCTTCCATCCAAGCTCAACCATGACTAATTTCCAAGTTATTTGAATTACTTAAAACAAATGAAACCCTAACATTAACTTAGCATGGCGTGAGTCTCATACATCTATGTTGCATGTGTAACCAAACATGACGCAACAATATATATCACATATATATTGTGCAAAAAGAAAAAACAATACAATTAACATATATCACATATATATTAATGTATCACAAATGAGAAAAAGAAATTCTTAAGTGAGCTAATATTAGTTAATGTAATTTAATATATCAAATATATAATTATACATTAAATTATTAAATCAAAACTTGATTTAATAATCCAGTTATATCATATATAACCGACTAATATAATATGTATCTTTTTATCGAATCAACACATGATCCGATAACCCGGTTATATCACATATAACCGGCCGATATCACATATCGCGAGAATAGAATGCGGTATCACATATGCGCATTAATCTCGGTCCCGCACATATCACATATGTGCACCTACTTCGTTTTGCATGAACTAGGAAACCAATGTGTTGGACTCCAAAGACTCGTCAATACGCCGGCAGTAGGTGATGATCATATCAAACACCCACAAGCCGCAAGCGGTCTGCTAAACGTAACGGCTGCCCGAGTATTGAGCGATCAGAAGATCAACAAAAAAGCATTCTCATACTCCTGCGAATCCAATCAGTAACACTACCGTACAGTCCGGTCTTTTCGTCTGATATACCGCATATCACAGCTTGGGAGTGGAATAACGTCAGACCCCAATAGCCTGATAAGTTATGCCGATGTAAGGTCTATAACGGTTCGAGAAACTACTGATAACACTTACCAGTAGATCTCAGCAACCCTGACCAGAGATTTCCTGTTATGGCTAATCGAGCATAGTGCAACATCAACCCCTAATACCAGGAGAGAAGAAATCCCCTCGCATCGCTCATTGCCTCCATGTGACTCAGGACTGTACCCAAAAACCACCGTTTTGCACAATCTCTTAAACGTGGTAAGGTGGAAATCAAAGCATAATAGGAATCACACAAGACTCTATGACGATCTTGGGTCGACAGACTAACCTGTACTAGCGTCACCAGAGAACTGCTATCTTACGATAGGTATAATACCATCTAGGAGTTCTCGGCGAGTCCGTCCAGTGTGCCCAGTCTCCACTGAGCACCTGTATACTATCTCTGATATCAAACACCAATGGATATGGGATCATCCATCGCCCATCATATGGGTCGAGAAGCCTATACGCTAGTCTGCTCTGGAGTATCGATGCCCTGTCTCGATACTCCCACGACTACGAACATTTGAAGGATGTACTTGCCGACTACTTGTGCCCCACTAGTATGATCCGCATCATAATCCTGGTAGTCAAGTACTCATCCTAAGGGCTTTAGCAACATGTAATAGAGAGATAATAAGTGTACATGTTAAGATAAAGAGCAACCAGATTGCATACTATTATGTCGAGCAAGAAAGTCCTCCTTATATATGTCCAAGCATCCACTACAATATACATCACATGTACAGTAAAGGCCTCTAGGGCATACATATAACTAACACATCTAGTACCGCTGACAGCTTGTAGGTGATTGATATGATCATTACCTACTGCTGGCATATTGACGAGTTTTTAGTGTCCCAAACAGAAGTTTCCTAGTTCGAGCGAAACGAAGTAGGACACATATATGATATGTGTGTGGGCCTGATTAAATACGTGTATGTGATAATGTATTGTAATCTGGCAGTTATCTGTTATCGATTCGGTTATATGTGATATAACCAGATTGTCGAATCAAGTGTTGATTTGATAATATGATATACAGATGAATGATATTAGTCGGTCATATGTGATAAAACCGGATTATTAAATCAAGCGTTGATTTAATAATGTGATATATATTATATGTGATATAATTATATCTTAACTAATATCATTAGCTCACTAATTATTCTTCATAATATATATATTAATATATTTGATATACATATATATATATATAATAATAATAATAATAATAAAGCATGGCATAAAATTCTATTTTGTGAAAATAGAAATGAGGTGGAAAATGATAGCATGGTTGCAAGCAAGGGATTTACATTTGTTTATTCATCTTGACTCACTATTGAAGCATGGTTGTAATTTTATATTGCAAAATTCCATACTTGAATGAGTGGGGGTCAAGAGTTGCCATTCATTCTT